>OY776286.1:28912076-30112076 GCA_963675345.1 Trididemnum clinides
GATTTTTTTCTTTGGCTAATGTATTTATCTTTAAACTGCTTTACACACATCATTAAATTTTTTGTAAGTTACCAATTGTGGCGTTTGACAAACTTTATCCAAGGCTTAATCTGGCTTATCAAGTGGGAATGGAAAACCATTGGTTTTTTGTGGTTAACTGCTGCATTCAGACTTCACCATTACGAATTCTAACTAAGATACCATGCATAAGTTAATCGCTTATTCATAAATATTTTTGAGTTAAATTTTTTATTAGCCATAGCTGCAGTAACTTCATTTGAGCCAGATTGTAAGTTATGTCAGTTGCAAAAGCCCAACCTGGAGTTGGCGAGATCGTATATGTCAATATGATTTCACATACTGCTTTGGAATAAAGTTTTGGCTATTGTAGTCTAAGTGATAAGAATTCGTCTGTATTATGAAAAATCATGAAGCAAAAAACCACTTGAGTAAACCGACTGCTTGTCATCATTTTGAGGATCAAGCTTGTAAAATTAGCAACTGTTGCATACCTTTTTATTGACAGTTTGAAAAAGTTTTCAATCAGTGCAACATGTACTTTTCTCATAAGTGTATCAATGTATATAAGCACATCTAACTTTTGGCCGAAATGCAGTTAATACGGGTACAGTTTTGATATGACACTGAACAAAACCAAATGTAGTGAGCTTGCACGCTGCACTTAGTGCAGTTGTCATTACCACATGGTTAACTGTGGTTGGTCGTATTTTGTGCCAACCCATGGAGCGCCAGCTCTTATAACTTCTTGTTTACAATCCTGCACATCAACTGTAGTTTGCTACATTTTGTTTCATCACACTAATTTAGAAGTAAAAAAATAATCTTTGCAGTTGATTGTCATTGCGTAAACACTTTTATTTGCTTTTTTTCAGAGCAAAACTTAAAATTACTTCACAGTAGTTTTGATTGAAGATTACACAGATGATCTGATGTTGTTCTTCAAGTCAAGTTAAAAGTAATGTCCAGAGGAATTAAACACTTTACACCATGCTTAATTTTTTTTTTACATGCTAGTCTTTTTTTACCTAGCTCTGTTGTGACAAGATTATTGGTACAACGAATCTTGTTTATTGCCAATCATCGGTGTAGCTATTTTCCTTAATGTAGATGTTAATGTAAAATGTCGCTTCACAATCTACACTTCACGGAGACAAAGTTACATATTTTCCATTTTCATTGTAGACCAAATATTTTAATTGTTGATTATGCATAAATTTGAGATATGGTTGGCTCATTGGTGCCATGCACAACCAGTCCGTTGCTTATTTAATTTAAGATTTATTGCCAGTCCAGTTGCTGTAAAATGCGCAAACACTTCTCTTCCTGTCGAGTCTGAACTGTTTGCACCTACTTAGCCCTGTTTGGAAAAGCGCGGAAAATGTGACAAATCAGTCCCCCCCCCCCCCCGGATTAAGCGAAAAAATACCATAATGGTGGGAGGGCGGTTGAAAAACTCATTGATATGTGAATAATCTTGTTTTTTAAATAACAATTTCCATCGTGTCAAACCTCCATATGTGGTACTCCCATTCTTTACAGCAAAAATTCTTGACATTTTATAAGATTGTCATTCCAATACCACTTTTTTTGCTACTCTCTGTCTAACTGACTTGTAGCATTAAATAAAATACTGTGCTGTATGTACAACTAGACATAGGGCATCGGTATCGAATTTGACTGTTATTGTGATATGCTCTGTACCCCCGGGATAGGTGCCAAGATGCCAAGACAACCGAAGTGCCTGTTGCACCTTGACCCTGCTGTAGCAATAGTTACTTCAGCTCACATTCCTAATTAAACTTTCTTTTTTATCGCTCTGTATTTTTTATTTAAGTGTCATCGTTTTTCAAAGAAATCTTTTATTATTTTTCTAAGCAAACCCTAGTAACAGTTATGCTGTGTTATTGTTTCCTTTGGTTATTAAGTTCAAAATTTCTTCAAGTATTTTACTTTTTCTTCATCTTAAGCAGTTGAAAGTACATCAGTGTATCCATTGTTGTCATATGTTGTGGATAAATTTTTATTGTTGAATTGTCCCCAATTTTGGCGATGCCCAGCAAGTTTGGATAAAACTGCCAAAGCATTAATGTAATCGTTGCCTCCATTTCGCTGTTTGGTGGTGCATTCGCTTCGAGAAATATTTTTTATCCAATCGACCCTGTATAGGAGCGTAACCAGGATGTTTGAAGGGAATAGGGTAACGTTGCTATCGTGGTCTTTTTTTATGAATAAGTTGGTTGTCCGTAAGGTTTTCACCCTTTTTAAGGACAAGGTGAAATGGCGAAGAGGGAAGCGTTTAACCTCATATGTCTCCTCCCTCGTCTGGTTATGCTCTCACCGTTCAGACCAGGAATCCGCAAATAGAGAGTCGCAAACAAACTTAGGCTTATAGCATTTATTCAAATATAACGACGCATTTTTGTCGTGTTTGCTGGTACGTGCAAGCATTTAAAACTAGCGATTTCTTTGAGTAATGCAACTCTGGTCAGAATACTGTTGTTTTGAAGTCACACAGTGTGTTCTGTAATATTTGTTTTTTACGTCTCAGTTGTACTTTGTGCTATTTAGCTCAAATTCGCCTCGAGTTTGCAGCTAGCAAAGCCTATTTTCAGTGAAAGGGTAGATTTCTTCAAAATCAAACTTCGACTTGATTTGCTGTGTTCTAAGCAGAGCCCATAATTCTCATTGGGTAGAATAAATTTGAGACTCGTTGATTAACTATTTATATACCAAGTTTATACAGTTTCGTTTTAAGAAAGTTATTATTAGGTTGTACGGAAAATAATGGCCGATTTTAGATGATATGTTTTTAAATTGGTTCTCTAATGAATGTCTTGTGTATTTCTGATCAAGAATGAGCCTTATTAGTTCATGAAGTCATAAATCCTTTAATAGCTCATTTCATAAGCAATAAAACCATGCACTTTTAATATGAAAAAAGAAGACTTGCGATCAGTTTTCTTGCATGAGTTCAAACTCGGCAATAATGCTGCTCAAACTACTGCAAACATCAATAAAGCATTGGGAGAAAGCACAACAAGTGAAAGAACAGTACAAAGATAGTTTCAAAAGTTTCGTGGTGGCGACGAGAACCTCAAAGATGAAGACGGTAGGGAACGGCCACCCATTTTTCAGAATGAAGATTTCAGAGCGATTGCCAAGCAAAACCTACGACAGAGTGTGAGGGAAATGTCAGCACAACTTGGTGTCAGCATTTCAACTGTGTCTGACCATCTGAAGCAAATCGGAAAGTCCAAAAAGCTCCAAAAATGGGTCCTCTTGATAGATCAGCAAACATAAATGATCTTCTTGATAGATGGCAAAGATGTATGGCTGTTCAAGGTTCATACTTTGACTAATTTGAACATCAAATTGTCACATTTCATTATTAAAAGTTTTGGTCTAAAATCGGCCATTATTTTCCGAACAACCTAATACAATTACTACTAGCCTTAACCGTGCTATTTAATTTAAAATATTTTTCGTAAAACTTATGATCAGTGATGGTTGAGTCGCGAGATCTAGGGATATTTAATGGGTCGCACCAAAAAGTGTTTGCCGACCTCTAGTTTAGGCAATTCAATACCATTCACAGTCTTTTTGGTATATTTTAGTTTAGGTACGTTAATGCCGAATCGTAAATTGTGGAGGGTATCGACATTGATTCAAATGGTGAATTGATTAATTGTGGACGCGTTAAATCTTCACATGAAACTGTAAAGATACCTTGCAAAACATTCGACAATGTACGTTTCGGTGCATAGGCTTTGTACTTGTATACCTTACTTTTAGTTCAGAATTGTTCTATCAATCGCTCGTACAGTTATGTCGAGGAAAAACGTTGAGTACTGGTGGTAGCTATCTTTACGACAACGAATTCTTTCAATTTAGTTGCGTATTTCATTTAGTCCTTCACGACTTCGTATTTTATTTACATT
The DNA here is from genome assembly GCA_963675345.1 of Trididemnum clinides. NCBI lineage: Eukaryota > Metazoa > Chordata > Ascidiacea > Aplousobranchia > Didemnidae > Trididemnum > Trididemnum clinides. Next base: position 28,916,036 of record OY776286.1, read on the forward strand.
TATATCGCAAAATACATTTTGTTTGAAGGTTTTCACACTTTTACGGTACACACATTTATGAATCAAAAGTTAGTAATCTTATGGCGAGGGTTCGAATCTTTACCAAAGCGGTCACTTGCTGTGTTTCGTTTTGATAAAATCAGTCAACCAATATTTCACATGAGCAGTTAGTGGCGCTTGCAACACGCAGTAATTTATTGAGGTTTTGTTCATTTTGCCATTGTTAGAACGCGTTGCAGCATTCATTGTGTTATTTGTCTTCAAGTAATCGCCCTGTAGTACACGGCAAAGCGGCTAATACACAAGCGAATTTCAGCAATCGGCGTATCTCCGTTCGATCTATTTCCCACGCTAGAACTAGGCCAATGCCAAAGATAGTGAATTTATTGTGGAATAATTAGAATTAACGTGGGATTGTTGTATAGACACTTACTTGAGTAAGTTAACGGTGTTACACACTGGAGAGTTGGAGCATAATGCGGTGAGCAGCAGTGTAGCTTTGTAATTTAAAAATATCTTAAAATGTTCACATTTTGAAATTAGTGAAATGTTGGTAATAGGAAAGGTTTTTTCTTAAAGTTATATTGTAGAATTCTTTGAAAAAAAGCAATTTTAGCGTTTTAGCTTTTATCAGGTTACCTTCTCTGAACTTCCCACGTCGTTCTAAATATGGAAAGGCCCCTTAAATTGTAATTTTTTGTTTTTTCGCGAAGCCAATTTAGCGACCTAGAAGTAGATCAAGCAGCACAATGTAAGCCTGCTAATGTAAAAGAAGTAGCCATTGATACTTTAAGGAAAAGGCTCAAATTTTTGTACGCTTTAAAGGATTCCTCCTTCCACTAAAAAAATATAATCACCAAAATGTGCCCCCTTCAAAAATAAATAAAAACGTATTTCAATGCAAGCAACTTATAAATTGGCATCTGCTGACAATTTGATCGATCGTTGATATCAGCCGCTAATACCGGGTCACTAGCTTGTTGTGTTGATTATATTTATTTCAGGATTAAGAACAAGTTTTAAGAATAAGCTGTGACTTAAACTGGGTCACGCCCACCGTAGTAGAAATAATAGAACTCCACTACGAACCTAGCTTAGGTCCCACAGATGAGCATTTACAAGCTATTTAAGCCTTATTTAAAAGCATGTAGCAAATTGTCAGTGATAAGATTTGGCAGATCGAAAGTGTAGGCGTACTGTTTGCCGTTAAGTTTTAAAGTGAAGAGCCAGCCTTTTGCATGACCTACCTAGGTTACTAAGCCTACTTTTGGAGATAATCAGCATACGCAAAATATATTAATATGACTTGTAATGCTATTGAAATTTGCAAGAGGAATGAAAAAGCTCTCGTCCTTTTGTTTTTGTCTGCATAGTAAATTTTTCCTGTAAAAACTTGTAAGATTTCCAAACGTTGTTGATGAAAAAGCATGTCGGAAAGCTGTAGTAAGCGCTCCATACAAAATGGCGTCTAATTCGCTTCATATAGTATGGATAAGGGCAAAAAAATAATCGCTTGGCACTCTTACCAAAGAAAGGTTATCCGCTACTCATCATCTAAAACGTTTACATAAACTTTCAAAAATATCAAGTTTCAGTTGAGATATTAGAATTTGTGTAATCAACTGTCTGATGGATCCCAGAATAACTGAATTGCCAAATTAATTAACTGCAATATATAATCGAGCTTATAGGCAGGTAAAGGTCTTCGCAAAATGTTTTTTATCATTTGACGTCATATTCTTAATACAGAGCCGTTTAGAATCTTGTTTTCTGAACTGCTTTCCTGCTGTGTTAATCCAAGTTATTTTTTCCCAATCGGAAAGCTCTCAAAGCAGTTATTGTTCAGTTAGCCTTCGTACGATTGAGGATTACGACCGCTCTAACGTTGCCAATTTTCCGCACGGCGCCATATATTGCGTGCGGTCCAATACAGCAGGTGCTAGAATTTAAGTTATTTTCAACTATATTCCGAATTAACCGTTGAGCTTATGTTTATTTGAGTAGCAACATTGAGGTATTCCTAAAACAATTTTAGAAAGAAAGAGATCCGTGGCCACTGTTGGGGATTAATATGCAGACTACATCAAAGTAAGTCTCACACCTACAAAAAGCCATGAGATTATTAAGACATGAGTTATATTTGTTTTAGGATAATTTAATGGTCCAGGGGTTTTGAATCGCAGTAGCTTATTAAAATATATAGTGCCTGTATATTTTTAGCGAATAGCAGCCTATACCGTTATCTAAAGTAGACAAGCAAATTTTGGTGACTGATTATTTTATGAATAAAAATTATTTTACCAACAGGCTAAAATTAAAGTTATGTTCTTATATTAGTCAATAGATGTTTCACACTTCAAAAATTTTATGACTTTGGGTAGCTTATTGTAGTCTTGTATACTGCAGACTGGCAAATGCTCAAAAAAGTATAGTTCATTGGTTTAAGGTTCTTTTTATTTGATATGGCATTATGATGAGTCGATATTTCTGTAATTTTTTTACAGCGTTCCAACTTTGAAATATTAATATTATGCGGTTTACGTTTGAGATGTGCTAAGCTTGCCCTAGCCTGTTGGCACAAATGGTAGGCTTATCCGTTCAATGGAATTAAACTTTTGGATGCTAATATGACAACAGAACAATATTGTACCTCTGAGCAGTCAAGTAATTTATCTCTCCTCTCTCCGCAAAGCAATGTTCCCAGCAATTTGTACTTGAGTAAAGAAAGTCTCCAACAAAAAGGTATGCTGTTTTTACTAAAAATATAGTTTCTACTGAAAATGCTGGCTTTACCCGATCCAGCGACGGTTTACCTGTTCCGCTAGAGCGTAAAGTAGAACGTCAAGCAAGAGTTCAGTGTTCAAATGTCAATGAAGCCTGTTTTATGTACGCAATATCTTAGGAAAAAGGTGCCTCAAACCAATGTAAAGACAGGAGAAACTGAAGTAATCTCTTTGCTTGCTCCTGATTTTTGATTTCGATGTTTTGATTTCGATTAGTTATCATTTGATAATTTAAATTAGCCATCACCGTGGGGAAAGAAGCTTAATTTGATAAGGAAAAACTTTTCTAAAAAGTGCTATGCACCTGTCTATAATTTTATATATCGTATTTTAAAGGTAGGAGCATAAATGCCGAGTGCATCTGCGCTTTTAAAACCATAGCAAGAGCTTTAGCCGAATAAAGTAAAAGTAAATACTAGGTACTCTTCCTAGAGGACTGTTGTTAAAGTCTACCAGGGTTTTGAGGTAGGGAACCAGTAGGGCTATCATCAGAATGCCAGAACCGCTTGTTTTGGCAAGTACGTACTGACGCTCTGATGATAAGCGTTTGGTCGAATCAGTGTTGTCAGCATCTGTCATAATTCCAGTGCTTTTTACGTTGTAATTTGTGTGGTAGACCCGCCTATAGATTAGTGATATCGAAATACAATGTGGCACCAATAAATTAAGTTAATTCTCAAGAGAATAAATCTCGGTTTAGCTTTAAAGAAGTTGTATTGTTATGGCAATTTGCTATTGATTGCAATATACCGTATATCTGCAACAACAAATTATGATTAAAGACTGAAGCAATCAAAAAACAAAATAGCTTTTACAACTTCATGAAAATACAAATGAAGCTTTTAATTGGAGGTGTGCTCGGAAAACTACTGAAAGAGTGGAGATTATAATCCTTAGACCAGTTATTTTAGATCGTAAAACGGAAAATGTGAAAACTATTTCCCTAGTATTGACCTTGGTCTCGAACGGGTGTCTTTACTGCTTTGTCTGTAAAAACTCGATTGAGTTTCTGAGATTGTATGGGCCTAAGCACCTAAAAATTTAGAATGGGGTGGAATCGAGGAGATTGAAATTTATTGAATGATGAAAAAGATTGATGCATCTTTGTACACCCCTAACTGTTATAAAGTCTTTTTTTTTTGGTGAAACAGTTTTACTTTTTCATCATAGTGTGCGTATGACCACAGATCATCATGATATATCGCAGAAGCACTTGTAATGTTGAATAATTTAAACACTAGTTTTTATATACTGGAGTAATTTTTGATAAAAGTTTCAAACTTATTAATGTGAAATGCTTGTGTTTGTGTCGTAAGAATGTATAGCTCAGCAGTAAATTTTTAGTATTAATAAAGCTTTTGCGTTGACATTAAACTTATAGCGAGTGACGACATTCTGCTTAAACATGCGTATGATTTTTGCGTCGTTATGCCAGTGGAAAAAATGCTTGACAATTATTTCCTCTGTTTGAATGTAGTGGTAGAAATGTACTGTATCGGCAGTTTTAACAACTTCAAAAAATATCTGAAGACAGCAATTTTTTTCATTAAACCATAAAGATTTTCCGAAGATCAGAGAATCGACGATTTAGTTCATACAACACAAAGGCAATATTTTTCAAGAAACAGCGTTCTACAGCTGCAATAGTGTTCCAATATTAGCTTGATATAGCGTCGACTTGACTATAGAGTAGCCTCAATCGTAACATGATCATTGCATCTAATCCGATTCCAATTTCTCAACTGTTATTCAATATTGTTCAATCCAGACCGATTGCCGCCACTGCACAAATGAAATTTAGTAAATCTTTTAGCCTCCTAAAAAAAATTCCTGGAGCATTATCGCTTAATTGTGCTTTTTCACGAAGTGAAAATTAATTTTTCATGTCTTTCCGATATTTAGAATTAAATTAAATTGCTAAGTTACAACTGGCTGCAGACTTTTCAGATCGAAGTGTTTAGAGTTCTTGAATGGCAAAAGTTGCTGTATGAAAACTTGTAAAGTCAACATAGCTTTGATTTGTGTCATTCAGTTTTATTCGGTCAAAAGCATCAGTATGATCAGTTTGATCACTTAGGACGATGAATATTGTCACAATCTCGGTTTAAATAATATTTGAAGCATTGTTGTTAAAAAACGCAACACTACAAAACAAAATTTTGTAACTCAAGTTTAGATATTTAGTTTGATATGGTAACACACCTATTTCGTCATAGAAGTATCACAGTTAGAGCGATTGATGTTTATAGAATTCCAGTACAATATAAACTCTGCAATTTATGCCAAATTTTAATCTGTAATTAAAAAATATTGGTTTCTCGGTAAGATTTTGAATGTTGATTCTTTCTGGAAAAACATAAACCACAAAGTCAATTTAGATGCAAATTTCCAACCTATGTATTTGAAATTCGACGCGGTGTTTTGGCGTTGTGTAACTGGAACGGTTTTTAACGAAGAGTCGTTTTCTTTTAATACCGAGTGAAATGTCCCGGGTGTTATGTCGCAAGGTGGATCTACACAGTATTAAACGTTTTTGTCCAGTTTTTGCACGTGTTTTCTCTCACGGATTTTTTACAAAAATTTTCATCCGTTTGGCTATTTACATGTTGCTTTACAATACAGGGTGTTTCAGAAAGTTTGACATCGTTTGAGATGTAAATATCACAGAAACTGCATTATCAAAACAAATAAAAATAAACAGGCTTAACGTGAGGGAACAAGATTTAATGTTGAGTAACAAAACATTTATCCACAAGATAAGTAAATTCCATAAACGACACAAATGTTCAATATATGAGTTTCTAGTGAAGAAGCTCGATTTTCCCTTTCGATTTTGCTGTTGGTCCACCGCCTTCTATCCTGCGTAGGCAGCCTTTGTTTTTGAATTTTCTGTGCCATACCCAAAATGTTCTTTGCTGTAGGAGACTTTCTAAAGCATTCTGTCGCAAATGCACTCCTAACATTCTTGCCGGACTTTGTTCCAGCATACCCCGACACAAAAAACGCTTTTTCTTTTTCATTGAGTACCGTTTAATAGCGCAGATTTAAACACGGTACAAATAATTAATCAGTCGAAAATATCTAAAAAGATAAACATACCAAACACTAAACATAAAATTTTGATTGTTTCTACACATGCTTTTACAGTTTTAAGTCACAAAACGGATATTGGAAAATAATTGCATTTCAAAGTGACGCTAAATTTTTTGCGACATCCTGCATGTTGTCCAAACATCCGATTTTGTCCTCAAAGTACGTACTTAATGCGTTTGTACGTTTTCATTCGCAAAAGCATATACGTTACCGGTGCGTCAGTGCGGACAGAACCGCATGTTTCGACTACAAACTATACTGTGTAACTTCATATAAATAACCAAGCGGATGAAGATTTCTGTAGAAAAATAGATAATAGAAAAAAACGTTCAAATCAAATTAAAAACTACAAAGACGTATGCTGTGCACATCCACCTTTATTCTCCACATTTCTCCCAATTCCTGGTCGTCAAGTAAAAGTTTCATTTCAACTATATTTTTGGTGTGATCCGACAACGCGATTTACTGCGAAAGCCCTGCGCATTATACTTAACCATAACGTTGTCAAAAGCTGATGCCAGGGCATTATACATGCCGATTGGTGACAGTTTGTGGACTACATTGGTCAGTTCAAGCTCAATCTTTCAATGTTTCTCTATATCAAGCCACTGAGTCATTGTCAGAACTTAAAAATAGTATTCATTAACCTCTTGATTGGCGCTTTGCGTAACTGTAGCCATATGTTGAGGATAAAATGCTGTGGAATTCGCTCAGTTATAATTAAAAATTATTCTGGCATTGAAAACCGTTGCAATTATGAGCTTCAAATGCCTGCATAATAATTCATGTTTCTGCTTTTAAAAAATGTCGATTTTTAGTTTTTTTCCGCGCTTTTGTTGGCTTAGACGTGCTGGTTCATTGTAGTCTATCACCACACACTCCTAATGAACCAGAAAAGAATTGAAAATTAGTGTTGGCTTGATTGCATTTTTATGGATTTGTTTAACTTGTACACTATCTATAACTTTTGTAAATTGATACTTTTTTCTGTAATAAAATCATTTTTATTATTTTTTTATCAACCACTATAACCTTTGTGCTGGGTCCAATGTATTTTTAGCTTTTAAATTACAGTGGATTAGTTGAATTTTTCGGTTTTATTGAAACCACATTAGAGAAGCTTATATTGCCGTAAGAATTTCAAAACAAAAGAGCTAATTGGTCGGAAAAGTAGTGGCAATAAACCAACTAAGAAAGCGCGCGAAAGATTCAAATGCACGACCTAATTTTTAGTACGGTGTTTATTATGACATGCAACGCACAATATGAAATAAACATAGTTTAGCAAACTACAGACAGTAACTCTGCTTCGACCTATCAGGTCTCTTCAGTGCAGTTGGTGACCCACAAGAAGCTAGAGGCTATTAATAAAGCATAGCTTGGGCCGTCACACTTGTGGGATCTATACTAAGTCCACTGTAGTGAGTGGTCTGTCAGTACTTTGTTTAGTTCATACATAGTTTAAATTGTTGATAAAGTGGTGTTGATTTTCTGATCCAATAGTTCGCAAACTTCAAGGACAATTGCCAACAATAATTGTATGCATATTTTTAGTATTCTGCTTGTTCTTTGTTAGTAGCCCACAAAGAAAGGGCAAGAAAATGTGTCGCAGAACACTAGAAAATGAATGAAAAAGGACACAAACTAGAAAAATGAGAAATATAAACTATAGTCTAATGATGATTTGATTTTAGTTGGTGTTTTCCGCATGTTGGCGCAATGTTTCTAATTGAGTTTTTGCCTTTAGGTACAAAAAACTTCCGAAATGGCGTGTTTTGTTAATAAACATAAAAGCCATACTAGCTGCCTGCCTACCTAGCTACCTTTTGTCAAAAAGACTGTCGAAACATTTGCAAATTTTTTGTTTCGTTTATTCAGAGAAACCATTTTTTTGTACATTGAATCTGCATATTTTTGACATAAACTATTGTTAGTAGGTATTCTTGTTTATAGCAACGTGATATACAGGTAGCAATGGAGTCAATCAGCTTGGCGGAGCGTTTGTCAACGGTAGACCTCTACCCGATTCTGTGCGACAGCAAATTGTTGAGCTTGCACATAATGGATCGCGCCCTTGCGAAATCTCACGAATGCTTCAAGTGTCTAACGGCTGTGTTAGCAAAATTTTAGCAAGGTAGGATTGTTTCAACTGGTCTACAAAAGATTAATAGAAAGATTTTGTTAAATGTAAACGTTTTGAAGGTCCAGTATCTCAATGCACTGTTGAAATGCAGCTCCTTGTAAGTTAGCAAGGGAGAAGCTATAAGGTCCAAACGGTAATTTCTGTAATGATTGTGTTTTGACATCCATAAAGATAAGTTTTGCGTGTCTAACAATGCTATGTGTAGTTGGCAGCTTGACCAGCATACTTGTGACGTTTCCATTATAATCTATTGCGTGGGGTCTGTAGAAATCATCTTTCCTGAAAGGAACTTGACCAAGGGAACTTTCTCTAACAAGTAATGTCCTTGACATTCCAGATTGGCCACACCTCATTAAACTAGAGATTCTAAACTCGTTGTGCGGATACACCAGACTGCGTGGAGAAGTATTTTCTGTGATAGGGAAAAATTTTTTTCTTCAAAAATTGTTTTTTAGGTTTTCAAGGGGTATGAACGCAACCAAACCTTAAAGCATCACTGGTCTAAACATAGATCTTGTTATACTCGCCAGGATAAATATGAATATATTTCTTTAGGTATTACGAAACTGGAACGATAAGACCTCGGGCTATTGGTGGAAGCAAGCCAAGAGTCGCTACCCCCGAAGTGGTGGCCAAAATATCTTACTACAAAAAACAAAATGCGAGTATATTTGCCTGGGAGATCAGAGACAGATTATTGGCGGAAGGAGTTTGTAACAATGATAACATTCCAAGTGTGAGTATTACGTAGTATTGTGTAATTCATGCTTTTTGAAATTTATAAGGCAAGCTTCAATATGAGATAGAACGTTAAAAGCTTCACGCCTTCGTCAAAAGCCTCTGGACTTCAGAGAAAAGCATGTTCATTTTTTTCTTTTCCAATCGAAAGCATCATTCACATCATTTACTATGTCAAATAACATGCTCGAAACAATTGTAAACTTTTTATCTGTTGTCATAAATTTTTCTTTACACTCATTTTGATTGGTACAGGTGTCTTCCATCAACCGGGTTTTACGCAATGCGAACGAAGACTCAAAAGCGACTGATCATCCTCGAGGAACGTTTGCCCACGGGACCAACCGCATCGCTGTTGATTGGTCAATCAATGGGTGTTGGTACTCGCAAAACCCGGGAACTTCCGAACAACTACCAAATTACAACGCGTCATCATCGTCATCGGGTAACGCTTGTAGCAGTTGTCAGTTGGTTGTGTCTTTGTTTTCCGGCACCTAAAAAACTTTCGTCGTTGTTCGTATTTGGAACAAGTTGCCTGACAACGTGTAGCGGAGGTGATAGGTCTTTGCACTTCTACATCAGCATTTAAAACACAACCACAATTTTTTCTGCTTGTTTTCGGTGCTTGTGTAAAAATGCAAAGGGCTGGCAACTCCATTGCACAAAGACAATGGTTCCTAATGAGACTGGCAACTCTGAAAAATTGTATTTATTGCTTCTTAACAAATTGATTTGAATTTATGGTATTAGCTATAATTCAACGTTTAGGTTTGTGGTAGTAGCTGTTGCAATACCGTGCAAAAGTGTTGCGTGCAATATCGCGCAAAAGGTTAGCAATTTGTCTTCCTGTGCTTGATTTTAAGCTCACCTTGAATTCATTTTGTTTTGCAAGCAATTTTGAGCTTATCTTTTAAAGCTCAGTTCGCTTGTTGTGTCCTTGGGCAAGTCACTTAACGGGATGCCCCCACCTTTATGTGGAAGACAAATGGCTCAGACACCGCGGAAGTGGCAACTCCTAAGCGAGTGTGGACGTCCCGTCCAAAATGTAGCGATACAATTCGCTTTCTCGTGAATCGAAGATAGATATGGACAATACAAAATAATTTGCCTGAGCTTAATCAGATACTGAAGTTTTTAAAAAACGTTTTGTCAAATTCACAGCATCTTAATATTTCCAAGCTTCTAAATAGGGTCTCCAATTTTTGTTTGACTGTTCAAATTCTTCATTTACAGGTTTTTAGTTGCTCCACTATAATCGGGCTGAATATAAGTCAGTAATTTTCTAACTTGTCACTCCAATGAAGACTGTTATTGATTGTGTGTTTTGCGGCTTTCTCATTACGCTTCTCTGCACATCATAATGACGTGTACGAAAATCAGTACACCGAAACCAAGGACAAGAATTTTTAAAAATTTAACAGCTTTTCATCAGCCACTTTGTGCGGAAAATTGCATTGAAATTTATTGAAAAATAGCTTTAAATATTTAATTGAACGAGAAGTTGATTTATTTAAGTATTGTTATGTGGGGATGCTTAGAGAAAAGAAGTTATACAGGCCGTATTCAGAAACTGCTTTCGATTGTGGGAAGAGAATTTGAACCTACGTGTAGTTTAAAAGAATCAGATGAATAGAAAGACCAATCAAATGAAAGCATTTTTATATATTTTGAAGTATCAATGTGGATTTGTAGTCAGTAAATGCACCTTTGACCGTTTACTTGTTGTATCTATCGCGCCTGATCTGACTGAGGGTAAAGCGTAGACAAAATTTTATTTTTCTATATGTTATAAAAAACTTTTTTTATAGCAGTCACGTTTTTATACCCGGCATCTTGGATCTAATGCTAATAATCGATGTTGTTCAAACATTCCTTATGCCAAAAACTTTTCAAAATGTTACATTGAAAGCATTACAAGTTAGCATTCACTAATTTGTTCACGTTTAGTACACTTTTGCCTAAGTTATATAAAGTTTTCAGTCAGTGCCGATTCCGGCAGTTCTTTATGTAAAAATGTTTGTAATGTTTCTTTTTGTTCTGTATGCGTACAACTCTGCTCGAACTAAGCCATTTGATACGAAAATTCTCTCTAAGCAAAAGCGTTCAATGGCCTGTGTAGGCTTTTTAATACCACACTGAAGGTTTTTTAAACTAAGCGCTATTGCTCTATTTTGCTGTCACTACAGTTTGCCTGTACATTATTGTTAGCAATTATTAATTTTCCAGATGAATGTTTTCATCTTTAGGTTTCAAAAGGATAATATGTTTTAGCTTGTAGTCGGGTCCTTCCACCATTTGGTCATTGCTATTACCGTTTAGGTCCCAAGCACCGACTATAGATTTTTGTTCTTTAGCAGCAGTGGTCCACGTCGGTACATTTTGAGGTCATTATTTCTGCCTACCAAAAAAAAAAAGGTTGCACCTCTCTAGGACATCTTGACATTAAGTCGTTTTTTTGTATACAAGTTTACTTTCTTGAATATTTACAAATATGAATTGCTGATGAGGTGTAATCTACCACTAACCGCCTGCTATTTCAAAAAAGTTTGTTAAATGTCAAATTTCACAGTGCTTTGAAAAGGCAATCGCCAGGTTTTCTCACCGCAAGATTCTATCGTTAAAAAGGTAACTTTTTTCCTTTAATTTTTGTCAAAAAAATACTTGCAACGGAATTAGACATTTTAAAAGCTGGTCAGGTCCTAACGGTTCATCAGATTAATTGGATTAGTGTGTCATCAATGTGATGTTCTTGGATCTCGCAATGAACGGCATAAGATACATGGACAGCTTTTACTCGTAATTAATGGCAAGCATATCCAAAAGTCTGCACTTACAGTTTGCTTTATGTCCTCAAATTCCCAAAAGCATATTTTGACACCTGAAACTGGATAAAAATCTAGCATTTGTCGGGAATAGAAAAAGATTGGCCTTTTATAATTATTAAATGGCTGCGGCGTTTTTGAGACAACCCAACAAAGGCAGATATTTTGCCATTTAACATTAAGCTTCCAGAGACCACGAGTCAAATTTTGATATGGGCTTCGCGTCTAGTTGCTACGTTTCAGAAGATGGCACGTGAGGAGTTTCTTATGGTTGGTTAATGTCGTTCAAGCACACTTCTCAAGCAATATCAAAAGTTCCAAAGATGGTCTTGATATAAAAATATTTCATGAATAGGCCAATCATAAAGGAAAACCTCCCGAGAGGGGTATAAAGATATAATGTAACTTGAAACCTAGACACAAAACATATATTTCAAATGTTAACATTACTCAGAGTCTTGTAAAAAACATTTTAAAGAAGAGGATGAAGCTCGGATGCAACTGAAGAAAAAACTACAAAGAAACAGAACATCATTTACCAAAGCGCAAGTCGATGCTCTTGAAAAAGGTCAGACCTGTGTTTTTAAGAGTTTGTTTTGCATCTGTAGAGTGACTGGGACATTATAATGAAACTGCTTTCCCAGCACATTGTAAGAGACGCTGTTGGGTGACCAGTGACAATATATTTTGGTGGTGGGATTATCAGTTTCTGTTAATCCCACCGTCAAAATGAAGCACTAGACTAAAGCGGTTGTCTGTTTCCTCTGAACCAGTGGTTCTCAACCTTTTTCGTGCCGTGGCCCATTTTGAGGAGCCACAAATCCTTGTGGCCCAGTTTCTTGCCGTGGCCAACCTTTTCCGTTGCCGTGGCCCACTTTAAGGGGCAGCAAATTTTCGGGGCCCACTTTGATTACGTTTGAGATGTGATGATGACAAAGTTGCTGGGATTATTGCCAGAACACATGGCAGCGGAGATGATTTCCAAAAAAAATAAAAACGTTTATTTCCTCCCCAGTGGAGAGGATGGTCAGACCGCAGCTGGGATCGGAGTTGATTTACAAAGGAAAATAAAGTCATTGCGGCTCCAATTCATGGGTGCTGGTCCGTATGGCGTTTATATGCACCGCTATTACTCAACCTCATTCGACTTGCAAACCCATTATTAAAGAACGCAAACGTCTGTGGCCCATCCGAATTACGTGCTGTGGCCCACCGGTTGAGAACCAGTGCTCTAAACCGATCAGCATGTTTCTACTTGCTTGATTGAATTTGCGGTATGACACTGGAATGTTCTATTTGGCACAGTACCTTCAAGCCTAGGAAGAGAAAAGATAATGCCATTAGTTTATCCTTATCGAGGGCTCCGTGTTCAATTCCAGTTTGTTACCTGCCCTTTACGATATTTTGCTTGCTTGTGATGGTGTATGTGTGCAGTTTTAACTTGCTATCACCGTATTTCATTGGATAAACATGTCAACAATACTCCAAAAAGTTACTGTTAACTACAACAGACGTTGCCTTTTTTCTTCAAGCTTACTAAGATTTATTTATCAAAAATAAATTTTTCCGCACTTAGCGATAATCTAGTTGCACAAACATGATATACATATATATTCTTTTTGTAATTTAGAATTTGAACGAACGCATTATCCTGACGTATATGCCAGAGAAAAATTGGCCACAAAGACCAACTTAGCAGAAGCACGTATTCAGGTAAAGCATAAATTCTTTTGTTGAGAAAAAAATATTCTTATTTATCAAACATTAGGTGTTGCATTTAAGTCATTCCTGCAAAAATTTCACCCAAGTGCTTCAGAAAAAGGGGTTGGTAACTGAGTAAGATGTACGTGCGAATGTAGTCTACAGCAGTGTAGATAGAGGCTAGTTTACGATTTAAAGCAATAAAAAAAGGAAAATCACCCTAACCCTTACCCTAAATCTAATTCCAACCTGGAGATCACGAACTACAGATTAATAGAAATGTGCACGTATTTCATAGACTATGTTAGCTCCCAAAAAAGTGTAACTTCAGTTTTCGGCTTTTTAGCTTAACCTGACGCACATCCGGAAGTTGCGCTTACCATTTAAAGTGAAGCTGACGGTGAATAGACCTTTTCACAGTTTGGTTTACCTGCTCGTCAAGTCAGGTCAAAAGGTTGAGCAGCTACTGAGTTGAACGAATTCTTAAAAAGCATGGAATAAAAAAATACGTAATTTTGTTAGCGAATTTAGAAAGAGATCGTTATGAAATGACTTTGTAAAACAGCTGTTGAATTTTAATTACCATGTAAGATGTCGCTGATGGTGTGTTCAAACCCTGCAATAGCCGCGCTGTTGTGCTCTTGAAAAAGGTATTTTACGGCCATTTCCCCGCTTGGCGGCACCGCTTGTGGTAGAAATGCGATGTGCCAGCAGTGCTGATAACTCCAAAGCAAGTCGAAACACAGCAACGTTCTAGCACAGAAGTTCCCAAGCTTTTTTGCTGGCGTACCGCATCAATTTTAAAACTAGGAAAGGTACAAAAGCTTGCTTAGCAATTTTAGATGCAGTTTCATAGGATGCCTTAACTAGGGCTTCATGTTTTGTTTTTCAAAATGACCTTATAATTAAACTTTTGTCTTTTTTTTTGTTTTATTTTTTTATTTGCCATATTTATCCTCCATTCACGAGAAAGCGAATTGTATCGCTATATTTTTAAAACCAAACTCATTGTGTCGGAAGAAAGCTTAGATTCTTCCTATAGATTGTGGATGTTTTGAATATAGATGGCGCTTGAGTTTGCTGGATTTCATTGCTTCCACGCTCAAACCAGTACGACACAGAGCGCATTAAAATTTAGTCATGTCACACCAATAGAAGTAAAACCTAACTCAAGACAATTTTTTATGATATTTTCATTGCTTAGCCATGATCCTGTTGGTAAAAAGAATTATTAAAAATTTTATGTTAACATTTTTTTTTCGATTTACCGACCAAAAACATCTCATGCACAACAATTTGTATGTTAATTGTAGGAATTTGTAAAATAATACAAAGTTGCTGCAAATAACGCAGACGGGCAAAACATAAAAGGCGAACTATTTGAAAGACGAATCGCCTAATATTAAAGTAATTTATCATTTATTGAATTCGCTTCAAAAAAGAGCAAATTTAGTCTATAACTCAGAAACTAAAGAATGGTTTGTGTATGCTTTGAAACCTCCTCACAGACCTCCAGGGATCCGCGGATCCCAGTTAGGAAACCGTTGAACTAAGCGACGGGGTAAAGATCTAGTCTAAAAAGTGGGCCGTTTTCTCATTTGTTACTATTTCTGGCCACAAGCAAACTTTTCGTCAGTTGTGCTAGTTGGCGTATAAAAAAACGATTTGATTTGAATCGTAGTAACTTTAAGCTCACAAGAACAGATTGTTTTTGACGTTTTATTTGAATTATAATCAATATTATTTGGTGCAATGTTCCTTCAATTGCAATTTTATTGAAGTAATGCGAGCATTTCAGTAAATCAGTCTTATGACTTTATATTCAAAAAATCTTGTTTCCATGCTTCCATACTTTTCTAGGTTTGGTTTTCAAATCGCAGGGCTAAGTCAAGACGAGAAGAAAAAAAGAATCAACAAAATTACATTTTTAATGAAACGTCAGGAAACTACCAAGTAACGACATCTCACTCAACACCAGCATTATCTTATTACCCTTTCTACCAACCGCCGCAAAATCAAGGTTGTTTCATTTATTATTAGCCTGCTTTTATTGTAAAATGCTTAGTAGCTTAACTGTAGCACACAGCAAAAAGTACTCACTGATGACTACCGGTCGGCTTCATGACAGTTATTGTCGGTCCATCCGTTGGCGTAGGCTTGGCGCAAGGAACATTTCTGAGACCAGCAATAAAGGATTATTATAAGAGGCTCCTCTGCCCCCAATCTTGATCACCCTACTTTCAAATCAAGACTGGTCTCAAACATTCTCACAGATTTTCATTTGTTTCTTTATGAGTTGGGGGTGGTGAGGCGCAGAGTCAAATTTGAGATGGGCACCGACATAATCATCGTTTTTACGATTTATAAAACAAGCTACGTAAAGATGTTGTGCGATTTTTTTCGAAAGTGGGTCTATGGCTTCATGTACGTAGCTGCGAGTACGTGCTTTAGTCAATGCTGGCATAATAAGGCTCTGTGCAGTAAAACTGCTCATAAGATTGCCTACAAATCAAGATTAATGAATATGACCAAGTGGGATACAATCAATCATTCACTGCTCTTTCAGTCAAACATTTTTTGTCATGGTTACCCTACTAGTAGACTAAAGAATCATGTTGAGGGGTGAAACGTTTGAATAGTTACTGTTGTAGGTTTTTGTAAACTTAGTGAGTGAAGCTCAGTGAGATATGTGAGTTGGGTAAAGATCTTTACTTTTTGTACAAGGTATCATGGCTGAAGAGTCTTCAATCTTCATGATTCCTTACCCTCTGGTTGTATTGTTTCAGGATCCACCTCGTTATGTCACTTCAGTGTTGCTAGTGAGCCATGTTCATCAAATGTCTATCGCCCGTTCAGTGTTCAACAACCTTTAAGTAAGCTCAAATATCTGTCAGTAGCACAGAAGTTTCAAAGTTTCTTTCTAGTTGTGCTCTAGCATCAGCTATAAGTTAAATTTTAGACTGTTTTATCTCGCCAGGTGTCGCACACTTTCGAAAGTGCATTACGAGTTCAGGATTGCTTGACTGTGTTTACTAGCGCTGAACTAAATTAGCGGTACTGCAGCTAGATTTTTGACGGAAAAATAGCAGCGCCAAGTAGAAAGTTTTGGTAATGATTATTCCCGGGTACTACTGGAAATCGCTATGTTTGTCACCAACAAGGCGCACTGTCATTGCTAGTGCTTTGTGAGTAGGTTCACTTCCGTAACCTGGTAAAGCGCAAGCAAGAACAGGATTATGCTCCAGTAATTTGTTTCACAAAAATCAGCCTGATTTTGAATACATCCGTTTATAATTACGAGTCGAATCCGATGTTTGAGCAAAAACTCTTTTTTGTTTTTTAGGTTTGTCATCCATTGGTGGCTATCCTTACCCAAGGCAAGAAAACAATGCTCTTGGACAGGCCCGGCATTGCTCTTCACTTTACGATTCAACTGACAAATTTCGAATGCATAACCTTCCAACACCACCGAACTCTGCCAATCAAAACTCAGCTGAGACCGAAAGCCACGTAACTGGTAGGAGACTTAAGGCTTTTATTCATCATCGCCGCTCACAATAACTCAGTGCATTAAAAAGAGATTGTTACGTTGCATGTCCGCATAAGTCGTGCCTTGGTTAGTGAACTTTGCCAATATTTCTCTTATGTGATAGCAGTGTGCCGTGCCAATTGGCAACAAAACTTGCATTTTTTATTTTTAGCCTGGTGTCGTGTTGCAAATCTTGAGATGGGTTACCATTTTCTTTTTTTATTATTTACTAGACGGCGAAGCCAGACAGTGCTGCTTGTCAGTTATGTTGGTGTAAAGAATATCGGTCACGCGCCTGCGCCGACTTTGCGTAAGGAATATCTGTGAAAGCAGGAACAAAAAGTTGTTTGAAAGGGTGGGCGTAGCTCCTGTACCCCAAATCTTAATCATCCTATCTTGAATCAAGTCTGGTCTTCCAATAATTTATCATTTTACAAACTTCTATTCCTTCGTTTCAATAAGTACAGAGAGGTACAAATTCAAAGCTGAAAATAGGTGCCAACAAAGTTAGGCCTGTATTTTTTTCAATTGCATAAACATACTATTTGGCATCCTAGGTTGATTCTTTTTGTCATATTAAAGTTGTGGCCTCTAGTCCCAAACTGCAACTATGTTCCTAGGTTTTGGCCTTGGAAGAAAGGGGCCATGAGACCTCTCAAAAGTCTTGCACCAATTTCGCTTGACCTGTTAAATTATTTACTAGGAAAAAATACTTTATGTTGAGCGATTCACGCAAGGTTATTGTTTTCTTTTGATTTTCTCTTATATTTTGGATTTTGTCAACTATGCCCCTAATCCCGATCCTTCTATTGTTGAATCAAGACTAGTCTTTCATTTTCTTCAATGACAGTTGCTCACGTTTGTCAGAGTGCAACGCCACGCTGTATTTACTTTTTCCGCTGACTGCTACAAACTGTTTCTTTTGCTAAGTACATGATAATGTTTGACAAAAATCTTATGAACTTCCCATTTGACTTTGTTTTTTTTGGTAACTACAGCTATGCTTTGAAAGCAATACTGGATGATCAGTGTGAATTCTAACGTTTACGCTAGAGTTTATCTAGCACTATTATTCGAATTGCAAAAAAAATGAAAACAATGTGCAGAAAAAAATTGGTTATAGCGATGTGAATAAGGCTTATATTTATTTTGCTTTTGTCACCAGGCATCTTTTAACTTCTCAATATAGCTCTTCTGGTGTAATTGAAAGTTAAAATGATCTTTATTTAGATTTAAAATCTACATAAAATTCATAAAAACTCAACGTTTCGAAAAACTAAAATCAGTTTTTCTTTGTCAGGAGTCTGTTGATTACTATGTAACCGTTGTCTGTGTTTGAACTTTAGTCACTCCTGACGAAGAAAAACTGATTTTAGTTTTTCGGAACGTTGAGTTTTTATGAATTTTATGTAGATTTTACATCTGAATAAAGATCATTTTAACTTTCAATTACACCAGAAGGCTTATATTGCTGTAAGCTTTTTTAATATTTTCAGTAAGAGCTTTTAACCGCAGTTTTGCTCTAGACTTTTTGACAAAATGAAGAAGACAAATTTTACAAAGAAAAATTTATTATGACATTATGTTACTGCCCAAAGCAGTGCTTCTCAAACTTTTTTCGATGTGATGCATTTGAAAAAACTTTCTGTGCTTGCAGCGCACCAGGCATCACAACTCATTGAGTTGTTTACCTGCCGTGCAACGAAGTGTTGATCTGTCCAGTCGGAGGCCTTTTTTCGGAGATCAACTTTTTAAAGCGATTTTGATCTTCTGAGTCAGTGATTGATCGTGCCAATTTTGCGGCGCATCCTTTTTCTATACATATTTTTAGGTAATTACTCATTGAAATCGACGTTTTTGAATATTAAAAAGAATAGTTTTGGGGCCAATTTTTTTGAGCTGCAGTAGTGAGCATTTTTGTAGCTCAACCTTTTATTAGTTAAGCGAAATTTTTGATAATCACTTGAAATTGATGTTTTTGAACTTTCATGAGAGACAAAAACTTTTTATGTTTGGTAATCAACTTTATAAGATCGAATTTTAAATTTTTCTCAGGGTGGGCACTTCAGCACATCTGGAGACCCCTGCAACGCTCTTTAAAATTTAAAGCGGCGCAAAGTTTTAGAACCACTGCCCTGAAGGATATAATTTTCTTGCGGGTAGATGAGTTAGGCGCTGGTTTTTGTTTGAGCTAAAAATCTTTTTTCGTTGTCAAAAAGGCAGATTTCAAAAGTTGGTCTTTCATTTTGACGTCGTCACTTGTACCCCATAGGCCATTTGTCCTGTGGTGGTGATCAGTTTTCATGCTTGTGTACCCACTCACCTAGTATCATTAGAGTAGTTAAAGAGTACGTAAGTAGCCCACAGACAAAACTGTTCTTGATATTGGATTTGGTTTGTTTACCTATTTTTTTAGATTACTTGTTGTCCTTTTTTATAGATGATGACATCGCCCAGGTGGCGTGCCCATCTTAATCCACCATGTTGATATATCTGTACTTTAACATATTTTAACTTTTTAGCTTGCTGCGTTTCCTTTTTTCTTGACTTCGGTTTGTAATTTGTTACGCATATTGTACTTTGACTTTGTGGTGGGAAAGTAAAAAAACGTACTGCAATTTAACTGTAACAGTTGAAGAAGATCTATAACTGCAAAAGTTGAATCTGACTAGAGTGTATGTGGGAGAAGATATTCGAATAAATTACCAATTTATGCGTTTGTTTTTAGATCCTTCGATGCCACGAAGTATAGACGTACCCCAAGATATTTCAATGGTTACTTTAGTACCTTCTGTGCAACAGCAAAGCCACAATTTTTCTTCGGCATCGCTTTGGTCACACCATTGATTGCTGAACTTTTAGTAAATCAGTGCTTTTCAACCTTTTTGAATTTTAGGAACCCTCTACGTAGTTTTGCAAATGTCACGAAACTCCATTTAATAAAATTGAAAAAGAGTAACACCAGAAAGAGAAGCATATATTTTGCTGTCACATGAAACCGGATTTATGCTCATCTGCTTGGCTTCACGGTTTATGCACATCATCGAAAATCGTCATTGTTTGAATATTTAGATCAAAATTCAAGAGACTTCTGCAGAACCCTTGACGCTCTCAAAACCCCTGTTGATGTTCCACGAAACCTTGGTAGAGGTCGGTGGTAAATACAACAATGCAGTACAGTAAAAGGTCGTTTCTGCTTGCACACGTTAAACAAAAAGCCGTAACTATATACGTACAGCAAGTTGTGGTAAACGTATTTTCAACAAAATAAAACAAGCAAACAAGAGTATGAAGAGTGTGCGGAGGGCACAGTGTTTCAATTGGGTGCAAGCGTTGCGCTCGACAGAGCGTGAATTTGTTAGGTATCAATTATGGTGACTCACTTTGCCCTAATAGATTGTAATGATTTATAAAGTGCTATTTGAAATCTGAAATTGTCGGTTACTATTCGATCAAAAAGTCTTTTGAAACCTATGCTGTGAAATGTTACAGAGAATTATTACTTTGACAGTAAATCTGTACAGAATTCTGTTCAATAAATTTAACATTAAGTCTGAGTGTTATCTAGATCAGAATTGCGGCTTAAAGTTGCTAAAGCACTCAGTAAAAGCATTAGCAAAGATTATAATTAAAGTTGTCAAGCAATCGTTTATTTTGTATGTAAAACCCGCATCAGTGGCGTACTTAAAAACAAATTTGAGGGGCAGAGCATTTTGTGAAGTTGAAGACTTTTTTACAGAACAAGTTGTGGAAACCGAGGATTTTTCTCGTTTTGATCTTTAATCCAACGCAAACATTTTTTTCTTTTCACAACTATTACTATTGTCATACCGATTGGGATGGGCTATCGCTCTTTATTCCCACCCAAAACAGGCCACTGACACGCATTAATATCAATAACCGGCACAGTTGGTTGCTAATTACAAATTCATTCGTCAAACTACTGGGTGATTCAAAAGTCCTCACACCTAATCAACAATGATATAGTGTGCTGTATTTTAGTCTGATGTAGGAGTGCAAAAATTTTAGTGGGAATATATTAGACCACACGTTATAGCGTAAAGTCTTAATTAATTAGGTTGGTGGGTACAGGAAAAGCCTTCTCCGTCTGCAGGCAACGCTGATTTTCTGCCACAACGTCGGTCATCTTGCTTTAGCGGCAAATGCAGTTACTTTTGCCTATGTGTCGAAAAAAAAGTAGGATAGAAAAAGATGAGCAGCAATCTTTGAAGCATGTGGTAGCGTTTTGAAAAATAAAGAGCGCTGTTTGAAAGTGTAGAGACCTCAAGTTTTAGATCAACTTCTGACACTGGTAACTGCAAAAGTATTTTTTTTTGAGCCAGGACATTTTATAGTCAAGAACGAGCAAATGGTGCTTAGTTTCATATTTTCTCATGCTCTGTCTGTTATTCCTGGTCGCTAAGCAGAGTGAATGCTTGGCATTTTCAAAGAATTTGCTAAACTCGACAATGTGATTGAACCGTGGTAATTTTTACGTAATTTTGATCAGGTGCACTACATGTGGGGGTTGCAATTGTGGCCAGCAAGAGGGTTTTCTAGTTTGGATAAACACAAAGGAAATTCGTAGGTGGGGCATCCATTAACGACAGCGGTTATCATACCAGGAGGTTCCAGAACAACCACTTTTGGTCGAAATTTCTATAAAAAGAAGTCCAGAGTTTTCATTGACGTAAGCTAGTTTACACAATGACCAAGCTAAATGTCAACGGTATAATTATAAGGTATAGATCCACGTTGCACTCACTTGCAATGCTAAGCTTTTCATTAAGGAATAGTTGTAAAGATGAGAAAAGCGTCATAAACTAGGAATCTCTTTATTGCAAGTAGTGGTTGCTTAACATTTTTTAATACTATCTCGTACTTAAAAACGTTGGAGGCTGTCTTCAGTAGCCGAGCTAAAAACTCTCACGTAACAAGTTAGCATTGATATGACTTTGAGTTACTTGAAAAAAGCGCTGCATCAACGGATAAATAGCTCTGCTTTTATAGTGTTCTTTAAGCGCAAGAGAATAAGTACAGACTACGAGCATTGCTCATTTTATGAGCAGACTTGTGTAAAGAGGCTTAGCTAAAACTGCTTTGCTGTAAAATATGATTTATGAGTCTTTAATTTCCTCTTGAGCATGGGGCAGGGTAGACAGCGCTTTTTTGCCACCATTTGTTGATTTAGACTTTTTGAAAAACTTTTTTAACAGCTTTTCTTCAAAACTTCAACTATTTTTGTTTTCAACTTATTTGGTGTTAGTTGGCATCTGTGAAATGTTGAACCATAATAATTCTCCAGAATGGAAAAAAGCTGTTCTAAGGCAAGAATCTTCCTCTGCACGAAAGAAACTCCTGAGACAAACCGCATTTGATTTAGGCTCCAGTTCGCCTAAAGATACTTCTTTAGGACCTGGTGCGATTTCCTATTTAACTTCAAACTGCGACGAAGGCAATATAACAAGAAAAGAGTTAAAAGCTCCAAGTGCTGATAAATCCAGTGCAGTCGATGAATCCGCTAAAAGAAGGTGGATCACGGGAATTCAAGCCGTGAAAAGTAAGTGTTGTGTTAGTTGCTAAGTACCGGTATAAGCCTTAATAGCTTGTAAGCAGGAATGCTAATGGATAGATACTAAATTATAAAGTCTAGCCCAGGGTTTCCATATTTATGTGCTATTTTTAAATGTCATCAACTTAATAATTGCAAAAGTTATAAGCAGGACTTATAACCTACAACTTCAACTGGAGCTCGATTCAAAAGTTTTGATTTTCATTCCGACAATGCAGGGCTTGGGAGCAGCAGTTCGCTAGCTTCATCCGATGACTTAAGTATTTCTTTTGAAGCTTTTCAAACCTATCTCAGCTTTAGCCACTAGTGAATCTGCTCACCTATCAATACTTATTGATTTTTGTGGCTCACAGTCAAGGACGGCTAACGTTTTTTCGGATGCTCTGAGTAAGTGTTTAGTTGAGATGATTATGTCCCGGACATCCGTAAATTGGTTTACCGTCGTTACAGTACGTAGGACTTCGATCAGATTTCAGCACCAATAGCATGCGGCTGACAATCGAGTGAATATAATGGCAGTACATGATTGTACATACTTGTCATAGAAAAAGCTGTACATGAAGTAAGTGGTTGGCAGTAAACTTTCAATTAGTAATACACTGAGTCATCGACCTGTGATTTTGTGTGCTTAAAAATTGGGCACTGGTTACAATCAAACTTCAATCTACTGGGAGGCAATAATCAAACAGCACATTAAAACATTTTTACTTTACGTAAAAAGAAGAGCATGAAACCCAAGATTTTCGATTTCGCCTCTAAAAACTTTAATTTAAAACACTAGGGGTGCAACAATTTGTATCATTTTTTCCTCCTACTTAAAAGGAAATCGTGTGATGAAATGGCAAAGTTAATTTACAGTTGATACTTCAGTTGAGAAATCTTTTATTTTTTGGTATTTTTTTCATGCAACTTCACGTGAGAAAGATGTCATTTGGCACGCTGCAACACCTGAGTTTGTAAATTTATACGCAGCTGTTTCAAATTTCCTTTCGCTTGCGTAACGTCAACGAGACAAATACTTGCAAGATATCTTGCAACGGTGTCAAAGCGTGGATTTACATCGAAGAAGGCTATTTAAAAAGCTTGAGAACCGGCGCCGTTGCTAAAGAGGTGGGAGGCGTACCACGATTGTTTATTAATTCGACGTTCATAAATGATTTTTCTTCTTATTTAGAGTAGATTTCGGATAGGGGGTACTTCCTATTTTAAAACTTCTTATTTAGGGGTACGATAACTGAGTCTGAACCTTAAAAACAATTGCCCTTCATTCCCACACACTCACACCGCTTGTTTACTCTGCCAACAGCTCTGCGAACACAAATTTTTGGTATTTTTTTACAAAATATTTATTCTAAATATTCTACAATATTCGTGGGCACGGTATAGCATGTTATCAATACGTGCACTCCAGTTTTCAAATGCTACGAGCCATATTTATGATTATAGCAGAGGTTTTTATGTTTGGGTAAAGTATGGATTTCAGTGTTTGTCAGTAAACATTCCCGTTGTTAATTTGAAAATATAGTGATATTTTGACGTTTTTGTAGCTTCTAAGCATCCATTGATTACCAAAATAAATTGAAAGAAAATATATTTATTCGTAAAAGCAACAGTCTTATTTCATGATGCAGTTTTCCATTTAGGATTCTGTGAAGTCTGCAGCTGGTCAGAAACGGCCACTTTCCTTTCTGGGTGACAGTATCAGAGCTCTTTACATTTTGATGAAAATTGTAACACGATCCATACACTTGTGCATAATTATTGTAATCAGGGTTGTATTGCTGGGGTGGGAACACTGTTCCTGCACTTTTTTCTGAGCAGGGAATGCGTTCCGATATTGTTTGATAAAAGGTCTTTCCAAAAACCCTTTGTAATCTGGCCACGTCATCTCAATAAAGCCATAACATATTTAGCTGATGCAAATCAAACAGTAGGCAAACGCATGCAGTGGACACATAGCCAGGGCTACCATCGGTCTAGAACAAAGACAAGCATTCAGTGGTATAACGATGATTTCATCGTAAATTTGCGTTTCGCTTACCCAATTTAAGGTGAAGATCTTTGTTTGGTAATAATTATTTTAAAGTACTAATTTTCCTCAAATGCACGGCAAAAACCTTTTTTGTTCAGGTTTCAAACGATTAACATTTGAAACAAAAACAATTTCTAAGACAAAATAAGCACACAAATCTGAAATAAACACGTTTTTATGGTAATGCAAGAGGCTAGCGATGCACTTAGCAAACTGCAGAGAGTGACACTGTTTCGACCTATCAGGTCTCTTCAGTACAGTTGGTGACCGACAAGAAGCTAGAGGTTAATAATAAATTGTCGGTCACCAACTACACTGAAGATACCTGATAGGTCGAAACACTGTCATTGTCTGCAGTTTGCTAAGCACGTTTTTGTTTTCTGAAACGGTGTTCTTGAAAATGAACACAAATCTTGGAATTAAGGAAAAAATGGTAACCCTGCATATAGCCGCCGCGTGGTCTGTAGATAAAAATTTAGAATCAACTACAAATAGACATTGTACTTTTAGTTTCTGCTTTTGCGAGATCGGGGAGAGTACTTTAACGTTGAGCCGTTTCAAGCCAGTTAATCGAAGCAGGTCTGATGTCAACAACGCCTATACACTAAAAAATTGTTGCCAGTAGCATTCCCACAATTACAATTTTACCACTAGAATTCTTATGATGATAGCACTTTTTCTTGTTCTGGTAATACTGAAAACATATTTGAATACAGTTCTGAAATTTTTAACAACAGGGTGGTCGTTAGAAAAGCCGAAATTTTGAAGGTTAGATGAGATCATGAATGAAATGCGTGCTAACTCATTTCTATTTCGATACGTTTTTATTTCTTTTAGGTTCTAGGCTGTTTTAGGTTGATAACTTTTAGGTTCTATTTGATTTCTATTTTGACACCCATATCATGGAAGGAGGTAGGAAACAGCTTTCAGACTTTGAAAAGCAAGTGATTATTCTTTTCAAAAGTGAAAATCTGACTACGGGACTGACAAAATGTCTAGCTGTGTTACCGAATTTTTTTCAGCGATTACAAGGAATTAGTTTAACAATGTTATTACTACTTTAAAAAGAGAAGGACCTGAAACAGCTAGTACACGCAAAAAAGGAACGGGTCCAAAGAAACGAATTTGAGATGAGGCACGTGCCACAGTAAAAGATTTAGCTGTTTCACATCTGCTTAAAACGATATCCCTCAAGTTACCCTTCAAAACGCTACACGAGCTTGGATTTCTAGGTTAAGACACTGCTCTCAAGTGCACAGACGAGATTTTGAGCATCTATGAGTGTAGTATAACATATGCCTTTAAAAAACTTTGTAAAAGTTATTCTTTGTAAAAATAAATAGCTGATTGACAAATTTTCTGGTTTTCTAGCTACCACCCTGTATAACCTGTTATTAGAGACTTGGTATCTGATCATTAACTGATTTAAATAGTGAATATAACAATTCCTACCTAGCCGTCTGGTCATAGGAGACAGTACGTTTCCTGCTACTTGTCGGCTAGGCAGGACATGTTATATTAAGAATTTATAACTGCCCTAGCCAAGTGCGAAGAGCAGGTTTTCAAGTGCTCTCCTCCTCGGAACCGGGAATACACGAAAAAATTGAAAAACGTTTTTTGTGCTACTTTTTAGGTACCACAAATTTAACTTTTTTCAAGAGCATAAAATATCGAATACAGAGTATGTTCTGTTTTCAATGGAGTAATTGTAGTGCAACTGTGCTACTGTCGCTAATGCTGTACTCGTGACGTAGCGTTTGGTGCTTTGATGTGATCTTGCAGATCGAGACAGACTTGTCGGCATCTGCCATATTACCTGATTAGCTATTAGTACAATCAAATAAAAGCATTTCAGTTTTTAGTTTAAATAAAGACACGCAAACAGTACACTTCATGAAAAATGAGTTTGGTTGTCCATGATAGATGGGTGTACTTACTCGTTGAGATACCTGTCTTGTCCACTCTTATATTAACAAATGATTGCACTGTCATTGTGATAGAAATGTTCTGTGCTAGCGGTAATCGAAGCGGTTACTGCTAGTGTTGTTATTCTACTGCTCTTTATACTTCTGCTTGGTGCCGCAATGCTCACATCCGTCACCTCATTGACACGGTCACCAAAAATGTATTGCGTATAGTGGCAAGATGCTGAGTCCCACACCAAAGGACAAGTTTCCTGTATTGCCAGGCACCCAATCTGCTGAGTCACATCCCACAAGAGCCACGTTGAGACTTGCCCGCCGAACCTAAGAGCGTGACAGTTTGCTTCATGGTAGGCTGTTTGATATCTCGGAGAAAGATAAGGAGGCAACTAAAATCAAGACGTTCTTATGTGTCTGCTGCACCTGACTTGCTCCATACTATCTCCAGATCGAATGTAAGTGTGGCAAAGTGAGTGGCTTAGTGAAATGCGAAGCGTCTAACTAAAGGCGCCGCACTTTCCTCCATGACGAAAAGTTTCATTACCAGTGTAGGAGAGACTCGAGGCGCTGAAAAAATGACTCGAATTGACTCGAGCTATTTGTACAAAATTACTTGAATTGACTAGGGACTCGACATCAGTGACTTAAGACGCGGCTATAATGACTCAAACTGGAGTCGAGACTCGACTAACTTGCGAATATTGAAATTACTTGCACAAAAATTTGTTTACTTTGCGAATGCTACGCAATATACAACATAAGAAAGGGTAAAAGCGATTCCTTTATCTTATATTATATGGTTACGGGAATGGTTAAAGATTTTTACCTGACATACTCCAAGCACATAGAAATTTTTTTGCTATTTACTTGACTGCTTCCTTTTGTTTTAGAACGTAACTCCTTTTCTATATACAAAAAATAATTTTACGAATAGTACTTTTGTCACGAATAAGGAAATTTGTTTTGTAAGAATAGTTTTCACATATGCGTATAGTGTTGTATTATTTTGTTCGCTCGGCTACTGATTGAAAAAAAAGACGTTTTTTCCTCGCAATTGGATTTGCTGTAAGTACGCCTTTGTTACGTCACAATCGCTTATAACATCATAAAATTCCAGATTGATCCAGTGATTCTAGCTTCTTCGCAGAATTTCGTTGACCGATTACATAACTTAGTAATGCTTTTTTTCTTTTTCACGTGATTTTGTTCTAGCAATTTCTGGATTGTTTTTTTGATTTATATACAGGGTGTCTCAAAAGTAAGTATACACTTTAAAATTTAAATAACAATCTAATGGCTTATTCAAATTTGTCAAAAGTTTACAAAAATATTCTATAAACTACTAGAAACAGATTACCGTCCTAATATCTCGTTGAATTTATTTATTGACAGAATGTTAGACCTCAACGTGAAAACCACCAATTTCGGGAGATTTCAGCCACCTTTTGATGCATTCTTGTTTGACACTTTGCAATAAATCTTGTGTAACTAGTCCACATGATGCTCTAATGTTTTGTTCCAACTCTAAAAGGTTTTGAGACCGTGTGGAGTAAACTTTGCTCTTAAGGAAACCCCAAAGAAAAAAGTCGCATGGGGTTAAGTCAGGTGAACGAGCGGCCCATTCTAGAGGACCTCTGCACCCGATCCACCTACCGAGAAAAAGCTGATTTAAGTAATCTCTGACTTTCCTGGTGTAATGTGCAGGAGCTCCATCTTGCTGAAAGTAACAGTTTTTCAACCGAAGCATTTTTTGTCAACTTTACTCCACACGGCCTCAAAACCTTTTAGAGTTGGAACAAAACATTAGAGCATCATGTGGACTAGTTACACAAGATTTATTGCAGGGTATCGGGCAAGAATGCGCCAAAAGGTGGCTGAAATGTCTCGAAATTGGTGGTTTCCACGTTGAGGTCTAACATTCTGTCAATAAATAAATTCAACGAGATATTAGGACGGTAATCTGTTTCTAGTAGTTTATAGAATATTTTTGTAAACTTTTGACAAATTTGAATAAGCCATTAGATTGTTATTCAAGTTTTAAAGTGTATACTTACTTTTGAGACACCCTGTATAAGGCGACGGGATTTTTTAGTAGTAGTAGAGTGGTGGAGTAGTAGTTAGAGTGTAGAGAAACCTTCTAGTGGGAAAAGAGAGATTAATTGACGGAGTAAAGAAAGGGCTATTGTTTTTTTTGTGATAATTTATTGTGGAATCTGTGGACGTGGCGATTATTAAGCAGTTATTGGTGAATTTAGTTTTGGCGGTTTTCTGATTGTGAAGTAAAGTGATCAGTTCTGAGATCGTCGAGCGAAGAAGTTTAAAGTCGTAAAGTATTATTTCTGTGAATACATTATTCTGTTCTTAACGTGGTTTAAGATGTTTTCAGTGGAAGCCAATTTTTTCCAAGTTTTATTAAGTTGCAGTCAGACCTAATTATCCGAGCGATTATCATACGTCGCCTCAATTTTAAAAGAAATTTAAGAATGAGATAGAACCGAAAATCCTATTATTATATAAAAACACAACAACTTTTTTACAAACGCATTGATCCAGTAGCTGCGAGCAATCTCTTGCAGACTTTAATCGAAGTTATAAAAATGCCCCGAGATAAAACAACTGAAGTAAAAAATGTTGTGACAAATTTTGTCTCAGAACAACCTTCCTTCTGAAGAGTAGTCACAGATGAAAAGCTTTGGAAGCATGTTGTTTCACCTCCATTTTTGTTTGAAATCATAAAATTTCACAGTATGTAGCCATGATTTCAACTATGGGTTATTCGGATTCAACATCAGCGCTCCACTATTAACGACAAACCATTGAAAGACCCTCAGATACGTGCAAAAACTTTTTTAGTTGTTTAGTAAAATAAACGAAAAGTACCTAAATCAGTTCAAAAATATTTCCGCAGGGTTCCCATCAATAACGTCGTAGTTAAGAATATCAGTTCATTCTGCCACCCCGGCTTTACCCGATGTGAAAACAATAATGAAAAGTTGACGGTTTGTCCACACATCCAATTCTCTTTCCTAAATCAAATGTTCTCTGAAAAGTGATCGAGTCAAAAGCATAAAGGGCAGGATAAGCAATCCTTTATTTTCATGAAACCGATCTCTCCATACCTTTAAATGAATAACCAAGTGGAACACAATTAAAATGAAACTGGGGAGATGAGCGTAGTGATGCACCCTAAGCCAAATTTTGGTCGAAGGCCGGAGGTTCCGGCCACAGTATATCAACTCCGGCCATAGACAGAAGCTTTTGATCAAACTATTCTAATTAACCTATGAATAATGATAGGATTTACAAAAACAGAACAAAGTATTGCAATGAGAACAATTATGACTTCCAACTGGTGACTGGACAAAGGAGAATAGAAAATACAACCCAGCAAAGGCCGGAAGTAAAAAAATCACGTACACACATTAAAAATTCGTTCAATCGCGTTTCTACGACCAGTAGTTTTCGAGAAAAAACAGATAACAAATTGTCCAATCAAGCCTTGATTTTGACGTCATCTTAGACCCTAAAAGGATAAAATTTTTTGTGAAGTGGCAAGTTGGGTACTAGCTTTCGTTTGAGCACAAAACGGTTTTCCTCTGTCAAGAAAAGTAAATTAATTTTTTTTCTTTGATTATTACGGCATGATCATGACGGCATGAGGACGTCACGAATACCCCTATGACACTCACTCAGAGGTGTTGATTAATAGTGGTAAGTTTGATGTTTTGTGCGTCCAGCAGTTTCGGAGGAGTTAAAGCGTAAGTGAGTACAGACAGAATCGCACTTCAAATCCGGTGGGCAGAAAAACGCGATTATCCTGCTTTATCGAGAATAACTCAAAAACTAAGCTTTGCATACAATTCAAATTAGGTACCTGTCATGAGCATCTAGTTTTGGACAAGAGGTGAAATTTTCAGCCAAAAATATTCATAAACAAAAGAATAATGAGGAAATACAAAACTCAGGTCAAAATATGCCGTGCCAGACGTTGACTTAAAATCTACTTACTACGGCTATATGGCTCTGACTATATAGAGAAAATGGTCAATATGGCTCCATCCTCGGAATCAACCACTCGAAGTCTCTTTTTCCATGAAGATATAGACTTACGAATTTCAACAATTGATAGTTCATCCGACTTTTCTTTTATCTTGTCCTTTAGTTCCTATTCTGTGAACTTTTCCGTCCTCCCGGCATAAGCCTTTTCGATTAACGAATCCCAAACACTTAGTCCATTGGATTCAAGTCAATTGACTGTGGGGGACACTCATCTTTTTTATGAACATTGGAGTGTACTGTTCTAGATATTCCTGGGAAACATAGCTTTAGTTGTGATTTAACTTTCCGTGACCATATAAAGTTGGGCAAAGTGAGGAAACAGTAAATCTAAGATCTCCTTTAAAAAATAACGTTTGGCATTGCGTACTTAGATCTCAGTTTTGTATTTCCTCATTATTTCTGTGTTTATGCATGCATATTTTGTGTTGAAAACTTCATCACTTGACGGAAACTAACTGCTCATGATATGTATCAAATTTAATTTCTATGCAAAGCTTAGTTTTTAATTTATTCTTGATTAAACATGAATATCACTTTTTTCTGCCCACTCGATATACTAGATTCGTTTTTTGTTGAGAAATGGGAAACTGATCTTGATTTCGGAACGTAAGTAGTCAAGCAAGATTATTTTTACAGTTTTTGGAAAAGGATCTTAATATTGGTAAAGTGCTGGACCAAACGTTTAGTTTTATAGCTTCTGTTTGGTAGTATTGTTTTACAAGCACCTACTAAAGAAGAGTTTTATGTAATGTTATAACTGTCAGTCATGTTGGTATACTAAGGTCTTTGTTGGTAACAATTGCTTAGCGTGATTAGACGTTGGCTGTGACCTGTAAGTTGCGGGTGCGCTTTGCGTAGTTCTGCCCTTAAAAAAGATATTTAAGAGCCTTTTCTCGCGTTTGGTGATATGCTTGTGGTAGAAATACACTATTCCAATAGCGCACGCCCTTAATTATAATTGGTAAAAAATTGTGAAAAATTTAACACATTGTGATATAAAAATACCTCGACTTTACTTCAGTCCTTCGCACGAAATGACTCGACTCGACATTAGTGACTCGTGACTCATCTTCAAGCTATTGGTTCCCAGCACAGCGAATTCCTTGAAAGTGGATCTGTCCAGACGTGCATGGCTAAAGTACAACCGCTCGAAATATCATCGTCGTTTCTACTCATCAATGTACAAATGAAAACTGGCAACGAGAGCGGCATGTGCATATGGCACAAGAGCAAGGCCGTCGAGAGAATAGTTCGGGCCTGGTACCAACACAGCGCTGCATATGCAGACGAAAGTCAGTTAGTTCTTCTGTTTGACCTCCAAAAAAAAAGGTCATCACACGTTCATCGATGCTACCTTGGGCGTCTTCCACATCGTTTGTCCCTAAATTCGGGCATGTGCTTGAGGTCGATCTCCAAAACAAAAAAAGGTCCAAAAATTACTTTTCAGAAATTTTTTCGAGTCCATTGCCTTTGGGTCTGTGCTACGCGGGTGCTGCTGCAGACAGTGGCAGACTTAACAGTAGTAAATGTGGCAAGCTACGGCAGCCTCTCCGTGCTAAATTCAAAGAAGGTTTTGTAAATGCGAATTGATTTGGCTGAAAGCATTATAATATGCACGGTCACGTCTTGATATCAGCTGCCAGCTCATCATTACAAAGACGTGACTGCTATTTTTGCAAGCACTTTATAAGGTAGCAGTGGCTAAAAAGAAATTTTATCTTTTGTTCCTTATAAATTTTGCGTTTGTTCTCTAGAAATCCGTTTGTAATTTAGGAATTTCGCGAGTCCATTGCGTTTAGATTTGTGCCACACGGGTGCTACTGCATACAATGGCAGACCTAATAGAAGTAAACATGGCAAGGTGCGGTAGCCTCTACGTATCGAATTTAAAGACGGTTTAAACGTTATAATGTGCGCAGTCCACGTTTTGGTGTTCGCTGTCAGCACGTCTTACCTCAGACGTGACTGCTTTTTTTTCAAGCACTTTGTCAGAGGGCAGGCTAAAAAAAATTCAGTGTTAAGGAAGTAA
Organism: Trididemnum clinides; assembly: GCA_963675345.1. NCBI lineage: Eukaryota > Metazoa > Chordata > Ascidiacea > Aplousobranchia > Didemnidae > Trididemnum > Trididemnum clinides. Next base: position 28,948,459 of record OY776286.1, read on the forward strand.
TCTGTCTGCCTTTAAAGAATGTTTTCTGTTTCTCAAAGAAAAATATCTATGAAGTTTGAAAAAAGTACATCGGAAAACCAACCGGATGAAAAGAGCAGTGAAGAACCTACATTGGATTTAAATCAAAATAGCACTTTCTTTAGCAGAAGTATTTCATCCAAAAAGGTGCTAGACGTTCCAAAATTGTTTGCCATCGGCGAGGAAGGCGATTGTGAAAAGGAAGTACAAGAAAAAACAGAAGAAAATAATAAAGATCAAAGTCAAATTAGTAATGCGAAATGCCCACAACCTTCTTCCAATAATGATCAAACACTTGAAACCCAACGTCAAAATTTCATTGTAGCTTCTTCAATCAAGGTTTTCTTCCCGTTTTATCATTTGCTCTTAATGATAAAGAATGTTGTTTTGTCACATTTTCGTAGCAACTCTGTTCCAGCATCGTTGCCCGGTGTCAATTCAACCAATTGCACAAAAGAGAAAGAACAAACAGGCATACAGGCAGATGAATTGCCTGAAAGCATTGAATGGTTTGATGACGAATTTCAAGAAATAAACGTTAATTCGCTTTTCGATTCGAACTGGGATTGGAATCCTTTGAAATCTTTATTAAAAAGGTACAGCACATGCGAAAACATACTGCATCCTATAAACTACAATAAAAGAAGAAGTTTCTTTCGACGGCGAAGTACAGTTTTGAGCAACTTAAAATCAAATTCTCCGGTAAAATTTTCCAAAAAAGGTAATGCTAATACGTTTAGATAATTTATAAGGTTTGGAATTTTTACAGACTGTGATTGGTAGCTGGGTTTGGTGAAGAAGAGACCACATGACATGCCAGTTTTTGTCGAAAGCTTAAGCAGCATTCTTACTACTTAGATACAACAAAATTAAAGGGAAATGTAATTAATCTCATGGTTTGTTTTGTTTTTTTCTTTTTGGAAAACTTGACTGAGTTAATCTTAAGTTGTTAACAGCAACCTATATATTTTTTGAAGATGGTTTCCATATGCGCTCTTTGCTAGCTTTGACAGAAGTGCGGTGTTTAATTTCGTTAATACCCTCGCTACAGCCGGTCCTGGCTTAGGAAGAAGATCACAGGGTGTAGGGGTTTCTGTGCGAATGATGAAAGTGGGTACGTAACATCGAGATCAGAACGTTTTTGTTCAGAGAGCACCTCGCAATTTGGGTAAATTTGTGTGGCTCACTTGTGAGTAAGGTTCTTTTAATACAATTCCACCTGGGGTCCTACTGGAATAAATTTGGCTATGACTCCAGTTTCTACTTTTTGGCAAGGTAAAATACAAGCTGGCTTGTGGCTGTGAGGTGTACAAGTAAGTTCCCTCATTGTGGCGCCTGAATATTGGAAACAAAATTAAAACCGAGAAAAGGAGAAATGACCTCCAGCCCACTCCCTTGATATAGGCCATTATACTAAAGAGTTTTATCAAAGAATACTTTTAAAAAAGGTTATCTCATATGAATTTTCCCCAGTATTTTTCTCCATTTGATTAGTAACCTTGATTTACTGAAGCGATCATAGTATCGAGTGCATCTACAGCTATCAAACGCAGCTTGCTTCTCCTTCTCGAAAACTTTTGACTGGATACGCCCATAACTAAAAAGTATTGCCTGCTTTTTGTTCAATGCAATAACTTTATAGCAAAAATAAAATCGCAGAATATTTAGATTCGTTTATCGTTCATTGCACACGATGCTTGTGGGTTGCATTGTGAGCACACCATTTGGAAGGACACTTTACTGTAAATTACCGTTTGCTTGCAGCAGAGGTGGAACCGGTGGGGATTTTTGTGACTCAACCGGCAAAAATTAAAATTGTCTGCCGGTGAACCGATTTCTTTCATGACAATTTTTTGTTGTTGAAGTCATATTTGTAATGATTGTCTGGACTTCAAGCACATAAGGCAAAAAAAGTAAACTATAGAAGACATTGCTTTTGTTTCTACAAAGGTCTTTTTGCCAATTTTAATCTGAATGTAGTTTTTGAACGCCTTTACAATATAGGCGACACTGGAAACGAGCACGTGCCTGCCGAATCGATTTAGCTTTTCAATTACTTTCCAATAGTCAGAAAATTTGAGAAAACTGTCGCTATATTTCGCAGTTATTGATCTATCGTTTTAGCATTCGGCTACCACTCCCAAATTAATCATTACGGTGTTTTTACTTCAGTTCAGTTCTACAGTATCAAAACGGCAACCTTGGCAATCAGCATCTAATAATTCTAATTGATCCAACAGAATACTCAATGGCGCAACAGTTGCGTATCGCGCAAACTATACATTTTTTCAATGAATACTTCATTATCTATAAATGAGGCGTATTGAATGCCAAATAATATTATCCAAAAAAAATATTTTCGCAGATAAAGTTCATGGCTTTAGAAAGTGTGCTTTCTGTCCTATAAATTAAAGAGAATTTAAAGCAAATTTTCGACTGGTTTTGACACGTCTGACCGGCCGGTCAGGAATCTCAAGCCAATTCGACGGGTTTTCATCTCTAGCTTGCAGTGTTGGAAATACAGTGTTTTGTGTCAGCAAACTCCGGAGTGCGTTGTAATCGTTTTTTCTTAATTGCAAGGATAGGAATACGTGCTATAAATCTAAATGGTGGAAAAGGTTTTTTGACACGTTTTTCATGTCTGGAAGGGTTAATTTTTTAGGAACATAATTTTTACGCATTTTGTGACCTTGTGCTTGCACTACAGCACTATACCGACGCGATGGCGTAGTGGTTAGAGCGTCTGCTTCGCAGTCGATAGACCTGGGGTTCATTCCCCTTGTCGAGTCGTACCAAAAGACCTTAAAAAATGGTATCCGCAGCTTCCCTGCTCGGCGCTCGGCATTTAGGAAAAGTTGTGAACAAGCTCGCTTGTTGTGTCCTTGGGTAAGGCACTTAACAGGACGCCTTCACCTTTATGTGGAAGACAGGTGGCCCAGGCAGCTCGGAAATGGCAACTCTCAAGCGGGTGCGGACGTTCAGTCCAAAATATAGCGATACAATTCGCTTTCTCGTTAATGGAGGATAAATACAAATAAAAAATCAGGCGGAAATTTTGGCAGTTTTTTTTAATTATGGTTTTTGCTTTGTCAATGTCGCAGCTAAGAGCTAACAACTGTTTTCGCAGTTGCAGAAATTAATCAACTTTGAAGTACGTCAACTCAGCCATTTATTACCTGACTTCTTGAATTTTTGCCATCTCGTCCGCCTATAGTTTGAATTAGATTTGAAGCAAGATCAAATATGCGTAGGGCTCAAAATTCATGGTAGGCTACAGATAATTTATTATTTTGTCTGTAGTCACTTAACTACAACTACTACTAATGATAATAATAATAATAACAATAATAATAATGATAATAAACAAGCAATGTATACATTGATAAGAAAACTTTGTGTTGCAATAGACCTGGAAGCAAGGAAAAACTAAGCTTTTTCCTCAAGCTACCACCTGGTAGACAACTGTAAAATGCTTTGGGCGCATTAAAGTTAAAGTTGCCTGTGTTTCGTTTGTGATGAAATAAAGCAGCTCAATAGCATACAACTTAAATTGATTCACCTTAGAATACAAAGAATAATAAAGATTTGGCATAATTTTTAAATTAGTATCCATAAATGAACGTTTTTTAACATACAGTTCGGCCAATATCTGCCTCTAGACCAAATTTTGATTTCGAAATAAATAACTAAGGCTGAAAGCTGCATACTTTCCACAAATATATGTTTTCTCCATTTCATGTTAGCCTGCAGGAAACGCGCATATACTAGTAAGAGGTTATATGCGTATGGTTCTTGGTTAGAGCCTGAAAACATTCTGCAGTTCTGGTGCACTGTGCAGGCTGTTTGAAGACTATACATGTTATTTCTTTATGTCTTGCTGTCTTATTACTCGGACAAAATTTTGTTTTAAGCAAGTAACTAGGCTTACTTCATGACGTTAAAAATAGTTAGCCAATATTAGTTTAATCGACTACTAGTCGAATCTGCTTGTGTAACCCGGCAGAGCTACCAGTCAGTTACGTCGGAATAGAAACTTTAATTCACCCGGCTTCACCCAAATAATATATCTGAGTACACATACAACAAGTTGGTATAATTAGAAGCATCGCCCCTAATGCCGATCAACATGCTAAAGTACTTTCTCAATTATCCGTTCTAGTTGGGACAATACTTTTAGAAATATGCAATACTGATTAGCAAAAAACCAGTCAATTCAATTTCTATAATGAAGTCAACAAATAAGAATTTCATGCTTAACTACCAGCTGCAACAGTATACTTGCTAAGCAATGAATCAATTTTAGATTGTTTGCCGGAAGATTCACATTTTTTAGCAGCTAACTCGCGAAGTGATACTTATGAGGAAGTGTTTGCAACTGTTGCCTCTGGCTTGAAAATGGAGCAATGTTGGGCATTAGTCAAACATTATTGATTTTGCATGAGCAACAGGGCGTTGCGTTCCTTGTGTTGACGTTTTGCGTTCTCATCTGCATCCTCTTCTTCATGATTTAGATCCTCTTCTGCTGTTGAAACAAAATCAAATACTTCTTTCTTATCCATATGTGCATAACTTGGGCCATCAGCTTAAAACCGACCATCAATCTCACAGGTCGTCAATTTAATTTTTAATACGGCAAATTATTCAACGAAATCGTCGTTCGGCACGCTCTCCAAACCAATTGCATTTTTTTCCACAGAAGATTCGTTGAGTTAAAGTGGAATGAGTTTTTGCCTAGATTTCCTTAGCTTTCGACAGTTATTTGAGCTTAAGTATTTGCTGTCTTCGACAATTCTCAGCTTATTACTTTTCTTCAGAAAGGCAAGCATATCATTTTCTGCCTAAGAACCAGGTCTTTTAAAACAGACTTGCGATATAATCTCTTATGACATTTGGTGGAAATTTGGCAACAATCTTAACATCATTGGACCCTAGTTCATCCTCACTAGAGTGGCTAAGCAGTTATCTAACGTCAATAGTGCTTTTGGTTCCTGTCCTCATTGAGAAAGTTTTTGCTTGATATCAGGTACAAAGTAGTTTTGAAACCAATTATTGAATATAGCCGTATCAATCAAGTATTTTTCTGGCTATTGATTCACAACGGACCATGTCGATTTATCCATTCCTCGGAAGCAACGGAGATTTTTTTACTTTGCCAATTAACAACAATGGCAGTTTAATGGAACCGCTTGCATTAGAGCAAACATTAATTGTCACGCGTTCCTTCGGCTTCTTTATCCCACAGGGATCACTATGGATCGCAGTTAAACCGCGTCCAGGGAACATTTTACAAAAGAGGCCAGTCTCAACACAATTAATAATTTGATTTAAAGAACAACCATTCGAAAGCTTGTTGATGGAACTGAACAATTCCTCACAGGAAACATAATTAACCCTTGCTTTCTCTCTCACAATAGCAAGACTTTTGATCCCAAAGCGATTTCAAAAGCGCCATTGGAAACCATAATTTGATTTAAAAGACTTAGGACTGCCAGCATAAAGAAGTCTGTAAAATTCATTGCCTTTTCTAAGAGAGTGGGATCAGTCAGTGAAATCCCTTTTTCACGTTGCTGTCGAAACCACAGATAAAGAGCATTATTCAATTTCTGGTACATTTCAATTTGATCGGTTTAGCGGCTTTAACAGACTTCGATATTCCCAATTCACATTTTGCTGTTCCGAAGTTCTTTAAGTTTTCTGTGCTCTTGCAAATGTCATTGACAATTGACTTTTCAATATTGTATTTTAACATAATGTCAGTTTTAGAAACTTTTTTCCGTACCATATCACACACCTTCAGCTTGTCTTTAACAGATAGAATATTTTTTTTTGCGTTTCACGTTGCATTTTGAGGCCATGTTAAACTCAGGTTTTGATTTACTATACCGGTTATAACTTTGCATATAACTTTTATCAATTTCTACCCGACAAGATAATTTGGAAAGTTTTTCCATTTTTTACAATATTTCAAATACTGTACTTTTGTGTTTCAGAGCGCAATACGAACACAAATTACGCAGAACCCCAAACTTTAGCTTTGTCGGCCCTCTTAATCTACCATTGTCTACTAAAACGGACGCCAACAAAAAGCTAATTAAAACAATTTTCCAATTCAGATACAAAAAGAAAAATCAGCGGTTAAATGCAACTAGCGTACAAACCGCTGACAAACACGTTGGTTCAGACAAACACAACACAAACACTTCCCAGAAGACCATTAAAAGCATTACTTTGTCATTCCTTTATGAAGTAATTGTTTTCTTTCAACGTCCCCAATTACCCACTTTAATGTCACCACTCCCCAATTGCCCATTTTGATGTCACCACCCCTCTATGGCATCCACCGACCCTAAGGGGGCGGTGGCGTCCACTTCGGGAAGAACTGAGTTTCGTTATGGCATAAGTGGATAACCAACCCACCAGCTTTTTTTCGCTAAAAAGAGGAAAAATTTTTAATCCAGCAAGATTTTGCATTAAAACTTGGCATTTAGTTCCACATTGCTACACATGAAAAACATGTCTTGGGGGTTAAAAGTTCTCAGGCGCGCAATATATGACTGTACTACAAAGGTATTCTAACTTGGAGTTCACCTACAGTTTAGTGGTTATGACTTTTGTATTTGCCATTGCCTTATTGAATAACCAGATTTAAACCGGTATGGTAGTTCTGTAATATATAGCAAATCATTGATAGGATTACTATTTACGTTTGCTTTCAAAATAACAGTGGATAACAGGTAAAGCTGCTACCTGGAGTTGTTTTTACTAAAATGGTACCAGACAGCACTATGATGTCACCTAACATTATGACAAAGCAAAGCTATTTCGAAGCGTTAAGAAAAGGAAAAAAGCATGCGTAATCAATCGCTTGTTGCGTCGTCCACAAACATTAAATAATTAAAAAGTTGTTTTTATTGGAAGCGTCTTGTTGATACCTCCCACAAAAGCTTTTAACCGCGCTTTTACGGTCGGTGTTATTTGAGGTAATGAAGAAAACTAAGTTACAACTTATCATTAAGAATTACGTCATCTTACTTCCTAAAAGAAGAAAATTTGTGGAATTTGGTAAGTCGGGTAGTGGCTTTTGTTTAAGAAAAAAACGTTTTCCTCCGCCAAGAAATACGAACGTTTGAAAATCATTTTTTAACTGTGATGTCATCGTCATTGATCTCCTTATCATACTCATTATGAAGTAATGATCAGTCGATCCGCGTTTCATGCTTGTACATCCAGTAATTTTTGAGGAGTTAACACATACAGACAGACAGAATTGCGCTTTTTTCTATAGATACAGAAAAATTTGCCTGAGTCGACACCCTAAGGCAAAGGTTCTCAAACTGTGCGTGGCGACGTCCTGTTGCGTCGCTATAATTTGCCAAGGGCGGCGCAAAAAATTTGGTTTTGTGCCAATTACTCTTGCTTTTATTCGGTCAAAATGCTCTTGAACGTAGATTCTTTTTATTTTCTTCCAACATTCATATTCGTATTTTTACAAAGGTGTTGTCAATACGCTGCTGTAATGATTGACTAGTTACTCAAGAATAAAGTTGAACAATTTTAACTATTTAAATGAATAAAAACTAAGCCAGTCAGATGTAAACTGGGCGAAAAGAGGAAAAACGAGTTACAAGCGTATAAGATCGTAATTTTGCGACTGAAGATGACAGACCAAAAGCAAAAACCCGGGAGCAAAACGATAACTATTAAGATTTTGGGTCACATTTATCTTGCAATGTGGGGAACTAAAACCTTAGGATGCTTTCTAGTACGTCGGAAAGTCTTACGAGTGTTTTCAAATGCGTACCATCGAGAAAAGTTTGAAAACCACTGTCTTAGGACTAATTGCAAACGTGTCAATTTTGGCAAACTGTCGACTTAAGCAAACAGGTACATATGAGTGAAAAACGTGCTAAACCTCTTGGTAAACTGAAAATTTGTCAACAGAACACTTTTAGCTGGAAAAAATAGTTGTTAATCAGTTCATTGGCAACAAAAGGACAGGTTTATGCACGCTGACTTCTAAACAAAGGCAACCCGCTGGAACAAACCAATAAAATGAGTTTTCGATGTATCTAAATTAAGTCTGCCAACATATAAAACCCACTTGTTTAAATTGGAGGTGCGAAATGAAACTGTTACAGCGCAGACTGCAGTCGCAATACCACGTTAACGTAATTTACACTAAAGCTGCTTCTCAGATTTGCTAGCGCTTTCAAACAAAATGCGATGCAAAATAAAGCGTCAAAATGTTGTTGTTAGCATACTTGGGTCTAGTGCTCATGGTTGCTTGATCTGCTTTCACTTTCCAGTAAATACGATGGCAAATAAAACGTCAAAATGTTGTTAATATTCTTTGGTTCAACGTTAACGCTGTTTCTTATACTTTGCACAAAAACCAAAAATTGCGCACACAGAAAAAGAATTAGAAGGGGGGCAAAATATTGTCGATTTATGCGTAATGTCTACTTACACCAGGGGTTCTCAACCTTTATTCTCTCATTTACCCCTTGGTAAATTTCATAAGTAAAATTTACCTCCAAATGTTTTTATATTTTTTCACTTCTACAAATATCTATTGTAATTGGTAAAAGTGTGAATTTTTTGCTAACAAAATTTACCCCCAAGGGGTAAATTTACCCCCGGTTAAGAACCCCTGACTTAGACGATGCCGACTTGGCCAAATTCGACAACACAAAATAGGATATCTGCTGGGACCAGGCAAAAAATGTCAATTTCAGCGAAATGTCAACGTAGTCGAAGTCGACTTCGGCAAATTCTACTGTATTTAATAACAATTTTTTACCACACCGGGGCAGTGGTGTAGAGGTTAAAGCGTCCGCTTTCCAGTCAGTAGACCTGGTTTCAAATATCTTTATAGGTGATGCCAAAAGACTTCAAAAAATCTTATTCGTAGCTTTTCTTCTTCGCGCTCAGAACAAAAGGGACAGTGTGGAAAAAAGCCGGCGGGTTTCGCGGGTTTTGCTCTTGGGAAAAGCACTTTTAACCATTGGAAAAGTTGTACTTTTCAAATCTGTGATAAGACGTGATTCAGAAATGGAAACAAAGGGCAACGCAGTCAAGAAAATCGAAAGCTCGTTTTTAGGAACAATGTTCATTTGTTCGAGTTTCATGATGGCTGCAATGTAGTGCATTCGGGAAAAACACTCCGCAACGATCTCCTCTGCTTGATGGATTCCAACAAGCAGTAGATTTATCAAAAGTGATGTCAAGCAGTGTAAAAGTATGTTAATACTGGGAAAATCAGAAGCAGATTGATACAATTACTGTTCTGTAGCTCATAGCCTGCTGTATCTTTAGCGTCACCATTGTTGCTCTGAAAGTTTGGACGATAAAGACGCAACAAACAAGCAAAACACATTTACATTGCCAGTTTCATGTACACTATAATGTGGGCTTTAGATTCACATGCTTAAACTTTTTCTGGTCCATCGAAATTCCAAGCATATAGACCTTGAACTTGACGGTCTAGGTAAACATGTAAATGCGTTAACGCACTGGGTGTGCAACCTTCCATCCGCGGAACGATGCGGCTTTTGATCCACGCCCACCGCTTTGTCTGCGAAAACTTTGCGAAAATACGCTCATTCTTGGCTGATTTAAATAACAAGTTTTCATCCTGAAAAGGCTTTGCAACTTGCATTTCAACCCGCAGCGTATTTAGTTAAGCCAACATGCGCAAAAAGTGGCACACCACTCTGCTAACGCAATACCATGAAATCCACGGTTTTTGTGATTTTTTGTAAGCTATTTCATGTATAAAAGCATTTTCCTTTGCAATTCAGTAACACTGTGGCTTTTAACTTTGCCATCCATTGGCGTAAGGTTTGTTCTTATTTTAGAAAACTTTTAAACCAAAATTTGTGTTTTAGGCTCCCCGGATAAACCAGATCCGTTTCATTTATTCGAGGTAAGTTTCCGTCAGTTTGCATGCTAACAAAATTTGAAGTAAACATGCGAAAGTTTTAATTCTCTGTGATAAAGTTTGATTTGCAACTGGTTTAACTTTGCTTTCCTGCGCATTTTAGAAAAAAAATAAAAAAGTATGGTGCAACAAGTACCATCCCAAACACTATGAATATTGTTTACAAAAAAATCACAAAATAAACAACGTTTAGGCGCTTGCAGCTTTGCCCGAGCAAAACTTTTTATGCTCTCCATGTAGCTCTTTGTGTAACACTTTTTAATGCATTCTAAGTTTACATTTTATTGCATTACTTTCATGAAACAGACAATTCTAAAGTCGCTATTTTTCAGGTTGAACAAGAACCTTATCATTTGCTGCGAGTGCGTGTTATTTGCGGAAGAAACATATCAAAAGGACTATTGCAAGATATGGGTAAGTTCCACAGCAGATACTGATATCTCAGCATGGGTAACTGTCCTTGAAACACTTAAAATTAAATGCGTGCATCACATCTACTGTATCTTTGTCAAAGACGCTTTCGCTCAAACTTTCAGTGCTAAGTTGTGGTGATATTGCTTATGCCATTGTGGTTACAAAACGAAGTCAAATTTTTCACAAAGCATAAGTAAAACTACATTGTTTTTAAAAGTAGGATTATCCGGGAAGCTCTTAGCTTAAAATGTGTCTCCTCATAGCTGTATTCATGATCAGGAACAAAACTTTACGCCGGAATGAACGCATTATCGCTTCTACAAGCGGAGAACTACAAACAGAAAAACTAAATTGAGTGGGCTTTGACACTAAATTTTGCGGGTGATTATAAATAGGCATAGTAGGCATAGTACAGGCATAGTAGACATAGTACAGGCATAGTACAGGCATAGTAGGCATAGTACAGGCGTAGTAGGCATAGTAGAGACATAGTAGGCATAGCACAGGCATAGTGGACATAGTACAAGCATAGTGGACATAGTTCCGGTATAAAGGTAGCAGTGGAGGTGTGCGTCCGAAAACCAGTCGCACCAATATAAAGAAGCCTTACCTCTTTCTTTTCAAAAAAAAATTAATTTTATGAGTTTAGATTTAAGCATTGAGAGGGTGCAATGAGATTTCACAATAAAAGCTCAAGTTATCATCACTATGCCTTTACTATGCCTACTATGCCTGTACTATCCCCTTACTATGCCTACTATGCCTCTACTATGCCTCTACTATGCCTACTATGCCTCTACTATGCCTACTATGCCTCTACTATGCCTACTATGCCTGTACTATGCTTACTATGCCTACTATGCCTATTTATAACTACCGAAATTTTGCTATCTTTATCTGATATTGTATGTAAACGTTAAAACTGTGCCCCTTACAAGTTTTGTCAATGAAAATAAACATTGAATGTGAAAAACCAGAAAAGCCTCTTGTTTCACGACTAACTACAGTTGCACTGTTTTCTTCTGCTCTGTCACGGATTGCCATCCAATAACATCTTTTGTAGTTGACACTCCCGATCCATACGTCGTTGTTCTTATAAAAGACGTTCCTAATGGTTGCAAAGCAACCACACCTCGTAATAATGATGTCAATCCAACCTGGAACGAAGAACTCATTTATGTTATGCCATCAAATGTGGATTTAAACATTACTGCTCAGGTAAAGTTAATTTAATTGATCACTTGCTTTCTAACGATTTGTAATTTAGCATTATTAATGTGCCCACAAAAAAGTTTTTCCACTGCTAATATAGGCGCGACATTCTAATTTTCAATTACCTTGATTTCTTATTATCAAACCAGCGTGTGCTTTGCCCATAGATGGAAACATGTATCAAAGGCAATTTTCTTCTGGTTGAAAAAGTGGTTGAAATTTTGTCACAGTGGTTGTTTCTGTTGTTCAGGTTATTTTGTATCTTTCCCTTAAGATGAAGGCACGACATGAAGCGCACCAAAAGGTCCCCACCGAAAACCTAAGCCAGATCAGGTTAAGAGAAAGCGACTGTCCATTTTGAATCAGTCATAAATAGAAATTGCAGACAATGGTCTCACCACCAATAAGGCTGACTGTCATTTCTAGGTGCATAAAGCGGCCTGTTATAACATGATGGGCAAGCAGTTTCACTATTATAACCCAGTGGAGATCGGGTAGGATGAAATCGTGGCAAGTAAGGAGGAAGAATCATTATGCTGCCGTTTACTGATCACTCATGTCTTTGAGTTAATAACTAAAGTCACTGGCGACAGCAAACTTCTGATAGACTGCTAACTCACGTCTATAAAAGAGGCGTCCAACATCGATTCAACATTGGCTTTGCCGAGTAGTAATGAAGTTTACTGACGCACAGTGACATCATTAACGAAGTTACGGCCAAAACAAGATTTACCAGTAGCCGAAACTGCAATTTTCTTTGCCAGCAAAACAAATAACTAAAGAAAGTAATTGGCTAACTGCTTGGTGGTGAAAAAAATGAGTAATAATAGCTGATACAAGTTTACATTTTCTTTTTTTGCAAAACAACATGACGACGCTTCAAGTCTGCTTGCATTAAAGCAAAGACAATAATAATTTGAAATTAATTAACTCTATCAAAACGAGACCAAGCATACTTTGTTAGTGTGCAGTGGTGTCACACTTCTGCTATTTTATCTGACGTAGGTTACATCACTTTAATTACTATAATGACTATTGATTTACAATAGATTTATTGAAATATAACTTATTAATTCTATATGTTTCAGATATATTTAAAGGATTCTAATTACAGTATCGACGAAGTATATGGAAGTGTGAAGTTTAATGTTTCTGCCATTTCGCTTAACACTGTTGTCAAGAAAACGTTTCAATTCAACGGGGTAAAAATATCAAATATTTTGCTTTAAAATGGTGACGCTAACAGCTTTCCAGTTAGTCTCTGCTTTTAACGTTTTGTGAATGACCGTTAAGGTTTTCCTGTGAGCGGAAGACATCATTACACAACGAAACTATGGAGGGAAAAGAGAGAACAGTACTCTTCCACCACCCAAAATATTTATCAAAATTCATGATTTGACATACCTTGCAGGCTTTGAGCCGAATTATCGGAGGTGGTCAAAGCAGCCTCAAAATCTGCTACAGAAAAAAAGTTGTTACTTCAAAAAATCAACTTTTTGTAGCTAATTTTTTTGAAAACTACTTTTAAAGATCAACTTTATAAAGTTATATTTTTGCTCTGTTTACCTATAGGGAGAAGGCAAAGCAGCATACCTCACAAACGTATTAATAGATTTCGGGCCTGGGTACGTCGGTACTCTCTGACACGCAATCACCATCAACACTAGTGAGCTTAATCCTCTAAGGCAGCGGTTCCCAACCTGAGGACAATGAACCCTTTGAAGGTCCATAGAATGGCTTTTTCATGGGATTGTTTTAAGGGGTCCGTGATTACCTTGATGAATTTCGGAAAAAATATAAGCAATTGCTTTACCTTCGTTTCTTTTATGCAGTGGCTCCCGACTTGTATAAACTCACGAATCAACCTATATTTATTCCACGCGTGAAATCAAACGATGCACTGGTTAAAAAATACTCAAAAAATCAGTCTTTCGTATCTAAAAAGAGCTGAATTATACGCGAAAACGTGCTGTTACCTTACTGTCGAAATCAATTTTGCTATTGTCAGGTCACTGCGCCAAATCCATTCAATTTTTTAGAGATTCATTCAAACGTACATTGTTTGGATTTGAGCAGGTTTTTCTAAAATCATAAGATTTTGGCAGAAAATACGTGGACGTAGCCTCGCGACTCTCCTTATAGAAGAAAGCATCTTCTTTCAACCCTTTGGGAGCAGAAGTTTTCTTTTACGGCATGACCTACTTAGGCAAAATTTCCGTAATAATAACAATGTTAACCGTGTCATTTAAGGACCATAGGTGCGATAATAATTGATTTAACTGAAAAACTGAAAGCGTTTTTTGCCAAGTTGTTGGTTTGGAATGGCAGATTGGGAGCAAGTAATTGTGCTAACTTTGCTATAATAGGAGATGTTATCTTGAGGCCATAAAACTCAAGGAGAATGTGATCTTTTAATCTCCACAAGAGAAAACTTTCGCTCACACTTAAATAGGCTACTCTGCAAATCTCCTTTTAACATTATTTTAATTTAGAACATTTACCGAATCAAGTTAAAACATGGATTCAAAATCTTTTCATCTTTAATTTAAATAGCATGTCGATGACGATCTCAGTAAACTAATTGCTTTGCGATCAAAAATTTACTTTGCATGGAATTTTATTCAAAAGTAGTAACAGAAGTTTGGTGCTGAAAATTACTAACCTACCGATTTGTGGCAAAGCAAATGATTTCGGTTTTGACACCATTTGTCATCACTGGTCTTTACAACGCAGAATTCTTAGCTCTTGCGACAATAAAAACTAAACATCGAAATTGTATGTACGTTGAAGATGATGTGCATGTCGCATAGTCAAAAACTAGGCCACAGTTTAGTCTTTTGGTTCAAAAAGGCTACAGAAATTCTCTGATTTAACTTGTGTAGGCGTATGTTTAAGTTGTTTTTGTACTATTTTTTGTTTATGATTTTTTTGATTTTCAGGAAAAATTTAGGGTGGGGGTCTGCAGAACCAATAATTAATCAAAAGGGGTTTCGGTCGACAAAAATTTGGTAGCCCTTAATCTAAGGGCACTAATAAGTAATAATTCAGACTTTATAAATTTTTTAGAAAGACAATTGTCACTCTGCCTCCTAGGTTTTGTGAACCAACCAGAGTTGATCAGCAACGAAGTATAGTTCTATTTGAGTTAACTACTTGAATATCTTTTCCAATGCGACCTACTTACTTTAGTAGTTTCATCTTTTATTGGTTCTACTTTTACTTCAGTAGATTGAGTAGAAAGCGATGCTACTTGAGTAGTTATAATTTTTACTTCAGTACTTTGCTAAAAATTTGACGTCTTTGATATAAAATGTGGTATGCTAACGTAAAAAAATCTTTGAATTCAAGTTTTAGTCTTCTGAAATTTCTTTATTAAAGTGCACTATTTTTGGTTCCACTTTTAAAAACCAACCCGTAGTCTACTACTGTATAATGCTAGCTGGGTGAGGTGCGATGAGTTATTATCATTAGATCGTGCTGTCATTTGAAAAGTTTTTATCGAAACAAGTAAATTCAAATATTTTTCAGTGTTTACACTTTTGCAGTTCGTTTTATCTTCCCAAGCACATAATAGTTTGTCAAAAAATCACTTGGTGCTTGTGTCAAGGGAGTGGCAAAGGGGCAATTTCCCTCCTAAAAGATGTTTAAAGTTTTGCTTTTAGCTAAATTCCTTACTGCTCTTCAAAGCGGCCATCACGTGAACTTAGCAAACATCTTCAAAATTTGCTTAATAAGTCTGCTTTTCACCAAAATTTTGTAGGGTATCAAAAAGTAACGAAAAAATGTTATCATCAAAAATATGTTCCAAGATATAAAAATTTTGCCCTTTTACTCTTACAAATTTTAAGCTGACCACGCCATTTGATTTCAATTTTAGTGGGATAAAATTTAAATGACATACAGATGTAAGGTCTTTATTTAGAAGTAAAAGAGCATTCATCTTATCGAGTCGCTCCCCGTTTAAAAGACTTTAAACATTTATGAACGTTCCATCAAAAAAGCATAAGACAGCAAGTCTACAAGAAAATACAATAGCTATTAGAGTTAGGCCAACGTGTATATACTGCGTTGTGCCGTTTTGATCCAGGCCAGCGTATCTCAACTTATGTGGTATTTCGCACTCCATAAAAGCAAAAAAATATATTTTCAGTTTTCTTAAATTTTGTCGTAGTGTGGATCACCCGCGACGAATTGCAAAAATGTCAACTTAATAAAAAAATTTTCTTTATAAAATTATCTTCTACTTGACTTTGCAAAGTGTTTTTCAAAAAAAGTAAATTCTCCCACCTAAATTAAGGTAATTTCTTTAATGAGCTTTTCAAAAATAGTGTTGTCCTCTAGCATAGAGTCTTCCGTGTTAGAGCCTCTTTTTGTTGTGAAGTCATTGCCTGCTCCATAAACGTAAACCTTTTACTTGGTATGTAATGCAATTTAAGCTACAAATTGGCAAAAAAGTTTGCATCTTTAGAAACTCTTCCCATGTCCTTAGACCTTAGTGGTTCGATCACCTCCAAACGAGAACCACTAGTTTAGAGAGGTGAAGGACAAAACTGTTAGAAAAACGAAACCACTTTCTACTTTTACTTCTTAAGTTGTTAGATACCCGACTACTTTTTGCTTTTACTGAAGTAAATATACCAATGATTACTTTTTACTTTTATTTGATACTTTTTTGAGTAAGTAACAGCGCTTTTACTCAAGTAGATTTTCAAGCTACTTTGACCACCTCTGGAACTAACCAGCATATATGTGTGGGAGGCATTGACGTTGGAGACCGCTAAACAAAGAGGGCGGCAGCCCCCACTTATAAAGATTCAAAGCGAATTAGATTTTTAGGGCAATTGTTGTAGAAAATTTACCTCAAAAATATCTGATTTTGAAGAACTATTTTCAAGAGCTTGAAAATATTGACCTCAAAAAAATGTCTTCAACCTTAAATTGGAATATAAACAGGTTATTTGAAATCTTTAAAATAGCCATCTCAAAAATAAAAAGTATCCGCTTTTAATTTAGAATGCAAGCAGATCAAGACCAAGAAAATTTTTTTTTTGATTTTCAAGGTAAAATGTTTCCACTTCCCCTCCCCCATAAACGAGACTCCCTTACACCTATGGTGAGCAGATGAAGCATACTGTAAATGATAGAACACCATAGAACAGGGGTGACCTAAGTCTTTACGTTCTGACCACATTTCACCAATGTGAAATCTTGACGTGACGCAAAAGGCTATTTTTGGGGGTCCAACTGTGCTAAGTGAGGTTTTCCACATCTAAAAAGGTTAAATTGTTGTTCCGAACTCAAATTTTGTTGCAGACAATTGTCACGAGCCGCAATTTGAGGATCCCTATTATAGAACGTTTGAATTCATTTATGAATCTAACCACTATTCAAAACCAAAAAATTTCGAGACAGCAAGCCTCACTGGTGGCAATTCACTGCACCTTGCAGTGGCATTATTAGAAACAAATTTTTGAGGAAGGACAGAGCATTTTGTAAAGTTAAAGATCTTTTTTTTTTTGAAGGCTAACTTTTTGAAACCAATCTTGTCTTCCAACTTGTTCTCCAAATACACTTACGGATTTTTGCCCATTTTGGCATTCAAACAGACCTAAAAATGTTGTTTTTTCAAATGTTTTGCAAGTGTTATACCGTTTGTTATACCGTAATACCGTTTGGGGGAGGTCATCGCTTTATACTCCCTACAAAATATGTTATAGCATAGAGCACCGGTTGGTTTTCCAAATTCGAACCAAAGTTAGCCTACTTCAACCAAGAATTTGCAAAAAATAAAGAGTTAAAATCGTTCTAAATGCTACGTATCTCATTCCAAGTTAACAGACATTCGGTTTTTAGCATCTACTTAAGCAAAATTTATAACTACTCAAGTAGCGTTGCTTCCTACTCAATCTACTCAAGTTAAAATAGAAGTAGTAAAAGTTGAAGCTACCTAAGTACGTCGCTTGTTACTAAAGAAACCCACTTCTATGCTTTACTTACGTAAAACTGTACTTCGTTACTTTACCACCTCTGCAAATTACCAATTGATCTCTTCTAAAAGGTTTTCAGCAAAATAATATTTGGATTTAGCATCTAAAACCATTTGCCTCTCCCTAAATTTTAGGCTGTCTATGCCCCTAACTAGTTGTATGTAGGTTATTTAGATAAAATAGTAACAATCTAACGCTGAAGTTTCATTATGTTGTGTATCGATGCAGTTTTACATAGGCTACAGATTAATTTCACATATCAAGCCATATTTACCAATTTTCGGGGAGTTTGAAATGCTAAACAAAAATTTTTAAAGAATCGCTTGGATTAAAAAATGACGATTTTTTTAATGAAAAATGGATGTGCGCTAACGTTGT
This sequence comes from Trididemnum clinides, assembly GCA_963675345.1. NCBI lineage: Eukaryota > Metazoa > Chordata > Ascidiacea > Aplousobranchia > Didemnidae > Trididemnum > Trididemnum clinides. Next base: position 28,966,408 of record OY776286.1, read on the forward strand.
GCCATCGATCGCTAACAAACAGCGAATGTAAAAGGGAGCACTGTTGTTTAGTGTCTAACAGTAAAATTCAATTGGTTATTGGATGGAAAGATTAAGTTGCAAACGTTTTTACAGACTTCGGAAATTGATGTTCAATTTTTTAAAGAAGCTAAGTAAGTAGTGCTATTGTAATGTACTAATAAATTTTTTTCAAACTTGCTTAATTTAGCTTTGAAAAAAGCTGTTTATCCTGCTTTTCGTGACACACTTATTGGTGCATCGCACAATCGCACAAAAGACAATTGAAATGTTAATGAAATATCGGTAAAATAAAGAGGTCAACCTTTTCTGTTATGGAAAATGACTTGTGTTTGCGCTTTACACCACGAGAAGTGTTACTGTTATTCATTGGAGTTATGGCTAAAAAAAATGACATTTTTACAAATATAGAAGTTAGAAATAAAGTACAGTGTAGGAAAAGCTTGCCAGTTTGTTGATACAAAAAACAAAGCCACCAAAATGGTAGCGGCCACTGACCCAAGCTGGCGCGGTGACCTGGAAAATTTGAAATTACAGTAAAGGTACTGTTTTCTTGATCAAATTAGTGCTGGATAACTGAATGTCCGGCTAACTGATTGCTGGATTAGTGATGGTCAACCTGTACTCAATTAGGCTACTTTTCTCAACACAGGAATCATTGACGACTCCGCGTTATAGAAAGATTTTTCAATAGTGAGACAAAAAAGCATTGAGCTGAACAGGCAAAAGCGGCTAAAGCTAAGTTTACTGTGCCTGCAAATGAATGGCTTTAATTGAAATAAAATTTCATCAAGGTTGCACGGTTCAACATAATTTTTGTGATTGCAGTGTATTGAAATCGAAATAATGGCATAGCAAGAATTTCCTGGGGGCAGGCTGCAACAACATTTTTTTTATTGTTTAAAAAAGCTTATTCCAATAAACGTCGCAAACCAAAATTGTTGTACAGGGTGAGCCGTAAGTCGCGCACCAAGAAATTACGTGGAGTGTGATGTGAAACAATGTAAAATTAATGGGGTAGAATATCTTTGCCTTTCTTTTGGTGTGTAATAAATGTTCTTTCATAGAGTAATTTACCATTGTTTGAATGTATCAGTCATTATATCTGTCAAATGTAATTATAATCAAAGTTTTTTTAGATATGATTTGCACTTGAAATTTTTTTCCATTAATTTTCAGATATGCCTTAAACAATAAACGAGCGAGTTGAGTTAGTATTTATAATCATTTTGAGCATTTGTGATTGTATCAGCGTGTATAACTTGTCATCAGTTCCTTAGATAAGCTTGTTTTAAATAAAATAACGTTTAGATAATCAAAATTGTTGTAAATGTTTTGGTGCGCGACTTACGGCCCTCCCTGTATAATGACAAAAAAATTATGTGCAGCCTTTTCAGGCAAGGTGCTTTGTGAGCACTATTATTGATATTTCAGCAAAATGGAGATGTGCCATGCAATGCGGATAAATTGTTTAACCCAAAAGAATTAACCTACAATTCACTGGCATTACCACAAAAGACATAAACTAATGATACATAATACGTTGAGGCTAATTAAGTAGGCTACCGTGATTTACTTGCGGGTCGTTGAAAACTTGAAAATTTTCCGTCTTGCTTTTGTACTAGCAAACTGCTGGATAAATTTTCTAAAATCTAAATTTTTAGCTCGTTCATTTTCTATCGATAGCAGAGCCAAACCGCTAAGTCTCTCTTGAAAAATAGAGCTTAGAAGAAAGTTTTTGATCAGTTTGAGTTCAGAAAAACCCCATGTAGAAGCAATAGTGGAAGCTTCGGTTAGTACTGCGTTAAAACTTTTTTTGAGTTGAACAATGTCTTTAGCAGCAGCTTGCAGAAGTTTATGGGCAGAAATTAGGTCAATTGTTTTACACTCCATCGCTTTCAAAGGAATGTTGACGATCTGCAAAATCTTGCATTGCACAACCAGCATGCAAACAAAGTCAAAGTTTTCTATCTGTTTCTTTATTGCCATAGCTTCGTCTTGTTTCTTTGGCTTCGTGCTGGTAAGTATTATGTAAGTCAAGCATTTTATAACGCTACAAAATCTTTCCTTTAAAGGATCGACAACATCATATCGACCAGACCACCTAGTCCTAGTTGGATTTAATGCTTTTAATATAGGATTTGAGCAAGAACGATCATGGAGATTCTGAAGCTTTTGCCACCGCACAATACTATGTCCGAAAAAATTATGTACTGACTCAGTTTTGTCGTAAAATTGACGGGTCTCAGTCATGGCTCTCATGGCATCTTTTAACACCAAATTTAAATTTCGCGAAGCATAATGCACGTTGTAAGCATGTGGAGCTACATCTTGGATCTTCTTATGCTAGCCGGAGTACTTCCCGCTCGTCACTGTAGTGCCATCGTATCCTTGTCCACGTCAATTTTTGTATGTCAAGCCCCTTCTGCTAAATGGAATTCGTTATCAGTTTGTGCAATCCAATAACAGATAAATCCTCAACTTCGATAAATAAGGTAAATGCTTCAACAAATTTCAGTTCTAATGGCGTTCCATCATCGTGGTAATCGATTTTGACGGAACAAAATACTTCACTTAACTGGTCTTTTTTGCTGTCATCTTGAGTGGTATTAAGAAAAGGAGCGCTTTGTAGTTCGCTTTTTATATCACGGAGAACTTCTTAAGCTAGTACTGATTTTAATTCATTTTGTATCAAAAGACTTAAATATTTTGGAAAACCTTTAGTTAGTTGTACAAATTTTTTTAAAACAGTGTCGTATTGGGCAAGAAGCTGTATGATAGAGAGAAAATTGCTTTAGGGAAAGATCCTTCAGGTAGTTTGGGACCTGCTACAATAATTGCTTTCTTGATCTCTGAATTTACAAGAATGGTGGGAAAGTCATCATTTTTGCCTGCATCTGATCTATCTTTAGCAATATCGGAATTTTCTGTCTCACAAATGCTGACCTCACCAAGTTGGGGAGGAGATTCTGTCTCACGAATGCTGACGCCTTGCTCATCCGCTTTTCATGTTTCTGGTCGAGTTAGCCACGAACTCAGTCGCTAAGAGTTTCTGGCTGCCTCAGCTATTTTTTTCCTTTTAGCTTGTCTCTTTTGTGCTCCGCTTTGATAATTTCTTTTCATATTAAATTGTAGTCAACTAGAGTCTTACAATGTTGTTATTCAAAACCTAAAAAGTTTAATAAAATTTAGACAACGGTTAGCAAAGGTTAAAGTAACAAACCCTCTATTATCTCTATTTCTACCTGTTATTGTTTTTCCGGCTCACGAAATAGTACTGCTGCGAGCGTAAGGACTACGGTATGTCCAGCAAGAAGAATTCAAATAGAAAGCACAAATCTGACTTTTCAATCACTCAAATCACAATTTCTTTCAACGAAAGAAGTTTATTAACAGAAATCACAAATCTGATCACTGACTAATCGAATGACGTCTAGCCCCCAGATGGTTAAACTAAATCTACGTAGCTTATTCAAATAGAATAATCACTATTCTCACAAACTAAGGCGTTACATCTCACTAACGCTTAAAACTTTATCTCCAGCCACATAGGCAAAACAGTAACACGAAGTAACGCTGACTTTCACAGCACAAATTACGAATTTACCTATTTATATAAAGCCGCCAAAATTTACCCAAAAAAATTAGCAGCTTTGAGATGATACCATATTTATACCATATGCGACAATGTCACACGCTTCTGTTTCCGGGATCAACTCTCATCAATTTTCTCCTGACCTTATTCGTTATAAGTGCTATCCACTTTTTCGCTCTACCAACTTTTTTGCCATAAACAAGAATTTTTCTTGCCATGGCTCATTCTTTCTACATGCCCAAACCGTCTCAGTCGTTGGCTTTGATAAGTTCCTTTATACTTATAACTTCGGATATATCTCAGATCCATTCATTTCTCATTTGTTTCTTCAGAGTTTTTCCCATACATCTTTTGCAGCATTCTCAATTTAGTAGTTTCCAACTTATTTAAATCTCGACTCTTATAGCTGCTCCATAGCTCATTGCATTTATTACGAAGATTTACATACTGTGCTTTCCTTGCTTTGAGACAGCTCTTTCTTAGAATACCAGACACCCCCTTGAATTTGTGACATCTAGCTTTTACTCTTAATACTACTAAATCATTCATTCGTCCATTCTAGTACTGTAGATTCCCCAAGTAGCAGGACTTTTCCAATATTCAAGCGTGTCTTTATCCAAATTTACTTTCTTTTTAAGTGTTTTCTGTAACTTGGCGCTTTTGCAAAATCTTATACTCGTAGCATACTACTTTGTTTTTCTGAGAATTTTTGTGCATTCAACTCACTTGATGAAGTTAATGGTACGTTCAACTCACTTGATGAAGCGGTATTTCACTCTTCTACACACTGCGCAAGGGTAACACTTTCGGGCAGATATTTTTTTCTGCCCTGCATGGAAAGTCTTTGTTTTGCGTATTATCTTCTTTGTTATGCTTACATTCCCGTCCAACGATATGCGTAGTTAAACGGTAGAGATCACAGTTTATCCCCATTACACATGTTACTGATAGAACTGAACGCGACCTACGATTGAGCCTAGCGCTATGCGACAAAGAAAAAGAATTTCGTTCTATCAGAAAAAAATTCGTTCAAATTGCAATGCAAAAACTCATGAAGGAGAAAGGAGGAGTTGTTCCTGAAGTGCATAAAGAGGTGAGTGAAATTAGATTTTTATTTAAAACAACAGTGTACTCCAGAAATCAAGAAGGAGATTGGTTTATCCCCTTAAACAGCGCCTTGCTTTTTTGCTTTAATGACTAAATTGATGAGCGTTTGAAAGAGGAAAGATGCCGCTTAGTCATTTTCAACAGAAATGCTATTGAATGAAACAAAATGTACTGTAATTTGCTTTTGCTTATCTACAAACGATGAAACTGGGCAAGCTGAACATGGTTGTTGTTTTTTCTAGAAACGGTGTACGGGCAAACAACAGCGATTGTCAATAGAGCGATTGCCAAATAGCGACCTTAAAAATATAGCGAATTTTTTAACTTCAAAAGCATAAAATATAAAAAGATAATAAAAATATGCAGCATTTATTCTTAAATTGCCCAATGACAAACATTAGCGAAGTTTTCCCGATTGCGTTGCTCAGTTTTAATTCGGTTCTTCACTGTAATACATTCTTGCATGTAATGCTAGATTAAGGTTATCATATCTAACAATGAAAATCGCGGACACATTTTCTCGGTCTTAAGCCCTAACAAGTCATTCCCTTCTTTCCGTGCGTACACAACGATGAAGACCCATTTAGACCCATTTTTTTGAAGATCAATATATTAAAAGTCTGAATAGACGTCTTTTGATCCAAAATGAGGATAAAGACCTATTCTTTTCCTTCTTTTTTTGGAAGATCAATCTACTCAAACTCCAAATGGAGATTAACCTCACTTTGAGAGAAAAATTCCTGATTACTTTTAAGTAGACACTAAAATTCCGGATCTTTGATCATTTTTTGAAATTACTTCCGGACACAGACTTTAACACCTAAACTATTCTGCACATGTCCAGATCTTTTCGTACGTATGACAACCCAATGTTAGTTTTCTTCCTTATAAAATCCGGAATAAAATTGCGCCTGGAAGAAATTGTTCTATTTTAAAAGCTTCAATAAATCAACAAACGGAGGGATAATGTGTCTCTCTAGCAGGTTGAAAATGCATAGCGTTTACTTTCCAACTGTTTATTGGTGATTGTAGTCCTGGCCAGGCAATCCAATTACATTCCACATGTCAGTCGGAAATTATGACTACCTTCTTTCTCCTCTCGTTCTCGGCATAAGGTAAGTATTTTCGAAACAACTTGCAAGCAGATTTTATTGAAGCAAGCAGATTATCAGCAATCAAATCATCGAAGCATCGCCAACATCATGTGGAGCAAGAAAGCTAATTCCGGGAGCTATTTCAAACATGTTTTAATGTAATCATCCTCAACATGACATTTAAAACGAACCTAAAAGCAAGAGCTTTGATTGAAAAACGATGTTGAAGTGTTTTTCATATTTGCTGTGTGCCAAATAGCTGAACAATTTAGAAATCATGGTTCAAGACTGCATTGCATAACAGCTTAGTTTTTTTATATAGTGCTATATTTATATGGGCACATATAAAAAAAGCTTAGTTTTTTTATATGTGCTATTATATGAGTCACTGAAGTGTATAAAAAATTGATAGTTTTACGATCACTGTCGGGAATTTGCTGATTGGCAGCCGCTGTTTTGACATTTGCTATTCTGAACGTGAGGCCTTGGAACCAAGCACCGTCATGAAACGGATATTTGCATTCGCGCCGCCAACCCTATCAAATTCTGGCTAACAAAAGGGAAAAAATTCTGAACCAATCATGAATGCAAGTTTTCTTAGAATAGGTATCCAACTTACGAACCCAACTTACGTATAAACAAGACAGACAGTCATTAGCTCAACAGCGTCTCTCACAACATGTTGAATGACCATGGACACCATTGTAACTCGATCAAGTACATTTTGTTTGGAATAAGCTTTCGAAGTTAGATCTATGAAGAGAATGAGCTTTTCATTACATAAGATGTCTTGCCTAAATATCTGAAAATGTAACGTATCCTAGAAAAGATACGTCTAGAAGTCTTGAACATTTTGAGATTAGTAGTAAACTCTTGCTTTGCTCAAAGTATGATCGTGTGACCAGAGTTTAATTTTGCTTCATCTGTAAACTGGTGCTTTTCTCCCATTTTTCTTCAGGTTCCAACTGTAGCCGTGATTGGTTCTGGTGGTGGGTTCCGAGCTATGACTGCATATGCGGGAGCGATGAAGGCGTTGTACGACTCTGGGTTGCTTGATTGTGTCACTTACGTGACTGGTTTATCGGGCTCTTCATGGTATGAAAGTAATATAGTTGTAAAATTTGGTTGATTTCTTTTTGAATTACTCTAAAATGTTTGCCAAACAGCGGTTTTGAGCAGAGATGATGGTGCGCTTTGTTGAACCGAAAGATGCAATTTTTGCGATCGTTATGAATCGTCTATTTACATTGCGTCATAGGCTTCGTTGTTCCTGTTCAAAGCCGAAAATTAAATGAAATATTGAGGATAAAGTGCTAGATATTTTTTCACTTGACATTTCTTTGACGACGTCAACTTGTCTGTTCATTTTAGCTTAGGTTGTCCTATTGTCATCTGCTGCCATCTGATGTAATATTTCCATTTTATTTCCAGGTATCTGGCAACGTTGTACGCTCATCAGGACTTTCCTTCCAAAGGAACAGATGCTGTCAGCTCTGAAATAAAAACCAACATTCAAAACAGTCCTTTCTGGCTTTTGCGACCAGAATGCCTTATGAGATATAGGTGAAAGCAGTAATAGTATTGTGTTAGAATTAATCTTCATTTGATGAATTCGGAGACAAAGCGATTAATGCCTTAGCTGACATAAGATAAGTTGTCTTTCAGTAAGCCCAGACTTGACGTAAAAGCAAGTCGTCTACTATAAACAACTTGTTCTATCATATTATCGTGATAAACTCAGGCAAAGTAATGAGGACTTAATGAGTCCACTGGACCTCAGGTAAACAAAGAGTGTAGAAGACTGCGAGCTGAATTTCGACTTACATAAAATATCATAACGTTGCTGTCAATATTGACCGTACTTTTAGTATGTTAGATCACCAATTGAAATCTCTTTGCTGATGAACGGTAATTTAGGAGAAGTTGCCAATGTTTTATCACAGTACTTCTTAACCGGGGGGGCACGCCTCCCTTGAAGGTGTGCGTAAATTTTCAAGGGAGTGCGAGCCCTAATGTGTTTTACAACACATACCTCATTAATTTTGAGATTAACGTTTTCTCGCTTATTGTATGGTTGTCAGTGCTTAAATACTGTCTGAGACAATATTGTGAGTAATTGAAGCTTACCATTATATGGTAATCCTGTTTCGTAAATTGAAAAATGTATGATGTCATGAAACAACTAAATATCAATCGTATTTATTTCATTTAGATAATTTAGCAGTTGCAAATTTACATTGCAGAGTACATTGCTGCCTACCATGTCATGCTAAATTCAGTCAGTGAAAAATCTGAATGGAGTGAGGCAGCTATTAGTCAGTTTGTTGACGTGGGTAGAGCGGAATATTTAAACTTTGTAAAGCAATCTAGAATAGACTTAATCTTACAATTCACTAAGTTTATGTTTTTATCGTGTTGCAGTGCCTGCGTAGCTAGGCAATAATTTTAGATAATTAAAATGGCAGGGAAAAAAGAAACCGTATTGATAAAATGCAATTCAAACACTACTTTTGTATTAATTTAAAAGGGTGGGGGTGTAAAGCGGGGAACCATCGCTCAAGGGAGGCGCGGTACCAAAAAGGTTAAAAACCGCTGTTTTATCAACTTGTTTTTTATTTATTAGTGACTACTTTCCTGATAGCATGGCTTAAACATAGAGTAATTACCATGCATTGTAATTCATTTCAGTCATCGACTTTGCAAAAAAATGAGCTCAGGTCAACCGGTCACTTTCACTGATTTATTTGGAATGCTGATTGGAGAAACTCTCTTGGGTTCCCAGGTAAATAAAAAAATGCAATGAGATATCAAGCAGTTTTTTTGCTTTTCATTTGTGGAGCGGTTTTTAAAGCAAGGACATCTGTTTATTCTTGACAATAAATTCTTTAAATCATCTCCACTTTTCGTCCTTTAATAATCAATTCTTTTCATTTCGTCCTTTAATAATTAAGAGTGCCGCTGTATCAACCAACAACACTGCACAAGCAAGTTTGCAAAACAGATTAATCTCAACACCGCTTCATTTTGCAAGTTTGAAATTTTTCGTAAAATAACTCGTCAATTAGAGCTACAAAATATCAAAAAAAAGGTAAATTTGAAAAGTAAACTATAACTCATTTTAGGGGGCTTTAAATTGCTATTCTGATCCTTCGATTTGATATTTCTTTAGTTTGTTGCTGATTGTTGCTAAATAGAGTAGAATTTCCCAAAGTAGATAATTGCAAAAGTGTCGATTTTGGCAAACTGTCGACTTAAGCAAACAGGTGTGCATGAAAAATGTGCATAAAAAATGAATACGCATGCAAAATCCGCTAAACTTGTTGGTAAACTGAAAATTTGTCAACAGAACACTTTTAGCAGGAAAAAACAATTGTTAATTTGTTCGTTGGCTATAAAAGGACAGGTTTGTGCACGTGACCTCTAAACAAAAACAACCCACTAGAACAAACAACTATAATAACTTTTAGATACATCTAAATTAACTCCTCATAAAACCCACTTGTTTAAATTGGAGGTGCGAAATGAAACTTTTACAGTGCAGACTGCAGTCGCAATACCATGATGACGTAATTTACACTGAAGCTGCTTCTCAGACTTGCTAGCGCTTTTAAACAAAATGCGATGCAAAATAAAGCGTCAAAATGTTGTTGTTAGCATACTTGGGTCCAGTGTTCACACTTGCTTAATTTGCTTTCACTTTCCAGTAAATACGATGGCAAATAAAACGTCAAAATGTTGTTAATATTCTTTGGTTCAACGTTCACACTGTTTATACAGTTATTCTGGCTACCAAGTATTTTTGATAAATTCATTTTTATTTATTTCTTCTGGTAATGATAACGTTTGTTCAAGTTAATACAAGTTCTTTGTTCAAGTTAATACAAGTTCTTACGGAGTGTGCAAAAAACTTCAATCTTCATCAACGTTTCAAATAGCTGTACAGATGTTCTTCATCAGGACTAACAATAAACGAAAGCACGTGTGAGGCAAAACAAATGTATTGCAATGAAAATAATAAACAACATACAAAATGTATTGCCTCACACGTGCTTTCGTTTATTGTTAGTCCTGATGAAGAACAGCTGTATAGCTGTTCGAAACGTTGATGAGTATTGAAGTTTTTTTGCATGCTCGTTAAGAACTTGTATTAACTTGAATAAACGTTATCATTGCCAGAAGAGCTAAATAAAATGAGTTCACACTGTTTCCCATACTCTGCACAAAAACTGAAAATAGAGACAAAAAATTAGAAGGAACAATGCGTCTGGGGTCAACTTAGACAAATTTTCCTTTCGAGGTGTCGGCAAAATGGTGTCGAGGAATGCGAAATGTTTACTTGGCCGAACTCGATAACACAAAAGATAGAATTTCTGCCGGGGCCAGGCAAAAATGTTAATTTCAGCGAAATGTCAACTTAGTTGAAGTCGACTTTGGCAAATTCTAATGTAGAATGCTCTGAGCCAGTGGTTCTCAAACTGTTGTTGTTGTGATTGCCCCTCCTCTTCCTCGGGATGGAGGAACGGCACGAACGGCTATTCAGGTTCATACCGTGAGCATAATTGAAATTTGGCAAGGAAAAAGATGGCAGCCCATTTCGAACCAGTCATGAGTGACTGGTAGCCCCACCACCAACAAGGCGGACTGCCACTGGTGGGCACCCAAGAGTCGCCTTTTTTACGACATGCTGGGTGAGCAACTTCAAAATTGTAACCCGGTGAAGTACGGGTAGGCCACCTGTCTGCCACATAAGGGTGGAGGCGTCCCGTTAAGTGCCTTGCCCAAGGACACAGCAAGCAAGCTTGCCGGATTGTTCTCCACACTATCCCTTTGTTATGCTGAGGGCCAAGCAGGGAAGCTGTGGATACCATTTTTAAAAGTCTTTTGGAATGACACGACTTAGGGAATGAACCAACGCATTAAAAAAATGGTTCTCAAACTGTGCGGCGTTATGTTAATTTGTTAAGTGCATCGCATAATAATTCGGTATTGTGCCGTCATGGTGCTTGCTTTTATTTCACAAGTTTGTTTTTAACGGAGATTTCCCATTTATTTTACTCTAACGCGTATAATTAATCAATTGCATTATTACAAAACTGTAAGTACTGCAACTCTGTATGACAGTGGTTGACTTGCCGCTTAACAATCGCATTGCTTCGTTTAATTTACATTGGGGTAAAACAATTGAAGACGGTGGAAGCTGGTAAAATGTATAAAAACACGAAGCAGGTTTTACAAGGAATGACAGTTCTAAAACAAAATTTTGCAAGTAGGCTAGTTCTACAGTTGTTTAGATTTTGGTCACATTTATTATCCTCAACGGCGAGCAAAACCTGAGTTTGTTGTCTGGCACGTCGCAAATTTATTTTGTTTTTTTAATGCGTTGCAATAAATAAAGTTTGACCACTACTGCTGCAATCCGTAATAAAACATGGCCTTTCGATTAAAACGCAGATATATGAATTTAACATGCCTTCATGAAATTATTTGATTTTGATTTTATGAGGTTTATATTTTATCATATCTTTTTATTCTCCAGTCACCAGAAAACTTTATGACGGTTGTGCTAGAGCACCGTCGTGTTTAAATCCGCTTAGGAGTTACCAGTATCGGTGCTACTGGCACGATTCATTTCTACCACAAGCCTGCATCCAAGCAGGGGATGTTGTGGCAAAGCGTTTTTATTTACGGTAGCTTTGATAAAAGCTATGTTACTGTTGTTCTCTTCAAAGCCAAAGTTTTGTACCACAATTAATTAAGAGTGCCTTTTTCAGATGCTGAACGATGTAGGCATGGCGAGATTCGAACAGAATCATTGTCTCCACAAACTACACTCCAGTCTACTTGACTAAGTTGCGTGCTGACAAAATTGTGCGCTCGCTAACACAGGCAAACGCACAGAAACAAATAGCGCTTTTGGTTGATTGGCAGGGCTACCAATCAGTTCCGTGGAGTTACAAACATCGTTTTAGGCGAAATAGAATTACTGAGAGCAGTAACGAAAAAACGGTATAAATGGGGCATTTGTACTACTGTGTCCCTAATCCTGATCATCGCATTTTGATTTAAGACTGGTCTTAATAGCTCTTTATTATTTTACCAGCTCTTTTAAGTTCCTTTTAACGAATACAGGGGCACATAATCGAAGTTGAGAGTAGGCGCCGTAAAAGCTTCTTTTTACGATTACAAAAATAGGTCGTTTGGTGGTAGGTTTAATTCACGAGTTGGTTTAACTCGTCTCCTAATGATATTTGTGACACCAAGTTTCTTGGCTGCACCAATGTACCTTGATCTGGGTATGGGATGAGAGGCCATACCTCCACCCAAATGCCTTGCGTGTGATCAACTAGTTAGTCTAATGTTCCATTTGCGCAAAATCTTCCTCCCTAAGTGCGATTTCATACAGAGCTTGAAAATTTTTTTAGTAATTTTGTCTCAAATGTTGGATTTCATAAACTATACCTCACCCCTAATGTCCACTTTCCTGCTCCTAAATTAAGATCATACTTAACTCACAAACAGCCAATAATTACCCTAACTCTTATTCGGTTCCTTCACTATGTGTATTTGATCACAAACTCTAAAAAGTTTTGGAAAGAAACGGAATTAATTGATATATGTATACAGGCTGTTCATAAAATATCAAAATTTCAAAAATTTAACAATGCTTATTTTTGAGAAATTTTTATTTGGTTTGCTTTAGAGTAAAGGGAAATGCTACAAGCTTTTTCTTCCGTGACGAATACTTTTTGACATAGTCAGTTTGAACTTATTATTTATTTAGTGATTAAGCAGAGTCTTTTGAATTCAGCCGCGAAAATGGGTTTTATATAAACAAGCACCTCACAGGAAAAAGCGCAATTCGTTTCCCTGGTTCATCGAAACGAAGTCGGACATTCAAGCCCAGCAAAATTTTGAGCGCAAATATGGAAGAGAGCCACCTGCGAGGTCTACCATTCCATTATGGCATAAAAATTTTATTGAGCCTGGTAAGGCGCAACAAAGAAAAAGATCTGGCCGACCTCAAATATCAGAAGAAATCGTATCTGTGGTTGCGACATGGAAGAAATTGCCTTTGTGCGACTGGTGGTGCACCAATACATCCAAAAAACGATTTATTTCCCGTAACTATAAAAGTAACTATTACGTCGTGACACGCGTGCCTGCCTCGCTTTACGGCTAACAAGGGGAGGAGGAGAAGTCGTCGTTGATACGCAGTTTATTCAATAAAATTTCCAAGTGAATTAAACGATTAAACGAAACAAAAAATGAAAAAATTGTCACAATTTCACAGCGAACTGGTATCAACTTGTTTTTTTCGACAACACCCCAGCAAATTAATTATAGATTCTTATAGACAAACGAACTTTAGCTGCTCTTGCTGTTACCGTGAGCAAATCCAGAATTGAATGATAATAGATTTTGATTAGAAACACCTACTACAAGGCAGCAGGATTGCATTGTTTTGTCGAGAACGAAATTAGAATTAATTGCGTGCACTACATTGGGCTAATTGCATACAATAAAAACAATTACCGTGTTCGAGACGATCTGGCAATGCAAAGGGTCGCAAACTCAAAACTCATGAACAACCAAAGATAATTTATAACGGAAAACGATTTATGACGTAACACAAACCAAACAAAAACGTCTTAAAAAATACACAATTTTTTAAATTGTAGCAATAATTATGAACACCTTGTATATATACAGATTACGTAACAGGCCTAATCGGCCTAATTGCTTGTTAGTGATAACGTTTTGTAATTTTGGGTCTATTTATATGGCCCAAAGCCTCTGCTGCACATATATTTCTTGATCTCGGCAGAAACGAACCAAGCTCTTGCTGGGGAAGAGCAAAGTGACCAGGCGTCCAGCATCTACATTTCAGTTTCATGATAAGATTAGGATATGGCTTAAGTCAATCACCGACCGACCAGATTGTGGTGCTGAAAAAGGCAATTTTTTTCGAATGGTGAAAGATTTTATAATAAACCTTGGCATTTTGTTCCGGTTTGCAACATGGATCAATTTGTCCTAGGCTAAGGAATTAAGTTTGGTCAGGCGTGGAACTTTTGAAATGCATTCTTAGTCGTAGTCCAACGACCATTTACTTAGATTATGCAGTAGTTTTCTTACTTGCTACTGCATTATTTAAAACCAGGGTTAAATGTACAGTACTTCCAGGAAATAAGCTATGAAATAATAGGCCTTACTTTAAAACTTTTTCAAAATTGTAGGCTTAGTCACAGAACTTAAACCTCTGGCTGGCTATATGTTTCTTGCTCCTTTTATAAACGCAGCTGGTGTAGGACGAAGTGGCCCAGAGCCTACAGACCAGCATCTACAGTTGAGTGCTCACGTTACGTAACGGTTACGTAACGGTGTAAGTCAGGGATGTACAACCTGCGGCCCTCAAAGTGAAATTTTGTGGTCCACGGAAAGAGTCCAAAATGTGGCCCGTGACGTGAAATTTGGTGACCTTGAATGGCAAACCTGTTATTTACATCTCAAAAAAACTAATCTTCAAATAAAACTTTTTAATAAGCAGAAAACTTGGCAAATATGGCTTTGAAGTTATTGATCCCCGAAAAAAAGTCTTCACCGCAATAAGATTGCACAAACGGCCACTGTTTCGAAGTTCATTTGTGGGTAGAAACAACATGGATTATTTCGATTGGGCCGCGAAACTTTCTAAAAGTTTGAAATTGGCCCACGTGTATAAAAGATTGCACACACCTGACTTAAATGGATAACTCATGGACAAGCTTTTTGTGCTAAAGAAAAGCATAATTTTTTGTTAAACCCTGCAAGATTTCACATTAAGATCCGGCATTTTGTTCCACTTTTGCTACGCGTGATAAAAATGTCTCACGAGATAAGAGTACTCAGGCGTGCGACATGATTGTACGACAAATGTATTTTATGGCTTAGTCCTACTACAGTTAATTTATTATAGTTTTCGTACTTGCGATTGCATTATTAAAAACCTAATTTTAACCGGCACGTTAGTAATGTATTATATCATCATACTTTAAGGGCACCTCATCTTACATGAGATTTAGTATTTACGTTTGCTTTCAAAATGACTGTGGTTTAACAGTCGTTTAATAGTAAGCACTGCTGCTTTCGCTGAAGTGGTACTTGAAAGCATTATGACGTTAACAAGGAAGCACGACAAACCAAAACCTTTTTGATAGGTTGAAGAAAAAAATAAGGAAAAAAGCAAGCTTAATAAACGTTTTAATCAGTGTTTCTTTACCTTTTTCTACCTCAGCACCCCTTTTGGTCAGACCTAAGCAGTCCAGCACCCCCTACCATTGGCTAACATCTGGTTGCTTATAAGGATAAAGTGAAGACAATTGCAGTACATCTTGATCATATATTTGATTCATACTTCAAAACAAAAACAGCAATTATGGCAATAGCATTCACAAAAACAATAAGAAAAGAAAGGAAAGCTCATGGACAAACTTAATTTAAAATGCACTCATCAATGTGATTTTTGTTCTTGCTTATGTGCAACTAATTTTTCATATCGTGGCATCGTGTTTGCCAGAGCCATACTCATGCTGTATAACAGGCCTCCATCAAGACAATTCCGGACAGTTGTCTTGATTAACAGCATTGTTGAGAATGCCTTTTTGCTTAGGTAAGTAGTTGGGAATGGAGTGATCATCTCCAGCGCTACCCTCGCCAGTCCAGGATATGCAACTAGCTGATCGCACCAAAAATAAGACAGAAATGATGCACGGAATTTTTTCTCGCAACCCTGGTTCTCTTGCAAATCTCTTCCTCCTTCAGGTTGTCAGCATCACTCATTTCAGCCAAGAAGGGCTGCTACATCCATTCTGAGAATGTCAAATCATGGGGCAAGTACTTTTTTGTGGTGGTTTCAAGGTGCAACAGATGAGTAACAATATTTTCTAAAACCATTGGGCTAATTGTCTTATTTCGAAATTCTCTTTAATAATTGGAAAGTTTTCCGCACTTTCTCCTTCAACTCAACGCTTCCAGAGCGTGAGCTTCTTCTTGAAGGTTTCGATCTTCTCTGTGCAAAGGATATGATTAGCATACATGCCTTGCATGAACATCTTGAGATCATTGAAATGACTAAATATATCTGCAAGATGGAACAGAGATAGGATAAAGACTTCGTCCTCAAATATATCCGCAAAATTACTCTGATATTCTCGAAGAAATATTGCAATCTCATCTTTGAGCTTTGCCATACGAGTGAAGATTTTCTCACAGCAGAGCCACTGCACTTATGTATGAAAGAGAAGAACTTGATGTTCATTTCCCATTTTCTCACAGAATAATTTGAACAATTTGTGGTGTAAAGGACGACCACGGATGAAATTTACAACTTGCACACACATATACAGAACATCTTTCAGGTTAGGCGGCAATTTCTTTGCCGCCAAGGCATGGCGAAGGAGAAAACAGTACTTCACTATGATATCTGGTACCTTCGTCTTTAGCAGAGCTGCAAAGCCAGACTTCTTTCCGATCATGGCTGTGGCACCATCTGTACATACTGACCTCTTCTCTTATTTTATCTGACGCTTTTCAAAAAAATCGGCCACAAGTCGCAATGCATCGTGTGCCTTCGTCGTTGTTTGCAATGGCTCACAGAAGAGGAATTCGTCTTTAGCATCACCATCCTTGGTGTACCGAGCATATTCAATCAGCTGGTTCATGTTGAAAACATCTGTTGATTCGTTCAATTGTTAATAATGCGGATGGGACTATCTTTAATCTCCTGAATAATCTGATATAAGATGTCACAGATCATATCAGCAATTCCATCTGCAATGACATCATTGGACAGAGGTACGTCCTTCATCTTCTTGGCTGCCTCTGTTCCCAAGACCAGTTCTACCATTCGTATAGCGCATGGCTAAATTCGGTTTTTCTTGGCTGAATGTGCAGCCTTCACTTGGATGCTCTGGTATGCCCCCTCGTAGGAAGCTCTTAGAAGTGGCTTTTGCATTACCTTAAATCCAGATGGGGTAGTGAACCCCTTTGGTCATATCTAGCCATTTTAGCCTGCAGAGCCTGGAAAGCCTGTTCATGTTCTGCTGCTGGATGTTTCGCCTGGTGTGCTTTGAGTCTAGCAGGCTTCAAATTAGAGTCGCACATAATGAAATGGCAGGTCATGCATTGTGCTTTGTCTGGTCCTCCACAATCATCCAGGATGTAGTGAAGCCATGCCTGACGTATTCGACATTCCATTTGCGTTTTTTTAGCATTGTAGAATCATGCAAACTTAACAGACAAACAATCTGAAAAACACATCGAAACTAAAAAATGTATACACTACCGAACGTTAGCACTAGTAATTTACAAAGCTTGTAATTCTGATTTAATATTGAAGTGTGAACCGTTCGTACAAATCAAGTGTTTTTATCACTATGCTACAACACAAACCAAAAACAGGTCAAAGTTTACCCGGGTATTAAATTTTAAAAAACGTGCTAAAAATATGTTTGTAGAAACGTATTCCTTTTACCTTTGACCGCCACATATGTGATCTTTTCCAGTACCCCCGGAAATTGATTTCAGCACTTCCTGAGGGTACTAACATCCCAGGTTAAGGAACGTTGGCTTAAATGGTGAATCGCTTGTTGCTTTGTAAATAAATCTTGAACTATTACTTTTGTTAGAACCACCTTGTCAATATCTGCGGTGAAAACTTTCAACCGCGTTTCTGCGATAAGTACTTTAGGAGATAAGCAAGTAAATCTAATCGTTAATTATGACATCACCTTAGTTCCCAAATGGGTAAAATTTCTTGAAGTTGATAAGTCAGATGGTGGGTTTTGTTTAACCAAAAAAAATCATTTTTCTCCGTCAAGATATGCGAGTTAAAGACCATTTTCAACGAAATGCAAATTAAATTTTATGACGTTATCGGTACGTAATCAAGCCCCTCGAGATACTTGTTCCGGAATAGACGTAATCGTGCCAAGTTTCATGCTTGTATGCGCAGTAGTTTTGCAAGAGTTAAAATTGCCAGACAGAATAACGCTTCATATTATCGAATAGCAGCATCTGTCGGCGTCGCCCGCAGAGCCCTCATCAGTAATGTAAAGATAAAGAATATCGGTTCGGCCGACTGAGCTGGCTTCACCCTGTGGGTAGTTGTGACACCAGTAGTATAAAATTAATATTTTTTAACATAGCCGATGCTCCTTTCAAAGAAAAAGTACCGATTTTGAAAAGGAATTGATTAAAAACATTATGAAGACGCATAGCCACTATATTTTCCCCCGAGTTTTTGGCATCCTACTAAGCGCTATTGCCAGTATGAGCTTATTTTATAATTGGATTTGCTTACAACTGAAAAAGCCAATGACTTGACGAAGCTTTATTCTTTCAATTCAGCAATTGCTTAGGAGCATAAATTGAAGTTGTGGGAGGACGCCAAAGTGATTGATATATATTTACAGAAATAAGTTATTAAATTACAGCTAGGATGTAGTACTAAAAAAGAAATGTGGAAACGCACATAGTTGAAATATACATCTTCCTGTCAGATTCGTGTGAAACAGTGTGGAAACATCGTGCTTACGCGACTACACCTCTGAATTTTGGGACCCACCACTTACTGCCTTTTCAAAACTTCAGGTCTGTTTGTTTCGCCTAAAGCCTCTGACTGCGCCTATTTCAATTGCTGGTAAAAACGCAACAAGGAAAAAGGCAAACTAGCCCGAACCGATGCACTCATAATTAAGTTGGTACAATACCAGCCCCCTCTCACGTCAGTAATATCAAGGTCTGTACACTTAAGTTATTCCAATAAAATGGCCCCCATCAGTAATGTCGAGATTAAGAATATCTGTCTGCGCCAGCTTCACCTAATGATCTGTTGTGAGAACAGTAATGAAGAGTTAATTGGTTTTTGACATAGCCAATTGTCGTTCCAAAATCAAAAGTGCCGTGTTCTTAATGGGAATCAAGTAGAAACACATTGTAGGAGACTGCGCATTGCCGCTAAATTTTCTCCTAAGTTTCTAAGTCCCTATCTAGGTCTTATTTGCCTTGCTTGCAGCATGTACCTAGGACAGTGTTTCTAAAACTTTTTGAAGTCGGGGCACACTTGAAGTTTTTCAAAAAGTTGTGGGCACACTACACACAAAATCTTACGAAGTGTATTGCAAAATGTAAAAAAAACAGAAAAAAAAGAACTGAAACAAGGAGGTATACTGCATATGTTCCTTTATTCATTATCGATTTCGTGCTGATGAGAAGTATGAGCCTTGATGTGTTTTAGCAATTTCTCCAATGTTGGGGCGTATGTAAGATAAACAAACTCTAATTTCCTCGTCAATGGATTGCAGATTTGTTCTTTTTTTGCACTTAATATTGGTGAGAGTAGAAAATCCTAATTCACAAAAATATGACGTTGAAAATTGCAGTAAAATGGCTAAAGCTTTTTTGACTATTGACTGGTATTCTTCTCTATTAAAATCCAAAATTTTTCAAGGCTAGACTCCTTATATTTAATCTTCAAGCTACCATCGGTGGATATAAATGCTAGTTCTTGTTCTTCTGTTAGTGTTAAACTAACTCGAGCATCATCTGAAATTTTTATGAATGGACTTCGAATCCAATCATATTCTTCAGTGTTAAATAATATTTTAAGTTAGCTTCCAAATTTGTTAAATGCTCAATTATCAAGGGCAAAGTATTATTTGCGGAAGCTTTACTTATCAAAGGAAACATTTCCGAATCACCTTCCGAAGCCTTTCTCTTTCAGATAATTTTTTTTGAAAAGCTTTCATTTTATGAATAGATGTCAAAATATTTTCTTTACTTCATTGCATGGTAACATTCAAAATATTGAGGTGCTGAAATATATCAGCCAAATATGCTAATTTCCTAATCCAAGATTCACATCGAAGGAGCTCACAAAAGTGGTTTTGCTTCATTTCTTCAAAAAACTTAAGTAGCTCTTGTCGAAGCTTATATACACAATTACGTTCTTTCCCCTTAGAAAGCCACCTGACCTTAATGTGCAGAAGCAGACGCCTATGTTGTGAGTCCATATTGCTACATAACTGCTCAAATAAACGTGACTTGACTGATCTTGTTTTAATGAAATTTACAAGCTCAACAGCTTGATTCAACATTTCTCTTAGTTTATCTCCTAATGTTTTAGCCATCAATGCTTCTCTATGAAGAAAGCAGTGAGTTACAACAACATTTTCATTTTCTTTTTTTACAAAGGATGTAAGGCCCATCATGCAGCCTACCATTGATGGAGCTCCATCTGTACAAATACCGACACATGATGTCCATAATATTTGCCATTTGGACAAGTAATCACTTAAAATGTTAAAATTATCCTCACCCTTTGTAGTTGTACTTAATTCTTTGCAAAAAAAATTGATTTACAATTTGATCTTCATCAATGAAAAGAATAAATATTAATAGCTGCTCTTTATTAGCATTGTCTGTCGACTCATCTACTTGTAATGCAAAATCTGAAAACTGAAGTTTACTACTGCAAACAGTTTTTTCGATGTTAGTGGACATTTCTAGAATACGTCTGTGAACAGTGTCACTGGAAAGAGAAACCTTGTATATTTCTTTTGCTGCTTCATTTCCCAACATTCTTTTTTCAATCTTCTTACACGCAGGCAGAATGAGTGACTCTCCTAAAGCATGAACTTTCATATTTTGTGCTATCAACTTAGAAACTTCGTAAGACACAATCTGAGCTTTTTCAGAAATAGTCACTCCGCTTTTGAAAGTGCTTCCTGCTTTCGTCTGTTGTTCTAACAATCTTTCTAAATAATTGACAGATTTACCTTGCAAATGAGAGTGCCTAGTTTTAAAATGTTCAGTCAATTTACTCCGAACCAATGATTCATTTGCCATTTTATATCCACATACTACACATAGCGGCAAAGGTCCATCAATATTTCCAGTCCAATGAAAATCAAATGCTAAATAACTTTCATTGTATTTACGAATAGATCGGGTTTTAACTCTCTTATTTGAACTACTTTCATTGTGTTTATGACTGCCGGAAACATCATGTTCACGTTTTTGTTTTAGAAATTTATCCATTTGTATGGGTGGATTACTAAATATTTATTTGAACTTAAGAGGAAAATGTTAAAATACATATCTGAAACACAAAACAATGCATTATTTATGAAGCTGTTTATCAAGCACTGTTTGTCACTGCAAGGCTAAACTATTACTCGAAATAATGGCACGCTTAAGAGAAATTACAACAGGACAAAATCTTACATTAGAGTTATCCACGTGAGTGGCAGATTGCCACAACGAAAGGCTGGTGCCACATAGTGCCGGTTTAGCGCTAAACAAGGATAAATATTGCAAATTTCATAATTTTTCAAGCCTTTTTCAAAATTCAGGGTTGCCAGAATGCAACCTAAAAGTAGTCCAATTTTTATTATTTTTCCCTTGTGTTTAGGCTACTACAAGGTTAAATCTGGCACCGCTGCAATTTGGATGGCTCATCAGCCAAAACCCATTTCGAATGGCTGTCTATTTCTTGCTGGACATTTCCCGCTCTTAGCATATTATTAACAGCTTGTCGTAAAGAAATTTTTAACATTGAAATGTGGATATAATGTACTATAAATCAATTGTTTATGGACATGTTCACAATATATCTACCTAGAATTTTGTGGGGCACACCTGAGCATCTCTCGGGGCACACAGGTGTGCCTGGGCACACCGTTTGAGAAACACTGACCTAGGAAGTACACTTGCTAACAATTGAAACAGCCAATATTTTTACCAACTTTTTTCCGTTTATTTGACTTACATGGAAGCATAAATGTAAAGTTTTGGAGAAGGGTGGCGCCCAGGTGATTCTCGTGCAATTTCAGAAATAGGCTATTAAACATTTGGCGTAGCACTTACCACTTTTCGTAATTTAATGCTAGGTTCTGGCATAAACGCAGCAAGAAAAAGTGCAAACCAACTCAAAGTCAAATACAGCTAAGTCATTAGAATAGAACAGGTTGTGGTTTAAGAGTATAATTCATGGACCATTGTGGTAAAGACGCAAATAATTTTGTGATTTTAGTAACAGTTTACATAAAAAGTCGTCAATTTGTTCAACTTTGTTACACTAAATTGATATGTCGTATAGATTAGGATTAGTCAGACTTGCGACATGGCTTTACAAAAGTATTGTAACTTGCCATTGTATAAATGAAAAACAGGTTTTTTGGCTAACCGCTATGTTAGTAGTGCAAGGTGTCATTCTTCTTTAAGAGCATATCAGTTGTTTGTTTTCAAAATAACAGTGAGTAAAACCATTACGCGTAGCTGCTGCCTGCTGTTTTTTCACTGTAATTGTACCAGACAGCAGTATCACATTACAGAGCGAGCTCGCAGCGTTCAATTAAAATTTGGAAGCATGCTTTTGAATGCTTGCAATCAGTGGCGTATGCAGGGAAGGGATGCTCCAATACGCGGCCCCTTTCAAGAAGAGTAATATACGTCTTTTTCAGGCATATTATTTGCAAAAAGTCATTTTGTAACCCCCACTCAAGAAAATTTTAAATATGAGTTTCAGTCATTATGCTTGTAACGGTAACACGCACATCCCTTAATTCAGCGCTTGAAATATTGACCTCCACAAAAAAGGTCTTCATCGCTACTGTCCCGTGAAATTTGCAAAAAAAACATTCTCGCGCCCTTCCCCCTCAATAAATTTCTGCGTACGCTCCTGCTTGGAATTCTTAAAAAAGAATCTGTCGCTTCATCGTCAATTGAGGTGTAATTAATGTAGAATTTCTTTTATCGAAAGCACCTTGTTAATATCTTCCAAAAAGCCTTTTAATCGTGTTTCTACAGTCATCAATTTTTTGAGAAAATACTGAGAACAAATTGTGTTATCAAGCATTAACTGTAACGTCATATGTTAGACCCTAAGGAGTAAAACTTGGAAGTTAGCCGGTTGGGGGCTTTAGTTTGAGCAGAAAATAGTTTTCCTCTGTCAAGAAATGTAGCTTTAAACGATTAATCTTTCATTATGACGTCAGCCCCCTCCTTATGGTACTCGCCCTGGGGAGGTAATCAATTGTGTCAAGTCTGGTATAAGTATTCCCCCTGGTTTTGGAGGAGTTACAGTGCACGTAAGCACGTTCATCCACACGTGTAGACAGAATTGCTCCATATATATTTGATTTTCTGGCCCAAACAATAGATACAGATTAGCCTACAAGACCGGATTACTTCCTCTAAAAAAAGAAAATGCAAAAAATTAGTAAAAACAAATCTTTTTTAAGTCAAGTAATATCTAGTTCGTATTTTTAACGACGTTTTTTTTATTGGCACTGAAAATTTTGACACTGTAAAACCTGTAATGCATACAAAATGTGTGAATGTACTGTAGATTCAAAGTCTAATCTGAATATTTTTGAGCAGAAAATGAATTTGGCAAAATTGTCTAATTTTTCTGACAAAATGAGTGGCGGGAGAGCTCCGATGCCACTGATGACTTGTCTTCATGTGCGCCCTAATACATCAGCATTAATTTTTCACGGTAAGTGCTATGCTTAGTGTATCATAAGCGAATTGATGTCTGTTTTACTCAAGATAAGGCCAAACATCAATATCCTTGCTTTAAAATGAACCAACATACTATGCAATTTTTGTTGCTTTTCATCTGCAACGGTTTTTTCGTTTCAGGGCATATTTTAGTTGAGATTGAGTGAATTCGGTTTCTGATTTTATTTTTCACGGTTTGTTCAATTGCTGAGCGCCAAGCGGAAGATCTGTAAATACATTTTTTGAAGTTTTTTCGTGTGGCTTGCTTGAACGCAGTATAGCCTCTAAGCCCACTGCTATATTCATAGAAGAAGTTTTAGTGTGAGCCATGATTTATCAATTTGACAGTAAAATAGCAATTGATGTCGAAGTTACAAAAACAATAGATTTACGCTGGTGTCCAGCTCACAAAAGCAGCGCTAAAAAAAGAAATGTAGAGCGCTATGTTTTACGTAGCGAGCAGAATGTTACTTCGAAATGCTAGACATGTTTTGTAAGTCTTAAAGGTAAACAAAGTAAAGAAATTTGGGTGCGAGGGAGATTTGCCGGTCTCCTTACTCTAAGAATAGGTCACTGTTAAACTATTATAGCAGATGGGTTGCGAAATGGAGCAAAATTATTTTCATCATAATTTTTTTCAGATTGGGTCGAGTTTAGTCCGTTTGAAATAGGAATGGCCAAATACGGAACTTTCATGCAAAGCCAACATTTTGGTTGCAAATTCTACAAAGGAGTGATTGTCAAGCAATATGAGGAATTGCCACTACATTTCCTTATGGTGACAAGGCCTACGTCGTTTGCTTTAAATTTAACACAACACCGTTTTTAAAATTAGCTTCTTTTTAACCTCCAATGACTAGTTCTCTCATAGAGTGAGCCTGATTGCTTTGATAAAACATTGTGTGCGCCAGTTTTTTAAGCAATTTATTGCTTCGAGGAATCTTTCAAAAGGTTTTTTGATATAAGATTTTATTTGACAAATAATCAATTTAATACAATTTCGGTAGAAAGGTGACTTTTAATATCCAAGTTGCTATTATTGCTACTAGCAAAACACCGTTGAATATAATAATATAATATACAGTAGATTCCGCTTAAGGGAGATTATGGGGAATTTGCAAAAGAGACGTGTTTAGCATGCTAAGATCGATGTTATGTGACAGGCTGAATACTCGCGCAAAAATAAATCTGTCACAATTTTTTTCTTTTTTTTGTTGCCATGGTAACCAAGATGTTACCTTTGCCATGGCAACAGACGAGGAAACTTTGGCCTGCATATCTCGGCCCCTGCACGATGGAATTGAAGGGTTTTGGTGCAACTTGATAGTCGAACACTACTCTACGCAATCACGTAGCAACTTGTACATAAATTTAAGCTGTCATAATATACTGGGGTTTGTCAAAAATACCATTTTTTTCAGTGAAATTTTCACATATTTTCCAACAAAAATATTTATAGCAAAAAAGTACAATAGTTAGCCCATTTTCATTACGTCATTGCATTCATAAGTCTATTAGCTAGCTCTATGCGAAATTTCATAAAGATTGACCGTACGAATTTAGAATTACAAATGCCAGAAAGTTTATAGTCATCATAAAATCGCGATTTTGAGAAAATCCATCTAAAAGTGCACATACACCGATTTACACTTCTAACCTGAAGAATTATTCATTTTTTAGCAATGTTTCACGTTGAAATGCGACTTTTCATGGCAACAATCTTAAAGATGAAGGATTAAAGATACAATTTTTGTTAAAAAAATATTATGGCCAAAATTTTCGAAAAATGATAAAACGAACCCCATATTCCCCCTTAATCGGCTCACATCGGGACAAGCACCATTTGGCCCGATTAAGCGGCTGACCCGATTATCTGCAGTGAACATGACGTCATTGTCTTAACGGCAATAAACAAACACATGCGCATATACAAGCATTGTGCACATTGTTTGGAGGTTGTTCTCTAATTTTTCTGGAAACAACAATTTTTTCAGCAATTGTTAAATTTTTTCGTGGCATTTCTGCTTAGGTCTTCACAAAATTTGCAACAAAGCACATCAATTATTATGTCCAAGGGCATGAAATGACAAAATAAGTTGCGCCTGTATTGTTCAATTGTCACATAATAAAGTTGGCTTTGTGATATTGAGTACTATTACATCGCAAAGGCGGTTTTGCAATTACACAGGTGTATGTCTTGCTACAGTTGTGGCCCGATTAAGCGGAATAGTGGCCCGATTATGCGGATATAGCGTAGTGTATTTTCTTTGATTGGATTTCGTTCTTCACAATTTGGCCCAATTAAACGGCTGACCCTATTAACCGGCGGCCCAATTAAGCGGAATCTACTGTATTTTGAAAATTCAAACGTTTTCGGCGCTACATATTGCCTTCATCAGGATCTATACACAAATATTTACAGTATTAAAACTTTCGTTGAACCAAAACACAAAAAACATAAAATAACTTGAAAATACTTCTGATAAAAAACAGTAAAGTTTCATTCTACGGTCTTCGTAATTGTCTGGTCATTGCTAACAAAGAATCTGATAATAAAAACAATTGCCTGCTAGGAGTTGATCGGATTTAAGGTTTTGTAAATAATTGTTTCAAATGAATTAAAATTACAGTAAAGTTCGGTGCAAAATTGTTTGGTTAAATGATTAAATAAATATCTTTGATCAAAACACGTTTAGTAAGAATGACGCTCCGTTTGCGTACAGTTGTTTGTTTAGTACAGGGTTACTTCTTTTGATCACCAAGGCTTCATGGATTTTGGCTTCGTAGAATGTTTGGCATTTTCTAATTATTTCAAATTGCTTCATGTTATTCGGCTGAGTTTTGCACGAACTGCATTTTGTTATATGTTCTTTGATGGCACATTTACTTGACCTTGAGACATGTTTGACAAGTTTGACCTCGAAACATGTCTCAAGGTCAAGTAAATGTGCCATCAAAGAACATATAACAAAATGCAGTTCGTGCAAAACTCAGCCGAATAACATGAAGCAATTAGTATTTTCAAGTTATTTTATGTTTTTTGTGTTTTGGTTCAACGAAAGTTTTAATACTGTAAATATTTGTGTATAGATCCTGACGAGGGCAATATGTAGCGCCGAAAACGTTTGAATTTTCTAAATATATTATATTATCATGTTCAACGGTGTTTTGCTAGTAGCAATAATAGCAACTTGGATAACCAACTTAAGTTTATTACCTTCTCTCCACACACACACACCTACGCGCGCGCACACACAGTGGTGTCTTTACGACAGTTCTTCCATGGTGATATTTTTTTGAGAACTCATTTAATTTTTCATTTGTTAGAGAATGCATTTGACAAAATGGGGAAAATCATTTGATGGACAAAAATTTTTGAAGTCAATCCAGGTGTCACGAGCTGCAGTGATAACATTACCTACAAAAAGCACATGCAAACACACACATGACAAAATTTCAGCATGAGCTCATTTTGTACTAAATATCAAATTGTAATTTTCAGGGAGTGTGGGGCAGTGCTTTTTCAATTCTGTTCAATCGGTTGCTTAATCGAAACAAACAATCTGGTCAGGAAGAGTTGAAACAGGAAGATTTTAGAAAAGAACTTGTAAAGCGATTGAGTCAGTTTAATTATTAGCGTTACTGGTGTATCTTCGTCCCTGGTTTATGCACAAGCTGTTCTATGTATTAGTAGAGATTTTTACGAGACCTGAGAATAACAAAATGCCCTGCAGTGTATTACTGTAAAAAATGTTTCATTATTTCATTTTCTTTTTATTTCTTATCCTTCACGCTCGCAAGATGGCGTCTGTTGCGCTATCTTGCTTGAACGAGATGGTTTTACAATTGTGGTAAATACTGATTGCACAGCTCACCAATAAGTCACCAACGAATGCTAAATGTTTGTTTGTGATTGATGTTTTTGTAGAAGTAGCACTAAGCGTTTAACCAGTTTTTTAAAGTTTTTCATCTTCGTGTGTGCTTGATTTTTTCTCGAGTTAATTCCTCTTTCGTATTTATTTAATCTTTGACCAGGTCACGAATTGATATCAGAAGAAGAGAATGCAATAGAGAACAATTCTGAAAATGATTCCAATTTTGTTGATGATCACAATTATGCTAGCAGTTATGCTGAAAGTGAGGATGATGATGATGAATTTGTTGATGCTCACGAAGAATTTTTTAAACCACAAACCAAGTAAGTTAGTGGAATGATTTTTAACAATTATTTCTCCTTTGTTGCCCGCTTAACGACCGTAGTTTAATACCCTCGTTGAATTATTATCATATTGTGTACTTTTTTTGCTTCGCCGGGTTGGTATGTTGGAGTTATCTTAGTAAGCTTTTGATAAGTGATGAGACTACCAGTCTGTAATTTGTACTTACAACTGCTTTGAAACCGGCTACCGCTTTTCTTCGGCCTGATCTCGATTAGATTTGCAATGTGAAACTAGATAACCGTTTCATGCTCTACGTCCACATCAAGAAAATGAAGAGATAAACGTACCTACACCAAAACATGTCATGCACACTTGACAAACATAATGTGCCGTAATTTTTCTGTTGACTACAAAGACGGTCTGCGCTGAACACAAGTTGATCTGTATACGCATGGGCTTTCGTTGTAGGGTAGAAATAATCACCAGTTTTGTCTAGGTAAGTCGTAACGTAGTGGTAATTTTTCATGGCTTCGGAAAAAAAGGTTTAGAGTTGTGACTCCACTGAAACAGAATCGATATTGGTCAGGAAGAGCATGCAGAATCTAAAGTGTTGTGCTGCTCCAACGATATATGTGATTCAAAGTCGAACAGATAGTGGCAGAAACACTTGGATCCAGCTCTTCTAAATCTGCAAAGCGGCGACAAAAGAAGTATTATTTTTTTCTTACATTTTTTCCCAGACTAAATCAATGACTTCTCTTCTAGGAATATCAGCGGCAGCCCTAAGCAAAATATTTTTTCGAGTTTGTGGAATTGGGGCAAAGAAAAAGACAATGAAAAAATTGTAATGACGAAAGAAAAAGAAATTCCGTCTGACATTACCAAGAAGAATGATAGCTTTTTCAAATCGATTATTTCTAGTGTGTGCGGAGCAAAGTTTATGGAGGTATAGAGCCATGTTTAATAAATAATAAATTTCTAAGAGAAGAAAAAATTAAGCAAATGAGATATTTTGTTGCCGTTTTTATTGTAGCTCTATTCGGGTTTTGATTCACCGAAGCATTTACTATTGTTACTAAATTAGGAGGAAACAGAAAAAGCAAGTCGCTAGTTGCTTATCTACAATGGTGCGCTGAAGCATTTTTGTTCATGTTGCGAAATAGGCTACTGATACTACAGTAGTTCAACACTTTTGGCACACGTAAAATGTGGGCTGTGTGACTACACTCTTAATGGGAGAACAGGCCCAGACTCTTTTAATTACTAATTTTGCAAACATGACCAAATCTATGGGACGCCAGGGCTAAAGCTTTCTCCCTCCACCTTTCTACCGATATCACGCTACTTTACGCTCAACAGCTTTCTCCGCAATGGAAGAACAACTTTGTTTTTCTTAGTTTTCAAGCTCTCTGAAAAGTATGCCTCTAAGATTAAACTAGTTTTTGGTCTACCTAATATGTCCACGATTTCTTGGTAGCACGTTGTTTACAAGCAATTGTTTTCAAAATGAAACTGAACAAAAATTAATAAGCTGATAGTAGTTCAATCGACGTTAGGCGAAAAATCTGTCACCAACTCCTCAAAGCCGAAAAATTTGCATCGAAAGTATTTTTGTAAATAAGATCAACATGGAAAAACTTCTATCGTTTTTAAGATGTTCACAATTTTTTATAACTTAAAGACTGAGCTGGCAACACAACTTTTTTCAAATAGAAAAATATCATTAGACAAAAAACGAAGAGGCGCCGAAGATTTAAAGTGTCGATTTCTTTTTCAGGTCATATCTACTAATAAACAAAACGAAAAAATATACCCAACTAAAGTTTATTTCGTTTAATTTACTAATTTGGTAATATGCCGTAATACTTCCTATGAAGAAGCGTTCGTGTTTCTTTCCATTTCTTGGGCAATGAAATCTTCTAGCTGTACGTTGGAAAATGTTATGACAGTAATAAACAACTGGATCTTCAAATTCTAAAAATTTAATTTGTATGTTAGAAAAAGTTTTGTAGTCAGCAACTATTTGAGTCATTTAAAACATTTAGTCGAAAATCTACATTACAACATGATCTGTTTTTAAATTGATTCAAACTTTAAATCGCTTCTTAGCGGTTGCAGTAATTCATTTCTTTCAAGAAATATAAATAAGTAATATAATATGTTCTGCAGTCTCGTGAATACAGAGCTGGAAAGGTATTAAATTACATGCGAGGTCTCTCTCTCAACCATGCCTACCCCATATCACCTTTTACATCTCGTGACGAAGTGGAAACCATTGCCGAAGGTAAAAAAATCTTTTCCAAATTCGTGATGAAAACTGTGACGCTTGCTGCGTAGTGCTTTGTCTTAGTACAATGCTTAATATGTAATTTGTAATCATAACTAAAATTGTTACAAGTTGTAAGTGCAGCCAGAAAGGAGGGGCATCAGGGCTCTGCTCCTTTCTCAAATTTTTTTGATTCGATTGCTATTTTTAACTGTTTTTCCTTAAACTATGTTTTATTTTCAAATTAAAATATATAAACACAAATTTAATGCCATAACTTTGGTCAAACTTTCTCCTATAAAACATCAAAAATTTCCCGAAACTTTTTCCATCTTTTTACCCTCCAAGAAAAGGCTTGTTGTTGATGCGCCACTACAATTTAAACCGATCCGGCCATCCCAGCTGGGCGACCAATGTAACTAATTCTACTATTTGAGGTAATGGATGTTCATCACCTAAATTGGCATTTAGCCAATATGACAAATTAAACTACTGTGGCAGTGATCCTGGTATGCCACATTAATTAACGGTGCAGTAATCACAATTGATCCGTATCACATTTTAACGTATCAAGCAAATTAATACAGTGTATAGGATTATAAAGATTAAATGCAAATCAAAGTGACTGATAACTCTCCGTTTATTCGAATAGTGGAAGTAGTTGCATTAGCCACCGAGCTGGGTCGGTCGAATTGGTTAAAATAATGGCTCCGGTTTAGTAGTGCTCTGCATCTATAGTAATCCATTGCGATTGTTCGACGGTTGGTGTGGCAGACGTTTTGAATCTCACGAGCAGCGCTTTTTAATATGCTGAAAGGTATAAAATTTTGAGATAAATCCAATTGTATATTTTCTTGATTCATTGATATGTTTTAATGATTGGAGGAAAATAATATCACCCAATAGCATTACTTCTGAAAATGCAAGGCATAATGTTGAACAGGGTAATTCAGTAACTACTAGTAGCTTTGGCCAGTGGTTGTCAAATCTGTTTTGTCGTGGTACACCCATTTTCACTTTAGATGAAATGATCACGTAAAATCAAGTTTAAATAGCATTGATGTGATAGCTGCGGTTCATTTTGAGGTTGGCCTTCCAAAAATGGTCCTCGCTTTAAAAAGTCCGTATTTTCAAATTTGATCTCCACAAAAAAGTTTGCAGTTCAAATACTCGGTTTTATTGAAGTTGGTCTCCAAAATGCGTTTCACTTCAGAAACTGGCACACCCCTGAACAGTATACAACTCCTCACATTGGCACATTCAGGGGTGTACTACACACCCGGTTGACAAGCATTGGTTTTTGCTACAGCAAACTGTACCTTTAATTAATATTAAATACTAGAATCTTAGTTACACATAGCTAATCATAGCTAGCCAATATACACAGTATGTCAATAGCTAAACATGTCACATAGAAAATATGCTAAGCCAGGTGAAAATTTCTAGTTAATTCAAATAGTAGAATTAGTTAGCTAGGGGTGGCCCGATCGGTTGAAGCGCTTGCCCCGTTTAAGTCATGCTCTACAATTATAAGCCATGATCAGGTGTAGCATAGGTTCAAATCCCACTCCTAGCATTGTTGTTGACATGCTGCGAGTTATAAAATCTAGAAATAGATGCAATCATATGCATTTACAATCATTTTATACCTTGTAGCTTAGGCAACAACGAATTGCAGCTTGCCATTATTTTTTTAGAGGGCGAATTTCAGCGAATACACGAACCTATTGAAGTAGATCAGAAACGCGTTCATTTGGTCGATGCAGGTCTCACGTTCAACTCGCCCTACCCTCCCATGCTGAGACCACAACGTGCGGTCGATCTTATCATTTCATTCGACTTCAGTGGCAGACCGAGAGATAACTGTGAGCCATTCAAGGTAAGACTGTATGATCGGTCGTTCACATGTTGATAAAGGCGCAACTAGAAGGAGGGGCATAAAGCGGGCAGTTGCTCTAGAGGCAATTGTGAATTCATTAGGCTAAGACCAAATTGTATTGTCTTATGCTGCCAAGGGCGTAGCAAAAGAGGTACAAAGATATCAGTAGCCCATTTCTCCTCCAAAATTTTTAACAAAAAACCCATTCCATAAATGTTTGTGCCAGTAAGTTTTTGGCAATGGAGCTAAAAAATTATCACGTAACATATCACTGAAAATGCTTCAAAATTTGATGAATACCCTTATTTGATTCTTATCAAATTTCGGTTCAATTTCTGAGAATGGTCATCAAATGTCCTGGTCGAATGTACCTGGATCAAAAGCATATAATATTTTCCTTCAATCCAAGATTTTTGACGGGATAAGCCTCTGCGATTTTCGGGTTGCTTGTTTTAAAGTTTCTAAAAAAACATGAGCTGTTTTATCAATGATGGCAAAAGCCTTCATTAAGGTAATGCTAGACTACAACCATTGATTGGGTAAGTCACTTTTGGATGTCCGAAAAATTCTTAGCTCCTTAATACTTTAAGTATTTTAACTCTAATTTTCGACATTTTTTGATGACTTTGTGTTAGAAAACAGTTTTTATTTGATCATTAACTTTTGTAGGAGCTTCTATTGGCGGAAAAATGGGCAAGATTACATCACCTTCCATTTCCTAAAATTGACCGCACTGTATACGAAAAAGAAGGACTAAAAGAGTGCTACGTATTTAAAGACGAAGACAATGTCCATGCTCCTGTAATACTGCACTTTGTTTTATGCAACATACAGTTTCGAAAATTCGTCAAACCAGGTAGAACTAAATCGTGGAATATATTTTCTCATGTCGCATTAATTAATTGGTATGTATCACATTTTTTTCTATTCTTTGATAATGTTTCTTATAGGCATTCGTCGTTCGCCACAAGATGAGGAAGGGAATTTTGATATATTTGATGATCCTAAAAGTCTTTATTCCACTTTTAATTTTCATTATTCAAATCAAGCATTTGATCGCCTTCATAATCTAATGGAATTCAACACTCTACTTCATGTTGATGTAAGGCTAAATTTAGCAACAAATTTCTTTGCGATAAATATCAACTTATTGACATTGTAATTAACTTTCTTCTTGTTTTGTCTCTTTGTTGGCGGCCGCATTGATTGAATTTAGAGGTTGAATGTCGGTTAATACAAGTAAAATACATGTGTCCCTGGTAGAATATTGCGTGTTTATGCTTTTTGAAAAAGCTCGTTTACGGCAATTTACCGCTTTCAATTGTTGTATTTTCAACTACATCACTGCCCGTGCATAAAATATTTTATCATAATCGTTCTTTGGATACTTAAATACAGGCAAGCATTCAGCTCCAACTTTTAATATTGGAAAATATATTTCAACTATCTCAATAGTCTTCATCAGTTCGTGATAACAGCATAAAAAAGATCTAAGTGAAAAACATTGCACGACCAGCATAATCCAGGTTGAATATCTTTAGAATACGCACAGCAAAATCTTACTAGTAGCAGTAAGTCGGATAGTTGTAGTAATATTATTTAACAGAGGATGGATATTTATACATCTAAGGAAAAAGAAAAACTGCTCGTTTCCAAGCTCTTCCATGTTATTTTACTTAAGGTCTACATCGCCTAGTTTTTATTACAATAGCTTTCGGTCCCTTTTACTTTTAACAATTGGTTTATGACGTCATATTTACTTCTTAGTCTTACAATCTGATGTTTTTGTGTTTTTGTGTTAACTGTTCTTGACATCTACAGCCTAAGGCAGATTTATAAATTTTTCTTTATCCTTAGATGTATTAATAGCCATCCTCTCTTAAATAATATTACTACAACTATCCGACTTACTGCTACTAGTAAGATTTTGCTGTGCGTATTCTAAAGATATTCAACCTGTATTATGCTGGCCATGCAGAGTTTTTTCAATTACATCTTTTTTGTGCTGTTATCAGGAACTGATGATAACTATTGAGATAGTTAAAATGCGTAGTCGGTCGATTTGGCAGTAGAGAGCTCAATGATAGAATCAGAGCAATAAAATAAAATGAATTAATATTCAATAAAATAAATATTCATTTTAGATAGTTAAAATGTATTTTCCGGTGTTAAAAGTTAAAGCTGAATGGTTGGCCTGTATTTAATTATTGAAAGGATGTAGATACGATTATTAATGATCTTCAACTATAGTTGCTGAGTTTTCGGTTGGTCAAAGTTCTGATAAGATCCTTTTTCACTTTAACCACCTTGTTATTGTACAATGACCACATTGTCACCAGTAAAACGTTTTTGTGCCCACAGAACAAAGAGAAGATGCTCAACCTTACTGATAAGTTTTGTGTTAAATTTTATTGTTCTTTGCATACCAGATTTGTAGTGTTTCTGATTTCGTTGCTGTTTTTGTTGTATACCCCTTCCTTTTCTAGGTATGAAAGCACAGTTTGAACCTTAGCCCAATCAAAAGTAAGCTAAGAAAAGGCGATAATTCGTTTTGAACTAGTCCTGGTTACACATTGCAAACAAGATAGACTGCCACTGGTGGGTGCCCAAGAGTTGCCTCTCACAACATGCTGGGTGGAGAACTTTAGTATTCTAACCCGGTGAAGCATTTGATTTATTTTACATTTTTTATATTTTAGACAATTATCCGTGAAATTGGAAACTGTATTGAACATCGACGACGTTGCAAAGCTCCTGGTTCCTTCAGTCTAAGTGACTTAAACAACTCCTTGTTTTTAACCTCTAAAACTCGCAAAGCTCTAGAAAGAATGTTTATAACCAAAGAGGGCCAAAATCGAATCTTTTTGTTTGAATAAATCGGAAAACATGGCTGTAACCGCAAACCGCATGAGTTTAGCGCATAACAGCTTACTAATGTTTGCATGCAATTTATCAATTTTGTTGTCAAGCTGCCACACAATCTTTTTTTGCTTGGTGTTGAAAAACGAATATGAAGAGGGAGTCTTTCATGGGGTATTTCACTTACGCAGCTGAGATTATTTAATACGAAGAAGCAGCAACTTGAGGTTTTCAGAGCTACAAATTTTATAATTTTGTTATAGACCATCATTTCTTAAAAATCTTCTGTCTGCAAATTGCGGTTGAAATCGTGTTCTTTCGGACATTACATAAGGTGCATCACCTCCGGTGAAGGTATCAGAGAAAAAAAACGATTTAAAGATCAAAAACATAGTAATTACGTAATTGGACAGCTCTCATTTTATGACAACTGAACGTTAAAACTCACGCATCACTACACTGGCTTTACCGACTCGAATATCGAGTTCTTTGTTCCGCATAGGCCTGCCATCACCCGCAAATATGAACTCAAGATAGTTGAACTTCTCAACCTGCTTGTTAGCTCTAGCTACGAGCTAATCGATTTCTAGTTGTCGTATTCTATCTGAGATAGGGCTACAGGGGGTAAAGCAGCCTGGGGAATGGGCACGGTATCAGCTCAGCAGCAGACGAATATGATATCAACGAATATATTATACTACTGTGAACAACTACAATGCCCCAACAGCACCCAGCAGCATGCACCACGTGAATCAATACACTATTATTAATTTGGGTGATGCAGGCTGGGTTCCACAGCAACAATAGATACGGTAGACGGTCACCGGTATCAACACTATTTTAACTATCGTAAACGCAAACAATGCATGCAAAACCTACCACTAAAACACCTTGAACCTGTAGCTGCAAGGAGAAAGGCAAATAGATAAAGATGCTAGGCCTAGGTAAGCCAGGCCCAGCACTACGAAGCACACTTCAAATACCATACATTGTAGGCTACCATACCTAACTATATCATGAATAGATACATCACTACTAATTACACTAAATTAGCACAGGTTCTACCTAGAGTAACTGGATAGCGACTAGTAAAGAAATTACGTAATCGCTAACCACGCCAAGAACAGTATCTGGTAACCGGAAAGCACTAACTCTACACATTATCAAAGGATCAATGTACACATAAAGCGAAGTGGCGCTAACACTGCTTTTAAAGTTTCTCCTCAAATCTGCTGATCTACTTGATCAAGGTGTCTTGGAAAGTGAAAACCTCACTTTTCTTTATATTTGCTTTAATTCCAGCGCCATTACAATCAACTGAAAAGCGATAAATTCATGTTAGAAGTCAGATTTTGATGGTGCCGAAGGTATCATTTCATTTACAAAACGTAAACGATTGTTAGTACCACTTTCAATTTTAGAAGCCATTTCAGCAATACTGTGACCCTCAATCCAATTCATACACACAATGAAAAACTGTAGTAAAAGTACACACCCTTGTCCAAGTCAACACTTACAGTGGAGGGCTTTAACTCAACGATTTGTATTCAAGCACACACCATTGTCGGGAAGACTCGAGTCAATGATTCGACTCTTGTCGCTGCAAAAACATACTCAACTTAACTCGAGTCATTTGCACGAAATGACTCGAGTTAAGGGGCTCGCCTTCAGTTAACTTGAATGCTATGACTCGAATTCCAGTCGAGACTCGACTGAACGCCAGGTTACAAAATTACTTATGTAAAAAAGTTTTCCACTTTGTGACTTCTATGTAATATAGAATATCGGAAATGGCAAAAACACAGTCATATGTCAGAAAAAAATGTTGAACGATTAACAATTTTACGTGATGTGTATCATAAAAAATGATGACAAGCGATTTTTATGCGCTAGGACTAATCAATTAATATCGACAAAGGTCCAGGTAGACAAGTATAGTCTTTGCAGAGGTCCAGTGAAACATGAAAAATGCAATCACAAAAATAAAACAACTAATTTGAGTCCCGGAAATTACCTGAATTTTTCCTTCTGTCAAAGCAAACCAATAAATAAAAAGTAAGGCCAATTCATTGCTCATTCTTTTTGCTAGTATAGTGGGAAAAACAGCCATTTTTTTTAAAGCCAGTACTTTGTTCTATGAAAGTAACAGCAACTCGAAGATGGTGGCGTGGTGTTATTAGGCTTCTGTTAAGTATGATATGTGCTGCTCATGGGAACTTATTGTGCAAGCCTTTTATTTTAACTTTTCGCTTCAAGTGGTTCATATATACTTTTTTCTTAATTTATCAGTTTTGTGTATTGGTTTTGTTAAATTTACTGCTTGTTAGAATCCGCCTAACGGAAAAAGTCATGGTAAAGTGTCTTTCGCAAGGGCACAACAAGGCATTGTGTGGTTTGAACGCACGACTGCAGATCGAGATATTGTTTCAGATTATTATTATGCTTAGAGTTATCTTCTGTTGTTTATGTATTTTTTGTAAACAAATTGATTATCATGAAAGTAAACAAAAGCTACTGGAAGGGTTAGGTTATGCAGACGACT
Source organism: Trididemnum clinides (assembly GCA_963675345.1). NCBI lineage: Eukaryota > Metazoa > Chordata > Ascidiacea > Aplousobranchia > Didemnidae > Trididemnum > Trididemnum clinides. The sequence continues at coordinate 29,003,472 of OY776286.1, forward strand.
CCTCCACCAAGCGAACCATGGATTTACCTGTGACATTTTGTGCATGGGCTTGAGCCTATCATGCTTTTTATGCAAGCAAATAAATTGATGCTCTCCAAAAATTGTATTTAATATGATAGTGCTTTTCAACAAAAAAATGAATGACTTGAAGTGTTTCGCTTAAGTTTTTGCTTTTAAGGCCTTTTCCATAACAGTACAAAAACTGTTGTTGTAATTAGCGGTATAGGAAAGAAAGAAAAAAAAGCGGTACGGTAAGTCTCCCTCTCTTTGGCAAACTTCTCATGGGTAATAAATTTCATGATTTAACATTTAGAAATTGGAAAAAACAAAGCGCTTCAAATTAGATATTTCTTTGGAGTGCACTCTCCTGAATGTCAATCAAATTTGAATTTTTAGTAAACCTAAATTTTTGTGCCCCCAGAAAGTTACAATTCTTATAATTGTTTGTTGCCGATAGTGGTTAAAACTGTCAATAAACGCAATAATACGTATAGCTCGCCCTTGCTGTGTAAACGAAACTTGAAAGATATATTGCGTGTACCGGTGTCGTTCGCGGCTTAAAAATGAACACGAAGTGTAGTGCAAAAATAATTTCTTCGTCGTACAGAATTTCATACTAGCTCTTAGAAAGCAAATCACTCTTGTTCTTACCATTTGAAGCCCTACCACCATTGGTGAAAGCGTTATGAAAAGCTTGTAAAACAGCTCATTGAAAAAATAATAAAGATGCTTTTTGTAGGCTTCTTTGGCTCAAGGCCTGTGGAGGGGTAGCACCTTTCAATAGGCGATGTGCAAATCAAAGGTCTCTCACCGATCACCCCCGAATCCCAATTGCCTTTGGCAGCAAGTCTGTCCATAACTTTCATGCAGTAAGCCTGTTACTAATCTGGTAAAGAAATTTGCAATTTATTTTGGAGTGCAAATTTCTCTGCACAAGGCGGTCGTGTAATATTGGTTTGCACAGCTTCGATGAAAAATGTGATTGAGGTCAGGCGTGTCGATGCAAGAATGATACTCGTTGTAATCCCTATCACACATGTAATTCCTTTTTTGTTTGCGTATGCTCCTCACTACCGCTGCAGCACTAAATAGAAGGGTTTGCTTCATGATCATTTGAGTGGGTAGGTGCTAAAAGCACATGAAAAATGTGTTGCTTCGAAAGTAATTAATGGTGTGTGGGCATGGCAGTGGTGGACACGAAAGTTCGCACGCAGGGTTTAAATGTGATCAAAAACTGCGGATTGAGAAGTTATTGTTTGTAGATAGTTTTAGACTGAAGATAGCTAACACATAGTTTAAAAAAAAATGTGAAACAGCTGGTGACATATGAGTCTGGCGCACATAGAACTGTAGTAAAATACATTTTGGTCTGAAAGAAGGAGAAGGTGAAAAATGTAAATGGGATTTCAGAAGAGGCAATGGTACCACATTGGTAATTAGTGATAGACAATAATCTGCTGCAAAACGCCAGCCGCAAGTAAATAGTGAAGGGAAACAGAATTAAAATACGGCTATTAAAAAAAATCTTCAAAAAGCATTGTGAGATAAGGCAAAATGTACTGGCTGAAGATTTAAAATGGAATGAGTTCAACAGTAGATGGCAAAAGTCATAGAGGAAATATGTGGGGTGTCCACAGTGACAGACGCGATACTTGAAATTCATTTTAAATTGATACCGATTTACAATACTTTTTTCCAACTTCATTTGATGCCGATGCTCAGCGCATTTTGGCCAACTTTTTTCGAAACAATATTGCCAATAGGCCTACGTGCCATTTGTGCTTGCTGACTGCTCTAGACCAGGGTTTCTCAAATGATAGCCGCGACCCAGAATTGGGACACAAAACCAATTTGGTTAAGGGTTTGTTTTAGGGACCTAACTGGAGAAGAAGGCATTTTGTGTTGAATGAAGCGTGAAGACTTTTTATGAAGGTCAATACCACAATGAGGAGCGTTCTGAAAATTTATGGAGAATTATTATTCGTAAAATTATGCTCAGTAATGCTAGGGTCGCGAGACTTAAGGACTATTTTTTTGGGTTGGGCCGATAAGTATTTGAGAACCCCTGCTCTAGGCTACTTGGATAATAGTGATGCTGGTGAGGTGAGCCTATTTTTAAACTTCACAGGAATCAATTTAACGGTATAGGCTTACGAGTATCGGGTTTTATTTAATTTAAGAGTTTTTTGGAAGAATATGGCACATTTAGTCAACAGTTTAATTCAAATGGAAAAGTCAATTTCCACGACCGGTTTCGGCTTTCATTAGGCCCCAGCAGACGAACTCTATACTCTTGGCTCAGCTTACCTTCTCCAAACCGCTGCGCCACCGGATTCCGGTCCATCCGTCGGAGAATTTCTACTATATCAAGCCAGCTTTGCCTACATCTGAAAGATGATTATAACTGGCTGCGTAGTTATAAATAATTTCTTTTATTTGATCGTTGTAATTAATGAAAACGCGTGATGTTATCTATCGAAGATAAAAACAAAAACGTTTTCGCCAAAGTGCAGGTATGCAGCCTCGCATCCTCATCCCATATATCATTTCAGGTGGTATACAGTTTGACACGCATTGAAGAAGTTAAATGCGTTTAATGATAAAGCTGCGAAATACTTAAAATCTTCGGAGGGAGTTGATTGAGGCCCAGGACGCATTTATGGCCTATAGTAAATTTGAATTCAAGTACTGACACTACGCGTCATCCTGTGAAAAAGCACATAGATTTAATAAAATAAAAGGTTAAAATCAACTTCAATATGATTAGTGGCGTAAAGATTCACGAAATACAATGAATGTTACGTCTTAGTCGGCCAAATTGATGCCGACATAAAAAGTAATTTGTGATATGCACATCGGTAAACCCAGTTAACAAACGGAAATGTGAACCGTTGCTATTGCAAGCCAGCAATATCATAGTAGGGGTAAGCCGGGTAAGTTGATAAAAAGGTTGATTGATGCAATCGAATTACAGATAGTGCTAGTCGCGAGCTAGCAAATTTCAGACGATCTTCTATTTAAGATGGATCTGCCTTCAGCATCACACTAAGATAAATAGAAAAATTGCTCAAAAATAATCACCAACAAAATACTGTACAATACTATTACAACATGACAATAATCCGCAATCGGTTCCGACCTTATTGGATCTCATCAGGCCGGTATAAAGACACAAAAAAATAAAAATGCTAAGCCTAAAACACAACAGATTTGACATTGTGCGCAAAATTATTATTATTTTTATTTGCTCATAATATCTTTTAGTTTATTTTACACAAACAATTATATTCTTAGCAAACTGCAGACAGTGACATTGTTTCGACCTATGAGGTCTCTTCAGTGCAGTTGGTGACCGACAAGAAGCTAGAGGCTTTAAATAAAGTAGCTTAGACCGTCCCACTTATATTTTATTTTACACATTTTATCACTATTTTGTGCACAATGGTAAATATGTTATACAGGGTGTCCCAAAAAGATGTAGGCATATACATTAAAAATAATCGTAAACGTAATGTTTAGAGCCCGCTAAAGTCAATGAAGTCAAAATTTTTTCAGGACCTTGTTACATGACCAAACGTGTATTAACGTTCGTTTCAGGTGTTCAGGAGTCTGTTTTGGTACATTTTATAAGTCAAAATTTTGCATAAAGTCAAAACTTGTCAAAATTCTCTTCATCAAAAACTTCCTTACAAAAACGAACAAATTTAGATTTTTTTGAATTTTTGAGCTGCTATTAAAATTTTATGCGCAGTTTTATTTAATTTTAAACTTCTGAAATAGTTGCAATGGTAAAAATGCGTGCGGTAATTGAGAAGGAAATAGCATTTATTATGCATGAAATCGTCATTGTTGATGCATAAACACATAAATGTTAGACAATTAATCTATTCCTATAAAACCTTTGCGTTCTTTACACGTGGTCTTTTTAAGTCGTAGCTTGCAAAGCAAAGAATGCCTGAATAAGCCAAATCTTCTACAGCGAAAGTTAGGCAAATTTGCCAGGAATATCCGGATGAGTTTTCGGCAACTCCTGCCCGCGACTTGCGATGCAACCTTTGTGACGTGTTAGTCAAATGCGACAAAAAGTTTTTTGTGGAAAGCCACCGAAAAAGTAAGCAACACCAAAAAAAATTGGAGACGAAGAGCAAATCCCAAAGTAAGCAAACCTTTTTACAACTCGATCAAGTAAACTTCAAGAAACAAGTTGTCTCTTCATTCTTAGCTGCAGATATCCCACTTCACAAACTGAACCATCCTTCTTTAAAGTCTTTGTTTGCTACATTGGAAAAAGTAGTGCCTTCGGAGACTGCAGCCCGGGCATGTGTTGCTAAATTAGCATCCCAAAAAGAAGAACAAATTCAAGAATTACCTCGTGACAAAAATTTTTTTTTAATTGTGGATGAAGCAGAGATTGCTAAACAAAAGTATATTAGTGTGCTTGTGGGCAGCTTAGATGCCCCAAATCAGACATTCCTCCTTGATTGCCATCCACTTGACAGCGGTAGCAATGTTAATAGCAGTATTATTCTTCACACTGTGGATGACATATTGCGACAACTTTAAATAAAACGCGAGAATTTTTCATTGTTCTTGACTGATGCTACTTGGTACATGTCTTTGACTGGAAAGACATTAAAGGAATTATACCCTTCTTTGATGCATGTCACCTGCGTTGCGCCCTTCCTACATAACTGCGCTATGCGTGTGCGTGCTCATTTTAAAAATATTAATGAAATAATAGCAACGATCAAGGCAGCAACAATCAAAAACAAAGATCTCAAGAAAGATTTTCATGATGCTGGTCTGCCATCTCCTCCTGACCCTGTAATTACGCAACTTGGCTTAGAGCTGAATTATATTACAGTGCGAACTTTCCAGCTGTTCGTACCATTGTAAAGAATTGGACAAGTGCAGGCCTCTTAGTCAGCAGAGCAAAAGACGCTATCAATGTGGAAGATTTGGTGCCGGACTTGGTTAAAATAAATCAATACTGGACTCTAGCAGCCAACGTAGAGTTCTTAGAAGGAAGTGCCTGCACGATAACCGAAGCATACGGACTGCTGAAGAATATGCAATTCGATGATGATGATCCGTGCGCAATTAAAAATTACATTAAAAAACGACTATCCAACTCTGATTTAGAAACAATAATAAACTGTACCAACTTGACAATTGACCCAACAAGCTACGCATTATTGCAAAAACCCCAGCCAACCTCTGCTGCTGTTGAGAGGTCGTTTTCTATGCTCAGTAAATTACTGAGAAAAGACAGAAATTTTGATGTTAAAAACGTAAAAAAATATACGATGCTGTATTACAATCAAAAGTCCTGGTAATTATACTGTGCGGCTTCGTTAAAAACATCATAGGCAGACTGTTAATGTACAGTACAGTTGCGATAACATCGCATTTTTTGTATTACACACTAATTGATACCGGTACACACAATGACTCGTTGTCTTAGGTTTTGACGTCATGCGTCGCTTTGTTGCATTAGCTTCAAAACTGAGTGATTGAGAAAATGTTTAAAGTAGGCTACCTTCTTCTTTAAAAACTTATGTAAATTGCGGATTATAAAACATTTTTAATCAAAAAAGTGCAACCAGACATAAATAATAGGCGAAAGCGGTTAGGTCAAAATATATTTTTTTAGGTCAAAAAAATGGCCCTAGTAATGTTTTATTACAATTTTATTGTTTTAAATGTGTAAAAGTATTTACGAATAACAGTTTATTGTTTACAAATAACAGTTTATTGTTTACAAATAACAGTTTATTGTTTTTTTCACAGCACTATGACAACAGGCACATGGAAATGAATTATGTAGGGCGTCTTACTGGCTGTCAGGCGCAAAAAATAAAATATTGCCTAATGTTTTTTAGCGCTTTTTCACAGCAATGCTTTTGAGCACCAGTGCGTACAGTACTTCAATTGCGACTGACTTTAAATTCACGTTTCATATTTCATTCTCACATTACCCATGTTGCTAAAGCCTAAGCTGGAGACCTGTAAATACCATTGGTAAAGCCTTTGATATGGCACGACAAGGGCAATAAACCAGAGACTATTGACTGATCTAACAACCAGATACTAAAATTTTCCTGCTACCAAAGAATAGTAGACCCAGAGTTAGCTGGGATCTGGGGCATGTACAGCCTATAAGTAGCTACAAATTTCTAGAAGAGAATAAATTGTTCCACACTCACTTAAATTGCGGTAACACCGGTGTGATGGTGCAATTTCTAGTAGCTAAACCATCCGCTTCGTATTCGGTAAACGTGAGTTGGATTCTGTTGTCGAGCCACACCAAAAGACTTAAAAAATGGTAATATCAGATTGCCTGCTTTGATGCTCAGCACGAAAGGAATAGTGTGAAAAACCCCCAGCATATTTACTTGTTGTATCCTCGGGTAAAGCACTTACGGAATACTTAGGCCTACATCTTAGGTGGCTGACGGGTTTTGCCTTAACGATGGAATAAGGTTTGAGTGCATCAAAATAAATAAGAGCTTGTTGCGATCTTAGCAACTTCCTCCGTACTTTCGCACGTCTCCGCCAGCTGCGCGTGCTTAAGGAGGGGAATTGTGTAGCAATTCAGCAATTTCAACTACAAACTACAAGCAGAAAGTCGCCAACAACACTTGGCTTTATAAATGAAACGCCATCGCTCCCTTGTAATTGTCATAACAAAAGTGACATGTCGCCACATGGAGTAAACTTACTTTAACCTGGACTATGGTCAGATGCCTGCCGTTGCGCTACAACTAGAGTGTGCTGTTACACCAGCTGAGAGAAAAACTTTTGCGCGACAAGCTGTGCCGAAAGTTTTCAACGATATAAAATATCGTTTAAGTAGAGATGCCAGATGAGGTATTCTTCACCCTCTATCATGCGTACTTGGGCCAGTGGGGCAGATTATAACCCATTTCTATTAAGAAATAAGGAAGGGAAAGGCTACGGTAGGATTGCCGTCAGGGATGAGAAAGCGGTTATAATATTCATGATCTACAGCGATGGCCCAATTACGTAGTGGCAGAGGGTAAGGAATTCTGTTGGGAAGCGGTTATACTTCTGTAACCGCATCTACAGACAATGCTTAGGGAAAATATAATAGAAAATTACAGCACTAACAAAACTGAATTTGAACATTGTTATATTAACCCATCGGCGAACGAATAATTAAATAGTGGCACAGAAACATCCCACAAAAAATCAGAAATGCAAAATAATGATGTGGGTTTAAAAAACAGCAAAGTCAGTAGCCACATTACTTTAACATATTAGTAAGAAAGTCATCTAATAAAATTCAAACAACGTTGTTCGTCTTCGTAAAAGCAATGACGTCCATTCGCGCTCTGTTCTCACGTAACATAAGTTTCAAGCGTGAAAACATTTTTTCCACAGAAACTTGTGTACTAGGCGAGTAGCTTACAACCCTCGAGACAGGCTGCACTATTGCAGGATATTTCAATATCATATCACAAGCATTTGACAATTTCAACCCTCCCAGGCACTCTTTTGTTCAATGCATCCAGGGATACCTATACCAACGGGATGCGAAACTCCGCTTTTTTCCGCGCGACCTCGTGCCAACAGTAGGGCTATTACAAATCGCTTGGCTTACCAACAATACAGTTTGGCACAGCTTGTGAAACGTGTAAGTTGATGTGGTAGATGCATGGTGCATACTTTGCAAAAAGTTTAAACTAATTATCTTTTGGTTAATAAATTACCAGTAGCTTATCAGGCCAATTTAACTTCTGAAACATCTAATGAAAGGTTGAGTTAGGGAGCAGTGAAGTATCGGTAGGCTTTTTTTGAGATTGAAGCTAAGTCCTCCATTTCTGAAAAAACAAATTCGTTTTTAATTTTTTTTTTTTTTTTTTGAGCGCTGAAGTTAATTTATCTTAAAATCTTGGTTAGAAAACTAATGCATTTATTAATCTTGATAAGAGAACCAGCATATTTATTAGCTAATTTTTTAACCTAGATTTTGTCTAAGCAATCAAAAGTTTTAGACATAAAGACGATATGATTTTTCAAAGAAGTGTCTTCTTCATTGGTTAATATCTAAAAACAGCACGTTTTTTTGCAAGCATATGTTTTAGGTTTTCTAATGTTGTAACAATTTTACTAACTAGAAAATAATACCTTGGTCATTGTTTTGTAGATATTTTTGTATTTGGTTTTTCTGATATTAGTTTTCCATCGCTCAATGTATATCTAGCTTACCTCTTTTTTCCAATTTTTATAATTGATTAAAAAGTACAGTAACTTGCACAACTACAATTTCTTAGAAGTACTGGTATATTTTTTGTGTTTGCATTGCCCCATTAGTTTTTGCAATGAGGCATACTTGCTTTGTCTTAAAATGCAAAACTCGTTCCAACAAAAAAAATGAATCTGAATCACTCATTGGTACTTTCTGGATTCAACAGCAAGTCCTTAAAAGACCGCATTTTACATATATTTTTTCGTAACTGTTTAGGAGAATTCATGAAACAAATGGAATGGTCGCCTGCTGTGGAATCTTTATTATTTTTGGCCTCTTCACACTCTCCATCTTCTTGTTCATTATTATTATTATTATATTTTTCCTCGTTATAATTTTGCCCTAGGCGACCGTAAATTGGAATGACTACAGGAGTTTTTGCGGTTTGTTTTCACAGTAGTAGCTTTCTTATGCCCTCTGCCTTTGTTATTGGAAAGGCGAACTAATAACTAATATCGTCTATCAAACACGTACCGTACTTTATACTGCTGTGGAATTGATAATAGCGTTAAATTGGCTTATACAAACTTGATATCAAAGTATTAGCATTTGTTAGGTTCTACGGTATGAAAAGTTTTCAGTAATAGCGTGACCATATATTTAGACTAGTATGTTGGTACTGGTAATTTTTCGGCGGCTTGAAAGTGGAGATTATTAATTCAATTGCAATCTGCTGGCAAAAGATAGCCGTTCGGAAATATTTCGGAATGTCAAATTGTGCCTTTAACTTATACGCTGCATAATATAAACGACTCTTAAATACTGATGAATATAATGTATGATCTGATTAACTGTTACAGATGCTCTTTAACTGAGTCTTAATTCATAAATTGTGCTTGGTATTGCCATTTGCTTACGCACATTTCATTTGCTGCAGATAAACCGTGTTCGTGTTCTGGTGTTTTTTGTTACGTGTCCCTGTTTTTCAATTGAAGCTTAGATCGCCATTATGTTGTTGGTCGTGGTTATTATGTGAAGAGCAAGCGTTTTAGACTACAGTAGAACGCCGATTATCTGAACGCCTATTATCCGAAATGCCTATTACCCAAACACGACTTAAACAAAAGTCGTTAGAGCCTGACATCAATGGGTGAGAAGCATTAGAACGTCAATTGTGTTTAGAGAAAATAAATGCATCCAAAAAGCAAAAGCAATTGACTCGTGCTCTATTTATTTAAGTTTGCAACCAGTTACTATACTGCCAGTGCTAATAATATACAATAAATCACGATGTCCGTGAACTGTATATGATGTATTTTCGTGATATTGTATGTTGTTCGATTATTCGAACAAATCACTTATCCGAACCAACCCCGGTTTTAATTAATTCAGATAATCGGCGTTCTACTGTATTTACAAAGTTAAACTATACCCTATGTTTCTATTCGGGTGATAAAAGTCGCCAATTAAAAAATAGTTTACGTTCTTTAGTGAGTAGCTCTACAGTGTAGGTTACGTTTGATGCTTTGTCAACTACTTGTGTTAATACTTGTTCTCTAGTGATATTGAACTCTTTCAGGCTGTACAGCGACACATATTTCAAGTGAACACTGGTGTGGTTGGCTTCAGCATGAACTAATGCAAATATTTTTACTGTAAAGCCATGTTCTTCATTCCAATACTGTATGAAAATGCCAAAAAAATAATGTTGAAGTCTATTAACGCTGTCGAGTTTAAAAGAAAAAAAAATGCTTTTGACATCATTTGTTTTTCTTCATTCGGTTTTTTTAAGCACCATGTCACGAATGGCTTGGCGTCCTAGCTGAATTCCGAAATTATTCACAGCAGCTGTAATTATGTCAGCTTTATGAAGTTGGAAGTGGAAGCGGATTATATTTTACTGCTTCCGCTACCACCAAATAAATATCGTTTTACGGCTTCCGCTTCCACATTCCTGATTGTCATCAGGGATGTGGAAGCGGAAGCGGTGGAAGCAAAGTACACTTATTATTTATTTTTCAAGTAACTTTGGGTGGAAGCGGTCCTTTTTCTGTGGAAGCGGAAGCGCGAAAAATCTACTGCTTCGCTTCCGCTTAGGTTATTTGACTTGAGAGTAAGCTGACCAAAAAGTTTTGTCCATTTTCCGATGAAGATTAAACGGCAAAGTTGCACTATAAATCTGAATGAACGTGCGATATCAGCAGCGTGAGAGAACGAGAAAAAGTATAACTAGCATCACATTTTATATTGATTACAGGTAAGAAAAAGGTAGTATGTACAATGAAATGTAGCCAATAAAATGGTGATTTTATTAAACTTAACTAACCTTGGTTAGGGGGTTGAAAATGTTTAAAAAGAAATCACTCACGACGGAAACAATTTGATCATTCTACATCTGTGCTCTTCAACTGGGATTTTGCAAAACATGCAGTTGAGTTCCGTGAGTTTTAAGGAATCCGTTAAGGGACCGCGAAGATTCTTTGTTTATTACTAGTATTTATTTCTTATTTCAGTATATTGGTCTCTTATATGTACTGGTATTCCATGTATATAAACAGTTAGTAATGGAATCTTGCGATAGCAAGTTGCAGATTGTGACGTAATTCTGTTTACTTCTTTAAGAAAGTCTGAATTTGCTAACTCCCTTTGTTACGTAATAGTGCGTCTGTAATTTCAATTTTGCTGTTGTTATTATTGTTACTCGATCCTTTCCAAGGGATTGGGGCAATTTCGGAAGACCATGGGGCCCTAGAAGCCGGGCAACTCCCCAGGGCCTGGACCAGAGGTAGTAGAGAGACAGAAAATCGCCAAAGAGCAAGCGGCGCAAAAAGTCCGTAGCTGGACAGTGCAGAATGAGATCAGAGGAAGGATTTTAGATTCTGCCAATCCCAGAAAGATAGGAGCTCATAAGTAGGCTGTGTCCGTTGCAGCGAAGGCGAGAGAGAACACAGCGAGCGTGAAGTGGAAGTACAAGTTCCTCCGTGGAAATTGAGGGAACCTGTGTGTTAAAGAATTTCGATGAGACAGTACGCCTTCAGTCCGAGAAAAGAGAAGAATGGATACGAAGGAGAAGAGGAGAGAAACTTCAAGGGATTGCGGAGGGCGCAAGTAGCGCTCCCCGTCTGGCCAGCTCATCAGCCGCGTCGTTCCCCGGGAAAAACGAATGTCCGGAGACCCATTGTAGCCTGATAGAACAGGAGGAGAAAGAAAACAGTTTCTGCCAGATCTGCCAAAGAGATTGAAGAAAAGGAAAAATGGAACGAGAGTCAGATAAAAGAAGAGAAGTGGCAGACTTGTTGGTGCTGCCAAAACCAGCAAAGAGCTTGCAGGCTGTAGCGGAAAAACTTGACCATACTGGGCCTGCTGAAAAGAAAAGGGTAGCCTCAGTGCCACAGAGAGGGCAGTAGGCAAATACGCCAGAGCCGGCTTTGCCAAAAGGGAAAGGAACAAAGCGGTCTGTTTGCACCAGATCGTAAGAAGGGCATTCAGTATCTGAGAAGTAAAGAGAACAGCAGCAGAGGAAAGAGATGGGTATTCCTCTGCAGAAGGACAGTGAGAGTCAAAGTAATAGGCAAAGTCATTCCAACGAGCTTTCTGAAAATTGAAGGAAGGGAGACGTTCGTTGGGTCGAAAGCCCAGAGAAATAGGGACGATCAGTAGAATTGGTAGATGATCATAACCTACGTCCTGAAGCATCTCCCAGGAGCAAGATTGGGAGAGAGAAGAGGGAGCAAAGGAGATGTCAGGGAAGGAGCGACTGCCAGAGGAGCGATGGAGGAGAGCAAGTATGTCAGATTCATTGAGGGGGAGGAGGTCAGAGAAGATGACCCAATCGAATACTTTCTCCCCACGGGGGTTGGAAGGACCTGCTGAGTCCCAGAGGGAGTAATAGCAATTGAAGTCTTTTGGGATAAAGAGATTTCTGGAGGAGAGAGAAAAGAAATTAGTTCTGCTATCCGTCGGAAAAGAGGGAATAGGGGGAGCATAAACATTTACAAATGGGAGCGAGGAGGAGTTGTTTAGAGAGATGTTGACTCCTACATAATCAGAGGAGGGGTCAAGCGAAAGTAAAGCGAAGAAAGAGAGGAAGTAGAAAACTCAAAGAAGGATAAGCCCTGCTTGACGAAAATGATGACGCCGCTGCTAGCGTGTGTGACATCAGTAGAAAAAGTACCAGACCGGGAGTGAGTGGAATCAGATCGTAGAGTAGAGAATCTAGGAATCCGGAAAGAGGAAGATAAATTGAGGTTAGATTCCTGGATACAAATAAGATCAATGGAATGCTTCAGCATTCCAAAACCCTGAGGGAGTCAGGGAGGAGAAGAGGAAGCAGGAGGTGTAGAGAAACAGTTTTTGAAAAACATAGAAAACAGAAATTTTTGAAAAACATAGAAAAATTTTTAGACTCTTTTTCTTGGTGAGGCTTATTACCTATCCTACACCCCTAGCACAACCGGAGATGGGTAAAATCTCGCTACTTCTTTAGTGATTGGTACAATTTAGTTTATGGTTAGGGATCAAAATAAGAGTTTATAATTATTTTGGTCGAGGTCTTTTATTCAGATTTATAACAATTATTGAATAACACGTTACCACAAATTAAATTGTTTTTCTGCATTTTTGAAATACTGACAGTTTAGAATCTTTGTTCGTGGGTTTTGGAAGTTCGGAGCCTTCTTTTCAAAGTTGCCTCATAAAATTGCTTTTAGTCTAGTTGCTGAATAAAAGTTAGTGTATACACTTTTTAAAGTTTAGTGCTCTACCTGGTTTAAGGTCCATGGTTTTTACAGGTTACATATTCATTTAAAAATTTGTTTTGAGAAAAACTGATGTAAAATTTCTCAATGCGGTTATCCTTTTCTTTGATTAAGCTCTTCTTAACACATTGACTGCCATGTCGGTTATATATGCCTGACAGTAGTGTAACTGTTACGGCCACGTTAGTCATAAATGCCTGACACCAAAAATTTCTTTCCTGACCGCGTCAGTTACTAATGTTTGATGCTACGCGCAAATCCAATGGGTAGTTTAAAGCGTGGCTTCTTGCAAACATTCTACAATGCTTGGTTCTAAAAAATAAGCAAAAGTAATTTCTTATTTTGTACTTTTTTGAAAGAAGCTTTTTTTTATTGAAACAATCATTTTCTCAACTTTTTATAATAACAGTGAAAGAAGCAAAGCGAAAGAACTGAAAAAGGTAACCAATTGTTCAAAGTATTTTCAAGATAGCACTAAGCAACAAAAATCACTACTGATGCAGTGCATTGAAGCAGGGGAGACACATTAGTGGTTGACCAGTAAATCTGTTAGTGTTTGACAGTTTTTCGAGCCACTTCGCGACCTTTCTCTTCTTTTGACTTTCTTGTAACAAGAACTACAATATTGTCTTATTGGTTTTCTAGCAGCGTTGACTCGTGCTATGAGGTGATGTGTTGCACTTAGTGTCATGTAAGGAGATCTCAGCTGCTTGCTGTTGTTGCTACTTAGCTTCAACAAAGAATCAGCCAATTCTTCTTTGAAGCTGCAAATTTTTATTTTTTTCTGAGATGCTTTCCTTTATAAAGTCCAAGCGTTTTACCTCAGCGACTCCCAAAAGAAGTTTAATGGCAAGCTTGCGATACCATTTTACTCCTTTTCGCAGAGACGTTGCATATGATGTTATTTGGTCAGACTTGTCTATACCGGATTTGCCTTTGTTGTAGGCCAAAATCGCTATGGGCTTTTTTGTTGCTCTTCGACGTCTTTGTTGCCTAGCACTTAAAGTATTGTCAGCTGGTGATGTTTGCATGCTGTGACTTGAAGATGGTGGTGTAGATGTAGATAGCTGGGTGGTCATGGTTGGCTGTGCAGATGTAGATGGCTGCTGGGCAGAACCCAGTGTAGATGTAGACGGTTGTGGTGATGTGAATGATTGTGTGGGTATAGGTTTATGTGAGTGTATTGAACGTACTGGTGCCATAATGGGTGAATGCTTGGTTGAGAGAATTCGTACATCTCGTGTATTTCTCCATTTCAATACAACAATATCATCTTGATCTTCTTTGGCAATGATCTCGCCGCGCCTAAGCTTAGCCTCAAGAACCTCTTTAGAGGCATCCTTTTTGTTTGCTCTCAGGGTTCTGACCACGTGTGTTTCTTTCTACAAAAAAGATTTTGCAAGTTCAGAGCTTGTATAGAAGTTGTCAACATGTAAAGTTCTGCCCTCATTTAGGAGGTCTTTAGCCAGCTCTGAACAAGCTTTTTGTGCGAGCCCGATTTCTCGCTATCCAGTGGCAGATTTGCCTGCGTAAATTCGAAAACCCCAAGTATAACCATCAACCGAACACAGTTTCAACATTTTAATGCCACAGCGATGGGCTTTGTTCGGTATGCATTGCCTGAAGATTAATCTTTTCCTCCAAGGAATCAAGGTCTCGTCGATAACAATATCTTTTTTTGGGCAAAACATATTTTTGAAATTGCTCTCCAAAATGTCTATCAAAGGTTGGATTTTAGCAAGGCGGTCACCATCTTGAGTAGTTACATTGTCGCTAAAATGAATCATGCTGAGTAACAACTGAAATCTATTTCTTGACAACACTGAAGTAGGAATTGCTTGCTGATAAATTCTTTTTTTTGACCAGTAGTTTTCAAGAGATCCAAGTCTCACCAAACCCAGCCAAAGCAACTAGCCTTAAAATTGTTTTATATCTTCAGAATTTGTTGGACTCCACTTCTTCAAACGAGAATATGGTTTAGGTGTTATTTTAGCAATTTCTTGATCAGCATATTTATTTGTTTTACAAACAATGTGATCAATCACCTTGTCATCAATCAATAAGCGAAAAATCTTTACTGGAGAACAATCTGGAAGAATGAAGGTTTTCATACCCCCCTGGCCACTAAATAGAAATGGCTTATGTCTTCCAACATAATCTGTCCAACCTCTGTTATTGGTTGCATCATTATCATTATCACTGACTCTATCTTCATCATCAGAATTCTCTCCATCTTCTTATAGCGCAAGATCAAGTAGAACATCTGTCCATAACTCTTCATCGTTTTCTTTTTCATCATAACTCGATTTCTCATCAGAAGTTAAATGCGGCTACCAACCATCATCTACTAGAGAGTCATCTAAATCACTACAATCATCTTCGCTTTCATCATTGTCAGAGCTGTGCAATAGCTAGTTATAATCATTCTCAGTTAGTTTACGCTTATTCATGATAAAGCTTGGCTCTACAAAAACAACCAATGATTAGTCATTAAAAACAAACCACCAAAAATAAAAGAAATTTTGTTCAATACCAATACAAATTTCTATGCTACTATTGACGCTTTCTTGGAGCTGCTTGAAGATAAGCCTCAGCCTGAGCTCTTCTAACTCGTAAAATACAAAGAAGCACAATAAACGAAAGCTTGCTTCGTTATCAACTTGAACGAAGGAATGACTAGTTTGGCGCGAAAGCCCCTTTATATCCGGGAAACAGTGTTTCCAGTTTTATTGCTTCTGAAATATTAAAACTTTTGTGAGGGGCACCACACCACGTTTATCTTTTATCACCAGTAGCCGACTACTTGGTCAAATCTAAATTTTACTGTAACTAAATTAGCTACTACGACATAAGCTACTGAAACCAGGGATGTGGAAGCGGAAGCGGTGGAAGCGGTACTTTTTCTGTGGAAGCGGAAGCGCGAAAAATCTACCGCTTCCGCTTCCACATAGGAGGGAAGAATGGAGAAAGAAAAGAAATTGGTTCTGCTATCCTTCGTAGAAGAACGAATACGGGGAGCATAAACATTAAGAAATGACAGCGAGGAGGACTCGTTTAGAGAGATGTTGACCTCTACATAATCAGAGTAGGGGCCAAGCAAAGAAAGAGAGGAGGTAGAGAGCTCAGAGAAGAATAAGCTCTGCTTGACGAAAATGATGATGCTGCCACTAGCGTCTGTGACATCAGTAGAAAAAATAACAGATTGGGAGTGGGTGCCATGGGATTGCAGAGCAGAGAATCCAGGGATCTAAAAAGAGGAAGATGAATTGAGGTTAGATTCCTGGATATAAATAAGGTCAATGGGATGAGACGAAATAAAGTGTAGTAGTTTAGTGCTCCTGGCTCGGAGACCCCCAGCATTCCATTGAAGAATCCTAAGAGAGTTAGGGAGGGGAAGAGAAAGCAGGAGGTAAAGAGAAACAGCCAGGAGCATGAGGAGGTGGCGAGGGTGCGGAGGGAGAAGATACAAAGTGGGCGGAAAAAGGATAAGAAGTTTGAAGATGAGGGTGGGGTGCGAGTGCTGCATTAGCAGAAGGGGGCCAGATTGAGCAGTGAAGGTATACCAGCTGGAGGAGGAAGTCACAGTGCTGGTAGGTGTAGAATCTCCAAAAAAAGCAGGGTGGGCAGCTCCAGAGGTGAGAGCTGCCTAGAGTTCTAAATCTAGAAAAGGAGAGTAGTGAGCACTTTAAATGAACTTAGTTAGAGCATGTGCAGCATTGCACTGACCTATCCCTCCAGGTCACATTTCCAGCGCACACTAAATAGGAAAAGACAGGACAAGGGTTAGGATGAACGTTGCCACTCATCAGGAGAAAAAGAAGAAGGAGAAGACAGTCAAGAGAAAGGCAGGAGTAAAGAGAAGACAGGCCAATTTTAAAGAGGCTGCGTGCTACCCTTCTGCGGTTGTTCAGGGGGCTGCACGGCGAAAAAATGGTTTGTGTGAGGGGAGTGCCCAGGGTAACTGGGACCCTCGGGAAGGCCAGCAGCCATTTTAACCCAACCCAAACGAGTCGGGGACCGCACCACCACGTTGAGGCGGCTGTTGATTGGTGCAATTCAATTTTGCTCGCTTTACAAGTACATACTATATATACGACAGAAATTTCGCACTTCACTATCCAAAAAGATTGGAGTCAATACGTGTTTTGAGGACGGACAGAAAGTCCATAATGATGATTAGAGTTAAAGTTAACTCAAAGTCAGAGTTAGTTAAGAATAAAGAGAGAAAATCAACGCTATATGGTGTAATTTGTTGTTGTGACGACAGGTTATTGTAGAGAGCTGTGATATGTGGTCATACGATTTAGATCTGAGAAGCATTAGGTTAACTGTTGTAAAAGTAGTTGTAAGTAGTGAAGGAACTTGTAATAACTGTCTATTTGTTGAAGTGTTTAATTATTTTTTGAATTGTAGTAACGAAATATTTGATTTTCTTGCAAGCAATTCGTGATTTCTAAATTTTTGTTAGTGCGAGCTCCGTGACAAACGCGAAAGTACATTAGGGGCTCCGCGATGACAAAAAGTTGAAAAGCACTGTTCTACATTCAACACGAGCTCCGATATCTAAGAAAAACAAACACAGAGTAGTTCAAAACAATAAGCTCAAGCGAAGTAGGTAAAGTAATAGCAATAAATGAAGGTTTTTGTTTTCTCAAAATGATAAAGTGTAGGAGAAGGCAGGCTACAGACCCACAAAAGTTAAAAAAATTGTCAACGGTCGTTTTTTCATTTTTTGTTGGTGGAAGCGGAAGCGGAGGAAGCGGAAGCGATAGGTGTGGAAACGGAAGCGAAAGCGTTTGAAAAATAACCGCTTGCACATCCCTGACTGAAACATGCTTGGTTTACACCAAACTAAGATGAAAACAAAAGGATAAATTCTTGTCTTTGCTCAGGTATGTGTGAGAGCCTTTTCCTTTGGAATTTTGTGACTTCAAGGAAAAAAGGAAAGTGTTTAACCAGAAGTCAGTGTACTGAATCAACGACAATAAATTATGCTAGTATGTAAAGAGATTTACCGTATAATGACTTTATAAGGCGGTAGAGTTCATTGTGACCAACGCATGGTACCGGCGCGATGGTGTAGTGGTTAGAGCGTTCGCTTCGCGATCGGTAGACCTGGGCTTCATTTCCCTTGTCGAGTCATACCAAAAGACTTTAAAAAATGGTATTCACAGCTTCCCTGCTTGGCGCTCAGCACATGAGGGATAGTGTGGAGAACAAGCCGGCAAGCTTGCTTGTTGTGTCCTTGGGCAAGGCACTTAACGGGACGCCTCCGTCTTTATGTGGCAGACAGATGGTGGGGCCAAGCAGTCTACCCGTCGTGGTGGCCTAGTCTGACGAAAGACATGCAAACAGAGCATGAGCTCATACGTGTAATCTAATAACCAACGCATGGTGCCATGTCAGTCATAAATGACTGACGTAAAATTTTGTTTGTGTCCACGTCAGTCATATTTAACCGACAATAAAAAATTTAAATAATTAACCAAAAATGTCTCCAAATAAACGCTAGTTGCGCTAAAACGTTATTTTGAGGTAATACTAGCCCCAACTACCACTTTTTAACATTTGGCCCTGTGGGTAATTTTTCTTAAATATGCGTGGCAATCAATGTGTTAATCGCCTGCTGTAAAAGTTTTGATGAGAAAAATGTTTTACATTGGTCTACTTGTATCCTGATGACATTTTTATGAGGTCACATTAGTTTTATCAGTACCAGTTGGAGGTTTTTTTGGTGATTTGTAGTTTTTGAGGTCAAATCGGCCATTTGAAAGAGAAGTTCATGCGATTTTGTGTTTTCAGCACTTAGAATAAACTCTGTAATGTGCAGAAATATGAATTTATCTTTAATATAAGTGAATGCCAGGAACACAGACAAATTATTAGATTGTTAGGTCAAGAAGCTCCCTGACCTTGGCTGTTTGCTAAAAACATATAGTCCGTTTCTAAATGTTTAACTTCATACAGTACTTGTGTAGCGATTTGGTGGACGATGGTAGGTAGGGTTGAGCCACGAGAGCGAACGGATAAAGAGGACTGACGACTGATTCTGTGGCTGTCTACCACGTCGATAGTGCATGTTGCAGTGAGGAACCACTATACCAGCCGTTTCACTGCTGCTTCTATTTGGGAGATCCTGTCTCTAATTGTCTTGCTCACCAGAGATCCTCGACGCACGAGAACACACCAACTTGCAGAACATGAAGACTGTATTAAAGGAGAACAGAAAATTTTGCTCACAAATTAGCTGCTCCACACGGATCAATTGCGATACGCTAGTCGTATCTGGCTCTAGTTGTTACAAGATATTAAAGACTACTGAGAGATCTCCTAAATACAATTCATGCAAATAAAGATATAAGCGAATGCGAAATAAGGGTATATTATCAATTAAGGCTAGCATTAGCTGACAATACAAGCAGTTTATTGTTTCCCAATTGATTTAAGACACAGACAAGCGCTTTCAAAATACATAGACAACTTGCCACTAGCATTAGTTGGTGATGAAATATTAGGTTTCTATTCGCTACCACCCCATACTAAATACTGCCAAAGTAGAGTGAGCTCATAAACAGTCAATAGGCCTATTTATATCCACAAATAAATATGAGATCAATCAACGAAATTGTCACATAACCATTAACAAGAAACGAGAATAACAGGCGTTAAGTACAGAGAAAACAACTTGCCGTATTAATTTATAAATGATTCACTGTACCAAACTTACGGTTTTTCCATTAAGGGTCGAACCAGAGACGTAGCAGCCGCCCCCCAAACCCCCCAATTGGGGGGGGCCCAGGCCAACTTTGGGGGCCCAAGTTAGTCTGAAATTGCTTTTTGGCTACGTGACTATTTTCAGTTCAGCAGACTTGTTTACAACCGATTTAAACTGTAGGAAGAAATTGGCTTGTGACATCATAAGTGAATGCTAGGTCATTTTATCTCGCAGAATCTAGAATATTTCGATTGATTTTCTGGTAGAATCTTGAATATTCGATTGACGTAACAATGCCGTTGTTACGCAACAATCATAGAATGGTCTGGAATTCTGTTTGGCTATAAATACCGGGACAATATATATACACTGCAGAGTGCAGATAAAGTATTTTATTGACATTGTATAGAATGAAACGTTCAAAAAGTGGTGCTCAAAAGAGAAAAGAAGCAGCCACTGCTCGAGATGCTGTAGCGAAATTGCCCAAGATGACAGATTTTTTCAAGATTACTGAGCTGAGTAGACCTGGCACTAGTACCGAGAGGGATGAAGAAAACTATAGTGTACAAGAAAACGAAGACTATGACGATCAGCATCAAAGTGATTGTGAATTTCCAGAAAATGTAAGGGTACTTGTGGGTTATCTGTCACCACTTTTTTTCACCAGGTATTAAATTAAATGAGTTTGGGTTAGGGTTAGGGTTAGTCACCACTTTTTTAAAAATTTATTCATTGGGTGGCCATTCTTGCAATACTAACCCTAACTCTAACCCAAACTCATTTTAGGCTTTAACATTATATATACAGTTAAATAATAGTAATTTAATACCTGGTGAAAAAAAGTGGTGACAGATAACCCACAAGTACCAATGTAAGTTGTGATTTACCTGCCAATACGCAACCTTCAATATCAAAAATATCTGAATCTCAATTTACCCCTATCCCTGATGACCCATGTAAATGGCCTGAAAGTATTTCTGATGCTCAACGATGTGATATAGTAAAGCGTGGACCACATCAACTAATAATGAATTTTCCATATAATAACACAACTCCAAGGCGACGTTTTTCCTCCAACCATTATAAACGTGTGTTACCTAATGGTGAAAGTGTTTCACGGTCGTGGCTAGTTTATTCTGGGGAATCAGATCAAGTTTTTTGCTTTTGTTGTAAGCTATTTGGAAAAACACTAAGCCCCTTTTGTAGTGGTATAAATACATGGGAGGGTTTTTCGAAAAAACTGAAAGACCATGAAAACGGCATTTCCCACCAAGAATGCTGCAGTCAATGGATGTTGCTAGCTGAAGGGATAAGAAATTCATCCACTATCGACAAACGCGAGATGAATATTTTTTTCAATGAAAGACGTTTTTGGAGAAATGTTTTAGAGAGACTTATCGACATTGCCTTGTTTCTATCGGAAAGGAATCTTGCTTTTAGAGGATCTGAAGAAGTCTTAGGATCTCCTCACAATGGAAATTTTCTGGGTATGTTTGAGCGTTTGGCAAGAAGAGATCCGATCCTAAAAGAGCTTCAAGACAGAATCAAGAATAAAAACACTAAAGATCACTATTTGAGTCCTACCATACGAAATGAACTAATTGAATTGCTAGCGACAGAAGTTGAAAAAGAAAATTTACAGCAATTGAAATTGGCAAAATATTTTTCTATAATTTTGGACTGCACTCCAGATATGTCACGTCATGAACAAATGTCTGTCATTCTCCGTTATGTACTATGTAATGAAGAAGCTGCTGTTGTTAAAGAAACATTTTTTGGCTACTTGAGAATAAGTGACAGTACTGGGAAAGGCTTGTTGGACGCTTTCTTAGAAAAAGCGACCGAACTGCAACTCGAATTGTCTGATTGTCGAGGTCAGTCATATGATAATGGTGCTAACATGAAAGGAAAACATTCTGGGGTCCAAGCAAGAATGCTAGACATCAATCCCAAAGCTGTTTACGTGCCCTGTGCAAACCATACCCTTAACTTAGTTGTTGTTGACAGTGCTAATTCATCGACGGAAGCATTGACATTTTTTGGAGTACTTACAAGGTTGTATGTGCTGTTTTCTTCCTCTGCTCAGCGTTGGGGAATTTTGAAGAAACATGTGGAGCTGTCCATAAAGTCACAATCTGATACTCGTTGGGAAAGCAGAATTAAATGCATCAAACCTCTTCGATACAATTTAAAAGAGGTGTTGCTGGCACTGAAAGACTTGGAAGCCATTTCCATAGAAAGAAAAGATGGAAGAGCTGCCTCAGAAACAAAATCGTTGATAGCTCATTTATCAAAATCGAGTTTTCTTTTGTCGGTGTTTATTTGGTATGATATCCTATTCCAAGTCAATAAAGCAAGCAAGATTCTTCAATCGTGTGGAGTCTCCCTTCATACAATGGAAACGGAAATCCAGGCCACTGAAAAGTTTTTGCAAAACTATCGCACAACGGGTTATGACAGTGCCGCAACATCTGCTGTTGAAATAGCACAGGAATTGGATATTGATTCTTCTTTTCCTCCGTCAAGAAGTGGAAAGAAAAGAAGATTGTTTGATTACCAAGGTGAAGAGGAACAACGAGCTACTCCTGAACTGAAATTTAAAAGCAACTTTTTCTATCCATTAGTAGACCAGGCTATTATGTCAATAAAGGAGCGCTTTAATTTGTTACGTGAGGTTTCTTCCGCCTTTTCGTTTTTGTACACACGAGACAAACTTTTGCTTGTGCAACAAGAAAATGCTCTTCTTACTTGCTGTAAAGAGTTCCAAAAAAAGTTCGGTGACATTGATTCTGATGAAATGAGCGCTGAGCTACAGCGGTTTGTTTTAATTTTACAAAAAAACGCAATCTCAATACGGCTCAAGATTTTCTGAACTATCTTCTAAAGACTCATTTATTTGAATTGTATCCGAATGTGTACATCGCACTTCGAATCTTACTAACTTGCCCCGTGACTGTTGCCAGCGCTGAAAGAAGCTTCAGCAAATTGAAACTGATCAAAACTTTTAATAGAACGTCTATGACAGACAGTAGACTATCTTCATTAGCCATGTTGTCAATCGAAAATGACTGCGCCCGATCTCTTGATTATGACAATGTCATAACAGCATTTGCGAACAAAAAGGTTCGCTCCAGACTATTTAAATGATACTGTGTTTTTATAAGTTTTTCATGTTTTTCAGTGTCATTGCTTTCGTTTCGCAGTGTCTGCATAAATGTCCTACTGAACTCTGGCATCGGTGCCGAATTTTTTATGACTTGCACCTTCGGTATCGGCATGCTTTATTCTGACATTAGCCTGTTTGCTTAGGTACAAATTGTGGTGTATTTTCTTAACGCAGCTTTTCAATTTTACACCTCTAAAGTGATATGACCTGTGCGCAGGGGCTCTTGCGCTTACTTTGGGGGGGGACCCGAAGTTGGAGTGCTACGGGACTGGGTCGAACGTAATAGAAAACAATTTGGGAAATATAAAAAACAATTGATTAGTCATCACATACTTCAAAACATCCCTATTCCTCACTTATTACAAATGACAATCTATTAAATGAGGCGGCAAACATAACAGCTTAGAAGGCGAAAGCTTCCGAACAACTATGACACCAAGAACATTAACAGTCACTTTACTAAAGGCACAAAAACAACTAAACCAATGACAGGGCTCATAAATCACGTTAACAGTGCAGTTAGTTTTTTATTGAATCGCACTTCGCTTACACGAGATTGGACTTTCACTTATCACCGATACAATCACTTTACTTGCAGAAAAACTCAACTGATTTATTCAAACTTGACCGATTGACCGAATAGAATCGAATACTTGAATAACGAATCGAATGACCGAATACTGAGAAAAAAGCAATGAGGACACTTTATATGTACACGTAGCGGTGATGTAATAATGACCAGCCGTTACACCGGTATGCTTTGTTTTTATGTTTTTGGTGAGTGGGAAAGTATACGCTTAAATAACAGCAAATGTCTTTGGAAATGATGAAAAATATTTAATGAAAAAATTTCAGTGGCCTAATTTTTTGAAATGCTTTGCCTCAACCATTGGGGTAGCAAAAAAGTCTTGTGACCACTAAAATATTGGGGGAAGGTACCATAGTTTCTAGAATCTAAATGGGAAAGTTTAACCAAACTAATGTTGCCAATTATTAGGATAGTCTATGTTTTTATAGTTTTGTGATAAAGTTACCTATCCTTAATTGAATAAAAAGGCTTTGATTGCAATTTTTTGATAGTTGATGCACTGAGTATATGAATTCTAGCTAAATCAACAGTATCCACAGTGTTGGAAAAACTATCAAAAATTATTCCTATTTACCTTACCAAAGCAGCAGTTAAGTCGAAACATCTTTACACCAAAATAGCTCAATATAGGAATTGGAATGAAGAAATTTGTTAGGTGTACACATTGCCTTCTGTACCCTAATTATGCTTTTGGCTAGGAGGAAGACAAGAAATGCTATCGTTCTGTGTCTGGCCTCAACCCATACTTATCAGTGATTTGTATTATTCTGACATTACTTTTCAGGTAATGCTGAATAGATCCAATTGTTCAGTTATTTTGTGACAAATACTATAAATAATTTGTTTGCATTCGTTTCTTCTTTAGTGATCACTAAAATACAAGTTTATTTTGAATTATGGAATTAGTAAATCACAGAAATAGAGAAATTTATATTTAACATGAAATCGCAAAAATTCATTCTAAAAAGGAATCACTGACTAATGGAAAAACTTAAATAAAAAAGTGCAGATATCACAGAAATATGGAAGTCAATAAAAACTACTACTATAACCACTTGATTGGGTAAAATTAGATAAGTAATTGGAGTAAAACTACGCATTTCCATATTTCTACCACTTGCAAAAATTAGTTGGTGTTATTTCCATAATTCTTTAATTTTTTATATTTTAGTGTTATCCATTCTTTGTGGGTTCTGAATCAGTTGTTTGAAAAGAGTGCTTTACTTTCTACAGTCTAATATTTATTGATAAGCACATTTTTGCATGCAAATTTACCAATAATTGGGCACTTTTTAAAAATTTTTTTCTGGCAACTTTGCTTGTGTTGTGTTTTAGCAAAGCTTCACTTGAGAATTGGAAAGTTGTAAAGGCAAGGATAACTCAAATTATTATAGTCCTTATGTCTTATTTAGATTGAATATTATTTAATATGCTGATGTAGTTTTTGCATACACTTTTAAAATTGCCTTATGTAAAGAAATCTATGGCTTCCAATACCAAGAATAATGCTTCAAAAAGGTGTAATGTATCTGCTGCAACATTGTGCAGTCGATTAATGCATGTTTCTCTGACACTTTGTATTACAATTACCTTGTTTGTCAAGCACACAAGTAAGTCTGCTTTAATTAAGTTTAAAATATATTAGGCCAGGGGTTGCCAAACTACGGCCTGCAGGCCAAATCTGGCCTGTGAAGGCTTTTTATCTAGCCTGCAGAGCCCTTTTTTATTAACTAAAAAACAAATGTATAGCTCAGTGTTTCCTTGATAGAGCCACTTCGATCCAATCATTTTGATAGTAAAAAGCATTGTTTGTGATAGCAAGAAGAGTAATGACTCTTCTTTTTGGAGATGGTCTATTTTTCAGGCAATATTATACCATCTCCAACGATACAGACTGTTATTTTCTACCTACTTTGAGTTAACTTTGGTCCATGGGTTTTTAATACATCGGCATTGTGACCCACCATGGAAAAAGTTTGGAGACCCCTGTATTAGGCTATAGTTAAAGGATTACACATAATGGTCACTTTTTTGAAATGCAATCTTTTTCACAGCAGAAAAATATAGAAATGTGGAAATTCTTAATGAAGTACAGAAAAAAAACATTAATTAAATTACAGAATGGCAGAAATATGGAAATTTGCAGAGATACATAGTTCAACTTACCTCAATTATCTAATTTAACCCCATTGGGTGGTTAAACATTTGGCAGTGGCTATTTCGCCGTCGACGGCAATTTGCCCTTGGAATCTATTTTGCCGTGATCATTCACGTGTGTTTATATAGCCAAATTTGCTATTGTTGCACCAGTGACTCTGTGGCGTAGTGGATAGAGCGCTGGTCTTGAGATACCAAGGTATTGGGTTCGAATATTAGCTGGCCAGGGCTTTAAAAGAAAGGCAGTGTACACTGAAGGGGCAGGCCTGGTATGTAAATGTACGGGGCAGTGTACACTGCAAGGGAGTGTGCAGGGTGAGGGAGAGAGACCTGGGGGTGCAAAATTTTTTTTTTGATTTTTAAAATTGACCAATCAGAGACGACCAAAAGTCACATGTTTAGTACGTCATTAAGATTGACCAATCACAAACAACTCACGGCAAAATAGTCTCTGAGGGTAAATTGCCGTCGACGGCAAAATAGCCACTGCCTAAACATTTAGTTTTTATTGACTTGCACAAATTTCCAAATTTTTGCTATTTTTATGATTTTTTAGATAATATATTTTTTCAGTCAATAATTCCTTTTTCAGAATGAACTTGTGTAATTTTATGTTTAATATGCATATCCATCTACGATTCCATAATTCAATATGAATTTTTGCATTCCCGTGAACTTCTCTATTTTAGTGTTGGCCCAAACTTTCTATTGATGTAGCATCTTCTAGAAATTCAATGTTTAATTGATTAAGAGTTAGCATTAATAGGCTTAAGGTTATTTTGTAATTAGTAGAATAGACCTCCAAACAACTATTCATAATGTAATTATGGCAAATCTAACTGAAAATTTGATTTTGGTAAAAGCAGAATGTTATGGTTAGAAACAAGTCAGAAGAGATCAGTGATTAACTTGATATAGACCTGTCTGCTCCTAGCAGTTCTTTTGCACTCCCTCTTAATTTAGATATTGCAAAGGTATGCATACTGCTACTGCAGTGAACAGCCAATCATAAAGTTAGTTTAAGCTATTAAAAAATTTCTCAATCACGTGGAAAAATATGGTATGATTGAGAAGATGAAAAAATTACCACATGATCAAAAGTCTGCATCCATCCAGGCTTACATTTGAACAAAATGGATTAGTAACAAAAGTACAATTGTAATCACTTTTTTTGTTCATTTTATAGATTTTCGCAAAGACTTGGAGAACGGACTTTTTTTTCACCCTGTGATGTACTTATTTGCTGTATTAATTTCTTTGATTTTGTATTTTGTGGTGGCTTGTATGGATCCAGGATATGTTAAACGTGGTGATCCTGATGTGAAAGAAGTACATGTCAATTTTTATAACATACTGTATTATTCTTATTGATCAAGTGTATTGAGCTATCAGAATTTGTTAACATTGACAATTAGCATTGTTATAATGTTACTGAAGGCTATTTCTATTTGCATGATTTTATTCATTGGAATAGTAAGCAACCTTTGATTTTATGTTTAGGTGTTGAATGTGTATCTCCACATAATACAACAAACAAAACATGGTTTTGATTACTCTATAATAAAATGATATTGGTTTTTATGCTGATGCCATCACTGTTGTTTGATATCTATAGTGTTTAATGTCAGCAGTACAGTATGATGGACCGAGCAGTAAACTTGTAGTCCAAAGGCTAACAATCAACATTCAGAGCATTGCTTTTCATGCATGATGATGACATAGAATTGTTTGCTTTAAAGCTTACACTTTGTTGATAAACAACAGTTTATGCCTACCACAGGGACAGGAATTCATGAAAAGTATTTTGCAGTCTACCAAACTCTTGCAAAATTAGGGTAACATTAATCTGGAAATACCTTAGAAGACTACACACAGAGCATCTGCCACCAATTGGAAAAATAATTGTTGGGGCTGAATACTAGGCATGTTGTGAGCAGAGGTTGCAGAATTTACTTTCTGTTTCTAATTTTGCTAACTGATTTTATGCATTACATATATTATACTAATTTTTTCAATATTGTTATTAGTGCTGCATTTTATTCTGTTTATTTGCTTGAGCTGGTATTGAAGCACATACGAGGTGTGTCATAAAAGTTCTAGGACTGTGCTCTCTGTATAAGTTATAGTGAAGCTATAAGACTAAGTGAAGTGGCTGACGATTTAATAACTTCTTAAGAGTATTTAACTGAAATTTCAGCTCACTGCAACATCTATTATGCATTTCAGGTGTACAAGAAAATAGTTTACATATTTACTGTCGTTTTAGAAATTTTATTATTTTGCTCGACAATTTAGTAATGACAACAGAGCAACGAACTAACCTCAAATTTCTAGTTCGTTTGGAAAAATCTCTTTCAGAAGCTCTCTGTATGCTTGAAGTCGAACAAGAGCAGACTTTGTCTCGTTAAACAGTTTTCTTCTAGCACAAAAGATTCAAAGAAGGACGTGAGGATGTGGAGGATGATCCCAGGGGTGGAAGGCCTTCCACCAGTAGAAATGAAACATTTTTTGATATCAGAGGCATGGTACATTATGAATTTTTGCCGCAGGGTCAGACTGTCAATCAGCATGGTTACAAAGAAATCCTGCAACGTTTGCTTCGCTCAGTAAGGAAAAAAGGCGAGATTTGTGGGAAAGCAACATATGGTTGCTTCATCACGATAATGCGCCCACACACACTGCATTGAGCATTTGGAAGTTTCTGGCAAATAAAAACATTACAGTGTTTGGGAAACCCCTTGTTTTCCAGATCTTGCGCCATATGACTTTTTCCTTTTCCCCAAAGTTAAAAACATCAATAAAAGAACACATTTTTCAAGCACGGATGCCATTAAAAACGCTGTAACAAAGGAGCTTCGGGAAATCTCCCAAGAGTCATTCCAGAAATGCATCAATGCATGGAAAAGAAGAATAGAAAAGTGCATTAAACTCAAGGGAGACTAGTTTGAAGGGGACGATATATAATTCTTCATTAAATTAAAAAAAAAAATTATTGTGACCTCAGTCCTAAAACTTTTATGACACACCTCGTACATGTTTTTCATATTGCTTTGTAATTGCTTTTTTACTGGTGTTTAAAGACCATTTGTCTTTTTTAGATTCAGCTGATATTAGATAATGATGAAATTGATGATGATATTTCTTTGTATGAGATGCATAACCACAACTCAGACCATTGGAATGTTGAATTAAATGAGACAGTGCATAATGAAAAAACAAAAATGTTGGGCAACGAAATAACAGAAAACAATCGAGCAAAATGCTTCAATTTGGAACCTCATGAACGCTGTGGTTTATGTGGTTTGCAAGTATGACATTTTTCATGAAAACTCGTAATGCTAGCTCACTGTGATCTTGCAATCGAGAAGTTATTGTTTTTGTATTTTAAAATGTGCGTTTTGTAAAAAAGAGTTTATGCAACTAATTCTTCTGCTTTTAGAAATTCAGTATGCTGACCTTTATAAAGTTCTTTTAAAACCAAGTTATGTTTTATTCATACCTGCAAAGTTATGTTCATGACTATTGAGTAAAGATGTGTGCCATAACTAACTTGAGTGGAGGCTTGGTGATGTAAACCACACAAAGGGTGTACAACCTTTTTTTTAACATATAAGTAGATATTGCAGGCCAGTCAGTGTTTCTAAAGCTAACATTGGCGTCAGACTGTGCATTGCATGTGAGGCTGCTTGGCAAAGTCATCTTGTGTTCGCACGTTTAAACACTGTTAGGTCGAATTTTAAATTGAAATTGAAGGTGAAGATCTTTTTTTTTTGAGTCAAATATTTTTGAAGCCTAAATTTCTATATTTTGCATTCAAATTAAAGATTCAGATCTTTTCTTTTTCGAGATCAATGCTTTTAAATTGAGACTTCACATCTACCTCAGGCCACAAATTTATGCGTCGCTGGCTGCAGGTACCACACCTCAGTTGTAAACCAATTAATAAAGAGGCTCTAAAGGACAAAGTCCACAGGGTGTCAAAAAATTCAAAATCAGTCTGTTTTGGTTTCATATTTTTTGAACTGTTTAATGACTTTAAAATAGGGTGAAGAGCTAAGATCAAAGTCAGCAATGTCTAGCATGTAATTTGAAGATCTAGTCTAGACTAAGCTAATCTTTTGTCCATTTTTCTCTATAATATGAGCATTATCTCTCCCAATAACTTAGTTGCAATAAATAGTCTTATCAGGGTTATAATTACATCACATGTAACCAGGGTTACCATCTGCGTGCAACAAATAATAGGCAAGCTGTGGTAACGCAATGATAAACAATGTTTTTGTCTAAAATGGTGGATTTTCAAACCCAATTTAAAGTGAAAACTTGTTTTTTGGAGGTCAATCTTTAAAAATGCTAATTTGAATCAATTTTTCTTCGTGCGTGGGGCTTAGATCTTTTTTCTAGAAATCCAGATTTTGATTTAAAAAATTTCTGTAACAAAGACGATTTCCAATACCTAATAAGCCCGTTTCTTATGAAATAAGCGCATTTGTATTTTCTCCGACAGTTTTATTGAAAATAAGCATAAAACAATAATCCTTCATATAACTAGCTCAACCAGGTTATTTTAGCCTAGTTTGACGTAGAAACCTCACGGGTAAACTTTTTAAATTTTCGTCAGCAGCAACTGTTACGACCTATTTTCTCAGAAACAGAAGCCACTTCACTTTTTATCCTATTTTGAGTTTTAAAATGCTTTGTTTTTTTTAACAATGTTTTCAAATGGCATGAAACTAAAACAAGGCTGCTCTTTCATTTTTTGGCCCTCATTTGACATTTTTTGCGCCACTTGAATTGTATGCATTTAGATGCTTTGCGCTATTAGCTTTGCTTCTTTATTGTCCTCCATTATTAAGCAACGAGGTATGATTTTATGTACTCAGCTCAATAACTTCTTTTAGAGGCCACTACGAGCAAAGCATTGCAGAGACTGTAAGCGCTGCGTTCGAAAATTTGATCATCACTGTCCGTGGATCACAAATTGCGTTGGCGAAAGGAACCATAAGTGGTTTTATATGTTTTTAATCATTAATCTTGCAATGTTATGTTGGAGCATGTATATTTCAACGTAAGTTGCATTAGAAAATACACAAGCGTATAGAAGTGGCGCAATGCTGTTTCTGAACTTTAAAGAAGCTTGAAGTAAATCCGGGCACCTCTTTCATTGGAGACAAAAGCGGATTTATAGCATTGCATTTCACTCAATAATAATAAGGCTGTAAACTAATGGCGCTAGCCTATGAAGTATTGGTATAGCAGCATTACACTTCTTTTTGTGCCAAAAACTGTGTAACCAACTTTTTTTACGTTTTGCCCCACGTATATTTTATAAGATGCCAAAGTGTAAATAGGGTTAAGTAACATAGACAGTCTAGCTACATTATCCATGCAAAGTAGTACGTAGGGGTAATTGCATTATACTGTTTTGTAGTACTGGATACGCGTTAGCTGAAACACCTTCCGAATGGGCTTCACAGAATATAATATTATTGCTTGTTGATATATTGATTGCAATACTTATATGTGTTGTCGGCGCCTTGCTTTGTATTCATACATATTTGATGCTTAACAATCACACAACTTGGGAGACTATGAGCCGACAAAGGTAATTTCGTTTGCCAATTTAGATACTTACATGTTCATCGGACGTGTGTTAAACTGCTAGCATAAACGAGCGTATTCATTTCAAAATCTTCTGGGGAATTTATCCATTATTATTCCTTGCAACGTGATGCTTTTTTAGCTTTATCTTTATGATCTCAGAGCAGCATTTACGATAAAACTGGAAACAACTAGTGTTAATATCCACTTCAATTGCTACCAGGGCCAAATGCAATCCATGTCTGTCACAAACACTGCCACCTAGCTAGGAAAATTCAAAAAATCCGATATTCGATTCCCGTGATTCATATAAAAATCGATTGTTTTTGCAGAATCACTTACTTTAAAGGATTTGAAGACTCGACAAACCCATTTAATATGGGACCTTGTCGTAATGTTTTTGTTTTCTTTTGCAATTTTCGCCCTTATGATTGGACAGTGGTTTATTCAAAGACTAAGCAAGAGTCGGAAAGTAACGTCCTTGAGGAAAATGATGAGTTTTGTGAAATTACTGTGGACAAGCCATAAAGTGGGATTGTTGAAGCCAGCTGAAGTGTGTGCTACGTGGTACCGCCATGTTGGTTAAAGTACATAGTAACTTGTGTGCTGTGTGACACTTTTGTCTTAAGATAGACCGTGTCGTAATGTCTTTTTCCGTAGAAAGATTTATGTTGTTCAAAGCTTAGTAATGTACCCATTGTCAGCTATATATTTCTTCATTGAGCTTTCGAATCGTGCAATTATGTAGTTTTATCGTTATTACTCTGGATGATGCATCTCCACCTAGCATGACTCACGGTTCACTTTTACCGCCAATTCTAGTAATTTAGATGACTAAAATTTTTTTTGCTTTACTTCGCAAAGTTATTTAGAATAAGCCACGTCATTTTCATATACATTGAAAAAAGGGATGCGAAAGTTATTTCAATAAAAGCCTGTAGTTTTGGATGTCTCTTCATCAACTCCATAAAAATATAAAAATTCGCTTTGAGGTAATTTTAAAATGTGACGAAGAAGCAAATTTGTAGCCACCGTGGTGTAATTGTTTCATGCTTTGCTTCGAAAGATCTGGAGTTAAAAACCGGTACTCGTGCGGAAGGGCATCCGGAAAGCTTTTGATTCGAAAGCCATTGTGTAGTGGGTTAGACATATTGCACATTAAATCAGCACGTGTGAGCCAGCGAATCCCGGGAATAAAGGACGTAAAATCGAGTTACTTAGATCGTGGCAGCCAACGTGCATGAAAGAGAGAAAGCGATCTAATTTTTTTTGATGTGGTTTTGCCTGCGTGGAAGGAAGTGGTCGGATTCACCTTGTGTTTCTAGGTATTCCACCAACAGCATTTGCTTTTTGCACTTGACAATTTTGGTATGCATTGCGGCCGCCAGTTGGGAAGCGCTGCTATTATGGTGACATTTGAAAGTATTGCGGCGAACACATTTTTCAAGGTTCAAGTGTGGCGTAGGCCTAAACATGCATTGTGGTTTCTACAGATAGAGATATTTACTGGCTTCTAATGCTAGTTGAAACCTTGATCAATATATTGTAGTTTAGTGGTGTCAGGAGAGAGGACGTTATTGCCTTACCGTCAACAGAATACCGTATCAAAACTGTCAAATATTAATTTTTTATGCCAATTGATAAGCGAACCTCCATTCTCTGCCCACCAAAAACTTTTTTGGACTACGCGCCTGTTGGTGATACCTTACTGACTCGTTAACAAGAGGGAGACTTCGAAAATAATTACCTTCCAATCTTCGAGCAAGTCAGTAGTCATCCTTACGCATCGTTGCAAACCGTAGTTTCAATGAGCTAAACGTAGACGCCGATTTTACTCGGTCAAGCCCAATGCAGCAAAACCCTCTGACTACTGAACCTGCAGTCTCGCTAACAAGTCAATTCAACGGGCTACTCAGCCATTGATGTGTTAATATTAGCGGTTTTAGAAAGGAAGTGCCAGTAATTTGTGGGTGCAAAGAGCGTTTGGCCCATCCGCTTTAATCGAGATTTCACTATTTTGCCTTGTAGTTATGTTACCTTCATTCTTCGACTCTGAAGTAAAGCTTTTGCCGAAGTTACTTTTAAATACCTTACCGACTAAGAAACAGCAACATCCCGTAAATGTTTCATTCGACTACGAAGTAGGCATGACATAACGCAGTTGTCACGAATTATTTAACGGTTGAAAAAATCTTCAGAAAGAGTTGCGATAATTATCATGCACCGTGGGCACTTTAAATATATTTTACAGATACTGCAAAAGGGATGTGTTTTCATTTTGATAACTTTGTTTGTACGTGCTAAATGAATTGTTTTCGCATTGATCGTAAGTTATGTTAGTTTTACAATAAACGGATGAATTTCTTCAGCGTGGCATCAAAAGGAGCTTAGTTTCAATTTGGTTAGATCTTCTGATGACCGCCCTTAGGCGTGAAACAGACTGGAGGGAGAAGTAGAATGAATGTTCTTAAATGTATAGTACATGCTCTGCTTTTTATCGAGCATTCTGTTTTGATATTCCAGCTTATACTACAGGATGCGGCAGAAGTAACGCCCTTTTTGTATTTATTAAGTAAGTCTTGCGATTCAATTTGAATATAAGTTATAGGAAAATGTGTCCAAAATTTGTTAGAATGTTGCGGATAGGGTTCAACGTTGCATTGAACATGATGGAGAGCATTTCAAATATGTTAAATAAATTCTTATTCAAATTGAATCATACTTAATAAATACAATAAGGGCGTTACTTCTGCCGCACAATGTATTTCACTAGTCCAATTCTATAAATATCAGTCAAGAAGGTGGTTTGGCTGGAGCGCTGTTTTGAGCGGTCGTGTTGCCCAATGAGTATTTTAAACCCAAGCCATGACTATAAAGTAGATGAGAACTAAGGTAGACGAACATGGTCTCGGTGGGCGCAAACGGATCTCAGTCATCACTCACCCAAGCGCGTCGTTGCTACCTCAAATAACGATTCCGCTTTGCCATGTCGCAAGCAGCATAACCATCAAAGAATTGAACTCTCACTTGCGTCAACTTAGTTCAGTGTGCTAGATGCAAACATTAAGATAAAACTATGGCACGAGTAGGAATGTCCATTTCAGAATAAAAAATTTTGTAATTCATTTCAGAATAACAAATCGTTTAAAACCGGATCCAAACGAAATAATAGGAACTTGCCAAATGTTTGTAATATACACATACTACTTTTAACTGACTGTAATGATTCCTACTCGCACCCTCCAGAAAATTGTAGAACGTGATCGTCAGCTGCCATGATTGTAATAGAAATGCGCATTCAGCAAAATTTTGCGCTGTGGACGATCGATCTTCAAAAAAAACGTCATTTGCCTATACTTATGAAAATTTCGGTCAAATGTTTAAGAATTGTAGCATGAATTACATATTTCTATTTGAGCAACTCTCGTTTTGCCGCCAAGGCAACGATTTCCGTGTCTGTTACAATAAAAGATATAAAAAATAATTAATATTACGTATTTTTACAGAATTATTATGTCGTAACATTTTCAATATAAACTTGTTTTTTCAATAAATAATTTTTCATGTACACAAATTGTAGGTTTCATCAATTTTTCAAGTAAGATTCGAAATTCTGGAAAGATTGAAAATATTCTAGATTATGCAAGTATATGTATTCTGAAATAAACATTCCCTGTCAGGAGTCTAACCTGCGAAATATTACCAAGCACAATTTGGCCAACTTCAAACGTTAAAGCAGCTACGCTTGTTCTAAATTGTGAAGAAAACGAGTTAGCAGCATTAAAATAACAAGTTGAAAACTGTCAAAGAAGTAACTCTTTTATTTTTTCGAGTTTAATGAACTGGTAATGCTCAAACTGTAATACGAGTAGCCTACGTTAAAAAATTTTCAAGTTGACTTCAAGCAACTTGCATCAGTTCCCGTAATGATAATTTCTGAACTAAAACTCATGTAAACACGAGAGCAGTCTGTATCAGACAATAATCAAAACTAAAAGAATAAAATTAAATGATTAGGCTAACCGTTTTTGTACTGGACCGTATTTTAAATCATTTTGATCAGTCCTTCGTGCTTTACAATAACATGACAATAACAGAACATGAAACACAACCTAACTTGACAATAAAAAAAAATTACCATTGAATAAAACCAAATCGCAACACTGCTAACAAATTTCAACCATGAAGTTTTGTTTAAACACTAAAGTTAATCGAGTTTAAGACAAAAAAGAATCACCAGCTTTACAGCATGAAACAACTCAACTTTTACTCTTTCAGTCACAAATATTAAAAACCAAAGTAAAAAGTTTCTTCGTTTATTTGACTTTTTTCCAGGTAGCAGCTAGCCGTTGGAAGCTCTTGGTATGAAACTTCAGGAAGTCATGTGAAGGAGTAAATAGCCGTCAGTTTATCGAAAATTGGAAACTACACAAATAATTGATGACAGTTACATTAGCCAAGATTCGGTATAATACTGTATTTTATCTTCAGAATCGTACGACAACGACAGTTGTACAAAACATATGAACTTTATAAATCTGCTTCGAAGTAACAACTTTCCATTGGCCGCTTAGGAAATCATTGTAAAATGCCTTTTCAGAGGGCGCAAAGATACATGAATGATATCGGCGTGATGGCGTAGAGGTTAGAGCGTCCCCTTCATAGTCGGTAGACCTGGGGTTCATTCCCTAAGTCGAGTCAAACCAAGACTTTTAAAAATGGTATTCACAGCTTCCCTGCTTGGCGCTCAGCATAACAAAGGGATAGTGTGGAGAACAAGCCGGCAAGCTTGCTTGTTGTGTCCTTGGGCAAGGCACTTAACGGGACGCCTCTACCTTTATGTGGCAGACAGGTGGCCTACCCGTACTTCACCGGGTTACAATTGTGAAGTTGCTAACCCAGCAGGTCGTAAAAGGCGGCTCTTGGGTACCCACTAGTAGTAGTTCGCCTTGTTGGTGGGGAGGCTACCAGTCACTCGTGACTGGTTCGAAATGGGCTGCCATTTTTCCCCTAGCCTAATTTCAATTTGGTTGACGGTATGAACCTGGATTGCCGTTCGTGCCATACCTCCCTCCATCCCGAGGAAGAAGAGGGGTAATCACAACAACAACATACATGAAAGACAAAGTATAATAATTCAACCGCTGTAGCCGCAAAGACAAAAACTTCAATTCAATCGAGCATGTTGCCAGTAACAAAGAATGGTAAAATGCAGCGGCTTATTAAGAACTAAATATTCTAATGGACCATGAATGAATCACCCAAGAAGTGCAAGGTAAGGACTGTTTCGTAAAAACTTTTCGAAAAGTTTGTGAACAGCTGATTTTAATATCTTTGAAAGTTATTGCGTAAATTATTATCTTGAAAAAGTAACCAAATTGATAAAACTACGGTATGAGCTTGCATTTCAAGTCAACTGACTTACCTCCACCACAGCAGTTATATCAACGCCTTCTCCCACCGGTGTTAAATATCAAGTCCGCGTTCGGAGCACCCTTAGGTGGCTGATATTTTAATCTTCGTTCACGATTCAAGTTAGCTGGCGGTGTTTTGGAAAAAGCTGTATCGATCTGATGCTGTTCTTCCTCTATCTGCCGCTCGTTAATTGACAACGTGATTTGCTTCAGTTCTTGTTTTCGTCTTTCTTCAGCTTCGGATCTATCCCGGAAGCCAGCAGCCAAACGCTCGGTTACAGGAATGCTCAACGGCCGAAGTGTCGGCTTGTTGCCTTTCTTGGTCAACAAAGCAAACTTTACTGTCTCTTCATCTTGCGTGGCCTGGTCTTGCTGCAACGTCTTCTGAACATTCCAAGGCACAGTCAGGTCTTGGATTTGCTGTGTAACTTTTCGTCCTTGCATGCTTTCAGAAAGCATTGCATCGAAAGCACTTCGAAAGTCATTGTCTTCAGGGCATTCAACATGGCGGGGTTTGTTGACGAATATATCTTGCTCGATAGGTTCACCGGCAGCAGCATCTTGACCTTCGCGTTCTTTCGGCTTTTCTTCATCCGAAGCGACGCTTGCTTGTTCTTCTTCGCTTTCTTCTTTCGGAGAAACATTATGAACTACAACCGGTTGTTGTTCTTCAACTTCCTTACACACTTCAACTTTTTCGGGTTCAGCTTCAGGAATAGAGGACAAGGCGACAGGCCGATCCGGCTGGTTTGGCACGGACCCAAGCGCATGTATTTGCTCCTCTGAAACTACTTTGGTCAGTTTCATAAAGACTTCTTTTTCAACCTCAGCAACATACTCACAAGCCATTTCCATTGAAGATGCAAGATGAAGTTTTGGTCTCAACGGCTCAATTGTATCTTGTATTAAATAGTCTACTTCCACAGGAAATCTTGACTTTTTCTCTTCTTTTTGATCCTGTGATAAACGGTCAACCGATTGCCAGCATGAGTGAGACTTCTTCAACCATACATAACGCTGGAAATAAGAGAGAAAATAATCTAGTTTCTTTTTGCTAGAGCCGCGGTCAAAATACTGACCACAAGTTTCGAGCAGTAAACAAACGAGACGAATTCGAAACAAATTCTCGGGCAGATCGATCGGAGTTGGATTTCTGTTGTCATAAGTGACACCAAAAGTGACAAATGAATACAAAACATTGAAAATGACGGTCGATTCCAGCATGCGGTAATTGTACAATTCGCCAAGAAACTTCACGTTGCTGAATCTCCGTTGGTTATAACGGGGATGATTGATTTCCATGCCACAGCGGGTTTCTTCCAGCACATCATCAACAACATTATGGCCAACATCATCTCTATATCCCGCTAATCCTGCAACCAAACTGGCTAAGCAATGAATATTGTTAAACTTAACGTTCCAAGATTGAGACAAGCACTTAATAGTGTAAGAACTTAGGTCCGGATCATTCCAAGGCAGCTTTCGCATTTGGCGCAAGACTTTTTCGACAGTGCTTTTGCTCAAATCCCGAAAAATCAGCTTTCTAATGTATTGATGTAAAGGAGGCCTTGGCTTAATAACAACCACTTTTCTTTCAGGTGGATCGCAGGCATACCAAGCATTGTCAATTAGAGTGTTGTAGCGTTGATCCAGAGCCTTCACAGTGCGCTTGCGAATCATTTGTTCAACTAGGACTTTCGTGCGCAAATGCGACGCCGGCGATCGCAACAGGAAGCGCCCACAGGTTTCAAGCAAAGCGCAAGCCATTTCAATAGTATGCGGTGAAAACTCCAACACCAGTATTTTCAAGCAATTCAGAGTGTCAGCAGCAGGAATGATTCCAAATTTGGTCATTTCGCCAATGAACCTCACAGTCTTTACTTTACTCTCGACGTGAATTTGATCCTTCTTGCGCACATGAAAGCGAAAATCCCGAAAAAGCATTAAAACGAGATGGTCCGCTACTTCAGACACGCATGGATGAAGCGTAGCAGCTAGACGAGCGTAGAAAGGCAGCAAGTCAAGTCTTGATCGATGGACGTTAAAAAGAGCGCGAGCAAGCTTCTTTCTATTGGCTCTGGTGTTCATATTCATGCAAAAGTCTTGCGACGCTTTGTCAACAAGCTCTCTGTTGATGCAGTCTTTCAAACAGTTAATAAAGTTATCAAATATCGATTTTATACTAGCACTTATATTCAATTCCTCTTCGTCCCCATCTTCTTCAGCAGTGAGAGTGTCTTGCGAATCAGCAGCTGACTCGTCCTGTTCAGCAGATTGAGAAGCCGGAGTTGATGCAGCACGAGCAAGTGCTGCTTCTTCCACTGCCAGCCTCTCCGACTCGTCCAATTCACCAATTTCTAAATTGGCTATGTCGTTTTCCAGTTCTTCTGCAGCAAGCTCAGCCTTACTTGATGGCTTTGAAACTACCGCCTTGTCATCCGAAGTACTGTTGTTTTTTGTTTGTTTGCGATCACGCGCTTTTTTACTGCTTTTGCCACTGGATGATTTGAAAAGAATGGCTGGAATAATAACTTTCAAATCTAGCAAATCAGTGTAGAATGATCGTTGATCGTCATCTTCCCATACGGCTTGTTCACTCAAACCTTCTGCACTTTGGGAGTTAGGATCAAAAACAGTTAAGCTGGATTCTTCATCTAGATGACTTGATTCTGTTTCAGGCATATCGGGTGAATCAACATCAAGCAAATCAGCCAACGTGTTAGCACTAAAAATCAGCTTTTGATAAGCAGCTTGCTTATCGGTAAACTCTTTACTTTTTTCTTCGTGAAGTTCACCTTTATTTTGCAAAATCTGCTGATTTCGCCGATCAATTGCACGAAGATCTTTCTGCATTGTAGTCAAATGCTCTTTAACAGAATTCCAATAATCCAGCAACAAGTTGTAAAATACTTTTTGTTTATCTGGTGCAAAGACTGTGCTTTTTGGAAGCTTTATATCAAATTTGTCAGCCAGCAAACGATGCTTCCTCGGTACAAGTCCAGCTAAGTCTTCCCCACTGTGCTTACACAAGCTAATTATCACGGATATAAGATCATGCTGTTCGCGATCTGCTGAGACAATAGCACACAGCTGATTATGAATCAAAGATAATCCTTCTTTATCAGAAAATATTCCAGCAACAGTAACCTCAGTAGCGAAGCGAAAGTCGGTTCTAACTTTGCTGATACTGCTCGTAAAGGCTTTATCATCAACTCTAAGTTGAAAAGAACGCTTAAAACTCTGATAGAGACATTGAGCAAATTCACTGTATCGTTGGTGCATAAGAGTGCATAGATGCACAACACAGGAAACATCAGTCATTTTGATCTTGGCATCAACCATAGACGATCCCACCTCTTGAACATACTTGGACAAATTCAAAAGAGAAAATTCATGGCTCAACGAATCTCTCTGTTGCTCTGTAAGCTTAGCAAGTTTCTTCACAAAGGCAGTATTTTTCTTCATGCTTGAATCTAGTTTGCGAAAGAAGCCATCATCAGGTCTTTGCTTTGATGCATTTTGATTTGCAATACGAATAGCTTTTTTTGCTTCAGTTCGTTCTTCTGCTTCTGATTTTAATCGAAGAGCTTGCTCCCTCTCTTTTTCTTCATCTTCTTCAGCCAAAGCTTCTTCTTTTTTCTCACTTGACACCATATTTTACAAAAGTACAAAAAAATTCTGGTAAAAGAATTGGTCGTTGAAAGAAATATTACAATCGATCTATTTGGCATCAGTGTTGGTGTTGTAAAACTAACCAACATCAACCAAGCAACTGGTCTAACTCAATTTTTCATCAAACTACACAGTCAAAACTTGCTAAATTCCTCTTACATATGTAGGCCTAAAATTAATTGACAGTAGTCTTTTAAGTTAGAAAATTATAAGCGAAGATGGAAATTGTAGACCTTGCACCTAATCGGTAAAGCAGCATAATAATAATAATAATCTTAATAAATTGTTAATGCCCCTTTCGCTCATATGTTGCTTTAATAATTAGGTGAAAGGTTTACAGTAGTCTTTTAGTTTTGAGGTACAAGCAAGAAGTCAAGTAGCGGAGCAGGTCAGCAATTTATTTTGTCTCAATACGTGAATAATTTACATAGTCCACATCAAGGTCAACTAGGGAATAGTGTGCTGGTTGTGAAACTGGAAAACTTACTGCTTAAGGGTTAATTTACAAAAGCTTGGTTTATATCATGCACTCAATCTCCTTTCAATCACATATACAAACGTGGATAGAGCATTTTTGAAAGGGAA
Source organism: Trididemnum clinides (assembly GCA_963675345.1). Lineage (NCBI taxonomy): Eukaryota > Metazoa > Chordata > Ascidiacea > Aplousobranchia > Didemnidae > Trididemnum > Trididemnum clinides. Next base: position 29,044,340 of record OY776286.1, read on the forward strand.
AGGAGTCTTACATATAGCACTTTTGACCTTTTCTGTATTCACAAAATTTTGCTACACATGGGTGTTATTTTAATAGGTCATTCAAAATTCAGCCAGAAATGCACATTGTCAAGGTAAAACTGAGGCGAACATCTAGGGATGGGCAATTGAGAATAGCGAATCTGAAGGATTCGAATCCCAAACTATCCAATAGGATTTGGTTAATATCCTGCTTGCAAGCTTTATCACATTGCTTGTTCACAGATTTTCTTTTTATAAAAGTATCGATTGCATGTAATGATTCAAAAACTAACTCGCACACACAAACATTGATTGGATGCGTTCATTTTCTCATGATGCACACATGTGCAGAGATAATTTGATTGCTCTGCAATAAACTCGTTCTCTGATTGTGCTTTTGTTGTTGTAAACTTGTAATAAATGCTTTCATGTTGATTGTGCTAATCGCTAAAAAGGATTCAGATTTGGATTCTGGATGCAGTTTAGCTATTCTAGAATATTCTAGAATAGTATATTATTCCGAATTGCCCATCCCTATAAACATCTTCTCTTTCAGAAATTACTCACAAATATGAGTTAACTTGATTTTTTTTGCTTTGTAGTCAAGGATAAAGCTTAAGCATGGCACAATGCTCTGCCAACCCCAGCCAAAAAAAGTGCATATAGCACAATATTTTCAAATTAACACTATTGATGCTCTAATTTCATGCAGCATTGAACACCAGTGTCTACATCTAAATGCAAGGCTTAACTATACTGCTAGGTAAACTGGTCGAGACAAGGCAAATACTCAATGCTTTACAGTTTAAACAAACCAATACCTAAGCAGCATAAAGAAGACATTATTGGCCAAGGAGGTAAAAACATGACTAACATTGACTAAATTAATAAAAATATCTTGACAAAGTAAACTTTCAAGGTAATCAAGCAGTGTTTTCTCGTGACATAACTTAAAGACCATTTTGTCATAAATTGGTCAGTTAGTTGGCCATTTTTAAACATACCTATTATTGTCATCATCATCATCATATAAATTTAGAAAGTAACACAGCAGACACTTGGTGTATTAAAAGTTTGAGTCATTTCTGACATCACTTAATAATGAAAATTTTTTTTGTTCATCCTATTCCATTGATCTAGCTTACTTTCTACCGGCGCGATGGTGTAGTGGTTAGAGCGTCCGCTTCGCAGTCGGTAGACTTGGGGTTCATTTCCTAAGTCGAGTCATACCAAAAGACTTTAAAAAATGGTATTCACAGCTTCCCTGCTTGGCGCTCAGCACATAAGGGATAGTGTGGAGAACAAGCCGGCAAGCTTGCTTGTTGTGTCCTTGGGCAAGGCACTTAACGGGACGCCTCCGTCTTTATGTGGTAGACAGATGGTGGGGCCAAGCAGTCTACCCGTCATGGTGGCCCAGTCAAACGAAAGACATGCAAACCGAGCATGAGCTCATACGCGTGAATGAAAAAAAAAGCTTACTTTCTATTAAAGGTAAAATGAATTAACAACTGAACTTACTTTGTAGCCTTTTATACAATGACACTGACCAATGACAAAGGCCTAGAGCCAGGTTGCAGCAGGAGGGTTGCCAACATTTGTGGCATATAGGAAAGTAAAGTTGCATATAGGTAAGTAATGCATTAGGGTTAACTATTTGCTAGATTACCTATACCTGTATGACTTGCCTATATGCAGGATATGTAACATACAGCACCATTACATTGACAGACTTTGCTACATGCAACATATGTAATATGACCTTACAATGAAGGACTCCCCCATATGCAATCAACCTTATGACTTACCTATTGGCAACATTACTCATATCCATATGCCAAGACTTACCTAAACACATCGCTTTCCTACGTTACAAACACCTCTCGGTTGCACAAAGGGGGGCAAATGCACTGTTGTTCAGTACACGTCTTTACCTTTTCATATACACTAATGGGCATAAATGATGATGTCACCTGGTCATTTAAATGAGGCAGTGGCTATTTTGCCGTCGACGGCAATTTGCCCTTGGAATCTATTTTGCCATAATCATTCACGTGTGTTTATATAGCCAAATTTGCTATTATTACACCAGTGACACTGTGGTGTAGTGGATAGAGTGCTGGTCTTGAGATACCATGGTTGTGGGTTCGAATCTCAGCTGGCAGGGCTTTAAAAGAAAGGCAGTGTACACTGAAGGGGCAGGCCTGGTATGTAAATGTACGGGGCAGTGTACACTGGAAGGGAGTGTACACGGTGGGGGATAGAGACCTGGGGGTGCAAAATTTTTTTAATTGGTTTTTAAAATTGACCAATTAGAAATGACCAAAAGTCACATGTTTAGTACGTCATTAAGATTGACCAATCACAAATAACTCACGGCAAAATAGTCTCTGAGGGTAAATTGCCGTCGACGGCAAAATAACCACTGCCTTTAAATGACTTTAGTCAATTATCACCACACCAAATTTTTTTAATTAACTGCAGTACATCAAATGTTGGCATATTCAAAACTATACAATCCATCTGATATACTGGCAAATTTTACTTCACAAAAACGGGCTACTAAAGCAGTCATTGTGAATTGAAATGGCATAAATTTAACGATATTCAACATAGAATACATGATAATAAAGAGCTCAGACGACCATAAAATAACCTTACAATTTATGATTAGCAGCAGGGTCCTATTTTCAGGGGAGAACGAAGGGGACATATTCCTTTAAACTTGTAGATATTTTGTATTCATTTTATTTGGTTGATTGTATTCATATTTTGTAACTGTCGGTAATAGGCACACGACATTTTGTCCCGTGCAAAGTTTCTTATCAAACTAAGTCACTGGTGAAGAGCCACCCATGAGTAGATGATATGGCAGACAATGACAGCGGTTGTCTGATAAGTTAAACTAAAAGTAAAAGTTTGAAAACAGGCAATAGTTCTGCGTGGCCTAAACTGAAATACAAAGTCACGAGCCACATAATCTGGTAACACTTTTAGCACTTTCTTTGTCTATAGTGCTTAACTAATAGATCTTTGACTGCAAGTCTGACGCTCTGTGACCAACCGGTACAACGAGAATAGGAAGATTTTTACCCAATGCCCACTGCTGCTAAAAGTTGACCTATGCCACCACAAAACCGTACTAGATTGTTGCTCATCCTATTTGCTTTAATACAACAAGGTACAATGAGAAGTTAGCATTTATTAAATTACTCAAATGCGGACTGAATCCCCTAATTCCGCTGCGCAAAGCAGAACGCTTGATCCTTGAGCAACAGCGTGGCGGATTTTAAATGAGAATTAACATACAGAACGGAAACCCAAGGCCCCGCAAAATTTGCAAGTTTTGCGTTACATTTACAGTGATTTTTCCATGCCCAATTTCATCAGCAAATTTTTGTTTCAAGGAGCATAGCATCTGAAATTTCTGAATAAAGTGGTAACTGGTTGTGTTTGTTTGCATATTCGTTGCATTGTTGATTGTTAAATTTAGAGGTGTGCAACCTGTTTTGCGGGTGGGGCCACTCCAGGCTTCTTGAAAGTTTTACAATCTAATCAAAGTTCGTAATCCACGTAATTTCTTAGAATAAATAAGCTTCGAAGCAATGGCAGGTGACAGTGCTTTTGCAAAATTACGATTGAGGCTTTGTTCAGGAGATCAAAAGTTTTGATGCTACATTTACCATATTTCCAAACTTTGCGTGTAAATACCTCTTTTATATCAGACAGTTCGGTTGCTACGGGGAGTCCAGGGTGTCGTACCTTCTGTTTTGGCTTTTGGGTTACTATAACTACTTTGTAACTTCTAACTTCTTTTGTTGGCGGAACTTACTAAAGCAGGACTGTCTTCTTCAAAGATGGCCAGTCAAGTCTATGATGGTGCATCTTTAATAGCAGGACACTGCGGAGAAGTTCAACGTCTATTGCAGGAGCAGTAAAACAGAAAAGTTCCTTATCTGCACTAACTGAATTATCAATTGCACCTGGTAGTGGTGCACGCAATGTTGGTTGAACGAGCGAATAACGATTTTTAGATGTTTGTGGAAGTCTGTACAATTATTTTCATCAAGACCACAGTTGCACTTTGCTGTGAAGTAATGGTGAAAAGTTGAAACCCCAGCTTGAGAAGAGGTGGACTGGTCATCTGGCTTCAGTAACAGCTGTTTTCAATTTTTTTCAACATATAACATTGCTTTTCCAAGAAATAGATGGTTCAGGGAAAAAGCAGAAACACGTATAGAGACATCAGGACTGCTTCGAGAGATGCAGGAACAAAATTTCTTGTTTGTTGCAAAGATGCTTTACAATGTATGTATTGCTATATAATCATTTTTTTCGTCTCAGTTTCAAATAATTTGTTGATGGTGACAATTAAACCTATAAGCTTGCGCTGTGTTTGTCAATCTTGTTATGCTGCTGGGCCATAGTAACGGCAAGTAGACTGCTTGGCTCCCGGATAAAGTAGAAGCAAATGAATGGTTTGCCTCAAATCTTAGAAGAACCTCATACCACAACCCATTTAAATATTATGACCAATGTGATTGCTTATGATATCAAACAAGCATAACATTTCGAGGCTATAAATGGTTTCGGAACTATTTGCATCTTAGACCTGAATTCATTTCCCCTGAAGGAACTTGAAAAATGGTATTCCTTGTTTTTCTACTTGGTGCTTATCACGACAATGGTAGTGTGTGGGAACAAGTCCGCAACTTAGACAGGTATTGTTTGGCAAAGACATTTAACGTTATATCAAATGCCTCCATATTTACAGTAGTAGGCAGATGGTGGGGCCAAGCAGTCTATCTATTGTGGTACGTAGTCAAACAGGAAACTAGCAAGCAACACTCAACAGTTCATATAGATATGCCAAAAACCAGAGGTGGGCACTTCCGCAAATCGGTCCGCAAATTGCGGACTCCAGTTTTTTTAGCGGATTTGCAAACCTAATTTCCCACCACAAATATTTGCGGATTTGCGGCAAAAAACTGAAATTTCCCACAAATTCGCAAAGCAATAAACTGAAAACTTCTTTTCAATTAAAAAAAAAATTACGTTATTTGACCATTTGTTTTTTAAATGTACTTTAGTTCTTCCACAACTAATTATTCAAGAGGTTGATGTTGATGTAGCCGGCTGGCATTGGTGGGCTATTTTGGCAGGTTGGGTACTAGGGTAGGTAGGCTAGGGCGGTAGGCTACTATTAGGATGCTAGAATAGTAGTATTGCAGCTCACGCTCGTGGTACTTTCCAGTAAATAGGCTAAGGGGTAGGGCTTTAGACTAGGTGGGTATTGCATAGTCCAACCAAAAAGTCTACCGTAATGGCCAAGCTATCAGATTCCTCATTCTTTTCACTTTCCTGTTTTTAGCAAGCCTTTTTTATTTATAGCTTGTCATTTAAATACAGTATTGTAATTTAAAACTTAAACACATGAAATATGGTAATGCAAGTGTGTAGATTAATTTTCTTTTTTTCAATAGGCTTATCACTACAGAATTATCCACAATAGATAATGAGGATTTTGAATCAAGTGGCTTATCGAAGGAAATGTTATGGTTAAATGTATAATTGTTAATAACAGTGAAGCAGAAGAAGAGTGGGAAGATGATGCATCTATTTCCGATGTTACAAATGTAGCAGAGATTTCTGGTCAAGATAGGCTAGATGTTACTCATTCTTGGCCTGATTTTAAAAAGTTTTTTAATTCTGTTGTAACAAAAGTGAAAGACAAAGTGAGAAGCAAAGGTTTAAATAACCAGCACGGAAAGGAAAAATCAAATATGTCCATTGCAAAGCTTCTATAACTTATAGCACATACAGTTTATACAGTCTCAAGAATCACTACGAACGAGTAAGTAAATAATGTCTGCTTGTGGAGTAATAGCTCTACACATTTTTGCTTCGAAAAACCAAGAAATTTATAATATAGCATGGTCTGCTGATAGGCTCAATAGTAAGTTTAATACTATAAAGTTATCTGGCAATATATGTTGAAATCAAGGTAATTTGTTTGTTTCACTCCCCCACTAGTTGGCCATTTTTTTATTGTTTTTCCGACGGTTTTTGTGGTCCTAAGCACGAATCTGGCCTCAAAAACTGTTGCAAAAAAACAGGTTAAAAGGTAAGACCCCCTGAACACCCCTGGGGCGACATGGCGTCATAACTGAAAAACTATCAATTTGCGACGGTTTTCAGGGCCAGCTTCATATTAACCCTAACCTTAAAGCAAAATATGCATAAATGTATATGAAAATAGCTCATTTTTCAAATGTAAATATCTTTAAACTATTGATTTGCCACGGATGTAAATACCATTTATGTTTTCAGCAGCCAAAACTACATTAGAAAACATCAATGTAGTAGCTGAGATCGTGGGGGAGTTATGCAAAAAATACCGAAATCAAGTACATGGATTTTTATGACATAACAAGATTTTTTGTAAAAATGATAGTGAAAAGAAACAAATAGCCAAATGATAGTTTACACAATTTTTTTGTAAAAACCAATGTAAAAATTGATAATGAGCAATTGAGCATTTTGTAACTGCCATGTACTCACAGGAGACTGCAAAAGTGACTTGTTAAGGTCTTTGAAGCCAAGCTGCCACCCACAATATTAATTATGGGAACAGAAAAACATTGACATATCTAGTTTATTTTCACTCACAGGTAGCATAGCAGTGTTAATTACCATAAAATTGTGGTTAGTACCTTTATTTTCCAGCACAAACGGACGTATATGTTCTTTTGTAATAATATTTATTATTGCAATTCTGAAGCTTTGAGTTAGCAGTATCATGTTGCTGAAGGAATAAATTTAAGGTATCGCACTGGGAATTCAGGCTGCAATTAAAATACCAGTACCTACTTGTGCATAATGCATATAATTAGTTTTGGTTGTGTCATTGTCAATGGTACCATTATTGTACCTGGTTTACAAGATATGAGTATGATTGAATGTCATTATATAGCAGCAAATTTCTGACTTGCTAATGGAACTATTTGTTGTCATTTTAATTAGATGTCAGCAGCATGGCCAAGTGGCACTGTGGCAGTTTTATTGTTTTAACAATACCAGTACTGTTTCTGAGTTTGATTATGACTGCAGGCCTGCTGCTTTGACACACATGGTTTGCTATAGACTTTAAAAATGCGAGCTCATTTCTCAATTACCTTTCTATCTCCATTCTTTATGTTGATGGAGTTGCAAATCCTCAGTTTATTTGTTTATGATTACAAGGCTCTCAATCTTTTATTTTTAAAAGTAATTTTAGAAACGCAAATGTGTTCATTTTGATGCATGTCATTGGTATAAGCTTAGTTGGTTAGATTTTCGAGTTAACAATCATAAATTTATTTTTGGTTTGATACCCAATTTCCCAATGGAGCATTGGTCATTGTTCCACCTGGGAAAGACAATTTTGGGCCAAACTTGTCGGCAGCACCTGTATTTGGCAGTATAGTATAATACAGTATGCAGAGTGCTTACCATGGTTGTGATGGAAACGATTTTATACCTACATGAAATTGAAGAAAAATATTAGATTTTAAACTATAAGATATTTCCTTGCAATTAGGGGCTAAGTTTTTATGACGATTTGAAGTATACCATGTTCGTTTTTTAGGTCCACTAAAAGCATGCATGTGACCTTGAAGCTGCAATATCAGGTGGTTTTAGACAATGGCGATTTAGTGCTTATAACAAGGAGATTAGTGGTCGAAAAGGCGTGCAGTATCAAGCAAGTGTTACTTCATTTTTGCAAGGATATAGTAATAAAAAAGCAATGGATTTGCTATACAGGTATGTAGACCAGTAGAAATATGTCACTCTTACATCACTGGGTCCACTGTTGTTTGCTCCACTTTATGTACTGATTACTGACTTAGGATTTTCAGTGTTCCTTCTTATACAGGTTGGCCATTATTAATCCGGAATTATTGGGGCCTGAGGGGTGCCGGATTAGCCATTTATTATCTTAGAATACAAAAACCCAGATTCTAACCACTTAATCTTAAAATTAAAATATCCTCTAAATCAATACAAGTTGGTTAATAAAGAAAAGACAAGTGAAATGTTAATAAAATCAGGTAAAATAATTGGTACAGGTACAGTGCAGTACAGTACAAAATTAATTCAGTTTACTTACATTACAGTACAGAGTACAGGTACTGTTTTCTAGGTTAAATTAGTGCTGGATAACTGATTGCCGGATTAGTCATGGTCAACCTGTACTTTCATGCAATGTTAATATCCTTTTATTACAATTAATTGTTTTATCTGTTGTATACGGATACTGGTACGTTGGTACCTGCATTAAACGTTTTATATTACTGGTAATACTTTTCTTTAGACTTATGATTCAGGAAATGGTTCCTGCTAGCTTTTCGGAGTCAGATCATTCTATTGCATTTATTAAATGCTTGAATAGCAGTTTTCAAATACCTTCAAGACGTACATACATGAGGAATATTAAGCATAAAGCTGAAGCTTGGCACACTGAGTTAGGGTCAATGCTCTCTCTAGTGAAACACATAGCAACCACTTCTGATTGCTAGACATCTACAAATAGAAGCTTTCTAGGAATGACAGCTCATTGGATTAATGAAGTGACATTGAAGAGAGAGAGAGCTGTGTTAGCTTGTCAAGAACTTACGATTTCACACACTCATAAAGTTCTAGCTGATGCAATGCAAAGAGTACATAATGCTTTTGAAATAAACACCAAGGTAAACATATGCAACCAATTTATTAACTCTTATGTAATTCAGTGCAATAGCTTTAAAGTTGCAGAAATTAAAATTGGCTGAAAAATTTATGTATCATGACTATATGATTTAAATTCATTGGATTATTTACTTATATCATTTCGTATTTTTTCACTATAATGTGACGTTAATTTTTTATCAACTGTCAGCTGCTGAAGCAGGTTAATTACATGATGCAAAAAACCATTTATAATACCGTATTGTAATTTGCGAGATGTTTCAGAATTTATTTATTGCTTTTTTTTCAGCCTCATCCTCAACTGTTTAAAAAATTACAACGGTAATGTTTTTATTCATTTCTGGAGTGCACAGAAGGTCATTACAGTTACTTAACGTTAATATTGTAATTACTGCTTAGTTTGCTTGGCCTGCTGCAATCTTTGGTTTTTTTTGTATTATTTCATTGTTTTGGCATTGTGACGTATCATTGGCAGCAGTTGTTATTTTAACTTTCCATTTCAAAATTTTTAATTTTTATGTTAAATATATTGATGGTGATAGCCTAGCTCTTTATCATTTGTGATGATGTTGGCCGCCTGTACCAACAAAACGTCAAATAAAAATGCAGAGCTGATTTTAGATGTGACTTGTTATTTTGTATAGTTACCGGGATAACCAAAAGCTTGAATTTAGTATTACCGGGAAACAACAAAACCCTAGGTTTAGGCCTACCCCATCTTTTGCAATTTTTGGTCAGACCTTTTAAACTGATTTATGTTCAGCTTGGAAGCATAACCATAGATAATGCAGCTAACTTCGCAAAAGCATTCAAAGTATATGCCATTGATGTTGATCATCAAATAGCAGAAAACGGTGAAGACACTCTGAATTATGAGGATGAATCAAATATACAGCACGTAAACCTCACTGAATTATTGCAAGACTGAACAGACATCTCTTTATCCATTCATTATCGATGTACTGCCCATACACTTAATTTGCTGGCAACGGTAGACGTTGAAAAAGTTCCTGGATGGACTATTAGTAGTCAACAATTGCTACCATGTTTCACCAAGGTCCCGATTTTCTTGTTATACCTACTTATGAGTTATCACAGGAGTTGTTTTTATACTTTTAAGTGTTGATATGGGAGAGGGCAATTATATTAAGAATTACTCTAGTTGCTTTACTTGCTGAGGCGTTGTTTCATGCTTTTCATCATGCTATGCAAATATATCATCTATGATCATTTATACAAATGTTTATTCCCGAGATTAGATTTCTTTTCATACTATTCATTGTGAGATTAACTCAATACGGCATTGAGTTTTGAAAACAGATTAGCAGCTCGACATCATAAATTGCACCTATAAGCTATTTGTCACTTGCAAGTAAGAAAAATCTTGATCTCAATTAGACTTCTACGACATTTCATTTATGTACGTTCCCTGAAAAAACCGCTTCTAGTTTGCATTTTTTATATTCAACTGGAGCAAGTTACACTTTAATATCGAATTCGAGCTTAAACATGTTAAATTTTACGTAACTTGTAAGTTTGGTAGAATAGTGTTGAATTGATCAAATTTACTACTGTTTTTCTCAGTGAAAAAATTGAAGCAAAATTTGTTTGGTTAGATTCAATTTTAAACTTTGTGATGGCTATGACATTACATAGTCAATCAATGCTTTTTAAATTACCAGTTTTCAACAAATTGTATCGATTTCATCAAATCAGCAGCTCTTCCTCCAATACAATAATTGATTGTAGCCTTCAGTATTGTTCCATACAGCATGTGCTTACTAACTCTTTAAAATTTGATATCAGGTTCTTGGAAAGCTCAAGCCATTTGGAACAAGCAGAACAGGAAACACACTACTGCCAATGAAATTCTTCGAGATTGTAAAAGGAAACTGAAAACACCTTGCACCACTCACTGGAATTCATTGTATGATTCGTTGGAGGTGCTACATGAAATTTTAAAAACCAAAATGTCGCAGTTAAACGCCACTTGTATAAGAAATCAAATTCTAGCTTTCAACCAGTTTGACCGAGACATCACAGGAGAATATTTGCTGGTAATGAAACCACTGGTTGTAAGCTTAGACAAGCTCCAGTCGGAATCAGATGCGTACATGGGTGTTCTACTACCAAGCTTATTTGTGTTCAGGTGATTTTTATGTTACTGGATGAGATTGTTGTTGTGGCTTTTTCTCATTTCAGTTCTGACATACATAAGCTAATGAAAATTTTTTCAATTTTTTTTCTTGTGTAGGCCTATGTCTGTCACGAATAAGGAAATTTGCCTTGTAAGCGTAGTTTTCATATTTGTGTAAAGTGCTGTGTCATTTGTTTGCTCGGCTACTGATTGAGAAAAAAAGACCTTTTTCCTCGCAATTGGATTTTGCTGTAAGTACGCCTTTATTACGTCACAATCATTATTACGACATAATAAAATTCCAGATTGATCTAGTGATTCTAGCTTCTTCGAAGAATTTCGATAACCGATTACATAACAAGTAATGCTTTTTTTCTTTTTTGATGTGATTTCGTTCTAGCGTTTTCTGGATTACTTTCTTCGGTTTATATATAAGGTGACCGGATTTTTTTTGTAGTCAGAGTAGTTGTAGAGTAGTAGAAAAGTGTGTTGTGGAAAGAGAGAGATTGATTGACGGATTAAAGAAAGGGCTATTGTTTTTGTGATAATTTATTGTGGATTCTGTGGACGTGGCGAGTATTAAGCAGTTATTGGTGAAATTAGTTTTGACGGTTTCCTGATTGTGTAGTAAAGTGATTAATTCTGAGATTGTTGAGCAAAGAAGCTTGAAGTCGTGAAGTATTATTTCTGTGAATACATTATTCTGTTCTTAACGTGGTTTAAGGCGTTTTTAGTGGAAGCCAATCTTTTCCAAGTTTTATTAAATTGCAGTCAGACCTAATTATCCAAGCGATTATCATACGTCGCCTCAATTTAAAAAAATTTAAGATTGAGATAGAACCGAAAGTTCTATATCATTATCAAAACGCGACAATGTCATAATATAGTTTTCAACATGCCGACTAGTTCAAGTCCTAACACGAAAGTACAGTGCTGTTCGAAATTATGAAACCACTTTAATTTGGTAAGTTAATCACTGCAGTAGCCTAGCTGGAGACAAAAGTCTGGTGTTTATTGTATTTTAATAAGTGTGTCACGATTACATAAATTTGCGTTAAGGAATAGTTTTACATATGTATAGAGTTGTAATCTGTTTATTTTGCCGTGATGATTTTGTTAGTAAATCTGAATTATTTGTAGCCATAACTTGCTAAATTGTTTTTAAAAAAAGACCTTTTTTCTTTCGGATTTGTAAATAGATTTGTAACTCGCACCTTTCTGACGTCACAATGGCTGTCTGCGTGACTTTCTAGTGTATTCTAGTGATTCTTCTTCTCAAAAATTTTTCTTTTTTTTATTTATCACTGATTACGTAATTTATTTACGATGTTTTTCCAGTGTCACGTGATGTTCTAGCAATTTCTAGATTATTTTCCAGCCGTATATATAAGGCAGCGAGATTTTTTTTATTCATTTAGAAATTCATTGAGTAGTAGATCAGAGTAGAGTAGAGATGAGAGTGTTGTAAAAAGGCGTTGTTGTGTGGTGATTGTTGTGACAGGAATCAAGCGATTATTTTGGTGGTTTTAGTTTTATTTAGTCTCTGATATTTAATTAATGAAGTGCTTTAGTTCTGTGTTTTGGCAAGCGAAGGAATTTGAAGTTATAAAGTGGTTTGTGAATACATTGTTCTGTTCTTGATCGAGAAGTGCGCGGGTTAACGTATCTTAGTGGAAGCCAATCTTTTTCCTAGCTATTAACCCCTCCGCGTCGCTTATCATCATATGATGATGGCGAAGAGAACGCCGCTCATCCTCATATGATGATTTGCCAGCTACGGCGAAATGCGTGTATTGAAGACAGATGTCAAAAAGGAAAGGAAGATCTCTCCCAAGCGAGCTTTAAATACTCGCATTTTGCCGTAGCCGGCAAATCATCATATGAGGATGAGCGGCGTTCTCTTCGCCATCATCATATGATGATAAGCGACGCGGAGGGGTTAAGTTGCAACCAAACTTAATTATTCGATCGATACTGCAAGTCGCTTCAATTTTGAGAAGTAAATTAAAGTTGAAATAGAATCAAAAAAATTTCTATTTAAATGCGACAAAGTGCAAGCCCTAATTAGGTCCGAAATTTGTATTAAACTTAAGGCCGAACCCGATTCAAAAAGCCTGGCCCAAACGACAACACTGTATCGTATTCAAGTTGTATAGTCGTGCTCGGGCTTGACTTGAATTGTGCTTAACTGATAACACTGGTCAATAGCAAAATGTTACGCTACCAGAAAACAATCATTTCTCTATGCTTTTGGTGTGCTGAGCCCAAATCTGCAGTCAGATTTTTGCTATCACGTCTACAAATTGAGATATTTGCGTTTTATTCCACTTGTTTTCTTGTCAATTCAGGTCTACTTTGAAATTCAGTCGCAACAAGGACTACCATTATTGAGAAACTATTAAAAGTTTTAACCTGACTGTATTTCTTTTGTGACGCAACAATTGATGTACGCATCTAACCAAACTGGTTTAATAGTAGGCTATTAAGTCAGTACTCAGTAGCGTTTTTATCTTAGCAAAGTACGTTTAGCTACGGGATGCCCCCGCCTTTATGTGGAAGACAGGTGGCCCATAAACCTCGAAAAAGGCAACTCCCAAGCGAGTGCGGACTTCCCGTCCAAAGTATAGCGATACAATTTGCTTTCTCGTGAATGGAGGATAAAAATGGCAAATAAAACAAATAAAAACAAGTTATCAGGAATGAGTTAAGTGAAATTTGCGATTTAGAGAGAAAGTTTAACTTTAGTAGATGTTTTAAGAGTTAAATTTTATTCTATTTTTTGCTTAGAATTGCTATATACTGGCAACCATTAAAGTTACTGATTTAAAATAACCTTTTCAATGATGCTTTCAACTTCCAAGCGTAGTTGTGTCAATCATCCCGACAACTTTTGTTATGTCTGTGGCGAGTATACTCCTTCTGCTCACCATGTGAAGATTAACAGCAGAATAAAATTTGCATACAAGTACTATTTTGCATGCCAAATAGGCCACCAAGAAAAAAATGGGCCCCACATATCTACTGTAACCGTTGCAAAACAAGTCTTCTATTTTGGCTGGATGGTAAGCGGAAGCAATTGCCTTTTGCTGTTTCCAAGGTGTGGCGTGAGCAAAGCGATCATGTTACTGATTGTTATTTTTGCATGACAGCCATCAGAGGATTTTCTCGAAAAAATAACTTTAAAATTTCCTATCCAGTTTGTAAGTCAGCTATTAGACCAGTTCCCCATAGCCCTGATTTGCCTGTACCTCAACCTCCAACTAAAAAGGAAGATTCTTTATCCGTTAATGCATGTGAGAGTATCAGTACTGAAAGTGAAGAGGAACCTATTGAATTGGATCCCTCTTTTCAACATGAGTCTGCGCCACTCTTCATTAATCAGGAACGTTTGAATGACCTAGGGCGAGATTTGTATTTATCTAAAGATAGCAGAAATTTTGGGGTCCAGGCTTCAACAATGGAATCTACTGGAACCAGGAACAATTATTTCATCATTTCGTGGTCACAATCAGAATCTTGCTGGTTATTATGCAAGTGCTGAAAACTAATGCTATTGTAAAGATATTGGTGGCTTAATGTCCGAACTGGGGTGTGAACATAATCCTGCTGATTGGGGGTTGTTTATCGACTCTAGCAAAACAAGCCTCAAAGCAGTGTTGTTGCACAATGGGAACATTAAGCCATCAATCCCCGTAGGCCACAGCATCCTCAGAAAAGAAACTTACAATACAATGAAGAGTCTTCTTGATCTCTTGGAATATCCCAAGTATACCTGGAAAATTTGTAGTGATTTGAAAGTTGTTTCTACTTGGGTTGCAGTTAGGTTACACGAAACACATGTGCTTTTTATGTTTATGGGACAGTCCGCGAGATAACAGTCACTGTGCATGAAAAGTTTGGCCTCCCAGACAAAGCTCCCAAATTGGAAAACACAATGTCCAACACCAGTCTTTGGTTAGCTCTGCTCATGTCTTGTTACCGCCGCTTCATATCAAGCTTGGCTTAAAGAAACATTTTGTGAAGACAATGGACCTGGTTCACGACGGCTTTAAATTTCTCAAAGATTTCTTTAGAGCTGAAAAACCCGATGCAAAATTAAAAGCTGGAGTTTTTGTCGGACCGGAAATCAGAAAACTGATGCAAAATGAAGAGTTTGGTGCACGATTGAATCCATTAGAATTGGATGCTTGGAATGCCATGAAATCAGTAGTTGTCACCTTCTTGGAAAGTCACCGTCATGAGAAATATACGGATATTGTTGATAGCATGCTGAAAGCATTATGAGCAATTAGGTGCTCGTATGTCTTTGAAAATGCACTTTCTGCATTCTCACTTATATTTCTTTCCATCTAATCTTGGCGAAGTACATGATGAACAAGGAGAGAGATTCTATCTGGATATATCCGTCATAGAAGGGCGGTACCAGGGCCGTTATGATGCAAATATGATGGGAGATTTTTGCTGGTACCTACAACGTGAGAGCAAGAGCTCATCATACAAGAGAAAAGCCAAATGCGCGAAACATTTTTAAAGCTGTCTCGTGGTGTATTATAAAATTAAATGCATTCGTGGTTTGTTGCAATAGTCTATTTAGTGCAAAATTGTATTTCGTGATTGTGTGCGCTGTGTAAGGAAAGGAAAAACTGCGGCATGTGGTTATCTCAAAAACGCGATATGATGGAAAAAAACTAATTGCATTTTCAAAATCAGCGCCCCCAAATTAGCCAAAATCACTATTTCGTTAGTTACGTAACAAAAAAAAAATTTTTTGTTGACCAGTATAATAGCAGCAGGAGAAGCTAAATGAGCTCGCAACATGTAGTTGCAAAATCTGGACATACCTGTTGGCAAACTCACAGTTTACTTATATTCAAGACTACATGCACCAAATAGTGATTGTAGAAAGTTGAAATGCGTTTGAAAAACAGTGCTTTTCTGTTTCTATGTCGTAATAACAAAGCTATCTAAATGACTTCATGCTTTTTCGCAACTTTAGAGATTTAAATAAAATAGGCTGTAGTTAAGTGTGAAGGATTTTTGTTCAACTATTTAAAATTTTTGATTTTTGGCCCATGCTCACTATTTAAAAAAAAGAAAAGAGCACCAAAAGGTTTTAAAGGTCATTTTTCGCATCTGCTTGAAGATATATCTTTACTTTTTGCAACCGCAATACACCTTCACTTCAGAATGCCAGTGGTATTGCGCCTGAACAAAACATTTGCGGAAACAGTAATGTCGGCTCGAATATGTGAAATGAAATCTCTGATGGAAGCTAATTCAGAGATTTGTGAGAGCAATAACGAGAATGACAACGAACAGGATTTTTTCAAGGTGCAATTGATATTTAAGAGAATGAGTAATCCGGTAAAGTAATATTTTCGGCTAACGATTACATTTTAAAGCATTAGGATTACTAAATACCGATTACCCTTGCAGATAGTAAAAGATCACTTAATTTTGAAAATGGGCAGCCCTATAATTTCTTTCGCTGTCACCCATGTTGCTTAGCTTGTATAGGAAATTTTACTTTGATTAAACGCCAAAGGCTCCATAAAGCTATACCGGTATGTATTTTTTTGTTTGTAGGAATTGAGGACTCCACTAGATCACGATCGAAACCAAGAAAAAGTAGTGCAAAAAATGAACCGCTAGACCAAAGAAAAAAAGTCGCACGACTCACTCTCGCCATCAAATTTTCTAGCAGTATATCGACAACTTTGAACTAGTTTGTTTATTAAGTACAATACGCCATTACCGAGCTCAGCTGCAATAGAACGCCCTATTCTTGAGCTCCGGAATTCTGATTGCCAAAAGAGCAAGTTAAACGTCAAGAAACTTTAAACTTTTTTTTTGTTGCCATATTTATCCTCCATTCACGAGAAAACGATGTATCGCTATGTTGTGGACGGTAAGTCCGCACTGGCTTGGGAGTTGCCATTTTCGGGTTACCTGTCTTCCACATGAACGTGGGGCGTCCCGTTAAGTGCCTTACCCAAGGACACAACAAGCGAACTTTCCGGCTAGTTCTCCACAACCTCCCATAAATACCAAGCGCCAAGCAGGGAAGCTATAGATACCATTTTTTAAAGTCTTTCGGTATGACTCAACAAGGGGAATGAACCCCAGGTCCACCAACTGCGACGCTGACGCTCTAACCACTACGCCATCGCGTCGTTTTTCATCAAGAAAACTTGGACTTTTTGAAGTGGCAAGGGATCACGGAAACGTTTGCTCACGGCTCTGTTGACATGGCCACACCTATCGAGTAGGCTGTTTGCTTAACGACAGTATACTACCATGCTTCGTTTTAATGTTTTTATTTCGTTTGTTCGTTTAATGTGCATTTGCCGTTGCGGAAGTGCAAAAATTTATGGCAAACCTATCGCAAACTTGCGGTTGCGGAATTGAGTGTAAATTTGCGGTGCCTGGCACTTCCAAAACAACCATCTAGCTTATACAAAGAGATTAAAGCATCTTTTTTGTACTTAAATTTATTTGGAATTTTCCGTTTCTTTACCAAATATTGTATAATGCAGTATTTTACATTCAAATATTGTAGCCAAATTACCGTTTGCGTAATGCGAAAAATTATTGTTTGCAAGAATATTCTTATAATGTTATGTATAAGAGCAATGTGTGGAGTTAAGATGATTGAAAAAAGAAGGAGCCAAGAACTTATGAGTTTGCTGGGTTTAAAGGATACTTTGGATGAACTAGCCAGGGTGAGTGGAGTGCGATGGTATGGGTATGTTTTGAGAAGGGATAATGATGATGTTTGGAGAAAAGCGTGAGATTTTGAAGTAGCAAAAAGAAGAGGGCGTGGGCGACCGAATATGACCTGGAAGAGACAAGTGGAGGAGCATACCAATCAGATTAGACTGAAAAGGGAGGATGCTATTGACAGAGTGAAGTGGCGTAATGGTGTTTATGAAGTATCGAGAAGCACGAGGTGAATCCGGCCACCTGCATTAACCGACAAAACCGGATTTAAAAAACTGGATCTCTCTTTCTCTACGTATAGTGCAAATTTATTTTGTGTCGAGGAAGCGAGGATTGTCACAAAAGTTTTTAAATTGATGCACGCATCGCTTTGCTTTTTGGTTGACCGTAGCCACAGATCGGGCACTCCAAGTGTTAGTTATTTTCTGTAATTTTACTCTACAACCACAGGTGATGTCTCTGTTTCAAGAACAGCCTCAGGTCACCAGTTTGCTATGTTAATGTAAACGGCAGTGAATGAACGTGCGTCGGCAATATGGATTACCCGTTGGTGCTGTTTAAAAGCTGATTAATTAAATATTAATTTATTGGTTTTTACCCAAACAAGGTGTTTGTGTTGTCGTGGTCCAAGAGGCCTAACGTATAATATCTAGTGAGGCGATGCAATCCTACCAAAAAACTGCAAAATAGAATCACTTAAAAGGTAGCACAAACAGCTAATTTTTATATTGAGTTTTATAGGTTCTAAGTTTGTTTACTCCAGCCAACAATATTTATCAAGCTGAAATTACTGACTTATCAACTGGGAAGACACTTGTTGTCGCGTATGTCGAAAACGTTCACAATCTTCGAACAGAAGAGAAATTTTGTGATATATGGGATGAGGTTGTTACTGAAATTGATGCTCATTAAAGACAAACACAACGTGATAATACATTGCTACAAGACTATGTAGTCGAAGAAACTGTCGTGAGTTCGCTTATATTTTTAATTCCACTGTAATCCAAGGCTAATCCTCACTCAATAATAGAGTTTGTTCCTTTTTATTGGTGATAAGAATCAATAAATGTATTAACAGAATGGACCATGAGGGCAAAGCAGCAATAACTTGAATCAAAGCATTAGCGAAGTGGATGATAGACCAACAATTATCATCATAAGCAATGCGAACACGAATCACGTGACACGATAAAGCAATGGAGTTTTGATAAGGTTGATGTGAAAGCAATGCAATTTCCTCTACCACATGTCAGCATTGATATTTAACACCAGGTACAGGAAACACTGATGGTGATATCAAAAATAAAGCCA
Source organism: Trididemnum clinides (assembly GCA_963675345.1). Classification (NCBI taxonomy): domain Eukaryota; kingdom Metazoa; phylum Chordata; class Ascidiacea; order Aplousobranchia; family Didemnidae; genus Trididemnum; species Trididemnum clinides. The sequence goes on from OY776286.1 coordinate 29,063,232, forward strand.
AATACAAATTAAATGAAAACCAAATTATGCACACAATCACTCCAAAACAACCAGAAATAATGAAATAAATCAAGACAAAATGGGGAGATTATTTCATAGCACATTGGATCAAGTCATCAATGAAATAGACAAGCGTTTTAGCCATCAAAATACAAAACTATATGCTGCTGTCTCTACTCTTCAACCTGAAAATAGCAATTTTTTGAATATAAAGGTGGTGCAGCCTCTTCTGGATTTAGTAGACCGCACAAGTGAGGAAGTAGAATTTGATGTTGCCAAGACGTACATAGCAAAATTCAGCGGTGATGAGAAGACAAAGCCGACAACAACCAAACTCGTTTCTGAACACTGAGGAGCACTTGAGGCGATGCCTAATGGATGTCTCGCACTGAAACTAGGAATCACTATCACAAAGTGTGAGAACTCATTCTGTTCTAAAAACTACCATGCGAGATCACAGGCAATCAATGAAGCATGCTTGTAAAGCCCATCTTGTCCAACTTGCCTTTGAAAGCGACTTGCCAAAAAAAAATAAAACTGATTGGAAAGAAAAGTCTTTCGACAGTTCAGTACCTTAAATTGTAGACTGCAGTTATTTTAGTTAAACTCAGTTGATTTACTTTATTTTAAACTTTTCGGTGCTCTTTGTTTCACAACATTGGTTCTGCATTTCTGAGTTTTTCTTTAAAAAATTCGTTATTTTAGTATTCCACAATGTTCGTTCTTTCTTATTTAATCGTCCTTCAGTAATTGACAACAGTACAACAATATGTATCTTGATGCGTCATGTACTTGATTAACGTTACTTATATCAGCAGTCTATTGAATTTTTTAATACCGGTAGTTTGGTGGTTTCAGTTTCAAACACCATTTCACATCTCAAGTTTACACCTTAAACCCATCAAGTCAGTAAGTATGGCAAAAATCTCAAGTTACATCGCATTATAAATTTATCTATTCATCAACACACGATCAATCATATCCATTTTAAGATCATAAAGGTTCGCATCGTGTGTAATTCAAAACATTCTGCACCCTATAAGCCTTTTTTTAAACAAAAATACAGAATTATCAAAATTGCGCAAAATTTGCAGAAGTACGAAATCAGTTTTAATATGCAAAATTCAGTCTATTTTAGTGCCCCTTTTACTTTCGGCTTATGCCTTACTACTTTGTTTGCGCTGGCCACGGCACTGGTTGGAGATCTTTCTTTCCGAGATGTAAACAACAGGTTTGCTACTCAAGGCCACCAAATTTTACTTCATGAACCGCATTTTGTTCGTTTTCCCGGTCCAAAAAATTTCTCGTCGCGGGCCACAGCTTGCACACCCCTGGTGTAATCATTTCATAAAATGATACGTAAAATGACATTTTAGCGCATATTTACGCGAGGGTCTAATCAAATTGATGCAATTATAATTCTTAATCTGTAGGCCTACCATAAAGCAGGGGTGTGCCACCTGCGGCCCGAAGAAAGGATTAAAAATGTGGAGGTGAAGACCTTTTTTATATTTGGAGATGAATACAATCAAAGTTACCTTGTGCCACGGCGCTCTTCATTAAAGGCCATGACAACGTGCGGAAAAAAATGGACTAGGGGCTGATTTCGCGCACTTGTGTAGAGATTTAGCGAAAGAGTAATTTATTCGTAAAACAGAGTTCTGTGGGCGTCGTGCGTAAAGAAGTATCAAAACTTAAATCGTTTGCGAGTGTAAAACAAATCTTACAAAACAATGTCATTTTCAGCAGAATAGTTTAGGCTATGGAACTTGGGCTGTGTAAATAGTCAACTTCCTGTATAACCTGGATATTGATATCAACCAATTGTAAAACTCCTACAAAGCAGTCGAGCTGTACAGTTAGTTTTACTTTATCATAATTATCAGCAAAAGCAGTCTGCAAGTATAGACCTACCAAAATAATAGAAAAAAATGTTTTCACAAACGCCTATATGCAACATATGCAGGCAAATGATCACATGCTTGCGAGTCAATAAAATAAAGCCTAATCATGTTAAACCTAGGGTGACCAGAAGTTTTTTGACAAAAAGTAGTACATTTCATGTTCACGGGCCAAAAATTCTAGTTTTAATTATATTCTGACCTTAAAAAGCAGTACGGATCATATAGTGTGTCTAATGAGTTGCGCTCAATGATAATAGCGTTATTTAACCAGAAATTAATATTTTCGTATCGATACAGAACGAAAATATAGCTAAGACTTCAATGCGTCTATCTATATTCAGAAAGCATGTTTTTAAATCATCAAGTCTAAACGAATCAACAAGAGTAGCAAAACAAAAAGTAAGGCTAAAGAATAGATATACACATACAAATGGCAACAATGCAAAAATTAACTAATAGAAAAGAACACCAAAACCTACAAACATGAAATGCTATTATTTAATAACAGAAAACCAGACAATTTTTGATGAGCAGGATCAAAAATTGCTTGGTTGCAATATGCATAAGATCATAAAGCGTCTCGCAAATTGGTTTATACCGTCAAGTATAACACTGTGGCAATTATTTGGAAGAAAGCTCAATGCTTAGCTTCAGTCTAAAATCTATGTTTTTCAGACCCATGTATCTTTTTAAGTATTGCTTTATTTTTAGCCAATTTCTTCGCGAAAGCATTACATGACAGATTGAAATTTGACTTTGTCATGAGTATGGCATTGATAGTTTCAACAAGAAATCTATTTTTTTCATCAGTCCATAAAGCGCTCATCTGGGAAAAAATTCTTTCCAGAGGAGCATTACTTCCGGGGAGGCACATAAGAACTGCACCAAGTTTTTTTAAGTTTGGAGTATTGATCTCAAGTTCAGAGAAGAGATCAAAAACTTTCTTTCATAGATCACTTAGTGAGGTACCATTGCCTTGCCAGTTATTGAGAATATCAGAATTCAAAACCTGTTGCAGATACGCAACTTCATCAAACACGCTATCAATGGAGACAGAAACATTAGGACATTTTTCCTGGAGAAGCAATCCTCCCTTTTGAAACTCGGAACGTTCTGGAAACTTTTTTAAAAGAGCGCATTGCAAATCCTTCAGGTCATCAACATGTTTGCCCCGAGCGTTCAGATAAGCAACTGCAGCAGAACAAAATATACGAGATATTTTTTAAATTCTTCTTTAGTTGTAAGTCCTTCTTCTGAAAGATTAAACAGAAGTACTGATACCAATTCAGAAATGAAGTCATCAGCGAGTCTTTCTCTCAGCACTATTCCTAAACTCTTCAATTTTTCACCGGTTTCAACAGCACAGCAATCTTGACTTTCAAGCTGTCGAATCGTACCACTGAACAGCGTCAAATTTGCGTGTGCAAACGTCACCCAAAGCTTGGTGAGAGGATCATCAAAGAGTTTTCTTAGAACTGCTGGGCATTTTTCAAGGGAGAGAAAGTACGATTTTAATGGAGCATACATTTGTAAGATTCGTTCCCCTGCGGGAAGCATGGATAACCACCGCACGGTGCTGTGTGACAAAATAGTTTGGTACGCTTCCCCGACAAAATTACAAAAGTCCTTCAGAGCTTCGACTCTCACGGTATAAATGTGGAAGTATCCATACACTTTTCGCAGTAAGTGCTCAACATCAACTGGAATAGTGTCCATAGCTGTTCGACAAGTGTTGTGAACATTGTGCGCTGGGCATCCCAAGCCAATTACTTCTCTTTGCAAAGCAGTTTTCACTTTAGTGTGCACATTCATTCTTCCTGCACGGTTTAAACCACCAAGGTTTGAATTGGTATTATCTGCAGACATGGCGACGATTTCATCACCAACACCAAACTTCTCAATTACCTTTAGAACTTCTGAAGACATTATTTCGGAAGTTTCACCTTTGACGACAATAAAGTCTATCAACTTAGTTGCAATTTCATTACTTTCGTTATAGTAAAATCGTGCCAAAATCGGCAGTAGCTTTAAATGTCCGTGATTAGATGTGTCAATTGACAAGGCTATTGCTTCGGTCTTGATTAAGTCTTGCGACACCAACTCCAAGGCCAAAGGAGCAAATATATTTTTAACAATCGCTTCGCATTTGGTTCTGGCACATGTGAACTTTTGCTGATAAAAATTACGTATCATTGAGCAAGTACAGTTCATAGAACGAAAGCTGTGATTGTGGTGTATTGTATGATATGCAAAGCTACCTTCTTGTGCGGTCAATTCATAATAGGTGTTGGTTGGTTCTCTTCTTTTAAAAAAATGTTCATTGAAGACGAGTCAGCCCTTGCAGAGACAGAAGATTTATGTCTGCTTGTGGTTTCATGAATTTTCACCTGCGCTTTACTACTGTTGGTTATGGATAAAGTAGGTGAGCAAAAACTGCAGAACACCTTGCCACCACTTCTATTGTCACGCAGATAAGGGAAGTCCTGAAATTAATACGGTTCATATAAAATTTGCTCATATGAAAACGGAAACAGTAAACAAATATGAGTCTTACCTTCAATACATCGTAAGCAATTTGACACTTTCGTCGCTTTGCTGCCATAGTGGCTATCAATCCTTTGCAATAAACCCGAAAAATAAAATTGTCGCATTTCTAATTGAGTATTATTGCTGACCCTTTCTGTGAGCCGGCTTTGTTGAAAAAGAAGCATATTATACGTTTGATAGTTGGCGACCACAAAAAAATGAAACAACCAATTTGTCCTCACAAATTCATTATTTCGTCACAATGCTGTCTGAAATAACACCATTCCAAATGTCTTTCCAAGCATAGGGTTCATAGAGTTTAATCAGAGTTTACTTCAAAAAATGGTTAGTCAACTTCGGATATAAGGGATGTGAATATAAGGGATTTTCGCTTACAAGAGACGGTTTCAAATGGTCCCAATCATTTTCAATTTGAAATAATACAAAAATTATTCGCTTGTAAGGGATGCGAATATAAGGGATTTTCGCTTATAAGGGACAAATTTCAAAGTCCCAATCATAATTTTCTAAAGTAATTTCAATCGGTTATAAGGAATAACCCATTCTGCCAAGGGATTTTTGTCTGCGTGAGGTCGAATTCAGCTTTATTGGCTAATCGTTCTTCTGTAGCTGCCTTTCGGCTTTCAGCCACGGTAGCAATCTAATGCCCATTGCGACGTTTGTATGCCGGGAATGTATGAAAAGCTTCAAAAAAAGTGTTTTGAGCATATAAAACTTGCGATCTTACGGTATCGGATCAAACTGTGTACATTCGGTAATAAGGGATATCTGGATATAAGGGACTGATTGAGTTGGTCCCGACGTGTCTATGGTGCGGCAGCACCAGGTTTCAACTCTTTGATTCCCGCGCCAAGCGTACCGTCGTTGATTAGCACTGAACCAGTAGAGTTGCTTTGTAGAACTAGTAATATTAGCTCTACGGATCCTTTCTGCTTCGTCAAACAAAAAATAGGAAGCAGTTGAAGCTTTCTTGCAGTGTTTTATTCACAAATATGCGCAGCTCCTCCCAGCGTGCGCAGAACGAAAATTCACGGCGATAAAGGCTACCACACAGCCTTAATAACAATTAAACAGGGGAACCAGCACTCAGGCCCAAACAGAAATCCGAAGCATAATCAGTAATCAGGCCGAAACGAAAACTTACTACTCGTTTCGCCACGTTGACGTTTTGACAAGAATAGCGAAAATACACGTGGTCACTATATATATACGAGCAGATGCACCTGTTCTATATATGAGTCAAACATGTGGCCTTATTTAACCACAGGGCAAAGACCCAAAGAAAGACAATAAAACAAAGGAAGGCTTTTAGAAGTACCGGTAGTCCGTAGGAAGCCCGGTTATAACGTCTACTACTTCTCAGTAGGGGCTAATTGTTCGGTTCGCTGTATGGGTCTAATTTGAAGCTATATTTACTTAAACTCCTAACAAAACAACACGAGATCACTTAATTTACCACAATATCAATCAATTTTGTAAAAAAAATTGCTTATGAAGTCTTTGCGTCACGTTCTCAAGAGACTACGCTGTATGAAGTCAAATCGCTGTAAAAGACCACATGGCGATTGGCGGAACAGTCTCTTATATCCGGAGTTGACTGTACTAGCAACCTTAATATTCACAGTACAGTTGTACAGTTGGAGTCATATTTTTCTCTCATTTGTGTAATAAAAAAAGTTTAAGTGTGTGAACACAAAAAAGTAGTACAAAAAGTAGTACGTCTGGTCACCCTAGTTAAACCTTACCAAAAAAACTCCATTTCTTAATGTAAGCTTCACTTAATTGGAACTTACAGTAAATATACTGGTAGATTTTTCAACTGCATTGTACTAATATTCAATTTTTGATTTCAGCAGTTGATACTTAGGATTTTGTTAGGGTGGCGGATGTTCTCCATTAGAATCAGTGCTGCCAGATTTTCTTCAAGTTTCCAGCCCAAATGGTACCTAAATCTAGCCCAAAATAGCCCAACGCTTGCCTGTGGAAAAATAGCCGAAAATTTGCAAAGTTAGTCCATACAGGGCCGTTGGGAGAACAGTCCAGGCCCGGCATCAGCAGAGTACTTGGTATCCTATCGATGGCCATAGACAAGTCAGCCTGTGCTTTAGCATGATTTCTAAAAAAAACAGGCCAACACTGCTGCCGTGATAGTTTTGGTAATTTTTCCTTTGACTAGACGGTGATCTCCAAAAAAAAAAAGTCATCACTAACCAGGCGGTGTCAAATCATCCTAGTTTTTGGAAAATAATGCGATTTAGTGTCAGCTGAGCCTATTTTCGAGCTGTTTTTCTTACGAAAATATGCCAGCGACGGTAACAACCTTCATATCACACACAGTTGTCTTTTACTTTTACACTTGTTATCACTCCAAAACTAGCCCAGAATAGCGAAACGGGATGGCAAAAAAATGCTACTTAATGGTTGGTCTACTGTGCAGCTTACCAGTGGTGATGCACAATATGTAGCCTATTGTTAGGCATCAGTAAAATAAAGTTATAGTTTATTACACGAATAATGTTTAACAGTAATGATGCCACTTAAATACTGTAAAAAAATTGTAAAAAAATTCCGGTTTATTGATTTCCAAAACCAAAAGAAAAATGTCAAAAATGGAAGAAAGTGATACCTCAAGCTAATTTTAAGGTTACAAAATAGACAGTAGTTTGTCGAAAACAATGCTAAATGTCACTTTGTTCTTGGAAAACAATGTCCTAATGAGCCTCCATCAATATTTCAAGATATACCAGCAGCTGTCTTTTTTTAGAGTCGCGGTGGCGCAGCAGTAGCGAACAGGCGTGTTTTTTCTGTGCTGATCCAATAACATGAGACCTAAAAATAGAGCTAATCGAAATGAATCGAGTCATGGTTTCAACAACGAGGACAAACAACAACTTATCGAAATTAATGGAACGATTAAAAAACTAATCAAAGAAGTCGAATACCTAAAAGAAGTAGAAGAAAGCAAGCTGAAGCATGAGGAAATCCAAACTGAAAATTAAAAACTAAAGCGAATTGTCAGTACAGCGTTTTTTTGAAGTACATGAACTTGAACAATATTGTAGACGAGAGAAAATTAGAATTCTCGGAGTTGCGGAAAGAACTGATGAAAAGGATGATGGTGAAGGAATTGTGACAAAGGTGGCCGAAGCCCTGAATGTTGAGTTCAATCCTGAGCTGGATATTTAGAGGGTGCATCAACTCGGAAAAAAAAGAAAGGTCCAAAGGCGAAATCATGGTCTGTGATTGTGTGTTTCGCTTCATAGAGAAAAAGAATAAAATTTATCTATAAAAAATCAAAATTAAAACTTCACCCCAGCTTTAATGGTGTTTATCTTTCAGAAAATTTGACTACCTTGCAAGCAAAAATGTTAAGATATGTCAAAAGTTGGTAAAAATTAATTGGTTCTCTTTTACACCATCAACGGAAAAATACGAATGAAGCAGTTAGCACGGGAATCAAAAACAATCAACAACAACGAACGTGACACAGGTATGGAGAAATTGGCAAACAATTAATTCGCCTGACGACCTATTTAAATATGGAATTAACATTACCAATACACCGTTGAACATAATAATATAATATATTTAGAAAATTCAAACGTTTTCGGCGCTACATATCGCCCTCATCAGGATCTATACACAAATATTTACAGCATTAAAACTTTCGTTGAACGAAAACACAAAAAACATAAAATAACTTGAAAGTAGTTTCGATAAAAATAGTAAAGCTTCATTCTACGGTCTTCGCAATTGTCTGGTCACTGCTAACAAAGAATCTGATAACAGAAACAATTGTATGCTAGGAGTTGATCGGATTTAAGGTTTTGTAAATAATTGTTTCAAATGGATTAAAATTACAGTAAAGTTCGGTGCAAAATTGTTTGGTTAAATGATTAAATAAATATCTTTGATTAAAACACGTTTAGTAAGAATGACGCTCCGTTTGCATACAGTTGTTTGTTTAGTACAGGGTTACTTCTTTTGATCACCAAGGCTTGATGGATTTTGGCTTCGTAGGATGTTTGGCATTTTCTAATTATTTCAAATTGCTTCATGTTATTCGGCTAAGTTTTGCACGAACTGCATTTTTTTATATGTTCTTTGATGGCACTTTTATTGACCTTGAAACATTTAAGTGCTCCCCTGCTCTTATACTCAAATGTCTTGCGGGCGTACCGATGTACGTGACGTTCACATCACGTGAACAGGTAAACTTATAAACGACATTTGAGTTCAAGATCAGAGGAGTTTTGCTTTTCAAAGAGAAATATTCCTGCACTTTTGTTGTTTTGTAGATCTACTACAAAATCACAAAATTCATGTGTATTTTCAGAATTAAGCTATTGAATATTAGGACCGCTTCTTACGACCTTTTTGCTAAGTGTAGGCGAATTTGTATGAGCTACGCCTTTGACTGCGCGCATGTTGTATGCAGAGATGTGGAAGTGGAAGCTGGAAGCGGTGGAAGCGGTCCTTTTTCTGTGGAAGCGGAAGCGCGAAAAAATCTACCGCTTCCGTTTCCACATAGGTTATTTGACTTGAAGAGTAACTAAGCGAAAAAGTTTTATCCGTTTCCCGATGTGGATTAAACGGTGAAGTTGCACTATAAGTCTGATTGAAAGTGAAATATCAGTAGCGCGAGAGAACGAGAATAACTAGCATCACATTTTATATCGATTACCGGTAAGAAAAAGATAATTAATGAACAATGAAACGTAGCCAATAAAATGATGATTTGATTAAAGTTAACTGACCTTGGTTAGGGGATTGAAAACGTTGAAAAGCAAATTACTCACGACGAAAACATTTTTATCATTCTACATCAGTGCTCTTCAATAGGGGTTCCACAAAACGTGTCGTTGTGTTCCGTGAGTTTGAAGGGTTCCGTGAGGGGACCGCGAAGGTTCTTTCTTTATCAATAGTATTGATTTCTTGTATGTAGTGGTGTTCTGTGTATATAAATAGTTTGTAATGGAATCTTGTGCCAGCAAGTTGCAGATTGTGATGTAATCCTATTTTCAACTTTAAGAACGTCTGAATTTGCTAACTTCCTTTGTTACGTAATAGTGGGCCTGTAATTTTAAGGCAGTGGCTATTTCGCCGTCGACGGCAATTTGCCCTTAGAATCTATTTTGCCGTGATCATTTACGTGTGTTTATATAGCCAAATTTGCTATTATCGCACCAGTGACTATGTGGTGTAGTGGATAGAGCGCTGGTCTTGAGTTACCGAGGTACCGGGTTCGAATCTCAGTTGGCCAGGAGTTTAAAAGAAAGGCAATGTACACTGAAGGGGCAGGCCTGGTATGTAAATGTACAGGGCAGTGTACACTGCAAGGGAGTGTGCAGGGTGGGGGATAGAGACCTGGGGTTGAAAAATTTTTTTAATTGGTTTTTAAAATTGACCAATCAGAGACGACCAAAAGTCACATGTTTAGTACGTCATTAAGATTGTCCAATCACAAACAACTCACGACAAAATAGTCTCTGAGGGTAAATTGCCGTCGACGGCAAAATAGCCACTGCCTAATTTTAATCTTGCTCTCCTTATACAAACACGACCGAAATTTCGCACTTCGGTATTCAGAAAGATTAAACTCCACATTCAACACGAATTCAAATATCTAAGAAAAAACAAACACAGAATAATTTGGAAGAATAAGTTCAAGCGAAGTAGGTAAAGTAAGAGCAATATATGGATAGGTTTTTGTCTACTCAAAATGATAAAGTGTTGGAGATGGCAGACTCCAGACCCAAAAAAGTTGTTTTAAGTTCTTGAAAATTGCTGTGAAAATAAAATGCAGTCTTCAATTTACCCCAACAGAGCAAAGGCTTACAAAAGTATGACGATGCTGGTGTTACGTGAACTGACAAATAACAACACAGAAAGGAGAAAATCCTGAATTATGAACAAGCGATAGGGGCAGTTTACAATTCGTTTGCAACTGACATAGATCTAAACGCCTATTGACATTCGTGTATTCATGTGGCTGTAGTGCTATGAGTCATATTAGTGAGACGTAGTTCTAATGGAAACCAGCTTAACACGACCAAAGGGGGTCGATATCACTTTTAGTTTATTTATTATGAACAAGATGGAATTGTACCTGGAAAACAACTCATGGATACTGCTTTCTCCTATGACTACAGTCGGATCGCACTCGGAAAACAAATTATTCAAGCCACTTTCTCCAATTCGGAGAAACTACCCCAAAATCATTTGTAATAACAGCCCCGAATTCTTCTAGGGCAGATTGAAGAAAGCATTGGTTACAAAGCCATGCTACAGTATACATCAGCTTTGATAAAGCGTTAAGTACGGTGCGTTTATTGAATGCTGCTCTGTACAAATGTGTAGATATAGAAATAGTAATATGATTCTTTGCATTTGTGGAAGTAAGATAAGCCGAATTTATCATCATATTCACTATCTCGCACTTAGCCTTCCCCTCTGTCTTATGGCCCATGAAACATGTGTTGTATTTGAAATCTGCGATAAATAAATGATTTGCTCGCTTATTGTTAGGCTATCAATTACCGGGAGACGAGAAGATTGAAGTTAAAATTCATATCCGGACTTGTTCAAATAAGATCACTTCGGTTCGTCAAGGCGCTTGGAGGCATCGAAGGTTTCAGCTGAAAACTTTTCACCCGTTGCGGTTATAAGGCGTCTATAGGTCGCCCAAACAAATTTCGTCGTTGTGGTCGGAAGGAGCCTACAAGGCACCATTATTAAATGCGTTCTTATGACTAGTTTGATCGACAAATTGAGTTGTCGTAAGGCACTCGCAGTTCACCAAAGCAAAATGCCGTCACATTTGTGTGACAAAATGTTAACAATAATGTCACAGAGATGTTGGCGCGAAAATGCAACCAGACAATTTTGTACAGATGTCAGTTTATGAGCTTTCAAGTCAGAAACAGCACATGCGATAAAGCAATTGCTTAGTATCGCTTGCAGAACTGAAAGTTGGTGCGATATTGTGATACAAGAAAGTGATTGTGACCTAGTGGTTTGCTAAAGGGCAGTTTCAGGGCCGCGGTGTAGGGAGGTAAGGGGGGAAATTATTCTGGGGCATATACTTATTTAGGTGCGCATTGAACTGCATAGTATAGCTTTTAGACGTGAAAGTTGTGAAATTTTGATACAATAAAGTGAGTGTAATTCTGTAATGCGTGAAGGGGTAGTTTCAGGGCCACAGCAAAGAGGGCGAGGGGGAAAATTTTGATTTGTTTTGACTGAAATTTTTTAAATATAAAAAAAAGAACGAAAATACAACACAATTAACAAATTTTGTTAAGGTTTCCAACATTTAGGGCTTTATTTACAAGCCTATTCTTTACAAATTTTTAGGTTAACGGACCAGTTGCTTAGGCAAAAACATGCTGATCATTTTGATACCAAACTTCTCAAAATTGGTTGAAATTTAGTCACTTAAACAAACATTTAGTAACCACTACTGCCTTGAGCTAGTAAAACTTTGTCAAAATGCACCGATATATAACGATCAGCGATAGCAAAAATGTGAAATTTATTGCGACCGCAAAGGGTTAAATTAGGTGGATTCGTCGCAGGTTTGCCTTTTTGCCGGATCTTTTACAGTTTTGTATTCTATTACAGCTATAACGAACCTCTAATTTAAATATATATAAGCTAATCATTTGTATTCAAAATCTATAGATTTTAAATTGAGTCAATGTTTTGCAGGTTTTTTTAACGAGCTTGTATTTTATTACAGCTAACTGCATTAAAATAATAATTATATCATCCATTGAAATAAAAATCCGTCGATTTATATGACGTTATCATGTCCCGAAGCAGATGAAGTGCTGTATATGAACATTTTTTGAAGAAGGCAATAACTTTCGATGCACAGTTATGCTCGATCAATGTCACACCTGCAATTCAGTTATCCCTAAACTAAAACAGGGAAGCACGTCGGCTAACCTGAAAAGGCACCTAAAGCGTTGTCATCGACAGGCATTTGACAGAGTTGAGGGAAAAGACTCTGAAGTTACTAAAAAAACAAAATTGCAGAAAGAAAAAGGGCAAAGTAGTATGACAGGTTTGTTTAAAACAAGTAATCGAAAAGCTACTGCATCCATCACTAAAGAAGATATTTCAAACGGAATATTGAAAATGATTGTCTACAAAAGAGTTCCTCGGACATTTTTTTAACACGATGGATTTCAATTGCTAAATGGTACCTTTGCAAAAAATTTGGAAATTCAACTAGGACGTCAAGCTATTCGTAGCATGGTACTCAAAAAATCCACGAAAGAAAAATCAAAGTTGTAGGAATCACTTTCTGGAGCTTTGGTTCCTATCAAATTTGATGGAGCCACTAGACTTCGATCACATTTCCTGGGTATTTCAGTGCAATACTACCATGAAGAACACGGTCTTACAGTAAAGACGTTGGCTTTAGTGGATACTGAAGCCAGTCACACAAGTTCACATCTGAAGGAAATATTGTTAAACACTTTGAAGCAGTTCAACATTAGCAAGCAACGAGTATTAGCTTGCGTTGTTGGCAATGCGTCAAATATGACTCGGACTGTGCAACTACTTAATAAAGATGAAGGAGATGCAGACGATAATGAAGGAATTAAAGATATACAAGATTCATTATCAATCGACCATACCATATACCACATGAGATGTGCTGAGCACACCCTGCAGTTAGGAATTCGTGACGTGTTAAAAAAAAAGGGCGAGCGGAAAAGTTTTTAACAAAATTGCGAAAACTTGCTCAACACTTACGTTCACCACACACCGATGGAATTCTAAAGCGTCGTGCTAACAAGGGAATGCTGATTGGCATGTTGACCCGTTGGGGGAGTACTTTACTCATGCTTCAACGATTAGCGGATTTGAAATGTCTTGTTCAGGATCTTGGCTCACATGAATCGTACCTTACCGAAAGTGAATGGGCTGAGGTCAAGATGATGGTCGAAGTACTACAAATACCGCACGCAGCAACAATTTATTTTCAAAAACAAGATCTCACTCCGGGAGAATGCCTGCTTCATTGGAGAGAAATCATGTTTAAATTGGAGAAGCTGGATAGAATTATATATTATTATTTTGAAGCAAAATAGCAAAATGACTTCCATGTGGTGAGATTTTACATGAGGAAATTGTTTTCTATTGATTTCTTCTTAAACTTTTCTCAAGTCCCTAGTGGCTACGCATTATGTTGCATGTTTGCTTTTCTTTGTGTGAGCGTGCCCAGGGAAGTTAAAACGGACCTTGCTTTCCCCAAATTTTTAGGTTTGATCCCGGTAGCTCTATAAAGGTATTAACAAGCAAAATGGAAAAAATGTTGCCTCTAAGTCGGGTGCGATTTTACACTGGTAGGTCATGCCATCAATTGTGCCCAGTTAAAATGTATCAATTAAAGTAGCTGCGCCTGCTTTACCGCACTAACATTTGTGAGGGCAACAACGAAAAGTTTAATTAAATGTGGACCATAGTTCGTCTACACGAAATGTTAGTCATCTTAGTTTGTTGATCAAAACTGGTAATACATGTACTTACAAAAAAAGAATAATGTCACAAACTATCGTTGAAAAGTGTAAAAAAAGGGGGCCTTGAACAATAAAAAATGATGGTGGGGCCCAAGTGTTGGTTGTTTTTGACTATTAAAAAAATGAGCTATTTAGTGGTAGGGCTATTTTACAATTTGGTGCGCCCCTTTTGGTATTTATGTTTTTGGTATAAAGTTCTTTTCCTACTCTGTTTGCTTTAATTCGGCTATAGCGAGAAAAGAGGCCATGGCTTTCCTCATAGTCAAGTAACCTATTCCATTAGGCAGGTATTGAACTATTTTCAAGCAAAAGCTTTCCCTCTAAATGCAGTTTGACTAATTGATGCTATTATTGTTTTATTTTAATCTTTTCTTAAACTTGGGATTTTATTAGATTTGACTTTACCCTAATTCAGACCTCCATACTTGTAAATGACGATTAGTCTTACCTAGCGGTATATAGAGCCTATCAATGACAAATATCAGTAGGCTAATAAACATTACTATTTACGTTTGCTATCAAAATGGCAGTGTATAATTTTGCTACCTGCAGTTCTCACTATTATAGTGGTAGGTGTACGCACTGTGATGCGATTTAAGATTATGACGTAACAGTGCTTTGTGAAAGAATTCAAAATAAAAGAAAAGAGCATGCTTGAAAAACACTTGAAAGAATAATTGCTTGTTGCATCTTGAGTAGTATATAATATCATTTTTGATCTGTTTTTTGCGGAGCGCTTTGCGGAGCGCTACGTCATTTCCGAACGTGCGGCTACGTCATTTCCGAACGTGTTGATACGCCATTTCCGAACGTGCTGATACGTCATTTCCGAACGTGTTGATACATGAACTTGGAAGTACCTTTTATCTGTAACGTTGTTTGGATTTACAATTGAACATGTTTTATTGGTTTGAATTCTTTTTATTTGTTCGAGTTCTTTTTAGGAATGTTTTGAAAATGTTGTTTCTTGTATTTAGGAATGATTAGGTATATTTGTTTTTAAGAATGGTTTTATTTGTTTGAGTTCTTTTTAGGAATGCTTTAAAAATGTTGTTTTTGTAAATGGTTTTATTTCTTTTTGGGAATGATTTCATTTATTTTTGAAAATGTCCTAATTGGTTGTACCCTCGCTTCAGAATACTCCTACTTCTTTCTTTTTGGAAATGATTTCATTTATTTTTGAAAATGTCCTAATTGGTTGTACCCTCGCTTCAGAATACTCCCACTTCAAAAGTTCTCCAATTGATTTCACTTTTCAACTCGTTTACGATTTTTTGTCTTATTGTAACCACAACTGCTGTAAAACGGAAACATTAACTTTAGGTCGTGACTGAAGCCTTTGATACTAAATCATAACTACTTCCTTTCGAGCGTAAGCATTAATCGTGCGTAATCATTCACTTCTTGAATTGTTTATAACATCATAGAGCCTCTGATCTATTTCTCCTTTTGATTCCCTAGAATGTTGTTTCTTTACTCTTCTAGATGTGTTTATTGGAGGTATTTTCCTTTACTCGTGATATTTCTGCAGTTGGCTGGAATTAATTTACATCTATTTCAGTAGAACTAGGCAGGTAATGGATTCAGTCTTATTACAATACAATCTTGGAGGAATATGAATGTAATTACCACTGTCCTGAAAGACAGATGTTTAAGGGAAAAATTTTGCGTGTCTATCACTAGCTGAAAACGTACATAAGAAAATAATTTGAAAGCACAACCAACAGTTTTGAACTAGCTGCAGATACAATGTTGGGGAGTGTAGATTTCAAAACTAGGGTCAGACACAATCTTGGACGAGTATAGATTTCATTACCAGCCGCAGATAAATCTTGGAAGAGTATAGATTTTAGAACTAATCGCAGATACAATCTTGGACGAGTATAGATTTCAGAATTAGCCGCAGATAAATTTTGGAGGAGTATACATTTTAGAACTAGCGACAGATACAATCTTGGAAGAATTTAGATGTAGTTACCAGTATCATGAAAGACAGAGATGTTTGAGGGAAAAGTTTGCGTGTCTATCACTATCTGAAAACGTACATAAGAAAAATAACTTTAGTACCACCAACAGTTTAGAACTAGCTGCAGATAAATTTTGGAGGAGTATAGATTTTGGAACTAGCGTCAGATACAATGCTGAGGGATTATAGATGTAGCTACCAGTATGGCGAAAAACAGATGTTAAAGGAGAAAATCTGCTCGTTCATCACTAGTTGTAGGCTTACAGAAGAAAATAATATACAGTTTTCTAGATCATCACGTTTGTTGAAGAAAAATCACATGCAATGACATTGCGAAACTGCTTCCAGAAGAGTTTGGTGAAAGAAACAATAGCAAATTTGACACATTTTCAAACAAACTTTTACCGTTAGATGTTAGTTTCACACTTTCTTGGAAGACAATTTCAGTAGTTTGACCAGACCTTTGGGTGAAATGTAGATTTGCTTCACATATGACAGTGAGGTAGTTAAATTTTTATGTTAGTTTCACACTTTCTGGGAAGAAGGTTTCAGTAGATTGACCAGACCTTTGAGTGAAATGTAGATTTGTTTCACATATGACAGTGAGTAGTTAAATTTTTAGTGCAGTGGTGGAAACATTTTGAAAAGATCGCGACAAAAGAAGTTTGTTTCAATTCAGCAGTTTTTAATCACTACTAAATATTATTGAACCAAGAAGATTGAACCTTTATTGTGTTTGGAGACTACTTCAATAATTGTTCAACTTTTACTTGTAAACATTCACCACGCATCTAATTGACAGAATCTTTTCATATAACTAGAAAACAAAAAGTTATATCCTGTTATAACACTGTTTTAAGTAAAAACTATCAAATTCTTAAACCATCAACATAAAATTCATATTTTTCAAAGTCAGGAAATCAGCTAAGATTACTATCAACAAAAATGTGATGCAAACGGAAACATCAACATCACGTCAGCAAACCTTTAACCAATCACAATCGACACAAAACTTCAAAAATGGTGTACTATCAACCCTCTGTTCTTCATTCTTTTTGTCAATAATTTTCTGACCACACATGGCTCTCACCATAACTCTCTCTGTTCTCTTTAAAATTGCGTTTTGATTTTCTTTTTAACACCATACCTCACTTAAAGCACTACTGTTTACATCGCAAAACCGAGAAGATTTAGCTGTAATTGTGTGCAAATCATAAAACATTCACCTCAAATTCACATTCATTGTTCATACAACTAGAAACCAAAATTGTATCGTATCACCACACTGTTTTAAGATTTTTTCCGAAATTTAGCAACTTTTAAACTTATTAACACGAAATTTTTACTACCTTTCAAAATCTACTTAACTCACCTACATAAAAATAAGCACAACTTCTAACATCATTTGTAGGACATTAACATAAAACTCATATTTTCCACAGTTTACTTAGCTCACCTACGTAGAAATAAGCATAATTTTTAACATTATTTGTAGGACATTAACATAAAACTCATATTTTCCGCAGTTTACTTAGCTCACCTACGTAGAAATAAACCAAACTTTAAACATTATTTGTAGGACATTAACACAAAGTTCATGGTTTTCACAGTCTACCTAGCTCACCTACGTAGAAATAAACACAACTTTTAACACAAAATTTATGGTTTTCAAAGTCTACTTAACTCACCTACATAGAAATAATTGCGAATAATTGCGCAAACTCAAATTGCGAATAGGTTTTTGTGCATTTTAAATATATCACAGCTTGTTTTCTGCTTTGATGAATAAGCAGCAATATATTTGTCTTTGTGGAACGTACAGAACTACAGATTGTCTCAAGAACACATTCACTTCTTATCTCTGTAGCGTGTCGCGCCTCGCACTTCATCGAGCTGCCACGCCAAACATCTTTTTGGCTTTTTTTTTACATTTTTTTTATTAGTTTGCTTTCAGTGGCTTAGCACCTTGCTCCCACTGATGTGTGTGATTCTAGTTGTTTACTGTAAGAGCTGTGTTTGCTAATTTGCAACTTCGTGCGTCCCCAGTTTGACGCCCAGCTCGCACACCTTTGCTATTTTACCCTATGATTTTACTGTAATATTAACTGACGAAGTACATACCGTCAGGTTTGTAGCCGCTCGGCTATCTCCGTTTAAAGTACATCGTGCTCCTATAGTTCACACGCCTGGCGATGTAACCTCACGCCAGGAATCTAGCCTGCATGGCTTTCCGGCAACCTAGCCGTGATATTGCAACGCGTATTGTTTATTGTTATTGTATGCGTCTAAAATCACACACATTTATTTTTCTTTTTTTATTAGGGTTAGATTATGTTTATTTTTACCTTCTCTTGGTAGCTCGGTGATCGGCTTGCCTTTCCCGCCATTGGATTGTTTATCCGTTATTTTTTGTTGGTGTGACGTGTGCAGCGTCCTGTTTACATAGACTTGTGCAGCGACCTAATTCCTGGTGTCGCGTGCAGATTTTGTTACCGACCATGTGGTCGGAGATATTGAGCTCTCTTTCTTCGTCGATCGCCGTGGCGGACGGACGTGTTCTGGTTGTCTGTCATGTTTCTCGTTCGTTGTTGATCGTCGTGGCAGAAGGACGTGATTTTTGATTATCTGCCACAGCTTGCGCGAATTGATGGAATAAAATATTGCTGTAGTGCTTTCTTCCTTGTGACTGCCATATAGTTCCCAGCAATTGGGATTCAGTCAGCACGTTATTGCTCAAAGGATCTTATTTCCTACATCTCCTTTGCAACTCTGATATGCAGTACACTCTGCTCTTTATTATTTAAGGTTTCTACAGATATCAAAGCTTGCTTTTTACATGGCAATTTTTTCCAGTGGCATTCATTTTCAAGCAATATATCTGCACTACATTTATCCATTTTAAACCTGAAAAAATCAACGGTCAATAAACTGCGAAACTTGCTGCCTGGAATGCTCCAATTAATTATATCAAGAAAATGCAATCATGAAGATAAGTGTGCAATTACAATTAAAGGAACTCATACCTTTCATTGTTTCAAACATGGTTGTGCAACCAGACTAGGTATGAAACGCATCAGTAACGACAAGCAATTTTCATTAGAAACTGATATTATCTCATCACGAGAAGATATTCCTGCACAGAACATTAACATTGGACAGCATGTTTCAGCCTTATATGATGATAATTGGTACGGTATATAGGTATAGCACAGCATATTGACAAAACTAATAAAGATGTTTTCCTACAATTAATGCATCCCAAAGGATCTTCACATTATTTTTACTGGCCCGAAAATGAAGATGTATGCTGGGTATCATTTCAGCATATTCTGTGTGCAGTCACTCAACCAACACTTGCAAACTCTCTAGGACAGTACCAATTATGTGCACAGTCAACAAAAATAATAAACAATGCTCTTTTATGTCGTAGTAAAAAGAAATTTGTGAATGTTTAAGCTTACCTTTAAAGACAAAATATGATATTTTTGGTAAAGTATTGCACAGTTACAGGTGCACATATTTTGATTTATAGGTATTGCATTTATCTGTATTGAAGTAATATTTTGACATGATTTCTGCTTCTTAAATATGACTAAACTATGTAATGCACAAAGTATGCATAATTTCATAAATAAACAAAGACTCCACATGTGTTTAATTGCAACTTTTTATGGGATGATGTCATTCTGAGGATATTTATCATATGGTAATTTTGTGATACTAGAAAATGCCTGGCAGCTTTCTGACACAAAATTTAGTTTGTCTTGTTAAAAAAGCAACACTCTATAAGCCATTGATTTTATTTGTGATTCGAAATCTCATTAAAATTTGCTTTCAAATCATGTGTCACACATGATTGCAACTGGTGGGAATCTCGAGATATTTTCAATCAAAAACTTTGTTCCGCATGATTGAGCTCAATGCGGTTCACCAATAACCCCAAGGCTAAAGGTCAAAGGTTACAGTCCAAAAGTTTAGTTTTTAGTGTTTGGCTAAAAAAGTGTATGTCCAGCAATATCTGAAAATATCATAGCACGCGAGTTTTCACTAGCTGAGAAGCATTTTTTCAAAGTTGAACATGTGAATACAAAATTTTTTTTCTGCTTCAGGGATCACAAAAAATAGCCAATTTTAATTGGCCATAACTTTTTTTCTAGTTGACCAATTAAAAAAAAAAATTTAGAGCAATCAGAAAGAGAAGTTCCATCACTCTGTCGAATTTCATCAAAATCTGAGAGGGTGGGTGAAAAAATGTCATTTTTTTGAATCCTTTGAGGTGAATGGCCCAGGTTCAACTGGACTAGAGTTAAGGTTACTAGCCTAGCCTACATCTAAAAAAAAATCAGCTTTCTGAACTAGAAATCTGTTACAGACAATTGTCTCGAGACTAGTCACGAGCTGCAATAACTTCTTGTGCGATTCGCATTTTGTCCACCCCTGCCAAACCGCACCTGTATGATGGCAAACTGAACCCAATTTCCGTAATAGAAGAGAGAAGGAGAGAGAGATTGTTTAAATTTGGAAAAAAAGCGGAATAGCTTTAAAAGGCAATGGACTTACAATGTCATAGTTTACAACGTAAACATGAACTACTAGTTTCCGTAAAGTAGTGGCAGTCCAAGCAAACATTGAGCACACATCTGTTGCAGGTAAGTTAGTTATCATATTTTATGTACTTTGAAATTAGTTGGTCTGAAAGTTGAGTTGGAGATAAAATACGGTTAGTAAAGTGAAGAATACACATTTCTTTGTTGTAGAGGTTCAGAGCAGCAGTCTACTGAAATCATACATTGGCCTACATTTTCCTGACCTGCTTTTCCTCATTAACTGTGTAAGACAATAGGAGAGATGCTGTGCCGCAGCCCAAGGTGTATCCTACATGCTAAATAGATAAACTTTATAACTTTTATGTACATTTTCGTATTCAATTAACAATTTAATTCCAAATAGACCCATATTTTTTTGGAAGCAGATATTTTGCTGTTGATGGCATTTTACCCTTGGTGACTATTTTTCCATAATCATTCAAATGTGTTTGCATTGCCATAATTTCTATGATTTTGCAAGTGACACTTCAGCACGTGAATAGTGCACCTGCCTTGAAATGCAATGGATATATTTTTTTTTATTTGCCATATTTATCCTACATTCACAGAAAACCATGTATCACTATGTTTTGGGCGGTGAGTCTGCACTGTCTTGGGAGTTGCCATTTCCGGGTCACCTGTCTTCCACATAAAGGTGGGGCGTTCCGTTAAATGCCTTGCCCAAGACCACAACAAGCATACTTTTCGGCTAGTTCTCCACAACCTCCCATAAATGCTGAGCGCCAAGCAGGGAAGCTATAGATACCATTTTATAAAGTCTTTTGGTATGGCTTGACAAGGGGAATGAACCCCAGGTCTACTGACTGCGAAGCAGATGCTCTAAAAACTACACCATCAGGTCGGTTGAAATCTTGGCTAGAGGGATATTTAAAGAAAGGCAGTGGCTATTTTGCCATCGACGGCAATTTACCCCCAGAGACTATTTTGCCGTGAGTTGTTTGTAATTGGTCAATCTTAATGACGTACTAAACATGTGACTTTTGGTCGTCTCTGATTGGTCAATTTTAAAAACCAAAAAAAAAAATTTTGCACCCCCAGGTCTCTATCCCCCACCCTGCACACTCCCTTGCAGTGTACACTGCCCCGTACATTTACATACCGGGCCTGCCCCTTTAGTGTACACTGCCTTTCTTTTAGAGCCCTGGCCAGCTGAGATTCGAACCCGATACCTTGGTATCTCAAGACCAGCGCTCTATCCACTACACCACAGAGTCACTGGTGAGATAATAGCAAATTTGGCTATATAAACACACGTCAATGATCACGGCAAAATAGATTCCAAGGGCAAATTGCCGTCGACGGCGAAATAGCCACTGCCTTAAAGAAAAGCAGCGTACACTAGAGGGGGAGGCCTGGAATGTGAAGGTGTGGGATATTGTTCACTAGGAGGGAGGATACAGTATGGGGAAATGCACACTGGGGATGCAAATCTTTTTTAATTGATTAATAAAATTGACCAATTTGAACTACCAAAAGTTGCATGTTCAATATGTTATTAAGATTGACCAATCATAAATAGCTCTAGGCAAAATAGCCTCCAAGGGTAAAATGTCATTAATGGCAAAATAGCCACTACCTATTTTTTGCAATATACCGGTACTAAAACATAGTATTCTGCTGAAAGTGTTTCACGTAAATAGCTGCTACTAAAACATAAAATTTTTGAAAAATTATACATCAGCATTGGGGTTAGTTTTGATTGGAATTAAGGTTAGGATCTCTTAGAAGAATTTCCACGTTTAAATAGCACCCCATTTTTGAGGGTAACCTAAGGTGTCATGTCTAAATACCAATAACTGACAGGATGTTGCATGTGTTTTCACATGGCTGAAAGGTGTTAAGTTTGTATTGCTAATTTTGCACTTGCCAGCAACCCAAACCCTAGTCCTTGCTAAAGTCTGTCTTGGTCTTGTAAAGTATGTGTACAATGTAAAGTTTCCACTTATGGCGGTGGCAATTTTTTTGGGTCCTATCTATGTCCATGATATGTACTATGCACATGATGTCTTATGACTTGTGACGTCAGCTAACCATAACTCTTAGCCAAAATTAAACTAAGTCTAAACTTTACCCGATTTTTGTACAAAACAGATATTACAGGACATTGCAGTCATGTAATTATTAGAACTGCTGATTTTTTTTTGCACACGCCAACATTAAACAGCTGTGTCAAGATAGATGTTTCCAACACTACAGCCAGGGCACTTTTTAAGTGACGTAGCATTTTTTGTAATGCATCTGTTATCAGTAGCATCAAGGTTTACACTAGCGTTGCTATGTAATTTTTCTTAATAAATGTTGATTTAGAAGTTTAAATGCACTCAACCTCCAACTCATAGATGAGATTTTTAGCCACTCGCCAATTTGTCAAATACTTTGAGGCAACACTGATTTCAAGCCAAGTTACTTATGTACAGTAACTTGTTCACATATTTCTTGGTTTGCCAAGGAATCTTTTTTCATTTGGTGTGTCCTAAAAGAATTTTACTGGCAAATTTTTGGGGGTGTTTTATGTGCTTGGCCAAACCAATATCTGAAACTACTTATTACCAAGCAACAGCAGCTCAATGTTAAAACATATGGTTTTTTATTGTAAGGTTTATAAATTTATGATTACAGTGATACTTCTCCAGAGCCCATTTCTACAGTTTGCACATAATTTTTGCCAAGTTAGGAGTAATCAATGAATTATTTGTGCAGTACAATAACACAGCAAAAATGATTTTTAAGTATAAACCGGAATAATGGCATAGTGCACAAGTAGACTGTGAAAGTAATGAGAAAAATAACAATTATTGCCAATATTTTTTAATACTAGAACATCTTTGTATTCAGGTCTACTTTGGAGTTTACAGTCAATCTACTGCTGGCATCACGATGCATTTGTATCACAACACTGTAAACAGCCAAACAGGGAAAATTGCTGCATGGTGCATTTCTCAAGGTGCAACAACTTCGTCAGATGTTGTGAGATTTAATCTCACTGTCGTTGCTAACTAATGCTCTAACCCGCTCTACTGTGTTGGTCATTTGCTAGATTAAAATTAAATTACTGGTGACAAAGTAAGTGCTGCTCAAAAAATGTGCTTCTGTTTGTGTATTTTATATTGTGTAGCACACTCTAGTTGAAAGTTGCACATTATGATAAACTTTTCTATTTATGTTAATAAGTTTTGATCGCTTTTCATGCTTCACTTGGTTCAAATTATTTTTTGGCATATAGTTTACTGTGTGGACTAGTTCATTAATAGTTAATTAAATGTCATTTGTAAAATTTATCGCTGACGTATTATTTATGGCTGCTAAGCATATTTAGGCTTGCATACGTAGTTGTTTGCTAAGTAGGCAAAGCATTAACTCAGAAGTTTTAATTTTTTTTACATTGGTTACCACTGAGGTATTATACAGTGCAGAAAGCATTTATTTGCTATATTTAAGGTTTGTAAAACCTGTTCTATTTGCATGAATGTAAGCGGCACGTTGCTATCACATTATTTCCAACATTTTGTTTACTTTTATTAATTGTCCTTTGTTGATTGGTCAAGTTTCATTAAACTGGAAGTGTTTTTCTGAAATGCGCATTCAGAGCTTATGCTTATTAATTAGTTTCAAGTGTTTGTTTTGGTACGACAACGTTGACTGTGGCTAAAGCAAACACCATCTAATTATTAATAAGCCAGAAAATTTCGCTTATTGCCTGTTCCTAGAAGTTGATTGCTAGCGTTCATTGACATGTTTACACTGCCTTATTTGGTGATGATCTTACGAGGTTGAGTCAAAGTTAGAAATAGTTTGGGGATGGAGACCGATTTGTCTATAGTAAGCGGTCTGTATCGCATTGCACTGTAGGAATTAGTGTAGTGCTAGCAGCACACTACAGTCTATAAAAAAAATGTTTATTAGTCAAGAAGAGGAATAACTTTTATTTATTGTTTCCATAGCAGCTATTTTGTGTTTTATCGTCAGATTGAGGTTGGAATTACGTGTACACTTAAACTGACAGTAAATATTTTAATCTTAACTTTGAACAGAAAGCTTCTTGCAAGTAAAATGTCGAAGTGTCAATTCTATACGTTGATAGGATCTGGCAATAACATTCAAGTGAACTTTTGTTTAGGATTTGCCATTTTCTGTTGTATTGTGCAAGTATGGATCAATTGAAAGCAGTTCAAAAAACCTTGAAGGAATATGATCAAGATCATTTGCTAAAACATTATGAAAGTTTAAGTACTGAAGATCAGGAACATTTGCTCGTTGACATCAAGGATATTGATTTCAAACATCTCAGAGGTTTCTGTAGTTTTTATTTGTAATTGTTTCGTTTGACTCATGGGTGCCAAATTTTGGTACTTACGTATTAACGGGAGGACCTTTAAAAACACGACTCAAAAATTGAAGTAAATTATTTATTGAAACGGTTAAAACAATAAAATACTCCCTTCCAGTGTACACTGCCCCGTACATTTACATACCGGGCCTGCCCCTTCAGTGTACACTGCCTTTCTTTTAAATAAAATAACATTAAAAATCAAAGGTCCTCCCGATAATACGTAAGGACCCAAATTTTTTTTTGGAATTCAGTAGTGCGTAGAAATTTTCAGTTGCACATACATACAAACGTAGCAACTCACGCACGTAAGATTTTAGTCGCGCGGTGCGAGCGCATGACCGCATTTTTACACCCCTGTATTGACTTTAAACTTATCCTTTGGTTAATTTGATTTCCATTTTATTTGTTTCAAAGATTTGTGGTCAAAGTTTGTTCCAAAAGCAGGTGGTTCGTGCTGTACCTGCAGCATAAAAAAAACAGTCGCCTTTATGAGTTTTGCTATTTTACAATTTTGGTTTGCCAGAAATACAACGTGCTCCAATCAAACGAAGCTTCAGCAGCTATGCAGGGCAAATTGATGAAGCTATGCAGCCTATTCCTAAGGAATCTTTTGCCAGTGTCAATCGTGGCAACCAAAAAGACAAAGTTGCTTGGGAAAATGAAGGTATTTGAGGTGGAATAGTACATTGCACTTCATCTGCTTGTAAAGGCCTTTACTTTAATGATATTTATTTAGGCTTACGTTCAATTAGCGAAGGAAAAGTGGCCGTACTTGTATTGGCTGGAGGCCAGGGCACAAGACTTGGCTCCAAAAACCCAAAAGGCATGTTTAATGTTGGAATTCCTTCCAAGAAGTCGCTTTATCAAGTAAATGCAGAAAAAATAAAAAGATTAGAAGATTTTGCTTTTGAAAAAACCGGACGTCGTGGTACAATACCATGGTAAGTGCTCACTGCTATAGAATTAATGACATGCTCTAAGTCTAGCAGAACGTTTTTTTCTCTCGAAATGAAACTTGCCACAAGGTTTGTTTTTTGACTTAAAAAAGTTGACGCTTGCGCGCACGCGTGAGGCTAGCTACTTTGGAAATATTTTAAAAGATAAAATTTTATTAAGTTGTCACACACGAACAACAAGAAAGCACCAGTCCGGTCTCGCCACTATGGGGGCTCTTCAGTAGTGTTTATCCGTATTCAGTGCCGTGTATAAAGATAAAGTTTTAATTTTTTTTATCATTAAAGTTTTCTTTGTGCAGGTACATCATGACAAGTGAAGCCACAATGAAAAGCACAAAAGATTTTTTTGAAAGTCACAATCACTTTGGACTGGACAGCAAAAACGTGGTATTTTTCGAACAATACACTCTTCCTTGTACAGATTTTGATGGAAAGGTGTTATTGGCCCAAAAACACAAGGTAGCCCGTGCTCCAGGTAATAAAAACGACTGTTTGCGTACAGAAGCGAAGTAGCGTAATTTTTACGACACTATTTTTGTCGTTTACTGTTATACTTTTCATTTGACTTAATATATAAACGTCAGCAACTTCGCACAAGTCTATGTTGCTTTTTGTTTTGCGCTCTGTTCAAATCAAATCCCAAAGCTGCAGTTTTGAAATCAATGAAGTGCAAACATTTTGTTTCTTGTAAGCTGTATGTTGCTTTGAAGACTGCCACGCAATTTCTCAATTATGTCACAACTACCGTACTTTATTTTGAATATTACACAATCTTTCTGAAATTAGCTTATAATAAAGTTTTACTTAAATGATAGGAATTTTATTATTTTTTGCTGGACCTACTAAAAACCAGCTGGAAAAATGCATAGAAAATTTTATTTTCCAGGAATTTTTTTTTGATTATTTGGACATTCGTCTTTTCTGATTATGCAAAGCGTTTGATGTTAAGTCAAAAAGATAATAAATGGTGATATGATTAATGATTTGATTCACGTCATAGCTTTTAATAAATTTTTATTCTCGCCCAGACTCGCTACGCCGTGACTAACTTTTTGTAAACAATAACGCCTTGGTTGTAAAAATAGTCAAGAGTTCATGATCTTAACAATTTTGATTTCACACTGGTTATGCGTTTCAGGTTGTTTGCTAAACGTGCGGACATGTAAAGTTTTGACCCAAGTTTCATCGTGAAGTATGTGCAGCTTGCAAATTCGTTGAGTTTGCTGAAACTGCTGCACTTGGGCCAATGTTACATTGCTAGCACAAAAAGCGATCCACTATATTTGACTGACATTGTGTAATTGGTATTTTTGATACGGCTTCACTTTGATAGCCTTTTGTTTTTTGTGCTGTTCTACTCGTTAAGTTTCTGCAAAAGAAGTGACTTTTTGAATTTCGAAGAATTATAAATTTCTTTACTTGTTCGACACTTTGCAATGTCAATTGTATTGTCGCCGTATTGGCTTTATACCTTCCCTCTGTAGCCTTCAAGTCAGTTGCAAATGGAAGCTTAAATTTGAATTTTCTTTTGTCACGGCTAGATCCGGTTTACATAGTGCGCAACTTTTCGGCCGTTGCTATTTTCAAGTTGTCCCGTAATTGTGAGTATCGGAGTATAAAGCTAATCGGCAGAATTATGCTTTTGTTGACATGCTTGTACATGTACGCATCTCGCAAAATTCTTTTTACATCAAAGTATGAAAATGGTATTAGAGATGGTCAAAACTGTAGCGCAATTGAGAATGTTAAAGCTAAAGGACAAAGTGTTTAAATAAAATTAGCTCTGGCTTTGATGTTGGAATTGTAGGTAGATTCCAATCGCCTTTAGTACTAAGTATTTCATGCTCTTTCATTCTGTCTACTGTAGATGGCAATGGCGGACTTTACCGAGCGCTGAGAGAACGGAAAATAATTGATGATATGGTAGCACGGGGCATTGAAATCGTTCACGTTCACTGTGTTGATAATATTCTACAAAAAACAGCAGACCCCGTTTTTATCGGATTCTGTCGGTCGAAAGGTGCCGATTGCGGTGCAAAGGTACGTGGCGTTGTTCTACAGTGCAGCACTTTGCATGATTTGTACACAAGTTGTTTTTTGTAAACTGTGAAAATTTTTGTCTTCTTTAGGTAATGATGTAACAAAAGTGGTTTTACGCAGCATTCCTTGTACGGTTTTATACATTTTTTTGTATTTGCTTTAAACGGAATTTTTTATCTGCTTTGTTACCGTAAAACGTTTGAAAAAACTTCGTTCAAGAACGATACGGAAAAAGTGTCTGAAGCCGGACAAAACCGTAAAATTATACACCTTTGGTACGTACTCTGCGGACAGATGTGGATGTGCTGATGAAAACGTATACAGTGTATATCGAGCGGATGAAATTTTTTTTACAAAAACTCATGCGAAAGAAAAGAGTGCAAAGCTTAAAAAATCGTGCAAACAAATAACAAACGTTCTGAAAATATACCCTAACTGTCTGTAGTTTGACATAAAAAAAAGACTTTCAAGCATGAAATGTGCTTGCTACATTATTTTAACAGTCTTTCTAAGAGCGATTCGTCATGATAATTAAATTTTATCCTGTGGTATTTCTTAATACTCTGGTTTTCCCGTGCTGCACCGGGCTAGAGTGGTAAAGCTCTTCCTCCAACATGTCCTAAGAGTCGACTTTTGGGTACCCATTAATGGCTGTCGGCCTTATTGGTGGTTGGGCTATCAGTCTGCAATTTGCATTCATAGCTAGTTCGAAATAGACTACTGCTGTCACCTAGCCTGATCTTGATTAGGTTTGTGGTGTGAACCTGGGTGATATTTTCATGCCGTGCTTCCATCCTAAGGAAGAGGAGGGGAAAGCACAACAGCAACTCTCTGGTTGCTATTCGGTACTCTGTTTTTGTGAAGTACATTCACATTAAAATGATCTTTCGTTTTAAATGTTATTTTTGTAGGTTGTTGAAAAGACTGAGCCCAATGAATCAGTTGGCGTTGTGTGTAAGGTTGACGGCGTATACCAAGTAAGTGGAATTGACTACTGACTATGCATCAACGTGGGGAGGGGCTAAAGCAATTTCTTTCCTTTTGAAAAGTAAGTAATTTCACTTTTTTTTTTTGAAAAACTTTGTTGCCAAATAAGGGTTATGGTCAAGGATTTTCCCAAGACACTCATTACGTTTTTTTTTATAAAAAGTCCTTTTGCGTCTCATTATTTATAGTGCAGATATCTCTTTTGTGACATAATAAAACCCAATCTTAGTGTGCCGTCAGCTAAAATGTGATTTATAAAAGTGTTTTTATATTTTCTCTTTAAAGTGACTTGTATTTTTTTATTAGGTTGTTGAGTACAGCGAAATTTTACCTCAAACTACCGAAAAGCGAGACAAAAATGGCCGTTTACTTTACAATGCCGGCAACATCTGTAATCATTATTTTACGATGAATTTTTTGCAGCAAGTGTGCAAGTAAATTTTTCTAAGTTTTAGCCTAGTTTGGTATTTTTACACTTCAGGTCGTTCACGCGAAGCGAGCGAAGTTGAGCTATTTTCATGACTGACTGCTTGGCAAAATGCTAAAGTGTTCGGTCAGATTGCGATATCACATAATTGTAAAACGGAAATCGTTAGTGCTAGTGCACTAGTATATTAATTGCAAACTGCGAACGACAAATTAACCTCGGCCTAATTTTTCGGGTGCTTTTTTGCCAATTTTGATAGATCAGTACTTTTGTTAACTTTAGTCTTAATGCAGATCCAGCAGCGTTCTTCCGCATCACGTCGCCAAAAAGAAAATTCCCCACGTTACTGAACGCGGTGACGTCATCACGCCGACGTCGCCCAACGGCATCAAATGGGAGAAGTTTGTTTTCGACGTTTTTAAATTCTCAAAGTTGGTGCTTAGCTATTTCTTTAAAAGACAAGCACGTTATTGACTCTGTTGTTGACTTAAAGGAATTTCGTCGTGTTTGAAGTATCCAGAGATGACGAGTTTTCGCCACTTAAAAATGCCGAAGGGGCTGCCTCAGCATCGCCTATGCAAGCCAGATGGTCATTGGCCTCGCTACATCACAGGTAAAATCCACTTGTATAGTTAGAAGAGTATTACTGAACGACAACAAAGTCTTTTATTTGCTTCTACGATTTTTACAGACGAAAAACTTATTGACACCCATTAATCTTGTTTTTAGTATAGTAAAGCCTCGTTATAACGCGATCGTCGGGGTCCATGAAACGTCATAGCGTAAAAAGCGGGGTCACATCGTATCGGGATTAAAACCATAATCACTTTTATTTTTAGCATCACGTGAAAACCACAGTAAATATAGTGAACTAGCCGGCGTCGCCCGGCAGGGCCCCACATCAGTGATGTCGAGGTTAACCAACCCGGCTACACCCATGGATCGTTGTGAAAACAGCAATAAAAATTTATGTTTTTCCACATAGCCAAATCGCGTTCCGAAATAAATCTGTCGTTTTTAAAACGCAATTGATGAAAGAGCATTTACGTGGAATTGTGCATAGCCACTACATGTCTCCAAGTTTCTGGATCCCCTGGCAATGTCTTATTTGCACTATTTTATCCATAAGCGTTCGTAAACCCCAGCAAACTTTTATTTGTTAAATTGAGCTAGTGCTTCAATTGAAATTATATCAAAATTGTGGAAGGGCGCTAAAGTGGTTGATATGTATTTTTGGGATTAAGCTATTAAATAGTAGGCCCACTACTTACAACTGTTAGGGTATTTGTAGGAGCTAACGGAAACATGTTGCGTGATCCTGGCATGAACGCAGCCAGGCAAAAAGCAAACTAACCCTAAAGCAAACACTCGGTTACATTGTGAAAATAGCAGTGCCTTCATCAGTATTGTGGAGTATAAGAATATCGGTTCAGCCGGCTTCACCAAATTGATATTTGTGAGAACAGCAATAAAAAGTTAGTGTGCTGTTGACACAGCCAGTTGTTGTTCCAAAATCAAAAGTACCGTTTTTTGAAGGAAATCGATTAAGCTTGAAAAAACCATCACGGGGGTTGCGCATAGCCGCCATTGTTTTCCTAAAGTTTCTGGAGTTCCTGACTACATCTTACTCTGCTTGTGTTCTACGTCAGAACTGACCTTGCTCGCAATTGGAACAGCCAGCGATTACAAAATGTTTTATTTGTTCAATTTTATGAAGTGCATCGAAGCAAAATTTCAAAGTTAAGGGTAGGAGAGGCGCCAAAGTAATTTGATCTAAATGTTTTCAGGAATCCCTTATTAAATATTAGAAACAGTTTTAACGACTTTTTCGTTGCTGAATGCCTATTTGTGCGACCTAAAGCTTTTGGCTGCACGCATGCTGCTTTGTCTCGACATTTACGCAGCTGGAAAGAACAAAGTAACACCAAGTGATGCACCTACAGTTAAGTTATTACAATGGTAGCCATTAGTAATGATGAGGTTAAAAATATCAAATCAGACAGCTGCGCCGGCCTCACCCAATCGCAAAGGAAATGGCTTCAACATTTAGATGATGTGTAGCTCCAAACTAATGTTTTGATGTAAAAGATAAAACAGGACCACCTTACTTCCATGTTTTTGTAGAAGGATCACCAGTTTGTTTGCTTGGAGTGGGCGGCTGCATGTTGAACGTTTAGAGACTTCATTCTTTGATAAATCTTTTAGAAAATGTAGATCGCTAATGCCAAAGAAGCACGCTTTTGAGAAAGAATAGTGAAATTGTACCAAACAACTAACTTTTTCTAAAAAATGCAATTTTGTGAAGTGCAGGCACCAAAATTTTAAGTGCTTTCAGTCGGTAGGCTATACCAGAAAATTTTTTAAATCTTCATTTTGTGATAAATCATTTTGCGAATTTAGATAGATAATGCCAAAGAACCATGATTGCTCGGAAAAAGTAGTCAAAATATACCAAAGAACTAACTTTTTCTAAAAGTTGCAGATTTCTTAGGTCTAGTAGGAAAATTGTTCAATTAACATCGAAACATAACGTATTGCAACCAATTTCCATCAGCCAATATAAACTAATCCTTAGCCTTAACTAATTAGAAAAACATTACTGGAAAACACATTTTTTCAGCTTTCAAACGACACGAGTTAATACCTTATCGTAATGTTTATACAGGGTTGGGCATAAGTTACCCGTCTTTACCCATTTTTCGTCTTTTAAATAAGAATACGATGTTTTCGAAAATCACATATCATTTATTTTATCAACTAACTATACATTAACGAGACAAACATAGCAAATGTCAAATAAAGGTCTATTAGTCTCTTACAAATGCTCAAAGTGTAGACCACCAGCATCGACACATCGATTGCGCACACCTCTGCAAACTTTTTGACAAAGGTTTGGATTGTTATTTACAAGAACAAAAAAATCTGTGATTCTTCTCTTCATATCTTCTACGTCAGTCAACCCCTCTTTGCAGACGTGTTCTTTTGCCGCTCCCCAAAAGAAGAAATC
The DNA here is from genome assembly GCA_963675345.1 of Trididemnum clinides. Lineage (NCBI taxonomy): Eukaryota > Metazoa > Chordata > Ascidiacea > Aplousobranchia > Didemnidae > Trididemnum > Trididemnum clinides. The sequence goes on from OY776286.1 coordinate 29,095,536, forward strand.
AAGCGGCGTTAGATCAGGGGAACGTGGTGGCCAATTTACACATCCACGCCTCCCGAGCCATCGTCCTGGAAATGTTTGATCAAGAAAATCACGTACGCACTTCAGAAAATGGGGCGGTGCCCCATCGTGCTGGAATCACAGATCATTGAAATCTTCGCGCTCTTTAAGTATGGGGAGAACATCTCTCTGTAAGAAAGTCAAGTACTTAGCCCCAGTCAATGTTCCGTCGATGAAAATCGGACCGATGACTCCGATTGTCGAGTAACGTATGCCCACCCCTATGTACATAAAACCAAACTCTTTTTATTCAGCTTACCTCATTTTTGGGAAAATGAAGTTACACTACAGATCTTAAAGTTCAGCTTTTTTACTATGAAACTAATAGTAAACGTACATATCATACATTGTCGGAATTGCCTTGAAATGCCCTTAAATTTGTTAAAAAAGTTTGAAAATCGATTAAGAAATAAAGTCACAAATAAGTTTTTTACTAAACTGATTTTGTACAAGTGTTGCAATTTTTGAAAAAATCATCAAATGATAATTTCTGGTAGCAAAAGACTGTGTTAATCGTGTCAGGCAGCATTATGACATCATAGAGAAGCGTGCTGAAAAAAGCAAGAAAAGTATCCTTAAAAGTATTAAAATCCTTAAAGAATCTGTTGTTGCATTACCAATTCATCATTAATTGTTGTAAGGTTTCTTTTATCAAGGGCATCTTACTAAGATATCCCGAAAAAGCTTTTCATCGCATTTCTACGATAAGTATTTTTTGAGTAAGTAAAGAAAACAAATTTTACAAATAATTGTTAATTATAATGTCATGTAACATTGTAAAGAAGTAAAATTTGTTGAGGTTCATAAGTCGGGTACTGGCTTTCGTTTGAGCCGAAAACCGCGTTCCTCGTTCCAAAAATGCGATTTTCTTTGATTGTGACGTCACCAACCCCCTCTAATGACACTCACCACGGGGTGGTGATCAATCGTGACAAGTGTGATGCTTGTACCTCTAGGAGTTTCGAAGGAGTTAAAGCAGACAGACAGAATTGCACTTTATTCATTAGATCACTTTTACACAATATCGCACATCACCATTTATTGCTTTTCAAAGAAAGTGTCTATTGTACACTGCTTAAGAGAGGCATGTCTCCGGCTTCTAGCAAAATCTAAAATCCTCTTAAGATCGGGTCGACTTTATGTGTTTTTAACCAACTCTGGGTCCTTCCATTGATCGCGTCAAATCGAGGCGCGTTTGAACGAAGTTTCATTGTATTTCTTCAATTAAGAGTGACTCTTTACTAGACCTATCTTTAGATCAACTCTAAGACGACCAGTTGTAATAGCCGGTACTACCAATTGCTTGCGGTAACCACGATTAGAGGGTTTCATCGCATCCCTTTCTCATTAGAAAAACTATTTTTTAGATAATCGTTTATTGAAAGGCATGAGTCTTTAGAAAATTTTACTTTACTTGCAACGTTTTACTGGAAAGCACCCCGCTGCTAGTATCGAGTCATCTATTTTTGGCCTGTTGCCAGATGGTAGCTACTAAGCCCGGAATATAAAATCTCTCTTTAAATCTTTATTGTTTTGAGTTAAATCAGTGGCTTGTTTTATTTTCCCATATTATTAGTCTGGTGGGTAAATACAGATTCGACCTGTTGCAGTAAATGGAAATGTTCCACGAGTACGAAAGAGAGATCCACTATTTTAAATCCGGTCTTGTCTCCGTTAACATAGGTGGCGGGATTTACCTCTGTTAACGAAGTTTCAAGAAAGTTTATCCACACCACTACGCCACTTTCTTCTGTCTGTTTCAACTCCCTTTTTCAGTCCATGTGGTCGCCCACGCTCTCTTATTCCCATCATTTGAAAGTCCAACTCCCTTCGCAACGCTTCATTAATATCCCATCTCAAGGCATACCCACACCATCGAGCTCCCCTAGCTCTGGCCAGTCCATCCCAAGTTTCTTTAAACCCAGCGCATTCATAAGTTCTTGGCTCCTTTTCTCGATCAATTTAACTCCACACGAATTATTAAGGGGGATTATGGGGAATTTGCAAAAGAGACGCGTTTAGCATGCTAAGATCGATGTTATGTGACAGGCTGAATACTCGCGCAAAAATAAATCTGTCACAATTTTTTTCTTTTTTTTGTTGCCATGGTAACCAAGATGTTACCTTTGCCATGGCAACAGACGAGGAAACTTTGGCATGCATATCTCGGCCCCTGCACGATGGAATTGAAGGGTTTTGGTGCAACTTGATCGTCGAACACTACTCTACGCAATCACGTAGCAACTTGTACATAAATTTAAGCTGTCATAATATACTGGGGTTTGTCAAAAATACCATTTCTTTCAGTGAAATTTTCACATATTTTCCAACAAAAATATTTATAGCAAAAAAGTACAATAGTTAGCCCATTTTCACTACGTCATTGCATTCATAAGTCTATTAGCTAGCTCTATGCGAAATTTCATAAAGATTGACCGTACGAATTTAGAATTACAAATGCCAGAAAGTTTATAGTCATCATAAAATCGCGATTTTGAGAAAATCCATCTAAAAGTGCACATACACCGATTTACACTTCTAACCTGAAGAATTATTCATTTTTTAGCGATGTTTCACGTTGAAATGCGACTTTTTATGGCAACAATCTTAAAGATGAAGGATTAAAGATACAATTTTTGTTAAAAAAATATTATGGCCAAAATTTTCGAAAAATGATAAAACGAACCCCATATTCCCCCTTAATGGAAATACGAAAAAGCATCATAGCTTTTATTATTTTAAAGAGTTCTCTATTTTGGATTATGTACTCGTGTGAAGTCAGATGAAGCGGAAATCAGATTGCTTTATTTTATTATTAGACGTCATTTGTACTATAAAAGACAAAGAGATTGTAAACAGAACTGCTGTCGAATTATCTAAGTTTTATTGTACTGTAAGCACCGCCGATTGAATTGTTTTTACAGTAAAGTTGAGTTGTTTCGTATTGAGCTTGATCGCTATCTTTTTGAATGAGGCGTGCCGCAATAGATTGTCGACCTGTTAAAGACACGGTAGATTTACATAAAAGTTAGTAGCGAGGAGCCGTTATCGCCAGTTAATAATTTCTTTGAGAAAAGATAGTAAATGGATTACAGTAAAGCGACCTCTACACTAATTTTGTATAATTGGCGTGTTTTGCCGGTATTTTTTGATTTGTATTTTGCTTATGCTTTTTTTCTGAAACTGGTTAGCCAATTTAACAATGTTGAGCGTTACATTGCACAGCTTCAGTACTTGACGGTTTACAAGAGACACGCTGTGCTGGTAATGCCGTAGCTATCCAACCTAAATGATTCATTTGCTGTATTATTTCATGTGTTCATTTTTCAGACAAATCTTGGTTGCAGGTGGTGTAATTGTTGATGAGAACGATACGGAAATTGCTCCGTTAATCAAGTAATTTTTTTTAATGTTTGCTACTATTTTATGTATCAAGTGTGTATAGCTAATTTTCTAAGAAAGCAGTCTTAACGGTCTTTTGTAGCGCTCGTGATTTCTCGTAGTTTTTTGAAGTATCGCTTGCAAGTTTAAAAAAAGCGTGCAACCGACAAGGTCCATAAATTTAAAATGGTAGAGTTTCGAATTCCTGGTTCACGCAGATCCCGGTGAACCGACTAGAAATCTCAGATTAATAATTAACGAGAGGCCGCTTTAGCCTCAGAAATAAAATTTAGACGTTTCCCAGGCCCTTATTTCCTTAGGACAACATATTTAAAATACAAGTAATAGCAATCTATTTGAAGAGTGTGTAAACAACTTCTTTCTGGCTGTGCTATCTCTATTCCGAAGATTACAGCATGTGACGTGTAACTTGAGTGGCATGTAGATTTGTTATTCGCTCGCCGTTTTGGGTCGCAGAGGCAACCGGTCTAAGAATTCTCCATTCACTTCATAATCTCAAGCTTCTATTTCCACCTATTTACTATTAAACGTTTGCAAATCCAAGGCTCTTAAATATGTTGTTCTTAGTTCATACTTGCTTAGGCGATTTTAGGTCCATTGTGCTTTTTTAAATCATGACTGTGTGTAAACTCAGCTTCGTATTTGATCTTTCACATTGCTCCTGTTGCTGAGCTCCCAGCAGGAGATATGTGAATACCATTTTTAACTTATTTGGCTTTACTCTACCAGGAATTAAACCACAGGTCTACCGAGTGCGAAGTGTACGATGTAGCCGCTTCATCACCACACGGGTTGGGCACTTTTACAAGTCATCAAACTAGTTGTTGGCCAATCGATCTCTTTGTGTTGGCATGGCAGAAAAGTATCATGGGGCATGCTGTTGACATGGCCACACCACGCAGCTGGAACTTGTCAATACGAAGCAAATATTCATGTGTTACTGTTTTTAGCGCTGAGACGCATCCTGGCGAGTATCCTGCAGTGGTCGAGATATCTCCTCTGATTTCATACGATGGCGAAGTAAGTCCCTTGCTGCTGCTTATAAATACTGAACGTGCGCGCACATTGCCACGTTCCACACATATATATTGGTGTTGACGCATTTCACGTAAACTAAGCAAAAGCTCTGTGTATATTGCATCCAAAATGCAAATATATGACTGCGATAAACTGGCGTCAGCCTCATTTTGGGTTTAAATCAAAATTGACCCTGTGGCAAAATTGCTATACTTTTACAGATATTAGTTTAAAATGTAAGTTTTGCTTCTAAGCAAGCTTTTGCACTTCGTCTGACCAGCGGAGACTGTCCTTGATTTCTTGTCAACGAGGTTGAGTGGATTAGACAGACGCATACGACTGCAGTGGCCATGTTTTTGCGTCTCACGTTAGCTGCCTAGTGTTATTGGAAAGGCGCGGCTACTCCGCTTGTTGTGGAAATGCAACGTGCCGTCGGCATTGGTGACTTAAAAGCTGTTCTTGTGTAAACGACAAACGGTTTTCCGCAACCGGCGGCTAAAAATATTGAACTCCACTCGATATTAATGTTGCATCAATCATCTGCATTCAACCAGCTTAGTTGTTAGGTTTCAAAGTGATCAAAAGCTTGATGAAAATCGTAGTGTTAGTGAATACGGGAATATTTTTAACGATCCAGTTTTATAAAATATCGCCATTGATGAGAGCGTTACGAAAAGCTTATGGCTAAAACAGCTTTTTTCAAGGCTGTATTAAAATTCTGTACCACCAGCAAGATTTTTGTGTAATTTGAAATCTGTTTTGCAATTTTGGCAGCGCACTGTTAACTTGTGAAGTTAATGTGCTTAAAAACACATTTTGCCTCAATCCTTACATTGTTTTTAGAAATATGCTGGCAACTCGGAAACGGTTCCGAACCAGAGTGTTCTGAGTATTGTGATCTTAATAGAGTTAAAGTTTCATGCGCGCTTTTATGCTTTCAGAACTTGGAAAATCTCGTCAAAGGCAAAAGACTCCGTTCTCCTGTCATTCTGGATAGTGAGAAGTCTCAGAAAAATAGTACCGCTACTTAAGGAGATAAGGATGTTTGTTTCCGACCTGAGCCAGTAGAAGTTTAATTTTTGTAGCGCTTGTATTTACTCGGTGCAATTGATTATGTGAGAACTACGTTTAGATATTTTTTTTCTCTTCATATCATACTTACTGTTCGCACGTATCAGCACTTTTGTTTTTCCCAGTGTATTTTCATTACAAAGTGATTGGCGTAAGTTAATGCAACCGTTCTATTTAATTTCTATTTTCATTAACGTAATTATTTTTGGTGAATTAATTTTGATCTCTTCAAATGTAAACATGATTTGCTTTGTGTGCTGTTTCAACGAATTGGTACTTTTTTTTAATTCATGCAATACTAGGCGATTGTTTTTTAAAGTGGGAAGTTTCACAAAGTCGAACTGATAAGAGTGCTTGTATTCTAAATCAGGGGTGTGCAAATAGCGGCCTGCGGAAAATAGTGCTTGTGGCCCTTGTCCAGATTGATTCCCACCGAAATCTTTGCTTCACTTTACCTTTTTGTGATTGTGATCCAAAAGAAGGGTTACATCTTTGAAAATTAGTTTTTTTGTAGCTGATTTCATAAAGGCTTTCGCTGTAAACATTCTACGTGTGTACTTTCGATCACCACACCATCAGGAATTCACTTTATTATCGCTACGCTTTTGAGGTGGATTTCAATAAAAACTCGTGCCACTGGCCTGCGGAATTACCCAAATTGATCAAATGAAATTGGCCCGCCTGAAAAAAAATTGAACTCCCCCGTTCTAAATTGTTAGGAAGTGAATTTTTTCATATGCATTGGCTTCGATAGTTAACGGTTTCAGTAAAGTTCTGTTTGTTGTTTATGACGTAACACTGCTGTATTAATGCTTGCTTAAGGTGTAGTGAGTTGCGTAGGTGCTGAATATATCGTCCACGACTTGACGTCAACAATATGCTAAAGTATATAGTGGTTTGGGTGCCTTTTGTATGCCAGTAATGCAAATTATGACAAATATTTGTTTGGTAATAAATTGCTCTGGCATTTATAATCATGTGGTTTGTATAAAATTGGTGATAAACATTTCAAAATATGCACTTCATACGGATGTATGGCCAAATATTTGTCAAGCTTTTAAGAGCGAGTGCAAATGCTCTTCTGTTTTCATATCGTGTGCCAACGCAGTATTTGATAGACCATCATGTTGCGAAAAAATCTATTCTGAATTCTCTTTGATTTGGTGTTTACATAGACTATTTATTGAACTGTGATTTTCACCTACTAGCATTGAAATTTAATTTATTGTACATTGTAAATTTCCGTAATTCTTTTAGCAATTTGCACTGATACGTTATTTTACAGCCAAAAATAAAGCTAATGTTGCCATTTGTTGTTCAGTTACATGAAGTGAAAATATTCCCGTTTTGGATTAAGGCATGTAGCATACACGAAACTTATCTGTCGGATATATTGTGTAAGTGCCCAGAAGTTTTATTTTCATATACAGGGTCATCGCGATTTCTGCGGGTTTATAAAAATGATGAAATATATATCTACCAAATATATACATAATAAAACAACTGTTAGAGAGTCATAAAGCGATATTCACAAAAATACTCCATTTGACCATCTTCAGTACCGACGCAAAAATAGCAACGTCGCACAAAAGATTGCTATTCCTGTAAAAGTACAATCCTTGAAATACGATCATAGAATCAAAAATCAGCAAAAAGATCGCGATCACCTGTATAAAAAATATTAATATGGTCTAACGATGAAAGTTTATGTTATTGTTTTCAGGCTTTAAATTCAAACAAAAAATGACAGTAGTTACGAATGAGAATGAGCAAGGCCTTATTTTGTAGGTGTTCGTTGTTATCGCAGTATGGCTTCGGCTGTTTTGCATGCGCCTTAGGTCTTGTAGCGTGTAAGTCCGGCACTGAACCTTTGGAACATAGTGTATTCAACATAGCTTCAGTAGTGCCTAATCAAGTTTATTTTTTCTACAAACACTACAATTCGGCGTTAATCGCTTCTGCAAAGTAGTGCTCTCTGAAATAACCAGGACTTCATTCTGCGTTATGAAGATCGAGTCTGTATGTGTGTAAGATAGATTTCCGAAACTTGTGCGTACAGAAACATAAAACTAAAAGATTGATCACCACTCCGGAGTGAGTTAAGAAAGAATCGGTTACGTCATCATCGGATTAAACATCTAAAATCCGTTTCGCTTGAAAGCAATTTTACGCACAAAACTTATGCCAGCAACCCGTCAATCAATTGCAAAAAAAGGTTTATTTAGAGTAGGATAATAAGCGATTGTTTGTGGAATTTACTTTTTTAAAGACCAGGCGTGAAGACGCGATTGAAAGTTTCTAGAGGCCGTCCAATATCATATGACGTCTTCATGGGGGACCAAAACCACTTATTGGTGTTATATGAGAGGAGAGTAAATAAGAGACAACGTTATGTGACAAAATTAGTAATCAATATTTGCATCGATTAAGAAGATTTTATGGTTTGGCTAAAAAGGTTTTTATGGCGAACATTAATAATTAAAATTTGCTTGCGTATTATTTTTTTGTATGACACCTCACATGAGAGGGAAGGGGTTTTACAAAAAGATTATAATGAGCCACATAGAAAAAGGGGGTTAAAAATCGGATAAAAAAAGCGTCCTGTAACTTGTGAACAGCTCCTTACGGGAGATATAGCTGCTTCTGGTAAAAACTTTCTCCCATGTGTTTTGCTATAGCACAGTAGAAAGAAAAGCAAAATCGCGAAAATAATTTTGGTCACTGATTGGTAGGCAGTCGTTGCATTTCGACGAGGTGATGTGAAGTTGTAGCTAAGCTGTAAAAGGAAGATTGATTGGCTCATTGTTGAAGATGAACTCATACCCATATTTAGGGTTATAGGTCTACAACAAGAAAATATTCTCTCCTGCAAAAGGATTGGAAAATTTTACTTAATTGATGATCTAATACGGAAATATTTAACTTTTTCGGGAAAATAAACCCAAGATTTTCTCCACTCTTCAAGCCAACTAAGCTTTTAAATATGGTACTGCAATATACCAACAAACAATTGAGGACCAGTACGCAAAGAGTTTATGAGCCATCGTTTATACATTTAGCTGGGGAGGGCTTACCCTCCACCTCCCATTCCATTTTTTTTACTTTCCATCACAGTAAGGTTTTAAAATGAAGACTAGCCTTGCAGCAGCTCGGCGTTGAACATGTGCTGAGATTAGTAAGATTGAAAGCGCGTCTGCTCTATGCATGGTCTTTCCCTTTAACAATCATCTCTTCAAAGGCCTCGCTTGTTTACACCTCGAAAAGAAGTGTAATTCGGGCGTGGTAGTAGACATACGCTGAATAAACACATCTAAGCCTGCGAAAACAAGACTTTCCCGTACTTCACCGGTTTAAAATTGTGAGGCTGCTCACCCAGCATGTCGTAAGAGGCGACTTTTGGGTACCCACCAATGGCAGTCCGCCTTATTAATGATGGGGCTACCAGTCGGAAATTTGCATCCATGACTGGTTGGAAATGGACTGCCACTTTTCCCCTCGCCGTTTGCACCGTACCTCCATTCCAAGGGAGAGGAAGGTAAACCAACCAAACAAAACAGGACTTAAATCGACTTTAGTTCCATTTCAATTTGAAACGTGCAACAATGACAAGTAGTAGTTATTCAATTTTTATCCGGTGTTGTCCCTTTAGCAGAGATGGCCGGATTTACCCCATTCCTTTTGCAATTGCTCGCACTCCGTCCCTCCACTTGTCTCACCTCAGGGCATCCTCCTTCTTCAAACCAATCTTCTCTGTCTCCTCTTCCACTTGCTTCTTCCAAGTCTTTTTTGGTCGTCCTCGCTTTCTCTTGCTACTCACTTCAAGGTTCAGAGCAACCCTCAAAACACTATCGCCATCCCTCCTCAGCACATGTCCATACCATCTAACTCCATTCGATGTTGCTAGCCGGTCCATAGTTTCCTTCAACCCAAACATGTCTATCTGTTCTTCAGTCGTCTTCCTGTCAACAACTTTCTGACCGTACATGGCTCTCACTGTTCTCCTCAAAATTGCTTTTTCTTTTTTGGACACTATGTCTCACTTCCATACAGTATTGCTGATCTTACACAACGATAGACTTTATCTTTCGTCTTCAGAGGAAACCTATTTCCAAGCAACAACTCTCCACATTCCCTGAATCTTACACAACCAGTTCTTACTCTTGCTGTAACTGCCGCTTCACAACCACCACTAGCATTTAGTCTGTCTCCCAAATAACAAAATCCATTCACTGCCTCCACTTGATCGCACAAGTTCTCGATCGAATCCATCGTCCCTTCGATTATTCCTTTACATTTGAATTGCATTTACATGCAACAATGACAAAGTTAAACTAAAATAAAACCATATAATCGACCAATTAAAACATAAGCTCAAGATTGCGTGTGTTCTTTCTGCAGACGAAGAGTGCAAAAGAGAATTTTAATACAACTTCGCTGGCGATATCAACAATCAAAAAACAATAGCAAAACAAAAACTGGTGCATAAATATAACACTACTCACTCCCAGCACAGCAATATACCGTTAAAGCAGGTCGTAGCTTCGAAAAAAAATTGGTAACATAGAAACGCTTTCAATAGGTTTACAAAACACAGTATTGCACCTCACAAAAGAACGGATTATAACTCGTCCTTGTCTTCCGAACCACTAGGCTCTTCCGCCTTCGCTCCTCCTTCTCCATAGATCTTGGATACAATAGGATGTACGGTTTCTTCCATCTTCTTCTTCTGGGCTTCGTATTCCTCTTTGTCTGTTCCCTCCTGATGAGCATCCAGCCAGGCTATCGTCTCATCAACAGCCTTTTGTACAGTTTCTTTGTCGTCATCTGACAACTTGCCACCGAGCTTTTCCTTATCCTTGATTTGATTCTTGAGCGAATAAGCGTAACTTTCCAACTCGTTTCGAGCTTCAACGCGTTCTTTCACCTAACGAATTGCATTGTAAATACAAGGCAGAATAAGAATTCTAAGCACCCAGAGCGCCATTACAGCTTAGTTGGATTGCCCAGGAAGACTAGATGTTAATTAAAACACTACCTTAGGCCCAGTTGCCAGCGCCAAGCAATGATCACACCAGCATCTCATACACTAATATTTACGGATCCAATAAGCACCCTAATTAAATAGGTTACAACTTTCAAATGGGAACTCGCGACAAACACCGACTGAGTTCGAAAACCGTTTGGTCAAGTTGCCGGTCTTTTGCCTTTTTTTGCATAACGTCAATTTTGCTATTAAGTTGCCTTCGAGGAGCAGCTCGACTAGAAAACATGGATTTCCGCTGCTTACTGGTCCATGCTGCGTGCAACTGTGATGCTTTGAGTAATGCATTGTAAAATTCGCCTTTCATGGATATAAAGGAATGGGATAACACGACTAATCAATTACCCACAAAAACTTTCGGCAAAACAGCAATTTTTAAATAACACTATGAATCCATTTTTCCACACCTACCTTTTGATCATCGGAAGCAAACTTCTCAGCATCTTGAACCATTCTTTCGATGTCTTCTTTTGATAAACGATTATCGTCATTTTTGATGGTAATTTTTTCTTTGTTGCCAGTTCCTTTATCTTCGGCAGACACACGCAAGATGCCATTCACATCAATTTCAAAAGTAACTTCAATTTGCGGAACACCTCTAGGCGCTGCTGGAATGCCAGTTAAATCAAACTTTCCAAGATGATGATTGTCTTTAACCATTGCACGTTCGCCTGAAACAAAATCGACTCTATAGGAACAATGGTACGTAATAGCTTCGTGGTCTTCAATTTTACTTTAGCCGACGCAGTACAAATTTTAAACTTTTCTATCAAGTTTTTTGTTCTTTTAAGCCCTAAAGAAAAGCTAAAGTTTTTTATGGAGATTAAGTTTTTCAAAACGACTTTTTGCTAGTTTCAGCAAGAAATAGTGAAGACCTTTCAATCCTGGTTTTTGGAGTGACTTTTTTGCTATTTTCGGTCCATAAAATAGTGAAGACCTTAGGTGACGCCAGTTGGGGTCACGACCCACAGTTTAGGGACCACGGGGTAGACTACTATAGCAAAGCCCAGCAATAGTAAACGTTTCTACAACCATAGGGGGGAAAGAATTACGAAAAAAAATTGTTGAGTCTTCGCAACAGTAATCAGAAAAAATGCCTTAGTTTCTACTAAGGTAAATCAACGCTTAATCCACATGGGCAGTGAACTCGGTATCTGTTAATCACCCAGGGCTATTCGATAGCTTTTTTACTTTTCTGCATTGAACCATAATCTACTGCAGTTGCACCTGGAATGAGCATTACCTTCAAGCACATTAATGGTCACAGTTGGTTGGTTATCACTTGCTGTTGAAAAAATCTGAGACTTTTTTGTGGGCACAACAGTGTTGCGAGGAATCAATTTTGTCATCACTCCGCCAACGGTTTCAATTCCAAGAGTAAGTGGGCAAACATCCAGCAAAACCAAATCTCCTACGATATACAAAGTGATAAAAGTTGGCATGATAAACTGAGATGCATCACTAACAGCAGAGACTCACAGGCCTTAAAAGGTAGCGAGGTCAACTGACCAAAAGATCTCGCTAAAATATCAAAACACTAGGTTCATCTTCAGCTCATTAAATCAGTTGGCGTATAACTTTTTTTGTATATATCGTTCAATCCCTAATAGAGGCATATCAAGTATATTCTTATAACAACTCGACCACTACCTGTGTCAGATTCTCCGCCTAACACACCAGCTTGCACAGCAGCACCATAAGCAACAGCTTCGTCGGGATTAATGCCGCGGTTGGGCTCTTTGCCTTTGAAGTATTCCTTTACCAGAGCTTGAATCTTCGGTATACGGGTGGACCCACCAACAAGAACAACTTCATCAACATCTTTGATATCCAAATCAGAATCTTCCAAAACCTTCTTGACAGGGACCATAGTAGAACGAAACAGTTTCTACAAAAAGGAAATAACATTGACCTTTCAACATTAATATTAAAGCAACTTCGCATTCACAAAATCAATGTAAATAAAAAGCATTATCAGGACTTTGTTTTTGTTGTTACAACACTGTGCATCGTTCATGCAGCACATCCCAGCTTTTAAAACAAATGGTAGAATTGCGAATACTCCAGAGATGTATACCTATAAAGCTATCGAAAGATTTCAGGTGCACCAAAAAAAAAGCTTTGAACCACTACATATGTGGATAGTTAAGACATTTCACAACACGTACCATGTTCAATTCTTCAAACTTTGCTCTTGTGAGGGTTTCGGAGAAATCGTCGCCTTCGAAGAAACTTTCAATTTCAATGCGGGCAGTTTGTTGTGAAGAGAGAGCACGCTTCGCTTTCTCCACTTCTCGTCGAAGCTTTTGCACAGCTCTGTTATCTCGTCGAACATCTTTGCCGGTCTTCTTCTTGTACAATTTCATAAAATATTCCATAACGATCTGATCGAAGTCTTCACCACCTGGTAGAAGCGAGCTTGTTACTCACACGATTTAATTATACCACCTGGCTGAACGTCCAAAACAGTTATGGAGGTTGGATTGTTTGCACTGTGCATTATTACTACGAGCATGAAACAGGAAAGAAAAGTTGCGTTCCCAAGTGCAACAATCATTGCAGCTTTTCCCTGAGATCTGGCAAACTAACAGAACAAGATATTTGCAACTTCTGGTCAAGGCAGAGGAAAGTTTCCCGGTTTTAGGGCTCCAGTCTTCTGCCATGCCCCATCCCATGAAAAAGATCAGGTAACAACAAACACAATGAAAAAGCATACTGTTTGTATTAATACCTAAATGTGTATCTCCATTGGTCGCAATGACTTCAAAAACACCATTGTCAATGGTCAGCATAGACACGTCAAAAGTTCCACCGCCGAGATCAAAAACCAGAATGTTCTTTTCTCCCTCTTTTTTATCCAAACCATAAGCAATAGCTGCAGCAGTTCTGTAGTAAGAGCACTTTACATAAATTCGTTCTCACAAAAGCAGCAAAGATATCAATTACTTACGGTTCATTTATAATTCGCATGACATTTAATCCAGCAATGGTGCCAGCATCTTTGGTAGCCTGTCTTTGAGCATCATTGAAATAAGCTGGTACAGTCACGACTGCATGAGTAACAGTTTTTCCCAAATAAGCTTCAGCAATCTCTTTCATTTTGCTCAACACCATTGCACTTATTTCTTCAGCAGCAAATGTCTAAATAAAACAAAAGTAAAATTGATAAAAGATTACCTTTTTATTAACGAGCCAAGCTGTTTACAACAAGGCAAAGGATTTTAACCATAACTATGGTGTATTAAAGTTGTTAGATCATGCAACTAAGGTGGGTAACGAAAATAAGCTGGGTATTGATGGCACAAATTTTTATGTGGTAACACAACCATCATACTCCACCCAAATGTAACATAAGTCTGTTTTTACCTTTTTTTCACCTTTAACAGTAACTTGAACATGTGGCTTCTTATTTTTTTCAACAACTTTAAATGGAAAATATTTCAAGTCACTTTGAACGCTTGAATCACTCCAAGTGCGACCAATCAAACGTTTTGCATCAAAAACAGTATTTTCCGGATTTGAAGTAAGTTGATTTTTTGCAGCATCACCAATCAATCGATCTCCTTCGGCAGTAAATGCAACATATGATGGAGTAATTCGATTACCTTGATCATTTGCAATAATCTCAACTCTTCCATTTTTAAACACACCAACACTGTAAATGATAAAAGCAATAAAAAATAAAAAAAAAAATTAATCCTGTTATTTAAGAAATAGATCTTAATGGAGTATGGAAGATTTCAACAGCATTTTTTATTGTTTCTGCAACAAATTAATAATAAACTGCGGTTGTTTTATTCATGCTGACAACATGCCTTCTATCAATATCAACCTAAACAGCTAATTAGACTATTTAGACAAAACTGGAAAATTTATGTTGCGAAAGCATAGCCCATTTTATTTTAAGCTATACAGCAAATCACAATAAATTTGATTTTTTAAAAATTTTTTTAAGGCAACCCAAGACGTCATGACCTGGGATGTGCATTAAAGAACTGGCTCTGATTTTAAATCAATTCAAATTTTACAACAAATTTTTATATTTATTAACTTTCAATGATCTGTGTGTTCTAAAATAACATGCGCACAATTGCACATGCACATGCAAGGTGGAAATTTCACAAGTTCTATTAAATTGTTCTACCTGCATTGTGTTAACATTTGTGTGGGTACAAAAGTAAACGCATAGAAATATTACAAAATTAGAATTTTTTATGCTATTTCACAGATATTTCACTATCATCAAAGTAAGATTAAAAATTCTGAAAAGACTCTAGATGAGAAACATTCAATTGGACATTATTTCAAAATCAATATTGGTTCTGAAATGGACACCCCTAGTCGTACTTAAACAGCACTGACTAAAACGGGAAGTTACACAAATTCTGATGTGACTGAAAGAAGTCAGGATTACACTGACAATCTGTCAGTTGCCAGTGACCCAAATCTTAACCACTGCTAAAAAAAAGTGCCTTGATCATGTGATGTTTACATACAACATTAAGTCTCTACTAAAAAATTACGAGTCAAAAATTAAAAACTTTACTGGGCAAAAATAATATAGTAAAGCACATAACTTAAGAAGGCCAAATATTGCTCGAAATTATGTCTTGGTGAAATGTAAGTCTAGTGCATAGTACGGTAGCTAATTTTGATTTCAGTAGTTCAGCTAACTTTTCAACTGATTAATAATCAGTTCGTCAGTTCTATCATTTCAAGTACTTACCAAGAATATGTTGTACCCAGATCAATACCAATCACAGTTCCCACATCCTTAGAGTCGTCTTCAGCAAATGCCAAAAAAAAACAAAGCACTAGTACTGGTATACACTTCAACATTTTGCAGTATACAACCAACGAGTTTTGGAAAAATAATCACGATATTCAAAATAACTTCAAAAATTTACAAGTAAATAAGAAATCTAAATATGTTGTGTTCACAAATCTGAAGACATTAACAAAATACTGTTTATGAACTGTTTGTGTGAAGATAGATATACACAAAAAGTGGTGTGATTAGTATACGTTTTAGTATATTCCTAGTGGTGTAGTTATTGCAACTGCAGCTAAAAGTTAAACCTAAACCTCTCATGTGTACAGCATGTTAAGTAGCTTACGGCAAAAGTGTATGATAGACTAGTCCTAGGCTATACGTTACTGCTGTTTAAGCTTTACGCAAATTGACACCTAAGCTTGAATGCTTAATTCGTTTTTACTGTAATACACCCACACTGCCCAGCTACATACCTGCAGTTACCACTCAAATCTTTATCTGCTTAAACTATTTGACTTTCCGGAGTATTCTAACAGCAACTAGTCAGACTTGCCGGTTTATAATCACTTGGTGTAAAATCAAATGTTGTGTATCAATCTGATTGGTCAGATAGAGATCATGTGCAAAATTCTCATTGGTTGACATGGCTACGTCATAGGAAGTTGCATAATTTTTTCTGAGCCCAGCTGATCGAAATGATTCGTGCATTTAAAGACACGTTAAGCTTATATTTGCAAATAAGGCAATCATTAGCTTACTTGGCAATTTCACAACCTGAGATCATAGATTTCAATTTTTGAGGGCGATATGTAGCGCCGAAAACGTTTGAATTTGTTAAATATATTTTTATTATTGTGTTCAACCGTGCATTGCTGGTAGCAATAATAGTGGAATTTTATAACATATCTGAAAAAGTGATAATCATAGTAATCAAAAAAAGATGGTAGACCTATACTTCTAGGCACAGTTTACGTGTTGTTAGTTGTATATTGCAGTTCTTGAACCGACGCGATGGCGTAGTGGTTAGAGCGTCCGCTTCGCAGTCGGTAGACCTGGGGTTCATTCCCCTTGTCGAGTCATACCGAAAGACTTTAAAAAATGGCATCCGCAGCTTCCCTGCTTGGCGTTCGGCATTTAGGGGAAGTTGTGGACAACAAGCCGGCAAGTTCGCTTGTTGTGTCCTTGGGCAAGGCACTTAACGGGACGCCTCCACCTTTATGTGGCAGACAGGTGGCCCATAAACCTCGAAAAAGGCAACTCCCAAGCGAGTGCAGACTTCCCGTCCAAAGTATAGCGATACAATTCGCTTTCTCGTGAATGGAGGATAAATATGGCAAATAAAACAAAAACAAAAACAAAAATAATGGTAAGCCAGCACCAGCGACTAAATTCATTAAATTATAAACATCTCTTTACCTTACTATAATAAACAGTTATTTGTTAAAAATATGCACATTCAAAATCACCTCATTCAAGGTGGCTGCTCGCCTAGAAAATTGTGTTTCTCTGCAATGTAGCGCAACGGCAAGCATGTGGTTGTAGTGCGGTATTAGAACGTGCGCATTCCTTGTAGACGACTCGTCACTTTTGTTATCATACCTACTGCACCTAGATGGCATTCCACATACATGTATAACCCGACGATGCTTTTGATAACTCTCGGTTTGTGGTTTGTAGTATCTTTGTGCTCATACGACACTCAAAAGCTAGATTACGTTACCGCGATGGCTGCGCATGTATACATTGAAGTTGCTCAGGTTGCAACTGCAGCTTAATTCTCTTAGTTTCCTGTTGCATATTATTTCAAGTTCGTTTGTCATCGTCCGTTTGCTGTTGAGAGTTGGGGAAAAAAGATATTGAATGACTGTTTGATTGTGGCTACTCGCTAAAACATCTGCAACAGTTATGTTATTACCGTATTTGCCGGTGTATAAGTCGACCTTTTTCGATCAAAAATCGACCTAAAAAAATCGACCTCGACTTATACACCGAGTCGTAAATAAAATAAAATAAAAAACATAAAATCGTAAATTTCCGTCGAATTTTAGGGGGTCGACTTATATAACGAGTCGACTTATACACCGGCAAATACGGTACTTCTTCACCTAATTGGCAATTCAATGGAACAAAATCAAAATATAAGTACGCCCAGTGGCGCAGCCAGGATCTCTTCAAGGGAGGAGGTCAAAGTTTTTTGAACAACACAGCCCAGGTGCAGAGGAAAAATTCTCAGGATCTAGTCACATTAGGGATATCGACGCTTTTTCCCCAGGAGATAAAAGGAGTGTGCTGTTTTTAAACAGAACGTAAAGAAGTTTTGCGATTGCACACACATAAAAATTTTGCCTTTACCCAACTGCACCCAACGCATTTACTCAAACAAACTGATTGGCAGTAGTGATAGGCGAATGCAAAAAATTTATTGGTGCTGTATGTCAAAATTTAACTCAATTGAAATTTAGCCGACGATTTTTTTGTGAAAATTCATCAATTACATGTTCAAAATCAATGTTAAGGTCACGGTGAACAAACAGCAATGCCACTCCATTCAAACGATCTTCTTTCGTTAAGAACCACAAATAGGTTTTCAATTATCTCAGAGCACTAAACGAACGCTTTTATTTGTTGCTGTAGTAACGGGACCAGTTGTCAATATTTGAAGAAGAACTTCCAAAGATGGATACGTATGTATTTCTTTAGCAGACAGCAACACGCCTAAAGTGTTGTACGGTAAAGAATGACCTTCTAGGCGTAACCAATATGAACGCCATCGCATAAATTCAACCGCCGCAGCGTCGATGCTGTCATTTACAAAGGGAAGATGGAAGTTCACTGCATTTCTGATCGAGGCAAATGTCATGCTTTACACTGGCAGATGATATCAAATATTGGAGTTTTATGCCATCAACAATAAGGTCAGAGTGAAATATTTCGCTGAGTTACCCAAGCATTCTGTCAATAAAAGGAAAAAGACTAAACGCCAAAAAAACTGCAATGGTGAAACAGCCAGTGGATTCGCTCTATTGGCTTGCCAATTCACAATTCGAGGCATGGGTATGGATTCCTCGTAGAGACCTTTGGCATGTCTGAATAGTCTAACAAATATTTTTTCATTGTCCCTAAAATCCCGTATCACATCTTTACAACTGGTAATACTCGTAGAATCTAATGCAGTCAAAATAATTTCTTGATGCCCTGTAGCATCTTTGCAACTGTTATGGTAAGTTTTAGTGTAGCATTGACAGCTTCTAGGCCAACCAAAAACCCAACTGCTGTTACCGCTTTCAAATAAGGCATAGCCCTTCCAAAAACTTCTCCATGGCTTGATTCTGAGAGTTGATCAGGAGAACCAGCAACCACCGGATAAAACTCCTTGAAAACAAAGACAGCATCATAGTTCTCAATCCACTTCGTGGAATAATGTCGCTTCAAAGGCGAACGCGAAAAATCAAGACATTTGCCAATAACTTGAGCATGCAGTAGCGAAAGACGTTTTTCAGAATTAGAAAAAAATTCTGATATGTCTTTCATGGTGTTTATGCTTGCTTGGATTTCGCGTACGTTGCAAGCCAGAGAATGTTATTGTACTGTAACTTGTCCTATCTCTGATTGTAGTGGCTCTGCTGCTTTTGTCCACTCATTAAACTTTTTATTGCGGTCTTAATAGTCTTCTAAAAACATTCCAGAGAGAATGTCGAATTTGAACTTAGCAAATTGATGGTTTTGTTTCCTCCACAGTCTACAGTCCAAAGCATTTTGGCTAAAATTAGAAAATTTAAGTAGTCAACTGTGAATCTAGGCTCGCCAAGATGATTAGTTAAATAACTCGCCGGAAAAGTAGAGACATGCTCTATTCTTGGCAATATTTCTGAAACTTTTCCAAAAAGCACAAAACTCGCTTTCACTCGCGTTGAGCTACTCGTTTTGGTGCAATATTGCTGCAACTTATTGTTATTTGTCGACTGCTTTTTTTGTTTCGATTTGGAATTGAACCCTAACTGACAACGCTTGATAAAGATGCTGTTGGTTCAACACTTGATTTCTACGCGCTTGTATTGTATTGCACTAAATAACCTAAAGCGTATTTCATTTGTTGATGATTGTTACTTGGATCTCTAGTTTACACCTCATCGTAATTAAGGATCAGCACCTTAGCGTTAGGGGTATTTTTCGTACCAGCATCCTGTCAGTAATTATTTTGCTGTTTAGCCAGAGTTAGTATGATAATGGTACAATTGAAACTTTTTCTTTTGCCGAGTTTAATTTGTTACGTTTATTTGGTTATTTTGTTAAATTAAAGTCAACGAATGAGGCAAATGAAGTAGTAATGGATCCGAGAAACAAATATAGCCCAAATATTTAGTAACCGCTCGTATTCTTGGTTGACATTGAATCTGGTTCGTTAGTGGTTTACATCATTAAGGGTTCCGTAATATCGCAAGTTATCTTCAATATGCACCAAGCTCCCCCTGATTGCTCGTTTACCAGCGTCGGCCGTGGTAGAGACACAAGAAGAACTTCCGAATCGATGGATTTGCAAGTACGTTATTAAAGGGGCTAAAATCTTGTAAGAGCTGGATCGTAACTTGAACTGGCCCGTCTGCAACCCAGCTAGTATATCTTACAATTGCTATTAATGTTGTACAATGCTCTTGCACAAAAGATCTTGCTCGTGTATTTCTGGTTTATATCAAGAAACCTATAGAAAGTTTGAAGTTCATGTGTTAATTTCAGGCATGAAGCCCAACGCTACCAGCAAATTATCAGGCAATCGTTCGTTTTGTGCATAATTTTTTCTGGGACCATAGGGGGGCCATGGCACGGCGGCCCCCTGGCTATGCCCGTGAGTACGCCTAGGTCTACAGCTAACGAACAAAAAAATTGATCTCTGGCTTGGCCGCATTGTTGAAGCGAATTGCGAGAGAAAGGTAAGCTATTGAGGTCCAATCCATTCCAGTCCTCAACCCAATTAATCAAAGTTATCAAATCATTACAAAAATTTGAGTTAAAACTGAAGAATCAAATAACTTAACTTAAAATTTCAAGGAAAACGACCATCATTGCATAGAAGCTCAGTAGGCTACAAACTTGGCGCATTTAAGATTCCAAACTTTAAATTATAGAATAAGATAATTAAGATTTAGCTTAGAGCTAATCACACGGCTTTAATTTAGAGGAAATGTGGGGCTTATAGTATGAGCCCCAGTGACCTATGACCATCGCAATATTTGCGCTACCAATTGCTATTAAAAAGTTTTAATAGCCCTACATCACATGTCAAGTCACGTTACAATATTTGATGTAGCCTAATGGCAGTTCAGCAACAGTAATATTTTTTGGAAAATACTGCTAGAAGATTTTCAGAGATTTAAATGACGATTTAGAATTTTAGATTGTGAGGAAAAATTTATTTGTGTTAAGTCAAAATGGAGCTTTTGCTTTGAGAGTAGAATCCAAGGACCAGATTTTTGTGCTAAAGAGTGGATAATTGTTGTGATTTCCGTAAGATTTAACCAGGCACGTAGCCACGGGGGTCCAGGGGGCAATTGGCCCCAATTTTCCATTTCCCCGCCAAATAAATTCACCAACTAAACCTACCAGTACGTTTAATACTGCTTTCCATGTGATTGCGAAAAAACGCAATATCGCAAAGCAGAAAATATGGCGAAGAAAATTTAATTGTCTATGCCATATTTTTCAATGCATTTATTTTTCAACTAGCCGGCTTTGCTGGTGTCGCTTGCCAGAGGCCCTCCATCAGCAATGTCCGGGTTTAGTATTTCGGTTCAACCGGCTGCACCCATCGGACTCTTGTATGAGCAGTAGCGAAAAGTTGATGAATTTTATGCTCTTTCACAATTCATTTACACGAAATTGTGATCATCATATTGTTTTAATCATGACTGGCAATGTTCACAAAGAATCTTGCCACAAATTATTGTTAATACTTGAGAGGGAGCAGGGATTGTACATAATCAAAACTGATTGTAGCGGCAAAATGGTGATTGCTTTCAAAATTAAAGAAAAAATTATTTAATGGCAAGCCTATTATGCCAATTTGTGCTGCCCCTTTCCTATTTATATTTGTGGTATTAAGTTCCTACTTTGGCTGCGCTATTGATCATATTTCCAGCATAGCATCAAAAGCAGCTATTGTTCTCTATATTCAGTTTTACAAAATGTTATGGTTATGGTTTGTGTAGATATTTTCTTAAACTTGGGATTTTATTACAATGATGTAGAGTATAAAACATAAATACCATAACAGGCAGCATATCAGCATAAGAAAAAATCCTAGCTTTATAGTACATATGTCGGCTTCACCCAAAGAGCCCCCATCAGTACTGCCGGGATTGAGAGTGTCGGTTCAGCCGGCCAAGCCGGCTTTACCTATCAGATTCTTGTATGAAGAGTTACCAAACGTTTATGTGTTTTTCTGCACATTAGATATTCACGACTTGTTGTGCTCCTTTTCCTAATAGAATATCTCATTTGAAGATCCTGGCTGTGCTCTAGGTCTATGTGCTCTGTTCATTGCTGACACGATCCCAAGGGAGCCTTGCGTTTTCCATAGTTTGGAAGTAGGGATTACATTTCTGATATTAAGCTATTCTAAAGCAAAAAAACAAAATTGTCTTTCGTGTGGTGAGATTTCACACAGTGACGCTGCTTTCTTTTGATTTCCTTTTAAACTTTCTCAAGTTCTCGCTGGCTACGCATTATGTAGCATATTCTTTTCTCCCTGCTTGGCGTGCCCTGCGGAGTTTCAAGTGACCTTGCTTTTCCTCAAATGTTTGGTTTGACCCCGGTAGCTCTATAAGGCTATTATAGAGCAAAATACCAATATTGGTAATATCTTCCATGTGGTGCGAATAAACACAGTGATGTTGTTTATTTTGATTTCGCCTGAAACTTTCTTAAGTCCCTGCTGGCTACGCATTATGATCAGTGGGGTATTGCTAAACAATAAAGTAGGTGGACGGTTGGCCTCAACACTTGTCATTTTATTACTAGGTCATTGAAAGAAATTGGATTGTTCAAAACCGTATACACTTTAATTGACTTAAACATATTTTATAAACAATAAAATAAAAAAATTTTGAATATTGATAAAATGTGCCTGCAGTCAAGCGTTTTCTAAAAAACGTGAGTGGACGGTGATTCCCCAATCCCTCCCGATCCCCCTCCAATACACCCCTGATTATGATTTATTCTTATTTTTCCTTGCTTAGATATGCTCATAGATGTTGAATAAGTTCTTGCTTTTCTCAAATTTTCAATTTTGATTCCGATAGCTCTATAAAAGTATTATCAAGCAAAATAAAAAAAATGTTTCTCTGGTGCGATATAGCCCCCCGGCAAGCCATACTATCACCCGTGCCGATTTAAAACATATTAATTAATGCAGCTGGGCCAGCTTAACCGTACAAACATTTGTTGGAGCCACAATGAAATGTTTTACTAAATATTAGCCATAGCTGCTGTACATGCAATGGTGATCATGTTGGTTAATTAATCAAGACTGGAGGTATTCAAAAAGAAAGAATCATGACACAAACTACCATTTGTAATTTTTAAAAGAGTAAGGGGTGGGTAAAACATAGTCAAAATTGATGGCCTCGCCCAAATGATGGTTGTTTTGACTCATAAAAAAATGAGCTGTTTGGTGGTAGGCATGTTCGACGATTTGGTGGGCCCACTTTTGTATTAATATTGTTGACATTAAGATTTTTGTCTGCGCTGTTTGCTTTAACTCGGCCTTAGCATGAAAAGGAGCCCCGCTTTTCCTTTAAGTCATACAACCTATTGCAATAGGCACCTATTAAGCTCTTTTCAAACAAAAACATTTTCTCTTAATCCAGTGTTACAGATTGATGCTATTGCTGTTTAATTTTGATCTTTTCTTAAACTTGGGATATTATTACCTTTAACTTTGCCCCTAATCCAGACCTCCCTACTTTTAAATGAAGATTAGTGTTTTGTACCGATAGGCCTATCCTTGCAATTACAAATATCAGTAATGGGTTTTACCATTTTTGTTTGCTATCAAAATGATATGAATAATTTGGCTGCCTGCTGCTGTTTTTACTAAATAGTGGCAAGCCATGAGATGTCATTTAACATTATGACCTCACAATGCGTTTTGAGCTATTATTGTTTGGATTGCTACTTACCACTTTGTCGTCGCTGTAGGCGAATCAATATAAACTAACGTCTCTGATTGCGTTTATGTTCCTTGGTCCTGGCATAAACGCCACCAAGCAAAGAGCAAACTAACCCGAAATGAAGCACTCACCGTTGCGTTATAGCAGTAGCGGTAGCCCCCATCAATAATATCGAGGTTAAAAACATCAAATCAGTTGGCTGCTGCGACAGCCTTGCCCAATTGCAAAGGAAATTGCTTCAACATTTCGATCATATGTACCTCGACACTTTCATTTTGCTACAAACGATAAGAAAGGACCATCTTTACCCCATTGTTATTTTCTTGGGTGATCATCAAGTGTTTTGCTTGGAGTAGACTACAAATTAAAATTTGTAGAATTAATTTTTCGATGAGGCTTTTGAATAATTTGATTGATAAGACCAAATATTCATGCTATCGAGAAAGAATACCCAAAATGTACTAAAGGACTTAGTATTTCTAGAAATTGCAATTTTGTAAACTGCAGGCAATAAAATTTTGTGTGTTTTTAACCAATAGACTACATTTCATAAACATTTGGAGACTTCAGTTTTTGATTGATCTTTTTGAGAACGTCGACAGATAATGCAAAAGAACCATGCTTGTGAGGAAAAGTAGGCAAAATGTACCAAAGAGCTAACTTTGTTTAACAATTGCAAGTTTGTTAGGTTAAGTAGGATAATTATTCAACAAAAAATGAAACACCATGTATGGCAACCAATTTTCGATCAGCCATTATAAACTAATCCTCAGCCTCAAGTAATTGGAGTCACATATTGCTGAAAAGAAAATTTCCTAAGCTTTCAAAGGATAGTAATTCTAAGTACTTTATTACAACGTTTTTGTATTCCAGGCCGGATTAAGCAAGGGCAAACTGGGCAATTGCCCCGGGCCCAGCGCTTTGGGGGACCCCGCGCTTTTTAGCGCAATTAACTATTGAATTGAATTGAAATAAATTTATAGCCTTATAACCTACATTACCAGCAAACTTGAACTGAAGAATCAAAATATTTACATTCCGGTACAATTATTATTTGTACAAAAAAAAATTAAAAAGACTTTTAATGACAAAGTAACTGTAACATCACAGTAGAGACTGGTATAATCAGTGGTGTATTGCTAAATAATAAAGTAGGTGGATGGTTGGAACTGATTTCAAACCTTATGGTCTGAGAAACATGCGCAACGGCAAACTTCGCTGCAGCGCAAGGCGGGAAATATAGACAACATATAATTTAACTGTTTGCAACAAATGGTATACTAATTAAAATAAATTTGTTTTAAAAAAAGTATATTTGAAAACATATTTTAGAAACAATAAAATAAAAAAAATTTGAATATTAATAAAAGGTGCTTTCAGTCAAGCGTTTTCTAGAAAATGTAAGTGGACGGCGATCCCCCTGATCCCCCTCCAATACATCCCTGGGTATGATAGCATTCAAATTAATGGCTGCGAACGACTGCCAAATGTTAGAGCAGTTATAACAAATCTTAGACGCCACTAAAGTTCTCAAGGAAAATTTGTTGAGTTGAGACAACTGTTACAAGATTTTACGTTGGACGACAATGAAACAAATGAAACCAAATTGGATTCATCGTATTTGAAAAAGAGTATGGATGCCTTAGAAACACCCGTATTATGTGTTTTATGGCACAAAATCCTTCAAAGGTTTCACAGTTCAAGTAAAAGTCTATAGCGTGCTGACATGACTTTAGGAAGTTGCGTAGCACTTTACAATGGAATCGAGAGTTTTTGCCAGCATTTACGGGATGAATTTGATACAATTGAAAAGGATGGTTTGAAACTCACAACCCGTATACAAAAAACCTATGTGTCTCCCAACAAACGAAACCGAAAAACAAAGAAGACTTTTGATTATGAAGCAGAGGACACTGGATGCACTAGAGCTTTGGAATATGCTCAAGAATCCTTTCGTATTGGAATTTAACTTCCTATCATTGATACCTTAATTGCAGAAGTAAGAACACGAAAATCTGTGTACTGCATGATGCAACAGAATTTTAATTTTTTGCTGAATCTGAACACTTGGGCTATCAGTGATATAGAAAGCGCTGCAAGTGGGTTGGTTAAAAGTACTGTATATGCAAGTAATTTGGATAGCGACTTTCCTTCAGAAGTTGTGCACTTCGCTTTTTATTTGCGTTCGTCTCCTAATCTTGGTTCGAAGACAAATACTGCGCAAGCATAGCTGTCATGTTTGAAAAAGAACTGCTTAATTGAAACTTTTCCAAATGTGGCTATTATTCTTCGAATATATCTGACCTTGCCTGTTGCAAATACGGAAGGTAAACGGTCTTTTTCGGCGTTGAAAAGAGTGAAAAACTACCTCTGCTCATCCCTGACGCAGGATCACGTCTGTGATTTCTGTATTACGGCCATCGAAAAGATTTTCACAAACTCTATGAGCTTTGAGGATATTATTGATAAATTTGCAGCAGCGAAATGCCGAAAACACCAGTTGCCTTAGCTTTTTTTGTGTTGCACTGTCTGTGTTGTTTATTATATTTTCTGTGTTGTTTGTATTTGCCCCGTTAATGAAACAGTGCGAAAATTTTATTCTATATTCAACCTTTTAAAATAAATTTCAAAGTAAATTTAAACAAAATTAATAAAATTTACTTTTTTTAATAAATCAAAATAACAAATTAGACTCAACCTCTTTGATCTAAATAAGCAATATTCAAAATAAAAATTTGTTTTTTAATTTAAATTTCTATCAAACAAAAACACAAATAACGCAAAAAAATCAATTTTTAGTTTAAAATAAATACTGTACAGTTGAATTAACCCATTTATACTTCACCCATTTTAAATACCAAGAATTACCTCAGGGACACCTTTTATCCCGGAAGGTAAAGAGCTTATTATGTTTTATTATCATTAAGATCTACTAAATCAGTGGCTCCCAAACTTTTTCGAACGCGACCCAAATCTTAGTTAGTTGTTTTCGCGTTCCATAATTTAGGGGCCACGCACTCTTATCTACCCCAGGCCCCGCGATCTCTTAATCCTCACCTGTTTGTATTAAAGTCACCTGTTTTTACTGAACTCACCACTTTTGGGAGGAGTAGAAAGTTACACTACAGGTTTTAAAGTTTAGTTTTTCATTATAAAAACTAATATTAGTTGTACATATTATACGCTATCGAAATTGCCTTGAAATAACCTTTAATTTGTTGAAAAAAGTTTAAAAATCAGTTGAAAAACGACATCACAAATCACTATTTAATTTACCTAATTTTGCAAAAAGGTTACAATTTTTGAAAATATCTTCATATTATGATCTGCGGTAGCGAACATAAGGGTGGAGTGAAAAATTTTTTTTTTCAAATCAAAAAACAAGGTTTATTAAAGTAGGTGGTTAGGTCTAAAAACACCTTTCAAAGTTGTTTTGGGGTTCTGCCACTTACACCCAGGTGGCTAAACACCCCCAAAAATTTAGCACTCCCACAAATTTATGAAAATCTCATAACTTAAAAACTAGTTAAGCTAGAAAGTTGGTTTTGGGCTTAAAATGCTCAGAAGACCCAAGTTTGTATCTGCTCCAACACAACTTTTTCTTCTACATGTAACTACATCACACAAGCCACAAATTGGCAAAAATGATGTTTTTGATGAAAATCTTAAAAAAAATTATTTATTATTAAGAAATTGTTGTGAAATCCATGTTTTAACTAAAGTCATTTCTTAGCTACTTGCATAAATAAAGAAATTTCCACTTAGCATTTTAATCTAGCAGTCTTTGAAGCAAGAAAAATCGACAAAAATGCCACCAACACTATATACTCAACAATAGTCACACACTATGTAGAAAAACAAAATGTTGCCGAATTTACTAATTTTCAAGTTTTTATAGGCATTAAATTGCTTTTTGGTGTTAAAAGTTTTCATTAGTTTTCTTGGTCGTATTTTCTGTCTGATAAGTCCATCTTTATTTTTGAATCCAGCAACAGCTGCTAAAGCTTCAGAAACTAGTTTTATAAGCTTTTCAACAGCTTGATTGTGGCAAGGATGTTCCAGGTTGAGTTTATGTTGTTGAAAAGTCTCAATTTTTTTATTCAATAAGTGTTTTAATGCAGGTGGTTCATGCATGTCTTTTAAACTCAAGCTTGACAAGGAATAATAAGTTTTTGCATTAGTATTGATTTTGGGTATTATGAATTTTCTTACATCTACTTCTTCATCACGACCAACATTATCCAAATTTTTCTTAGATACTCTAATGCTAAGTATTTTGTTGACTACAAGAAGACGGATATTGTGATCATTATCAGCCAGCATCGAAAGTCATTTATTTTCATTGTGAGCAAAATAAATATTTCGTTGCAAAACCGCTACAGCAATATCCTGAATAATTTTGTTTGGAAATCCCATTACTTATGCGAGGATATTGAGATAGTTCTTTGGTTCATCAGTAATCTTGTTGTTGAATTTGATGTGAAACTAACCAGGAAAGTAAACTCTAATTAAAAATTCTGCCAAAGTGCTTAAATTAGATGTCGGCTTTTCTTGGGCAACATAAAATCGAAGAATACGACATCCAAGTGTTAACCAGCGTGAATGGTTTAACCCTCCTACTTCGAGAAACCGAAAATTAGCATCAACTGATCTCAAACATGGCGGCAGAGCAAATCCTGTAAGCATAATATTGACCACTGCTTAAATCATCCATCAAAGAGTTGGGAATAACAGGAAATTTTGGATTTGGGATAGATTTGAACTTCACTACTTTCCACAGAAACAGCACTGTTACATACGCAAATAGTCCTTTTTTTTTCTCGATCTACGCAATGCAAGCGGATTATGACGTAATGTTGTCGTAACAAAGACTCACGATTTTCTCGCTTTCCTCAGCGCGAATTGCCACGAGGTGAAAACGTTAGATGCTGGTTATCTGGAATTCTCGGTTTAAAATAGTACAGTTATTATGTTAGTTTGGTGAGTTGTCCGAATAATAATCTGATAATAATGCTAGGTTGTAGGAAATTTGAGATTCAGATGCAAGTTTAATATCGTGCTGAATTGTGTAACTGTTATCAAATTTACGATTAATTATGATAAATTCGAGAGCCTAGTTAACCTAAAATTGATTTGTTCCAAAGGGATAAGAAGCTGCGCTAGGGTCTCTAACCGAAGAAATTACTCTGGTTACTCTGGATATACTGGTTATAATATAAGCATTATTAGTATTATTGTGTGTTGGGTTGTAAATAGTGAATGACTTTGCTGGATTAATGGATTTGTTAATATAACTAAGGAAATTGTAAACCTTGCAACTAATTGGCAAAGCAGCATACGGGCGTAAGGGGCATTAACAATTTATTAAAATGAATATGCCAGGAAACAATAATGAGTATACCACCCAACCATTATTGTTTCCTGGCATATTCATTTTAATAAATTGTTAATGCCCCTTACGCCCGTATGCTGCTTTGCCAATTAGTTGCAAGGTTTACAATTTCCTTAATACAATTTCTTCGCTTAATAACTTTCAAATCTATAGTTAATATAACTGTTCGAATTGTAAAAGAAACTCTGCTCAGCATACGATAGTGCCCGGTAATCGTTACTTGTAGAAATTGCAGCCTGGCCCATGTTCAAATAGATTCTACAAGCACCATTCAACTGCCTACCAAATGGTCCTGAAAAAGAGTCTGGTCCAGAAGTTACACCACCTAAGTTTTGAAATACATGTCTGAGAGGAAGCTCATTAAAATGGAGCAAGCATATAGCCCATTGCAATGCTCTTCCTATTAAAGTTTCCAATGATACAATAAATCCTTTGCTTTTGCCAGTCATTACAGCGGTTCCATCACAGCTAACAATCTTGAACTTATGTTCCAGAGCTGCATCTTTGATTGCAAAATAAACTGATGTTGCTATTTTATATCCAGTTTCATCTTCTGGCATTACATGTGAGAGATAAAAACCATTAGGCTCTCCTACAATTACATAATGTTCTTCAATGACTGTTTGGCAATGATAATTTCCGTTTACTTCAACCATTGTCATGGTTGCATTTTTCCTTCTATCTACAAAAATGGAATCCACTAATTCAAATAATTCTTGCTCCTTGTTTCTAATTTCTTCTCTGTATTTTTGCCGTTCTCTTCGCAGCTTGCTTCTATCCACTACATATCCTTTATCCTCTTCAGTAACAATTCCATAAGCTTTTAATGTAGCCGAAGCTATAGCTGCGCCAGCTCTATCAGACACTTCATATCGCTCACAAACCATTGCAAGTTCTTTAAACGTAACTCGATTCTGCAGCAAATAGATTTTGAAGAGCAAGGTAACGCTGAATCAAATGATACTGATATTTCTGAATTTTCACTAGTACTTGTATCAGATTCAAAACCAATTACAATATCAATATTTGCTGAGCTTGTTGAAACTGTATTATTAGAATTGGATTGTTTTTGAGACATTTTTTGAAAAAAAATTGATATCAGATTGATCGATTGATTCAACAACATCCAAACATTTTTTTTCTAGGACCTATTTGATCTTCATGAAATGCAAAGTCATCCTCATTCATTTTCAACCTATTAATTTCTTCAAGATTTCCTCGCTGTTTCTGGTCATTACAAAAAATATCGAACAATTCTTCAATATCACGTAAAAATTCCGTCATATTTTATTTAAATGTCGCACTGGTGTTAAATCTTTTTTTCCCTTGTTTTGGCTGAAATTCAACCTGTCAAAAATCATCCACAAGAGTTGAAATCCTAAACACAATGCCATCTACACTTATGCAATAAACATACAGTGGATGCAACGTTGATATAGTTCCTTTGCAGGAATGACAGCTGCAGCACTTGTTTGCCAATTTCTTTCATGAAGCAATCTTTGCAAAACATCTCTGTTACAGAAACTTCTGGCCTGATGTCCCGCCTAATACTGTCTTCTAGAATCACGCGTACCACAGGTTCCACACAGAGATTACAATTGAAATAAATTTAAAACCAGGGGGTTACGAAGTTGCTAGTAGATTGAAGAATTTACATGTAGACTAAGAGACGATGCGGAACGATGCAGTACGGTTTTCTGTAAAATAATTAACACACATAACTCAACTACACAAACGTAAATTCACTGAAGCACTCACCTACTATAGCTTGACCGGAAATCAGACGCAAAAAATGATCGAACAGTAGATTGTAAGCGTTCGACTGACAGTTGTTCACAATACAATCTAACAGCAATTTACTCAAATTCTAAAACTGACTCCGAGGGTAACAACGGTCAGCTATATGGGGAGGCAACAGTGATTAATTAAAAGGCAAAGGTTATCGGGGGTAACGCTTGGTACGAAAAGCTATAACGTTATCTTAAGTCTATCAATAGAGGGGGAGGCGCGCGAGAAACAACTCTAAATGAGGGAACATCGAAACAGAGCAAACAAAAGCTATGCGATAAACAAGGGAAACCGGGTTCAAACTTATGACGAATTGAAAAGGCAATACTTGCTGCAACATCTCTGTTGGTTGAAAGAACGCCATTTGGAAAGGAGTCACAGCTTTTAAAAAGATATTTTGCTTGACGCTCACAAACTCTAGTAACAGCTTTTCTTGGAAGCATTCCAAAATGATAACACTTTACACAGTAAAAGTACCAAGTTTATAAGATATTTTTGAGAATAAGAAACATTTTCTCTATTTTATTAATCTCCTAGAAAATATTTTGAACTTGTGATGCCTAATTAATTTTAACTGGTAATACAGAGGTTAATCCAAACTATTAAAGGGCTGCAAAAGCAATGATGTAGCCTATATATAAAATACAAGGTGAATAAACAAGCCGATTTACGTTATAGGTAAAAGTTTTACTTCGCCATTAGCAATAATATCATTTTTGCCAATTTGTGCTTGTGTGATGTAGTTACATGTAGAAGAAAAAGTTGTGTTGGAGCAGATACAAACTTGGGTCTTCTGAGCATTTTAAGCCCAAAACCAACTTTCTAGCTTAACTAGTTTTTAAGTTATGAGATTTTCATAAATTTGTGGGAGTGCTAAATTTTTGGGGGTGTTTAGCCACCTGGGTGTAAGTGGCAGAACCCCAAAACAACTTTGAAAGGTGTTTTTAGACCTAACCACCTACTTTAATAAACCTTGTTTTTTGATTTGAAAAAAAAAAATTTTCACTCCACCCTAGCGAACATTTGTGTTAATCGTACGAGACATATTATGACATCATAGAGCCCGTTTATGCGTGCAAGGGAAAAAGAGAAGAAAAAATGCTTAGAGGGCTCGAAGTCTCAAAATAAAGAAGTGCTGGTAGCAAAGACAAATATTGTAAAGTTGTTTTTATCAAAAGCAGCTGGTTAACATCTCCAAAAAGAAGTTTAATCGCGTTTCTGCGATCAGTAGTTTTTGAGAAAGAACAAAAAACAGATTGTTCAATAAATCGTTGATTGTGACGTCATTTTAGACCCCAAATAAATAAAAGTTTTTGAAATGTGGTAAGTCGCAAGCTGGTTTTCGTTTGAGCAAAAAGCGGTTGTCCTCTTAGTTCATGGGCTAGCTTGGCCCACCGTGCACCCACCCCCACCAATAAACAAAACTGTGTTTTTCTGGTCGTTTTTTATGTCCTTTTTGATATTAGATATGTCAACATTGAATAAACTCTTACGCACTACTGGTTTTGAACCACTTTGTTTGTTGTACCAACAAAACGTATTTTTCCGATTTTGGGGGGTAACAAAAACATGAATGGCAATATTTTTGTAATGAAATATCACAAATACACTGGTGACCACTCAAAATGTTAGTACTGGAGAGCTCTATAATATAAGTTTTGATTTGTTTAAGGAAATATTCAAATTATGCAACTGGAATATATCAACCAAACACCTATTAATCATTAACAGGTCCTTTTTTTATGTAAATTTTTTGTATGCTTTGATTTTGTTTTTAGTCACTACCATTGTCTGTTTCAGATTCAGGTTCTTTGTTACTTTGATTGTCAGTGGATATTTCGTTTATGCTCCCATCAACTAATCTATGCTCATTCTTAGTCTCAAGTGCTTTGTCCGAAATGTCATCGAGATGAATTGGGAGTATATCCCCATCAGACTATTTTGGTTCAGTGACTTTTACTAAAATCCATCCATTGTTCCCTGTTGGTAATAAAATAACTGGTTTGGAAATACGGGCTCGTTTCCAAATTGCCTCTTGGTAGTTCACTCTTTTTAGGTGTTCTCTTAAGCAGGATCTAGGTGGTGGAAGGGATGACCATTCGGTGCTCTTCTTTAGATTCAGTTAATTTTCTTTGCCACAGCGTTTAATTAAAACCAGTTCATAGCGAAGAATGTCAGCAGTTAAATGGCTACCTCTGGGCTTGTACATGGAACACGTGAATTCTTCCAGTTGAAGAAAAAGATCTTCCGATACATCCCATGACTTTTTAGGGTTCTTGAAAACAGCCTGATAGCGTAGTTTTTTTTGAACGAGTTTTATCAGCTTCACTTTTCCAAATGCCTTTAAAAGCACTGGCCATGTCACACCTTGAAAAAGCATGCAGACTCAGTCGAGCATTGCAGTAAAGAGGCGTGAAGTCATGTGTCAGTTGAACGATATTTAACAACTTTCTCTTGCACCCGGAGCCTGTGTCAAACAGGAGAGTGATGTTTATTTTTGATGCATAATAAAGGAGAATGAAGAAAACATCACTACCTGCACTTCTGATTCGAACATAGTTATATTCTTCATCGGCTGCATAGGAGCAATATAGAACAACCCTCGTGTCTATTTCCTCTTGATCAGGGTCGAACTTGGCAACCTCGATCATCATTACAGATGCTCATTGTCTTTTAGTAGGTAGGACTTCTCTTCACAGATAAACATAACCTATTTGTTTTGAAGTTTCCTCCCGAAATCATCACTGCTTCACACTTTTAGAAGTAATCCTACAAGCTGCTATTTGTTAGAGTCATTGGTAAGAAATGAATTCCAGTTTTCAGGTCGCTTTGTACTTTTGCCCTTAATTATTCGTTTTAGACCACTACTACGTCTTCTTCTTTCCAAGCTCTTGATAGAATTTTCATTGTACATATCAGTGCTAAATAGCAGAGCAGACTTTACCACGATACTGACATCGTATATTTTTTCGCATACCTGTTTAAATGTTGCTGCACTTCTTTCATGCAGTAGAAAATTGCATTCTTGTCTTTAACATTCAACGTTTTGGCATTTGATAGCACGGTAAAGTCATCTAATTCTTTTGTGAGATGAGTGAACCCTTTGCTCTTATCTGTCTTTAAAAGGTAGCTGTCGGGAGTATCAATTCATGAGGGCATTAGCATGAGTGGATGTTTTATCAGTTCTCTCATATCAATCTTTTCTGATTATTTTTGTGAAAGCACTAACAATTGGAATGCAACATTTGCTTACTGCTTGTACTGAGCTTCACAATTGCTTAATGTCTTTACAGCTGATGCCTTCCCCATATCCGCTAATGTTTTTTAGTTCAGGCTTTTCATTGGCTCAAAGAAGTGCTCTGTCTTTCGCAACCTATCAGATGCGAAAGCTTCCTTTGCAGCAGTCCCAGACAATTCAGCATTCACGATGTCTGATTCTACGTAAATGGTACTGCAGCACTAGATGAAATGCAATAAAGTTTATCATCCATCTCTACTTGGAATGGGTCAGTGAAATTCTGAAGTGCTTTCACTGCACCAGATGTTGCTTTTTCACTTTTTTTTTACTTGCGATGGCCGAGTATTACGGTGTTTTCTGCCTCTACCATCGTCGATTCTATTTGCCATCGGGAGCATTATTTCAACCTATCTCGATCTTTCGTTGGCTGTACGTTCCTAACGACGATAAGCTTCATAGTTATTCAGGAGACCTGAAATGCCGGCATCCCGCCGGCCCGGGCCAGCTTGAGATTTGGCATGTCGCATGAATGTTTCTTCAATGGTTTTATCTAGTGCACACCTGCTCGCTGGTATGAATGACCTTGCCACACTTTGCATCTAATTTCAGTGACTCAGTGGCGCCGGGGTGAGTTTTCACAATGTCGACCAAGAACAATGAGAAGTAACAGAGATATCTGGCATAATTTTGAGCATCAAAGATAAAAAATAGATCCACCATTTTACTGAAACACGCACCATACATGTAGTAATCATTGATTTTCACAGCATACAGCAAGGAAAGGACTTACGAATCATGATTCATGAACGTCAGCCAAAATTGGGCAGTTTTACCCTGGCTTCCGCCACGGATCTGTTGCCTGAACGAAGAATGTTCTTCAAGAAAATTAGCAAGTGCTTCGTTTTGCATTGCAGCATGCAAGTTTTCTGAAGTCCTCTTATTAATAATATGATCTATTGCTTGTAGCAAATCACCTGGAAAGCCTTTTGAACATCTAGTTTCCAAATATCTGTAAGAAGCAGTCTTTCCAGGTTTTTAGCGATGACTTTGTGGCAATTTATTGCACAACTAATTTTTGCCGAATATCACACCATTCATGAAACCGACAGATATAACCCCCGCTTCCAACAGCACATCAGCTAATCTGGACTTATTCATTTTTTACCAATCATTTTTGGGTATGCACAGATCAAAAGAAAGGATCCCATCATTACAATGTGGTCATCATAAAAGTCTGGACTCTTCCAAATAATTGGGTAAGCCTTCATGCACCAACATAAGTCAAATGTTGTGACAGCGTATTTCTGACCGACTTCTCGCCATGCATTTTTAAATACTCTGAGGCACTTTTTTACAGTGGAGTAGTCTGTTTTAAGGTGATTAATGATTAGGTAATAGTCTAGTGTGGTAAGGCGCTTTGGAACTTGATCAGTTTCAGATGTGAAGCCCGCCCAACCAGGTATATGCTGAGGTACAGTACTGTTATGCAAAGGCCAGATACACCACAGGAAATACTTCAACATCGACTGTGACACAGCATCTTTATATTCTACCAATGTTTGGTGAGAAATTGTCATTTTTTGGCTATCCCTCTTATTCACATAGCATGGAGGTAGTGTATCATTTGCCAAGGATTTCAGAGAGCGTGCCCTGTCCTGAGCAGAGATAGCAGGCTTTCTTCCTGGTTGTCTGTCATGTTCTCATCAGCAGCAGGTTCAGATGGAATATTTTGCGACATTATCCTTTGGCAGGTGTGAATCGAATCTGCACCAGAAATGTCATTAACAACTTGATCAAAATTATCAAAGTCGCTGCAAAATAATGATGGACGATGAGGATTTCGTATTATGTGGGGTGTAATATGGTATGAGCTTCTTCAAGAGTCTCTGCAAGTGCGGTTTCAAGTTCTAGTGCAACGGAGTAACTCTCTGAATGACCCAGTTTGTTCATTAACACGCTCAGTTTGACACTCCGGAAAAGGTGGCCTAATGTCATGCAAAGCAGAATGTGTTTCGGCAGTGACCACTGGCCTTTAGTTGCTTCCCGACACACATCCTGAATAATGGATGAAACGAGAAGCTCTACTTTCTCTGATTCTGATCTCTCAGCTTTCTCACTAATGTAGTGGTTTCCAACCGGGGAGGAATTCCTCTCCAGGGAGGAATTTTACCTTCATAGGGGAGGAATTTCCACCTTTTAGTCTTTACAGATTTTAAATTTGTTACACTTAGGTTAATATTTGTGTTTCAGAATTCTTGCATACATTTTATTGAATTAGTTCAGTGGTTTCCAACCGAGGAGGAATTCCTTTCCGAAAGGGTTTCTACCTATTTAGGGAAAGAATTTCCACATTTTAAAGTTCATATGATTTCAGTTTTGTTACATTTAGTACATCATTTGTGTTTCACGATTATTCAATAAATTTTCTTAGCCTAGTTGTTTTGCAATGCGATGCCATGAATATAATCTCACTTACAGGAGTGTTGAAAAATTCCGAGGACAGTGGACAAGCTTTGCTGAAAGAAACATTTTTTATTTTTTCACTGGCATTTTTACTTAACGACCAAACGATTTTCAGAAACTATATACGAGACTACATTATAAGTATACCCCCAAAAAATAGATCGTTATCTCAAATGAAAAGAAAAATAAACCTTTAATGCAAAGTAGCCTCCAGAAGAAAAGTCTTCATTCTCATGCATACAAAACCGATCCCACTAAAATTTATTTCAATGGTCTTCAGAATTTTCTGTAATTCACAAAATTTAGGAAAATCACTTTAAAAATCCATCATTTTTACAAGAGCACTTTTTCTCCCTTCATTTCACTATCATTGCGCACACATCATCATCGCTCAAAAATCAAACGTTTTATACTACATGTTTTGAGATAATTTATTTTTCTCAGTTACTTATCAAGAAGCATACAATTTTGCGGTTTTTCTATTGAGACATCGCATGATGCTTGGCCACTGTTTCATGCAATGTCCTGCGCATGTATTGCAGACTGTACAGAGCTATATTTTTAGTTGAGCATGATGTCAGGAATTTAAGAAAAACAAGAAGATGCTGGATGTCCTCGAACGCAGAATCGCACTCGCAGGTGATTGAAGATGTGGAAAAGCCCCACAATTCCTTGGCTACTGTTTGTTCGGCCAACTCTGCTGAGGAAGCAATTAAAGCATTTCTATTTGGCTCAGATTGCATTATGGAATGGTGGAAAGAACTAAGATCAAGGAACTCTTATGTCATGGCTACGAGAATCTTGCTCAAGTGTCTCTCTCCAAAGCATGTCATTCTTCGGAGGTGATATATGCAAGACGGTGACGTGATTGAGAATACTCTTACTCGATTTCAGTGGTTGTCTCGCTGCAAGTCGTCCATACAGTCCATACACTTTGTCATTGCTGGTTTGTCTCGACATTCCACTGGGCTGACATCTTTTTTTTTTATCTTGGTTAGGGCAATGCAAGCTAATATTTGATTTTTGCTATTGGTAGAGTTGGTTATTAGTAATGAGACGCAAGTGTTGTTGAGGGCTGATTAGAGATTGGTTACAGTAGCCATGAATCCCTCAACGTTTTTGACTTTGATCATAAAATGTTGGCATTTTGGGTCAAAAATAGGAAAATAAATTGGTTCAAAAAGTTGATTTCCAAAACAATATAAGTTAATTTCATCTTCATAATGGCCAAAGATCGAAGAACAACTGCTTTCAAAAAGTTGATCTCCACCAAAGAAATCACTCAACAAATTTCTATTTTTAGTCTACCCAGAATAGGCCTCGCCACTGGGCGAGAGCTGTCGATTTGAATAGACATGGCTAGGCATCCTACTTCATCGGAGTAAGTTTTCTCAACTCGTGATTTCTTGCACCAACCTTTGCTATGGCGTTGTCAACGGTCGTTTTAAATAAAAGGCTGCAATCCAGTGTTACACTAAGGTATATTGGATTGCAAAAGTATCTAAAAAGTACAACATGAAAGCAAAAAGCCCTGTGTTTTTTTATTTTGATTTGAAAAGGGAGAATTAAAGGTTTCAAAAACATGAAAGGAGGAATATATCAAAAAGGTTGGGAACCGCTGCATTTATGAGAATACGCAAGAAGAGTTGCAAATCGTTTGGGGCAGGGCTTTCAGTTGTTAGGCTTGAAAAGGTAAACTTTTGTTCAAAAATTAAAATCACAAGATTCTTTCTATTCAAATATAACTTCAGTAATTTAATCTTGTTCATCTGGAAAAACTCAGTTAGTCGTCCAAAACCCAACAAAATCACTCGAAACGACTTTCAATCACTACAAACTTAACTGACCCTATGACCAAGTAGTTTGGCAACCGTTTACAATTGCACTAGTCTACTAAACACAATTTCGATTATACGAGATAAAGAAAAACAAAATAGCCCGTGGAAATGTTACCAAGCAAAAAGTAAAGAATCAAAAGTTTACAAGCTTGGTAAATTTCAACACAAAGCATTACAGTAAAAATTGCTTTAATGTAATCACACTCCATTGTATGTTAAACTGTTCTAAACAGAAACCACGGGCCAAACTTTCAAGCGATGATTAAAACTGGTGATTACATAATGGCTCTTGTTGACCTACTTATTATCGAATTTTCATAAATCAAAACTTATATTGTAGAGCTCTCCAGTACTAACATTTTGAGTGGTCACCTGTGTATTTGTGATATTTCATTACAAAAATATTGCCATTCATGTTTGTGTTACCCCCCAAAATCGGAAAAATACGTTTTGTTGGTACAACAAATAGAGTGACTTAAAACCGGTAGTGCGTAAGAGTTTATTTAATGTTGACATATCAAAAAAAGCACATAAAAAACTACCAGAAAAACACAGTTTTGTTTATTGGTGGGGGTGGGTGCCAGGGATGTGGAAGCGGAAGCAGAAGCTGGAAGCGGAAGCGGTCCTTTTTCTGTTGAAGTGGAAGCGGAAGCGCGAAAAATCCACCGCTTCCGCTTCCACATAGGAGGGAAGAATGGAGAGAGAAAAAAATTGGTTCTGCTATCCTTCGTAGAAGAACGAATAGGGGGAGCATAAACATTAAGAAATGAGAGCGAGGAGAAGTTGTTTAGAGAGATGTTGACCTCTACATAATCAGAGTAGGATTCAAGCGAAGAAAGAGAGAAGGTAGAAAGTTCAGAGAAGGATAAGCCCTGCTTGACGAAAATGATGACGCCACCGCTAGCGTCTGCGACATCAGTAGAAAAAATACCAGATCGGGAGTGGGTGCCATCGGATCGCAGAGCAGAGAATCCAGGGATCTAAAAAGAGGAAGATAAATTAAGGTTAGATTCCTGGATATATATAAGGTCAACGGGATGAGACGAAATAAAGTGTAGTAGTTTAGTGCTCCTGGCTTGAAGATCCCCAGAATTCCATTAAAAAACCCTGAGAGAGTTAGGGAGGGGAAGAGAAAGCATGAGGTAAAGAGAAACAGCCAGGATCATGAGGCGGTGGTGAGGGTACAGAGGGAGAAGATACAAAGTAAGCGGAAAAAGGATAAGAGGTTTGAAGATGAGGGTGGGGTGCAAGTGTTGCATTAGCAGAAGGGGGCCAGATTGAGTAATGAAGGTATACCAGATGGAGGAGTCCGAGGAGAAATGCACAGTGCTGGTAGGTGTAGAATCTCAAAAAAAAATCAGGGAGGGAAGCTCCAGGAGTGAGAGCTGCCAAGAGTTCTGAATCTAGAAAACGAGAATAGTGAGCACTTTTAATGAACTTAATTAGGGCATGTGCAGCATTGCACTGACCTACTCGGCCAGGTCACATTTCCAGCGCACACTAAATAGGGAAAGACAGGGCAAGGTTTTGGACGAACGTTGCCGCTCATCAGGAGAAGGAGAATAATGAGAAGACGGGAAAGAGAAAGGAAGGAATAGAGAAAAGACCGGCCAATTTTAAAGAGGCTGCGTGCTACCCTTCTGCGGTCGTTCACGGGGCTGCACGGCGAAAAAATGCTTTGTGTGGGGGGAGTGACCTAGGTAACTGGAACCCTCGGGAAGGCCAACAGTCATTTTGACCCAACCCAAACGGGTCGGGGACCGCACCACCACGTTGAGGCGGCTGTTGATTGGTACAGTTCAATTTTGCTCGCTTTACATTTACATACTACATATACGCCAGAAATTTCGCACTTCACTATCCAAAAAGATTGGAGTCAATACGTGTTTTGAGGAAGGACAGAAGGCTCGTAATGATGATTAGAGTTAAAGTTAACTAAAAGTCATGGTTAGTTGAGGATAGAGAGGGAAAGTCAACGCTATACGGTGTAATTTGTTATAGTGACGACAAGTTATTGTCGAGAGCTGTAATATGGAATCATACGGTTTAGATCTGAGGATCATTAAGTCAACTGTTGTAAAAGTAGTTGTAAGTAATGAAGGAACTTGTAATAATTGTCTATTTGTTGAAGTGTTTAATTATTTTTTGAATTGTAGTAGCAAAGTATTTGATTTTCTTGCAAGCAGTTCGTGATTTCTAAATTTTTGTTAGTGGGAGTTCCGCGACAAACGCGAAAGTACATTAGGGGCTCCGCGATGACAAAAAAGATTGAAAAGCATTGTTCTACATTCAACACGTGCTTTGATATCTTAAAAACAAACACAGAGTAGTTCAAAACAATATGCTCAAGCGAAGAGATAAAGTAAGAGAAGTAAATGAAGGTTTTTGTTTTCTCAAAATGATGAAGTGTAGGAGAAGGCAGGCTACAAAGCCACAAAAGTTTTAAAAAATTGTCAACGGTCGTTTTTTCGTTTTTTGTTAGTGGAAGCGGAAGCGGAAGTGTTTGAAAAACAGCCGCTTCCACATCCATGGTGGGTGCACGGTGGGCCTAGCTAGCCCACGGACTATCTGTCAAGTAACGCAAATTCTAAAAAAATTATTTTTGATTATGACGTCACCAATACCCTTATGACACTCACCACGGGGTGGTGATCAATCGTGCCAAGTTTGATGCTTTTACCTGAAGCAGTTTGAGAGGAATTAAAACAGACACACAGACAGACAGAATTGCGCTTTATAGTATAAATGTTCATTTAAATTAGGCAGGTATAGCAGTGGATTGAAACTCTTTTGGACCTGAGGCAAGAATTCAATGCCAAAATTCTAAATATGATTCCTCGAAGAAGTTATGGTCGAAGGGCGTTTTTCTAGTGAAAACAAAGGTGGGAAGACTTTGTTTGTGGAGATCACATTTTCCGATGCCTGAAATCGGGCTTTTGTTATCTCAATTGAGTGAATTGACCTTTTGTTTTGGAGGTCAATTTATCGGAGACCAAATTTTTTTCTAAACGAGACAAATTCCCACCGGATTTTTGGACATGTCTGAAAAAAGGTACCCCTTATTCTTCAGAGGAGGCCCCTGAAAGGAGGGGTCTGAGGCAGCTTCTTCACTTTTCTCACTCTAAATCCAGCACTGGGTGGGCAGGTATACATTTTATAGGCACACAAAAATAAATTAACAGAGAAGACGTACAGCTGAAGCTTTGGGCATGCGTGAAAACCAAATTTATGAGCTTGAAATAATTGTGACTTCACAAATGAACTTCGCTTTCACGCATTTGAAGTGCGTCTGTCAGCAGGGGAAAACGATCTTAGCTTCACAAGAGATATAAAGAAGTGCATTAATTTGGAGTAACCACCGAAGATTGCATCGCGTAGAGCAGGGGTTACCAAACTGCGGCTCTTTTGACCCGTGCTGTTTTTATGTATAGTCATGTAGCGTAGGGGTGGGCAAGCTGCTGCGCACCACGTAAAGTTTGAGGGCTGGTAAATCTCTAATTTCGTGCTGTGAAAATGATGATCTTCATAAAAAAAGAAAAAGGTCGACACATTTTATTTCGACGTAGAATGCGTCGAATTTTTGGCAGAAGATGCGTCAATTCACACTAAAGATTGCGTAGCGGCTCTTTTAATACATAATCACTTCTTCGTCGTTTGAGCTATTTGTTGTGAGCATTATGCAGGAAGATGCATATACACTGCGTCAGCGCTCAGGCTCGGTTTGCAAATCTTCAGTTAGACTGGGGCCACCACGACGGGTAGACTGCTTGGCCCCACCACCTGTCTGCCACATAAAGATAAAGGCATTCCGTTAAGTGTCTCGCCCAAGGACGCAACAAGCAAGCTTGCCGGTTTGTTCTCCACATTATCCCTATTTTGCTGAGCGCCAAGCAGGAAAGCTGTGAATACCATTTTTAAAAGTCGTTTGGTATGAATCGACTTTAGAAACGAACCCCAAGTCTATCTACTGCGAAGCGGACGCTCTAACCACTACGCCATCGCGGCGGTACATAATCACCAAAGTAAACGGAAAATATTTGATCCCCAAGATTTGCTCTTGCCCCCCGAAAATATCCGGTTGGCTACGTACCTGGATTTAATGTAAAAAATTGTCAGTTAGTTTAACTTTGCTATATTTGATTAATAAGTCTAGAGCAGGGATTCTTAAACTGTGGGGCGTGAAAGCTTCACAAGGGGGGCGCGAGCATGACAGTGACATATTGATGAAAAGCAGCTCCGAACTACAGTCAAATCTCGTTACCACCTCGTTGCTAATCCATTACATTAGAATCTGTGACCTAGTTTTAAAAAACAATTTTGTCTGGACTTTAATTTGTTACTGTTTTAATTTCCGCTGTCTTATTTACATCGACACATCGTTATATGCTTCGCCTTCCTTTCTCCGCGAAAGATGTCACTTAGCACGTCGATTTTGTACTTTTCATTTATTCGTTCTTTTCTCCTTCACGCCGTTAAACCGTATTTTCCAAACTTTTTGAAGGTTCACGAGCGAGATTCATTGTTAACGTTGTTGTGGAGTGGACAGTACCTGGTTGTTTTCAGTTAAAATTCTTTGCTTGGATTTATTAGTAGTTTTCTTAGTGTTGTGACTTTTGTTTGCTTTTTTTTAAGAACTGATGATGCTTTCTTAAAGCGAAATATATTTTCTATTTGTTTTTTTTATTTTGAGGTTGATCAATTTTAACTTTTTCAAACTTGTTAATCCCCCATAATTTACAAATTTTAGACCTTTGAAAAATAAGTGGTATTTAATTTAGCTGCTGTGATAAAAATGAGTGCAAAAAAGAGGAAGTACAATGAAGAATATGTGCAGTATGGTTTTACTGATGCAGCAGTGAATGGTCAAGTTGTGCGTTATATGTTTCGAAAAGTTGAGCAATGATGCTTTGAGGCCAAATCGCTTGAAGCGTCATCTTCAAACAAAACATCCTCTTCATCAAACGAAACCCTTGGCTTTCTTTCAAAGCAAGAAGGATTCTTTTAAAAAAATGAAAATCGCCTGTGCGGAGAATTTTAGCCAATTATCATCTGCGGAGCTGTTAGAAGCATCTTTTGAAATTGCTCAAATGATAGCTCAAGCGAAAAAACCTCATAACATTGGCGAAACTTTGATAAAACCATGCATGTTGAAAGCAAGTAGCCTTATTTTGGGGAAAAGCAAGAGCAAGAAGTTAGCAAAGATTTCTCTTTCAGATTCCACTATTAAGACACGAATCGATGAGCTGGCAAATGATATTGAATGTCAAGTTCTTCAAAAGATACACGCATCACCTTATTTTGCCATTCAGTGCGACGAAACGACTGACGTAGCTCAATTGTCACAGTTGATGGTCTATGTTCGTTTTGTTTGATCTGCTACAATTGAGGAAGAAATGCTATTCTGCAAATCGCTTGAAACGACCACTAAGGCAGAAGATGTGTTCAGAGTTGTTGATGCATACTTTCACAAAAACGGCATGAAATGGGAGAAACTTGTTGGCGTCTGCACTGATGGTGCACCAGCGATGCTTGGGTGTCGGAGTGGATTTATTACCAGGGTAAAGCAAAAAAATTCGGACGCAGTTGGAACTCACTGCGTAATCCATCGAGAGACTTTGGCCTCCAAGACTTTACCTGCTGCAATGAAGAAAAAGCTTGCCATAATTATACGAATTATTAACTTTATCAAATCAAGTGCTGTCAATTCCCGGTTATTTTCCCAGCTATGTAAACACATGGATTCCAATCATGAAAATCTGTTGTTTCATACAAATGTTCGATGGCTATCAAAAGATAATATGTTAGCTCGCGTTTACGGTTTGAAAGATGAAGTAAGTATATTTCTTGAATCTCAGGGAAAACAAGATCTCCTGTTACCATTCCAATCACAAGAGTTTCAACTGGCAATGGCATACCTTGTTGACATTTTCGAAGCTCTCAATTGCCTCAATCTACTGTTGCAAGGAAAGAACACGAACCGTATGAA
This sequence comes from Trididemnum clinides, assembly GCA_963675345.1. Classification (NCBI taxonomy): domain Eukaryota; kingdom Metazoa; phylum Chordata; class Ascidiacea; order Aplousobranchia; family Didemnidae; genus Trididemnum; species Trididemnum clinides. The sequence goes on from OY776286.1 coordinate 29,139,768, forward strand.
AGATTACGATGAGATACGGACATTCATAGCAAAGCTGGGGTTGTGGCATCGCCGAGTTCAATGGGGAAATGCAGCCTCATTTCCTACGTTGGACATAGCACTTGAGAACAGCAAAGCCAAACTGGAAGGTGAACTTAAGATAGAAGTGGAATCCCACCTCCAAATTTTGAAAGAAGAATATGACTGCTATTTTCCCGGCTTGGGTAATGTTGAACTAACAGAGTGGAAGATGACGAGAAATCCTTTTCGAATCAAAGAAGATATTCTTTCGGAAGAACTGCAGGAAGAGTTTTTGGAGATGAAGTGCAACTCCACTGCTAAAGATGATTTTGAAGCAATGTCTCTTAACAGTTTCTGGGCTAAATATTTGCATATATATAAGAATGTGGGCAGTGTGGCGATACGTACCCTTCTTCCATTTTCATCGACATATTTATGTGAAAGTGGATTTTCAGCACTTGTGAGTATGAAGACAAAATTTTGTAACAAACTGGAATGCGAAGCAGTTCTTCGATGCGCGTTGATTCAACAAAGTCTCGGGTTAAACGACTAGTTTCCCAAAAACAGTTGCATCCTTCACACTAAGCAGGATAGTGGCAAATAAATTATTGTCCTATTTTTCGTGAATTTGATTTTTGAGGCTAGGTGAGGCGTGAGCATGAATGACCAATGTCAAGGGGGGCGCGACTGAAAAAGTTTAAGAACCACTGGTCTAGAGGTTAAGATCAGCCAGGCTGCGCCACGACTGTACAAAAGTATTAAAATTTGCTTTCGCATTACCAAAAGACTCTAGAATTTTTGACCCGCCATATTAATACATTTTTATCATTCTTCTTCAACAGGCAGCATATTAGTTGTTTGCGTCGAAACAGTAGTGAATGAAAACTTTATGCGTAGCTGCTCTCTGTAGCTTTTAGTCACCTTTTTTCACTTTATTTGTACCAGACGCAATATAACAGCATTGAGCAAGTTTGAAGTGTTCAAGAAATAGAAAAGAAGCACGCTTAGAATGCTTACAAAAAGAATCGCCTGTTACGTCGTCAATTCAGATCAAATTGTTATAGATTTTTTTTATCGGAAGCACGTCATTGATATCTCCCGAAAAAGCTTTTAATCGCGTTTCTATGGTCAGTACTTATTGAGAAAATACAGAGAATAAATTGTGCAATCGGGCATCAGCTGTGACCTCTCTTAGACCCCAAAGGGACAAAATTTATGCAAGATGGTTAGTTGGAGGCCGACTTTTGTTTTAGCAAAAAATGGTTTTCTTCTGTCAAGAAATGCAAATTTAAGAAATTATTTTGGATTTTGACATCTTAGTAACGTCACGAACTCTCTTATGATACTCACCCCGGGGAGGTGGTCAATCCTGCCAAGTTTGATTTTTGTACGCCCAATAGCTTTGGAGGAGTTAAAACTCACAGACATAAACACACACATGCAGATAGAAGCTAAGGCGCTTTTTAGCATAGATTTAAGAGAATTAAAAGTGGTGTAAAGTTGGTAACTACAAAATGTCTTAGAAAAATTAAATTCATTTCATTAAAGTTGCTAAAGTATTCGTGGTCGACTGGGATTAGGGGATTTTATACCATTTGTTTCAAACACCAATGAACCTACTGTTCATTTGTTCTCACAACTTATAATGATTTCAAGAGTAGGCCCTTTTAACTTACTGGTAACAATAAGATATCACAAAATGTCCATCTCCGGACTATGCTTAAGGGAAGAACATGTACATTCCTTATATCATGCCACTTCAGAACAAGAATACCATAATCTTCCTCTTGTGCAACAATTTTTCCACGCTGCAACTTCTTCAAAACTCTTTGGGCAACTCTTTGTGCTCTAGACGGCCGCACAATTCCAATAGCATGCGTTGTTTCTGTCAAAAAGATCTGTGCTCGGTGGTACCTCAAAATCAAAATTTTCAATTTACAGGGTTTTACCTGCTCCTCTCAATCTATGGTTAGCTCTTCACAAACTCTGTGTGTTTGTCCAACTTCTCCTCCTATAGTTTCTTCTTTACCTGCATACACTTGCCGAGACCAGTTCCCCAGAACAAAGTTCGAAGAGTTTTATTCCATACCTGTGGGCCTTAGCAGGATTGTACTTTCGAAACACTTACCACCTTCTCCAAGGAATAATACTTTTGTCAATCACAATCTTTTGGTCAGGAGTGTAAATATCCTAAAACTTCCTTTGAAGTAAATCGAGCAATGGCTGTATTTTACCTCTTCTGTCTATTTCTAGTGTTACAGCTTGCAAGGATTCTATTCTTCACATTAACTGACACGCTTCAGTGGGTTTATGGTTGGTTGCAAACAGACAAAAATGCAGAATAGGAAGGGGACAGTATGTTTAGGTCGTTGGAAAAGAGCGGTGTAGTACAGTGACTAAATATCTGGATGTCAGGTGCCATGCTTTTCATTTTAGATGTCACTCATCTGTGAGCGACGTGGCACTGGACGAAAAATTTTGCCTTTGAGTACCGTGTCACTCAATGTTTAAATCTTAAAAAGGCGAATAAAACCAATGTCATTGACAACTAAAGACAAATAACATTACATTGATGATATTTTAACACTAAACTTAAAACATTGATATCTGTTTCTACCCGCAAAACAACAAATTTGACCTTGGTAGCGAACGTGTTAATGACGTCGTTGATGAGAATATAGGTTTATCCAGCGAAACCGGCTTCACCCAAAAAGCAGTTGTGAGAGTTAAACGATAATGAAAAGTTAATGTGTTTTTAACGCAATCAATTATTTTTCAAAAATCTAAAGTACTTTAAAATGAAACAGAATCGAACAAATATTATGGGGGAATACGCATAGCTCCTATTCCATCATCCTGACTCTTCCACTGTTCCTTTAAATGAGTTATGGAGTGTAAAATGAACATAGAGAAAAGCGTCAAAATAGTCATCGTTTCTACATGTGCAGAAATAGGATTTGAAATGCTAGGCCTATTTCATTACTAGTTGCACTCCATTTCGTAATTATATCTGTGGCTCAAGTCATTGGCTGCACACTACGCACTTTGTTTCCTGCATAGGCGGATCCAGGAGCATTACAGAAGCCGTGCCTTGTCCCAAAGGTTTACTCCTGATCCCCGTAGATTTACCAGGCTATTTTCAACTAATCTAACAAAAGCTTTCCCCGCATACAATAATATTTTACCCAGGAGTTTTATTTTTTAATTTTTCCGAGACCATGCATTGTCTCCAATGTTTAGCTCTGATTGCGGCAGATCTATTAAATCATTTTCAATCAAAACAGCTAAAATCTTTTCGCGCGTGTAGTGCGATTTCACAGAGGGGAGTTGCTTTTTTTCATTATACACCAAATTTTCTCCAAATCTTGGCGAGGCCTTTATTAATTGATGTTAAGATGTTTAATGCTACCTGCAAGTTAGCCTATATGCCTTAACATCAATTAATTATATTAATACTTTAACAGGCTAACACCAGCTCCTATAATTCGTATTATAACGCAATAAAGGCACTGGCTTTGCTGGGAATTAAAGCTTATATCGCATCAAGCACACTGTAGTGAGCGTGCACAATATCTAACCATAAAATTAACAGCATCAGTCGATAGGACCGATGGCGAAGTGATTTAAACCGCATGAAGCAATTCATGCGATCGTCGATTCAACACCTAAGTCCACCTCAAGAGTTCTAATAGGAACGAAACCGGCCGCGGAAGTGGTATTTTATTCAACTGATTGCAGTTAGCCTATATGCCTTAACATCAATTAATTATATTAATATCTTAACTGGCTAACACCAGCTCCTATAATTCGTAGTATAGAAAAGATTGCTCACAATAATAAAAAACCTTGAAAAAGAATCGCTTCTTGCGATGTCAAAAAAGCTTTTAATCTTGTAAATGTTTTATGGGAAGCAGCTTGTTGATGTTTTCCAAAAAAGCTTTTAGCCTCGTTTCTACGGTCATTATATATTTTTTGAGAAAATTAAAAAAATTTTTCAATCAAGCGCTATTTGTGACGTCACCTTAAACCCTGCTGGGAGAAAATTTTTCTGAGTTGGAAGATTGAGGTCAGGTTTTCTTTTGAGCAAAAAACCATTCTCCTCCATCAATAAATGCAAATCATAAAAAATTATCTTTTGTTATGATATCACCATGACGTCACCAACTCCCTTATGACATTCACACCTGGTCGGTGATAAATCATGCCAAGTTTCATGTTTGGACGTTCAATAGTTTCCTAGGAGTTATGCTTAAAAAGCGCATAAATATCTAATTCCTTGTTGCGTCGTCAATAAAGCTTACATTGTTCGAGAATTATTAATTTCAAAATCATCTTGCTATTATTTCCCGAAAAAGCTTTTAGCCGTGTTTCTGCGGTCAATATTTTTTGAGAAAGTATAGAAAACAAGAGGCTAGCGATGCACTTAGCAAACTGCAGACAGTGACACTGTTTCGACCTATCAGGTCTCTTCTGTGACTCGGCTGTGACAGCACTATTGTTCTAGCAGTTGTTAGACTTAGTGCACCTGCGACAACCGCCACTCATTCACGAGTGATACGGCTTCGCAGAGGTTGACAGACCAACCACTACAGTGGGCCCAGTATTAGGTCCCACAAGTGTGACGATCTAAGCTATGCTTTATTAAAAGCCTCTAGCTTCTCATTGGTCACCAACTGCACTGAAGAGACCTGATAGGTCGAAACAGTGTCACTGTCTGCAGTTTGCTATAGAACACAAATTTTACAATTAATTGTAAATTAGGACATCATCTTAGTTCCTAAGACGGTAAAATTTTTTGAAGTTGGTAAGATGGGTGCTGGCTTTCATTTAAGCGAAAAACCGCTTTCGTCCGTCAAAAAATAAGATTTTTGAAAAATCATCTTTGATTGTGACATCATCGTGTCGTCACGAACCAATCTATGACACCCACCCTAAAACAATGATCAATCTAAGTTTCAATGCCAAGTTTCATGCTTAAACGTCCAGTAGTTTCGGAGAAGTTAAAGCACACACAAATACACTCACATACAACAGAGAATGGCGCTCAATAGAAAAGACTAGGTAGGTGTCTCTAAATCTTTATATTTCGCTACCTCCACCGCCCTGTCTGGAGGTATTTTTTACCTCCCCTACATTTAGAGGTGTCATTCTGCTGGTTAAAAATATTTCTGCATGAATCTTCAGTTAGAAAATTTCGATCTTCAGGAAAATAAGGTTTTCGCCTAATCGCGTATCTTCCCTCAGTACATTTAGATAAAATAGAGAAAAAAATCTGCAATCAATCGTTAAATGTGACGTCATTTTGCACCCCCAAAAGGATAAAGTTTATGCATGTTAGTATGTTGGGGGGTAGTTTCTGTTTGAGCAAAGAGCCGTTGGTGTAAGTCAAGAAAGGCAAAGTAAAAAATTGTCTTAGATTACCACGTCATCATGACGCCACTAACCCCCTTATGATGCTTACCCCGGTGGCATAGATTTAAAGATTTTGACAGATTTCCTAATTTCTATTTATATAACAATCCTATGGATGTTAATGTGGCGACACAGCTACCAGAATTTCAGCTAGAACTCTGTGAGCTTCAGTGCGACCTATTCTTGCTTTCAAGAAAAAAACGAAATCTACGAGATATTCTGGAAAATAGTCAGCAAAGATAAATTTCCCAAACTGAAAGATTTCGCACAAAAAATGCACTCAATGTTTGGAAGCACATATGTGTGTGGGAGTGCATTTTCTAGTATGAAGTTGGACAAATGTAGAAACAGAAATCGAATGGCAAACTAACTGGACAATTGTCTCCGACTTGCTAACAGTAGCATTGATATTGATATAGAAACTACAGTGCGAAAAGTAGCCTGTTCTTGTTTAATTTCTGATCTTGTCACGTTTAGTTTGAGGTGGCCCGCAAATCGTCATGCTTTTGTAAAGTGGCCCGTCGGTCAAAAGTAATTGCACCACGCTGGTCTAGACGGTAAGACACAAAGATTCATGCAGAAATAACACAACGATTCATGCAGTGAAACTAGGAAGAGAACGATGCCAATCCGTAACAATTCCAAAATGGTATTCAAAGTTGTCCTTCTAATCGACACTCAGCAATAGAGGCAATAGGGAGAATCAGATACGAAACAGATTTTATGTACTGATTGTTGAAGTATTTCCTGGCACTATAACAGCCGCTGATGTTTAACAGCGCCAAACTACTGCATGATATTTTATTTTTTCTTGCCACATTAATCTGGCCAGTGCCATATGGCATACCATAGTTTTGTGATTGAAGTATGACAATGGCTGACAAACTGTACACCCTTGAACAAGATAATAAACTATTGTGGTTTCTACAAATGCCACTATTTTGATATAATTTTACAAAGATTCTTTTGATAACATTGTTTGACACTTTTGTAGGAGGTTACATATCGAAACCTGAATACAAACAATTGTTTGTACATTTTGACAAAAGAATTAGAGAGACAACATTGTTGGTGACAACGCACGAGCCTCCGCTTTTCTAAGAATATAAAAGCATTCGCTAGAAGTGAACAGAATCGCTGTCAGGTTTGTCTGTTGTTTTGGCAGTTGGTGCATAGTTCAAGTGTCAAGTTGGTCAGTATGTGAAACGAGTTGAGTCCTCAGCCTTACAGCAATAAAATTACGAAAAACTTCAAAGATATTTTCAGCCCAATGAAAAAGCAAATAGTTATTGTAGCAGCAGTTCACCACTCTGGAGGCTGGGAAAAGCAAACCTTGGCAAACAATAGCAGCTACGTTGGTGATGAAAGCCCTTGGCACAGCGGAGCGGCCAACCAGTGCTTAGCAGTAGTGAGAGCATTGAAGAGCGCAAGTGACACATTTCTTGTCAAAGTTTTAACCGGAGCACCTTCAGGTAAAAGAACACCTCAACATAAGCTTTCTATTGGGATAAGGAAATTGATCGAATCTTGTTCCATATTAGATGTAAGAGAGTGAAACAAAAACTAAGAAGTGATTTATTTCCATCCACAATGGGGCTGAAAACAAAACAAATTAAAGCAACATATGAAAAAAGATAACTACAGCAATACAATTTACGTTATAGCATGGCTGTCGTATCTAAATATTCGAGAAAATCTATAAGGAAGTTAATAGGTTTAGCGTCTGTTTGCATTCTAAACACAGTAGACGCCGCTTATTAAGCCCGCCTCGAGACCGGACGATTTTGGGCTTGTTAAGTGGGTGGGCTTGCTAACCGACGGACGACTTTTTCTAAATATTTTGAGCTGAAATATTTGTGGCAAACTGTAATAGAGATAAAATGTTTAAAGCTAATTACCTTGTACACAGAAATTTGTAAAGAAAATACATATTCGGATTATAAAAATTTTGATATTTAAAATCAAAGAGAACGCTTATGTACCCTCGCATGCAATTAACGCACTGCAACTACTGCACTACATGTGCCGTTAACGGTTCCTTTAAACTTGGCGCACTTCCAAAGCACAACTACAATGGCAAAGTTTTTATCTTTTTGGATAAAGAACAGCATTGATTTATCACAAGAACGGTGTTTAATACAAACAGTATTGTTACCATCAAAACAGATTTATTTTCGTACAAATTCACCAAGGGTAAGTTGCCTCATAGGTTGTTGATAGCGTAAAAAATGTCGCACGCGGTCACCAAATTTTTTTAGACATGAAAGGTTTGTGACAAAACAGAGGAATTTTAGACAGTAACCAAAATGCTTGATATATATCGACACAGAGATAAAAAATCTAGAAATTATGTAATGAAATTTGTTAGTTATGAAGCTTTTCAAACAAATTTGAAAGAATTACGTAGAAAATTTGGGCTTATTAAACAGCTTTTTGGGCGTATAAAGCGAGTTTGTTAATACACAGTCAAATGGAAGAATTCCGGGCCGGACGAATTTGGGTATAATATGCGGGTGAGCTCATTAACCGTGGGCTTAGTAAGCTGCGTCTACTGTAGTATAATTAGGATTCAATACCCAAATATGAATTAATATCTTTGGGAACGAGTTTTTGATGCATCGGTGTTCTATACGTAAAAGCAAAGACTAACTAGACGTGCTATAAAGATTTGTTGTTTCAGATTCTTCGTTTGCTAGAGCGCTAAAGCTGATAAATCCCGACATCCTTTTATGCGGATACTCAATAGAAAACGCGGATGTTCTAACTCGGGCACTAGACGGAGCTTACGGAGTCTTTTTAGTTACTGATGTTCGATATGATCGCGAAGAATCGGTATCGGTAAGCGATGAAACGCAGTTGCTGGTTCTCTATTAGGTCAAATAACATAGAGCCATAAAAGCAATACCGTCCAATTGGGTTTGATTTTCCATAGTATCCTTTTAGAAAACTATTGTTGCCGGCTGTAACTTTAAGGTATTGAGCATTATTTCTATGAATTACTTCAGTGCTAAGACGCAACCAAATTTTGCTCGTTAGAGACAAGTTAAGAGAAGTTGCTAGTTTACTGCTTTGTTGTTACTTATACAGGCACTTTACGGCAATTTTTCCTGTTTGTTTACAGCGTTTGTGGTAAAGACACTCTCCGTAATCAATAGCGGCTAATCCAAACACGTTCAGGTCAAATCGTAATTGGGGGGTGTAAAGCGGTCTTTGGCAACATTCGGCGGCAAGAACCGTTATTGCGGCTCGCCAGACTCTAAACACTTATTGACTTCCAAAAAAAGGTTTTCACCTTTGTTTCGAAACCAAATTGGCCAAAATAACCTCTCTTACAAAGTTGACTTCTAGAAGTGGAAAATCCTCTTTTAGAATTAAAAAAATATTTGCTTAACGTAATCCTTTTGCTGATTTCAGCGGTGTTGGCGTGGTGTAGCTACTCTATATCTCTTAATTGACTTAAAAATTTTGCTATTAGTTAAGGCCAAATCAAATCATTGTAAAAGGCTATAGCCTGTTCATGAAACATTTTGAATTATAGACGCTCCCTCCGACTTTGGCTACGATTCAGGTCGCAAGTGATGCAAATTTACGTTTTAGGATGAAGTCACACTCGGCCGGTCAGTGGCAAATGCTTGCAGTCGCGTTCATATAAAGCATCTTGTCTACTGCACGCGAATGCATGTTTTTGCAAGTATTGGTTTGCGGTCGGATCCTTGCGATGCTAAAGCCCACGTATCAGACTACTTGTCAGAACTAAGTGTTCCCAAAACGTTATTAGTGGTACCTTTCTTCTACGAAGACTTCTTTTATGGCTTCCTGAAGCCGTTTGCAACAGAACAGAAAAGTATTTACAAAATAAGTAAGTTAGCTCTAGCATTTGTAGTCTAAATATGAAATGAGTGAAAAATGTCATGTACTGGTATCCAATCCCGCATTTTTGAATTGATAGGTCAAAGATTATCTTCTTGTGACTGTCGCGTTTCAATAGAAATTTTTTTGATTCTATCTCAATCTTGATTTTACTTCTTAAAATTGAAGCGACTTGCGGTATCGATCGAATAATTAAGTTTGGTTGCAACTTAATAGCTAGGAAAAGATTGGCTTCCACTAAGATACTTCAACCCGCGCACTTCTTGATCAAGAACAGAACAATGTATTCACAAACCACTTTATAACTTCAAATTCCTTCGCTTGCCAAAACACAGAACTAGAGCTCTTCAATAATTAAATATCAGAGACTAAATAAAACTAAAACCACCAAAATAATCGCTTGATTCCTATCACAACAACCACCACACAACAACGCCTTTTTACAACACTCCAATCTTTACGCTACTCTAATCTACTCTCAATGAATTACACGCTCTGAATGAATAAAAAAAATCCCGCTGCGTTATATATACGGCTGGAAAATAATCTAGAAATTGCTAGAACATCACGTGACTTAGGAAAACACTGTTAATAAATTGCGTAATTGGTAATAAAAACAAAAAAGGAAAAAATCTCCGAGAAGAAACAAGAATCACTAGAATACACTGGAAAGTAAACATAGACAGCCATTGTGACGTCAGAAAGGCGTGTGAGTTACAAATTTATTTTTAAATCTGAAAGAAAAAAGGTCTTTTTTTGTTGAAAACAGTTTAGCAAGTTAGGGCTACAAACAATTCAGATTTACAAATAAAATTGTCACGGCAAAACAAACAGATTACAACTCTATACATATGTAAAGCAATTCTTTAACGCAAATTTACGTATTCGTGACAGTAACCTCGAAAAAAACACTTTATGTTGTATTTATGTGTATTTTTATTATGTTGCTTTATTACTTGTACTAGAGTGGCAGTGTGGTTAACTTTTTGCTGCCGGGAATTTTATCAAAAATTTGACAGCCGATTCGTTTTATTTACGATTTCGCCTACTATTCAATTGCCCATAAAAAGTTAATTACCAACCTGTTCTTGTTATCGCTATTCATCACTTGAAAGGCAGTTTTCTGTGCTACAATATTAACTGTTAGTTACTATGTTATTTTGCCCCACCAAAGTCACGTGACATATGCTACCCCACTCTCTTTTTTGAGCGTAATTTAAAGGCCGAAATAGCTGCCCCCACCAAAATGCTTCCCGAAAGTCCATTTCTTTTCATAACTATTTTCTACTTCCGTCAAATAGCGCAAGAGATCTAAACTTAATGAGAAAAATACAATGATGTGCTGTCTTGACTAAATCGTGCTAAACTGACTGCGGCACAGATTGTGTTTACACAAGCTCGCTTTCTATTTCAAAACAAACTTTTATTTGGCCCAGGAAGTTAGGAATGGGAAACTTGCGGCCCGCGAGACAAATCAATGTGGCTCGCGCCAGAATTTCGTTGCAAGTATGCAACATTATGTCAAAAGCATTAAATGTTTACGTAAAAGTATTGCCTTGAGTTGACTTCGCCATTATTGGCTATTTATATCCCAAGATGCTGCTCATTCAACCTTAGTGACGTTGAACTTTCTTAAAAATCGCCACTATTCAACCAGTGGCTATATTTGTGACGTAACAGCCGCTCGATAGTCGCTGCTTACGGTGAAAAGTTATATGTCACGTGGTTGTTTTGGCGCTTGTTGTAAATTGATTTTGAAGCTATTAGCCTGTGGTACAATTTAGAGCCTAGGCTTACTGTACATAAAAAGACTGTGGAAATATATCTCAAGAGTGGCATTTATACCCTCACTAAATGCGCCCGTAGACTAGTTCCTGCTCCCCCCTCTCACACACACTTATTTGCTCATCTGCATACAAGAATTACGTAATGTAAGCTAGCTTTCAACAAAAAGTCACACTCCTATGGTACCGATATACACAAACTTTATATTTTGCTTTTGTTTATACACAAACTTTGCTAACAAACTAACAAACTTTGCTAACAAACTTTATACACAAACTTTGCTAACAAAAACTGATCAAACTGTTTGTTTGCCCCGAAATATGACAAATTATCCTTTTCTTTGCTTCTCTGTTATACACACTTAATCCAACGTGAGGCCACAAATTTTTTACCAACAGCACCCTAGAAGCTTAGCCTATTACATACAAAATTTTTTTAATTTATTACCCCCAAAAGATGAGTCTTTTCAATTTTTTGATTAATTTATTCAACAAATGGACTCGAGTGCTAGGCGTAGCCTCTTATTTAGACCTGCTCGGAGTTTCCAAATTTCAAATTGACGCTTGAGTTTCTTGGTTTTTCCGTAAATTCACTTTTGGCTAGATACTACCAAGTAAAAGAAATTATCCAAAGTGTCTTTTTCAAGGGCACAAAGGGCAGTTAGTTTTTCGGTTTGGCGGATTTTTACATGCAGCCAATTACGAGTATTAGCATGAACAAGTTTATTCGAGGAGAGCAAAAGCATTTCAAACTTCAAGGTAGGACTGAAACATCAATGTTTAGCGCAAACGCAGAATAGAGTCGCCCTGTTTTGACTCTGTCCTGTTCTACGAACCTCAAAAATAGAAAAAAAATGCAAAGCAAACAAGTGGTTTTGAGAAAGGATCAAACTCATAATAGCAAGCCATCTGTTTCGGAAAAATTAATATATATGAAGAGTGAATTTTTAAAAAAAAACTATTAAAAGCTTCCCTAAAATACAGACTTCCATGTACCGTGCTTACAGTTTAATAATCAAGCCATTAATTCAAGATCAATTAAGCAAGAAATCAAAATTTGGTTGTTGCGTGTTAAAAATGGCTCTTCTACATTAATTTTTATTCGCAGTTGCAGCATCAGGCCGCGTTCCAATTGACACAATCGGACAAGAAGATTTTGGAATCTGTGTAAGGAGTATTTTTGAAACTTCTCAACATTGGATCGGCAAAACCATTGCGTTATCTGGCGACAAAATGGCAATCAAAGTGTGTAGACAAAGCCATTTAACTTTTTTCAGCAATATGGTTGTCTGAGATAAAGTCTGCCACAATGTTTTTACTAAGCGACCGACTGTACGTCAGTCTGGTAATGACTGCTTTGTCGTGCCCTGGGAAAAGTCCCTTCACGTTTATTTCTTCTTCTTGGCTGTAATAAATGGAGTAAATTCATCCAAAGAAGTGCATAGCAACCGAATGAAGCCTTATAACTCCAACAAACCTCTGGGCAACAACTTCATCATTACTGCTGTACCTTGTTTTATAGTAGCGAACACAAAATGCACTATGTACATACTTTTATCAAAAAAGAATAAGAAAATTACGCATGTTGTACTTGGCTGTATAGTCACAAATAAATACGCTAGGACAGTGTTTCTTAACCTTTTTGGCGCTTGTACCCTTTAAAATTTTGTGAAATGTTTTTGTACCCCTAGACCAGTGTTTCCCAAACTGTGCGCCGCGAAGATTTGTAGGTGTGCCGCGAGTCTTTTTAAAGTGCCTATTGTTGATACCATTTTTCTACCAAAATCGAGAAAATCACCTTTTTTACTTTTGGAGAGCAGCATCATTTCGGGCTGCATCAAGCGATTTCCATAGATTACCGACCAGTCAAGAGGTCACCTCCCCCCCCCCCCCCAAAAAAAAGGCCATCACCAGTCCGGTTGACGCCCGTGATACCACTCGACATCGCTTAATCTACATTTGACTGGTCGGTGTGCCGCGAAACGTGATCAACCACTTTCCTATGCCAGCAGACAAAAAGGTTTGGGAACCACTGCCCTGGAGTTTAAAATAACCATTACTTTGACACCTCATCTCGTACCCCCAGCTTTGGTGTTTCGTACCCCCAAGGGGTACAGGTACCACCGGTTAAGAACCCCGGCCCTAGGAGATGTCACACTGCTATTGCTTTCACGGAAGTCTAAAAGACCTATCGTTTTTTTATGAGTTCAACGGTTCAATGTGTTGAATACCACAAGCTTAAATCTAATGATTATTGTCTTCAGGACTATGCCCAAATTTTAACAAATGAATCAAGAAACAACAACTCTTATTTGGACGCTCAGGTTTGGAATGTATTGAGTTGAAGTTTTCTAATTCATTTTAAAGCTTTCACCACGCTATGTCTTTTATTTAACATGTTTTTAGGATTTGTTGACTATTTGATAGCACGTGAACCTATACTTAAAATGCCTAGCTTGTTTTTCCTGGTTTTATAAAACTCAGTCTTAATTTTTTGTACCGGCACGGTTATGCAATGGTGAAAATGTCCGCTTGGCCGACATGAGTTCCACTCCCTTTCCGAGTCATACTGAAGATTTCTGAGCTTTGGTATTCGCAGCTTCACTGCTTGGCACATAGCACGAAAAAGACAGTGTGACGTAACAGTCTGCATGTTTACTTTTAATGGTCTTGGAAAAGACAATAACAGAGATTCCTCCACTTTTACGTAGCAGACAGGTGGGGGCCGAGCAGTTTACTTGAAGTGGTGATCCAGTCTAACTAAACACTAGCGCACAAAGCATGGAAGAATGGGCTAGAATAGATGAACAAAAAGACCTTCTGATTGTAACTGCGAAGCTCTTATTTCCTGCTAGTTCCTCTCAAAGAACGCATGCAGGTTTCTTTGAGGCGCGTTTTTTGTAATAAATATAAGGCAATATACACAAGCCAAACAAAAGCCAAAAGCACCGATATAACGCAAAAAATGTTGCAACAAAACTTACTGATTTTTTGTGGCAGTATGCCTTTCAATAACCAAGCAGTTATAATTTACCGGTAATAAAAGAGTTTGCCGAATTACTCTTAACTTTAAACAACACTGTAATACATAGAATTTAGTTAACAAATTTTACAAACAAGCTCAAACAGATTCAACATCGCTTTACCTCTACTACACGAACTAATATTATTGACTGACCACAATAGAAGACACCAAAGCTACCGTGACTAAAAACATCAAGCAGTCTGTACAATTCGCGCGTTATACCCCAGCTCATAAACCTTAATTACAGGCAAACAGTAAGTCGCCCAGCCTCGATTACGTCATTAAGCGAAAGATTGTGAGTTCGATCCTTTAATTATAGACAAGAAAAAGATGGCAGTTACACTGATGGATGTTGATGTAGTTCTGCGCCGTAGATGATTGTCTCCCTGTCGTGGGAGCAATGCTCGGAACCGGCAATTTCTACGTTGTTGGTTTCTTCAAGTCAATTTACGGTAGTTTTTGTGGCGCGATGCACTAAGCGCCATACCTGTCATCAAGAGACTGCGAGTTGAGCGCTCAAAGCGTCACGTTGCATGCGGCGTGGCCAAGCAGAACCGGCTGTGCGAATAAAGGGTCACGCTTCGGATTCAAATTACAGCTTGCACTGATTGCAACAATATTCATTATCTTTTCTGCTTCGATTATTATTGGTTGTTTTTACTTAAAATAAAATTTGTTTTGCTTTGTATGAGTGACTGCTGACTCGAAGGCTGTAAAATTTTTTTGCAGTTGTGTTGGTTGAGTCTTGTGTTAGTTGAGTTGTCTGCTTGGTCGTGATACTTGTGGTGGTAGAAATGCCATATGATTGGTAGTAGGCCTACCGTCAACTTTGAAAAGAATCTGGATGCTGAATACAATTTATATTACCTATAACCACCGTAGAAATTTTGCTGGAAAATAAAACTCCCGAACTATTATACTACTGTGTGAATTTAGATCACACCTGAAGATTTTCTTGAAAGATTTCACTGGGACGGAGTTGAAGATATGGCTAATTATTTCGACTACCTTACTCGCTGTGTACAAAGAAACAACCAAATTGTGACATCGTCTCTCCACAATTCTGCTCTCAGCTTCTATGATTGGGTGAAGATCAACCGATCAAAACTGAGTAAACTTGGCTTAAACTAAAATGCAATTTTCACGACAGTGAACCTAAACGCTTTTTTAAAATACCTTGTTAACCACTGATTACTTTGCCTTAGACTTTTATTCACAGTAATGGTGCAGAATAGAAACCATTATTACAATATATGTCTTTCATCATTGCACTTCGACAACTTTTATCTTTGTAGGAACGTGGCGTCTTTTGTTCTGTAATTGAAAAAATGCATGTTGCAAGTCATTTCAATTTGAAAAGGGCAAAATAATCAACTGCTAATTGGCGCAGTCAAGCTAATGTGTCAAATTGTGATTGAATCGGAAAGTGCTTATTGACCGCTTTAGAAAGTGTGTCGCCTCATGATTTACTTGGTAAAAATTTATTGCTTTTATTCTGAAATAGTTTAGCACACATACAGTGATTAAACAGCAACTAGAAGATTATAGAGCGAACAGATGACTGAGCTCAGACGCAAGTAATTTACCTCCATCTGTCGTTTTTTTGCTATGGACTCCGCCATTTCAGCGTGTAATCTTCTGATCTCTTCAGCGTTAAAAAACGTCATGTCCGGCAAAATATCACGTGTCCACTTTCCCAATTTTTTCCTGCCAGTTAGTGTCACTAAATTTTGTAATGTATCGGTGAGATTTTTGAAAACATATGTCGGGCAAAAAACAGGTGGAGTCCTGTCTGTTGATTCAACATGATGGACAAGAATTGTTTTTGCAGGGAGTAGCTTTACAATGAAGCATTGAAAGTTATTAGAAAAGTTTTGACAAGAAGCTGCCCGTCTTCATAACGGGTAAACCTTCTACATTGTTATCAAGACTTCTTTTTAGTAATATTTATTTCTGAAGTAGTTTTCTCGACAACTTTTTGAACTTTCTAAGAAAAATTTTTTTATCGAATGACTTCCCCCTCCCCTCCCTACACTCACACTCATCGAAAGCTGTTAATTGGATATTTCTGGCCCGGTGCCAAATCTTAAATACAGTGGACCCACCATAATGTTTGCCTTTATAACAAAGCCATGAATTTTTTTTTAGGTCCCTCAAAATTGCTGCCAGAAACACGGAACTTGATCAAATGTGAAGGTTTTAGGCCTAAATATGTTTTTAGAAGTGCCAGTAATTTGGGTAAAAATCTATGGACACCACGCATTTCAGTATGGACCTCATTTCAAGGCTGGGCGCGGTATCTTCAAAAATACCCACGCCCCGTAAAAATTCAGGACTAGATTTGCAGTTAAGAAGCACTTTCCGGAATGCTTTTCAATGCTGCAGCCTACTCTTTCAACTTCCTAAAAACAGTGTTTCTTCAACGTTTTTTTTAAGTAAGATTTTGGTACATTTGTATAAGGGCTTAAACGTAGGCGCTTTCTACCCTAAGTAGGGTTCTGCATAAACTAACCTTCATCTATGTCTTCCGTCTCTGAATCTTCTTCGACAATACCTGGCAAAGACGGTTTGCTTTGATAAGTTGCTGTCGAATCTGAAAAAATAGCTCGGGGCGTCTTTATTGGTCCACAAATAAATTGCTTTCTATATCACGCAACAGCATGGAGGTTGAAAGTTGGGGAAGAAATAACATCGGCAACTTGATGCCATGATAGAGTCGTTGCAGAATGTCCAGTTTGCAGTGGAAACACCTAGTTTTAATTCCTGAGTTAGAACAAAGACTTTTTGTTTAAAGAGTACCTGCTTAGGATTAACAATAAAGATAGCGTGAGGAGTAAAGTATGGAATTTTACAAAATTTATTCAGTTATGGTAACAGCCCCAGGAACAAAAAACGCCAGATCAAAAAGCTGCCTAACACTTGATTTTTGAAAACGTTACCAACTTTAAAACTCTATGTATTGAAACCATCTCTTCTATTTCCAAAATTTGTTGTAAACTTTGAGATTTTTTGATCCCTATACTTCATGGTTTTCCTCTGCCTTTTTTCCTACGATAGGTTTAAAGCTGGCACCCCGATGCCATATCCATAGCTTACGTTTTTTCAAACTTTGATTTTCTCCTTTTTTTTCCGCCGCTGAAGAAAATATCTCAGACAATGGTGAGTTCAATTTGTTGGCGTGAGTACAAAGAAAGGCGCAATCTTGCACGACAATTCCAGTTGAGGTTGACACAGCTAGAAACGAAAAAATGAGGAGATGAAAAATACAAAAAGTATCTTCTACGACTGCTGTTAACGCCAGATGTGGACAAAGATCTACAACGTTTACTTATGCAATTTCTTTCTCAGCAATCGTGTAGTAGTTTCATTCTCCACCATTTATATTGAAAAGTACAATGGCAGCAACTAGAAGTGTCACTTAGAGGGAGGGAAAGTGGTCTGCTTGAGGCGAGATTATTTTAAGAGTGATACTTGAGTGACTCGCCTTTCAAACCACTCTTTACCCTCTACTAATGAGGTAAAACCTAAACGCTGTCATTTGTAAAAAGTTATGGGCAACACTTTTGAAGTTTCTCAGAGTGGTAAAGACTTAATGACCTATTTTTTACAACTTTATAAATAAGCCACTACAGAATACAAGTCTAATGACTTATTTTGTGACTGATTTAAACTTTATTTAAAGGCTAATTTCAGGGCCAGAGTTAGGAATTGATTCAAAGGGGTTTTCAACCAACTGGCAGAAAAAACCTTCCGAAACAAATCGTTGCGTAGTCTAATAAGAAGATACATTTTTTGAAAACAGTAACCTTATTGTTGTAAATGTTTATTATCGCAAACATATTGCATTATTGCTATTTAGTTTAGCGTATTGAAGAGCCTAGTATTTCAGTCTACCTTTTGCGATTACCTGCTAGAAGTGATCCGTTACCAGATGAGCTGCGTTTTAAAAAGAGATCAGTCGATGGGCGACTTTGTCTCAACTTGCTTCCAAATTTGCTCTCGTCTTTGGTTTCCATCTGAATGGAAAATCTCACATTTATATATTCCAAACACCTACTACTGTACTTTCATAATATCACATATTCCTCTTGCGGTGGGCTACATTACTCTGACTTAGGCTCAGTAACACTTGAAAACTATAACCAACGCTATTTTTTTAAAGATAAAATGAATATGTTAATCAAAATTTTAGTGAGACGCTTGCAGCGTCAAGTGTGAGGGAGATGGGTATTGTGCAAAGCTGATCCTAATGTCACGAACTTCAAGTACGCCACCACTTAAGATTAATCTGTTTTGTCATAAACCCTCAGCTCTGAGAAAAACCTTTTGTCGGACACGCTAGAACATTTTTGGGGTCAGATCGGTTTCAAAGGCCCCGGTACTGCTGGCGCTGAACCTTTTTGTTGTCCCTGGCTGAAACAAAACCCTAGCTATACCTCTGTCAATCACCATTAAACAGCGTAATGCTGCAATTAACACTAGTCATTGAATTCATTTTAAGCCAGTTTCCTTACTTCTTTATCGCGTTGCTTTGCTTCGTTTTCATCTAGTGCAATTGCATTAGCAAGTTCCACAATAATGGCTGAAATAACGTTGAGTAGAAGCATTTGCATAAAAGCGTAAAAAAATATGAAGTAAATGCAGCACCAGTTGTTAATTTCATCCATTATATAATGCATCACCTAAGCAAATATTTAAACAAAAACCATAAAACTTTACCTTATAAAGTATTTTCTTTACTTACTCAACCTGATTTTTAACTAACTTAAGCACAGTGGCGCATTTAAAGAGAGAGGAGATAAAGAGCCAAGGCCCTTAAACGCTTTGGCAAAAACAAAAAAGGGAAAGAAAACAGTTTTCTGAAATCAATCTTGTTTTGAGATTAAAATGGGGCAAAATGACTGCTTTTTAGTAATTGACCTCTAAAAAATCTTCAAATAGGCGAGAGATAACAACACAACTTTAACACATAATCCACCAAAAAGTTTCTAGCTGTTGGTCACACATTTGCGAAGACCACCACGCTCTGTTAAGCTCCGCCTGTCCCACTCCCCTTTCCCAAAAAAAAAAACATCCCAAATACGCCAGTGTTAAAGCATAGCAAATTATTCTTGGTTCTGACAGCGTTTCTATGACGTGCGACGGCGTCTCAGCTTTCTTCACCCCTCTTCAACACCAAAAAAGGGCCAACAGTGATTTTTAGGAATTTGTCCGAGCAAGCAAGTTCCCACTGTGCAGCAGTGAGGCTAGTTTACCCTAAACAATAAGCTTTTGCTTCTATCCTGTTGCAGATTTACAGCAAAAATCAAAGCAGAGATTTCTATTTTATTTTTACAAAACAAAAATAGAGCAAGAGCAGGGCAAACACAAACCTTTGATTGATTCCGCTGAAAAAACAACAGCTTGTCTACTAATAAGTTGACATCACGGTTTTGAAAATAAGCTAAGTTTCGAGACAGGTTGATCGCTGTGTGTGCGTGCGTGCGTGTGTGTGTGTGGGTAGGTGGGAGTGTGGGTGTGTATGTGGGTGTGGGTGTGGGTGCGAATACTCAACGAATTCGTTCGCACCAATTGTTCAGACTAAAATGTTTTTTTGAAAATTTGGATCATGCTTTCTAGTTGTCGAAATTTATAAATAATAAATTAATGCATGCAAGAATAATCCGAATTTCCAAAAAATACATTTTAGTCTGAACAGTCATCATAAATTCATTTTTTACCGATAAACAACACAGCCATTACCGGAGTTGAACACTGAATCGTTCAAATGTGGCTTACTGCAGAAGATACTTGTCCACAAGGGACCAAGTATAGATTCAATACTGACTTTATGCCAACTGGAACCAAGGCTAATTTGAAACAGTGTTAGCAAGGTGCATCCCAGTGTTTCGAATCCGTAGTCGCACAAAGATACACCGTCTGGAAGAATACCGTGGTCTTCATCGTCTGATACAAGATCTGAAATAAGATCGGTTTGCAGTTGTACAGTTTATGAGAAGGCAGATAAACCAGATTAATCAACAATGCATGCACGGTAACTTTGAGCCTCGATGTTAAAAAATTTGGTTTAAAAATGTCCTTAGAATAGTCTTCGACAACAACAGAAACAGAAAGTTTTAAGTGCAGGCTTCTGCAAGGTGCCAATGCCGATTGCCACACTAATCCGACACTACTGCGTCCGTTCCTTTCACAAATATGGCAACAAAGCAGAGAACATTGCTTTCAAAATGGCTTTCTCAAGACATCCGAAAACTAGTTATGCTGTGACAGCTCACTTGCATTAGGTTGCACGACTAAATGATACATTAATTACTTACGACCAAATGATTCCATGCCAATGATGCCGTATGTGTAAAAAGCAATCAAGGTTAAACAAAAGAGTGTAAAGAATGGTGGAGCTATCCGACGCAACCAATGAAATGTGGACGATGTTCTTCTGTAGAATAAATTGCGTTTGCAACTTCAAAAACGCAACAAAATAAAATATCCAGTTAGACCTTCACGGTGAAGGAATTTATGGCCAATCTTCTACTTTATGGATTTTTACAAGCTGCAATTTTATCGAAGTAGTAAAGTAATCGAGTAGAAATTGTCGAATCGAAGAAGTGATGAAATCTAATCCTACAACGGAATACAAGATGAACGGTCAGTTCGGGACATCGCAAAGTGATCTTACGATTTTTGAATCGGCGAACAGCTCCAGAATAGTTCTAGACCAGTGGTTCTCAAACTGGGGACCGCGGTCCCTTAGGGGTCCGCGACGCAATTTCAGGGGGACCGCGAAGGGTCTCTGATGCGCCGTATATAAAGAGGCAGCATGAATCAAGGTAAAAAATTTAGCTGGATCTATAATCGATGCAGCTCACTGCTCAATAAATCTGTTATTAGAGGTCGTATCAATACACAATGGGGCATTGTACGACTGAGAGTCAATTATTACGTAATAGTTCTTTTTCTCAATCATGCTGTTTAAAAAATATAAGTCTTGAATATTCATAAGAAAGAAGAAGTTGAGTACAAATTAGAGCAAGTATGCGTGTTTGGATGAAAAGTAGCAACTTAAATTAAGTTTCAAGACAAACCAAATTTAACGCGGACATATAAAAAGCTTTTTCCTAAAAAGTGTTTGTTGAGGTCTTAGCTTTAGTGCAGACTAGCTTGCAGTTATAATTATAATTTTTGAGTTTCAGAACTTTGTTCTTCAAAAATTCGCTAAGCTACTGTTGAAAATTTGCTTTTACCATGCCTCCAAAAAAGAAAATGAGATATGACGATTCGTATTTAAAATTTGGTTTTACAGCGATAAAATGTGACGGAGAAGAGAAACCGCAGTGTGTTTTATGCTGCACAGTGTTAGCATCTACTTCACTTAAACCCAGCAAACTAAAAAGACATTTAGAAACGCATCATCCTGATTCATCAAACTAGGATTTAAATTTCTTCAAACGAAAAGCTGAAACGTTGATCAAGTCCAGGCTGGATCAATCAGGAATGTTTTGGAAAGACACTAAGAGTGGTCTGAAAGCCTCCGATGAGGTTTCACGAAAAATAGCTGCCTCCAAAAAACCCCACAACATTGGAGAAGAGTTAATATTGCCTTGCTGCCGAGACATCATATCGAATGTGCTGGGAAGTTCTGAGCTTCAGAAGCTAAAACACGTATCTTTGTCAAATGATACTGTCAGAAGGCGAATAACTGAGCTGTCTGATAACATTCTGTCACAGGTAGTCTCGAAGATTCAGAATTCAATTTTTAACTATTTCGCGATCAAGATTGATGAAACTACGGATGTAGCTAACTTAGCCCAATTTTGCGTCTTTGTACGTTATGTTTATAATCAGCATCTGGAAGACGAATTCTTGTTTTGCGAAACCTTAAGCACTAAAACAACCGCAAGGGAAATATTTGACAAAGTGGACAGATTTTTTGAGGCGCATGCTATCAAGTGGGAGGATGTTATTGGGGTCTGCACCGACGGTGCTCCAGCGATGGGTGGCTGCTGTTCCGGTTTTCAGAACTTGATAAAGGAAAAGTGCCCAGATGTGATTCGTACGCAATGCACTATTCATCGTCAAGCACTTATGGTAAAAACAATGCCTGAGGAGTTGAAAAGTGTTCTGAACGATGTGATTAAGGCAGTGAATTTCATTAAAGCAAACGCACTCAACTCACGCCTGTTTCGTCATTTATGCAACGAAAGTGATTCCGAATTTGAAACACTTTTATTGTACTCGCATGTGAGATGACTTTCAAAGGGAAAAGTACTGAACAGAGTTTTTGTTCTACGAAAAGAAATACATGAATTTCTGCATGAAGCTACAGCTAAACAAGTAATGTCCGAAAAATTCACGGACAACCATTTTCTGACATGCCTGTCGTTTTTGGTAGACATCTTCGAATACGTGAGTTCTCTCAACCTGGCCTTGCAAGGAAGGGAAATCACCGTTCTCCATTGTCATGAAAAATTGACTGCTTTTGAAATGAAGTTAGCATTATGGAATTCAAAACTGGATAATAAGAACTTTGCTCCATTTCCACAGTTAAATACATTTCTTGATGAAAACGCACTTCACGTGGATGACGATATCCTTGAAGTGATGAAACGCCATATTTCAATTCTTAGACTAGAAATATCGCGATACTTTCCCGATCTACTGGAATTTGAAAAATATTACCGCTTCATCAACAACCCATTTGTACTCTCCGTTAGCGGTCTGCCTTCAGATGACAACTTGGTTCAGGAGCAATTTATGGATTTGGTAAATGATGGGGATGCAAAATTTGTTTTTCGTGAAATGTGTTGAAGTGATTTTTGGATTCAAATGGCAGGGCCATACCCTGCTGTCGCAAAGATGGCTCTAAAATTGTTGATTCCATTTCCTATGACCTACGAATGCGAAAAAGCGTTTTCGACTCTCGTTACTATCAAAACAAAATCTCGAAACAGGATGGATGTGACCCATGACATGAGAGTTGCCCTAGCCAACACACTGCCCAACATAGAGGAATTGCTGGAAGACAAGCAAGGGCACCCATCCCATTAAACTGTGCTTGTAAAATTGTTGACAGATATTTACTTTTTTCTTTTCAGAATAAATAGCTGTTTGCCTAATACACATAGTATTTTATGATAAATGTCCTTACAACTGAGCCAGAATTTATGTTTAAATTTACATGGGACCGAGAGTGGTTGAAAAAATTAAAAGGGGACCGCAAAGTAAAATTTTTTCAAAAGTTTGAGAACCACTGTTCTAGACAATTCCTTGAAAGAAAAGCTCACAGGCCCACAACCACGACTTTTCTAAGGAAACTCATCAAGTTTTTGAAGTGAAATTGTTGGAGGTTCCGAAAAAAATTAGATAAAAAATCTTTTCCCTTTATAAAGCCACTTGACATCACTAAAAAGACGTTCTCCCGCTTAGCCCCACCTGCCTATGCTCCCTAATAGTGTCGCCAACACTGCCTTGCAAAAAAATTAAAAGATAAGAGTGTAAAACAAAGCAAAGCGAAAGCACAGTTATACTTTTACTTGCCTTTTGAAGCTGGTTAAGCGAACCACCATGCACATATATGCAAGCACAGCAATCCAACCTTCATTCCAATTAGGCCATTTTGTTATGCCGCAGTACATAAAGCATCCACACGCTATTGCTACCATTAAAATGTGCAGCAGCATCTCTTCGAACATGTAAGCCGCTCCAAGAACAACAAACTAACAAAATTAAAAACTCTTTTGAAAACTGCTACGCCAATTATTTTTCCGTGAAGATGCCTACTTTTAAACAAATAGAGAAGTTTGTTTCCTAAAACTGAAACAGAAACCTTTCTGTGCACCCCACCTTCCCAAAAAGTTTAAATCAATAGGCTTATGCAAATCGTTTGTAAATACTGGAGTAAGTCTACATGTTTTTGACAAAGCAAAGACAATCATTCTAGTGCTTACTAAAGTTCCTTAACATCAAATCAACTACAGTGTAAATGTCTTACTTGCGCTATCACTTCTAACGTTATTACTGCCAATAAAGATATTTGAATGTAAAAATAAATCTTCTGAGACTCCGGTGATATATTTGACCACGTCAAGACGAATGGAATCAGGAATAAGACATTGAGAGCGAGTGATATATAATAAGTCCAAGTTTTGAAGTACATTTTTTGACAAAACACTACTACCTTGTCAATCTAAAAAGTATATATATCATCACGCGTCACCCTAAAGTCATGCTTTGGTTGAGTTTTGAACCCAGAACCTTGCAGCTTCTAGTCCAAGTTTTCACTTTACATCAATCAATGTAATCACTTTTGTTGCTGCTTTTACCTTGTTATGGTGCTACATAGTAGCAAGTTAGATTAGTTAGATTTTAGAAATATAGAATAATGGTTTTAATAACGTGTTTCGTCCACAACCCATTGTCTGGACCTTATTGCAAGAGTAAGCGTGCATAGTCGGGGGACACACGGGTCATACTCAAAAAATTTTTTTAATCCTACCAAGGAATAAAAATGCTTTAGGTATTTCGGCTGCAAAAAGTCCAATTCCAAAAAAATGTCATCCCACAAATTTGAGATAAAGATTTACAAAATTGACCGGCAAAAAATATAAAAGGTCGTTAACAAATGTCTTATTTTTAAACCTTCTCTTCAAAATTTGCTTTTGGCTACGCTGCTGGTTACAAGCCAACTACAACTTTGAGAATAGTCACGTAAGAGCCAAAAAGAACAGACATACAACGCATAACATAACACTTTTTACACTTTTTCATGCTTTCAAGTGTCAAACAAGAAAGCCGTAATTGTCAAAATTATTAATTCATTGGTAAAGCCTGACTTGATGTTGACTAAAGGGCTCAGGGCAGTGGTATTCTCCTTGGTTTAATTAAACCCTTGAGGTTCGACAAGGTCAGTGTCGCAAAATTGGATGAAGCAATTGCTTTCAAAAAATTGATCCTAAAAAAAGAGGAAAGATCTTCAACTTGACAAAGAAGAAAAAGATTCAGTTTTAGAAGGTAATCTTCAAATAACAAAAGGCAAAAAATTGCACAATAAGCTTCTCAACTTTGGTACAGGACCGAGATGAGGCTTTCAACCGCCCTGTTTTTTCCGGCATCTCTGAATCCGATGAAGGTATGGAGAAAAAAGCAGGGGTTCAGCGTGGTTACGAAAATTTGAAACCATTGGCTTATGGAGAGCATTCCTGATGTCATGAACAAAACCTATCAGCCTTTAGATATAGCGACGGCAGCAATTAATATCATAAAAGCAGTAAATAGTGGCTTATTTGAGGTAAAAAATAGGTAGAATTTGAAATAATGTATCGTAAAATGTTGGCATTGCCTGAGTGTCTCCTCAAACAGGCGCTTTCACATTGGCTTCTAGACAAAAGATCGAGCAAGACGTGCTCGGAAGTCGGAAAGCTCTCTCATAGTCAAAAGCGTTTGAATTTTCTCCTGAAATACCCCTCCTTCAAACAGTTATGGGAAAATCTTCCAAAACTGATAAACAAACTTATTTGATAGACTTTTGGCGAATTAGTCATGCAAACAATTACCTTGAGTCTAGTTTCCAACCAAGCTAAAACTCGATTTTCCTGTGTGCTGTGAAAGCTTCGTTTCACATTCAATTTCTCGACCGTTAGCTGCAAAAATAGTGTTGGTCATCAAATCAAAAAAGACGTTATATACTCTGGGTAAAGGCAATTTTTCTGCTTGACCAATTTCGCAATTTGTCAGAAGCAATTTCTAGAAGTAATATAAGAGGCCAGCGATGCACTTTGAGCAAACTGCAGAGTTGGGTCACTGCTCTGAAGAGACCTGATAGGTCGAAACAGTGTCATTGTCTGCAGTTGGCTCAATTTCTAGAAATTTTATGAAATTTTGAAACTCTAAGTATAAGTCTTGAAAAAATAGAGAGATACAAAAAATCTTGAGACCTGAAGCACATTTGATAAGCAAAAAAACTCATAAAGATTGAAACTGAGATACACGTCACAAAACGTTGACGTGCAAGCAGCATCGTCTGATTTCTGTTTCTTTGCAATGTCCTTCATTTTTCGAAATCGCTTCAAAATCTCCGATGATGAAGCCTTTGGTCGTAGTACTTGCATGAGCCTAAAACAGAAGATAAGTAGTTGTTGCCCTAAATAGAATCAGGATGGAGCTTGGGCATTGATTTCGGGGAAATGGGTCAAAGAAATAGAAAAAAAAGCTCTCCGAAGCCGGTTATCAAGCGTCAGAAAAATACAAATTTCTGTATGAAGAAAAAGCTAACACATTTCACAGAAGTTAATATTCAATGCAGTCACCCTTTCCAATGAATGAACGGAACTGTGCCGGAGTTGTTTTCATCCAGAATCTCAAATGCTTTGATCAGACACTGACGTTCGTGATGCCGTTCTTCTTTCACATGCTTTTTATTGGCTGCAGCGTAGAAGTCATAGATTTTAGCCACCAGAATCCCATACAAAATAATCTGGAATTGATCAACTAATCACAGGTGATTACAGAACTTTTATTTATTTATGAAATATGGAAAAACAAAGTTATAGCAAATTATAGAGCATTTGAGATAATGTGGAAGTAGATAAAAAAGCGGCCATTGTTTTCTATCAAATTTAAATGTTTACTATTTAAGTAAAAAGAAAATTTTTGACGCTTTCAAGGGTCTTTCCCAAAACAACCTATAATTGTGTCACTGGTTTATATCACTGGGTATTATTTTCTGAAACTGGTATTTCATCTTCAAAAGATTGCCGAACATCCAGTTTTTCCATGAATTCTAATTTTTAAAAATAAAATTGAGGTTAGTTTAAAAACAATTAGATGTAAATGACCTTCTTAGGTTGAAAGAACACGTTCAAATATAAATACCGTATTATATTTCAATGGGTTAATTCAAATATTTGTCAGTTTTATGAAAACAGGAAAGCGATGTTTTCATCAATTAAGTCAATAAAAGCTCCGGGAATCATTTGTCAAAATTTTTGTCAGTTGTTAAAAAATAATTATTGATTAAATTCTGACTCACCTCTCCCGTGATGATAATTGTCACGAAAAACATTAATACAACCGCTGGGTTATACTTCTCATACCGGTAAGCTGGTATCATAAAACGAGGGTAACTTCCTCCTAAAATAAAACATCGAATTCCAAAAGTGTTTATTTTGCCTGTCTAGTCATATTTTGAAAAGGTTTTTACCAAGTGCTCAGAAAATGGTTTCATGAGCCTGGATATAAAAGCGTGGCCAGAGGAGCGACGCTGTTCTAGCTTAAGAATAGTTATACCATGTAATTGCACACGATTTTATTTGATACGTGACTGGTAAGTCAGAAATCAGTTTTTGTATCTCAAATCTGTGGCAAAAAACTGTTTTGACGGCCAACGTTTTCCAACTGCTACACCTGGAAACATCTTTATTTCATGATCAAGCTAAAAAGTTCAAGGGAAAGGACTCTATTCTTTCCTACAGCTACCCTATTCCCTCCTACAGCTACCCTTATGCAGGATAGCGCAAATCTTTTAACGAGACCGAGCTGTTCATACCTTTCAGGGGGTTGAACCCCTCACAGTTCTTAAGCATGGCTTTGAATCTAAACATGGCCTTAAGCATGGCGTTATAGCTAAATACCTGCCATTAATACAAACACCTCTACTACGGCTATTCCAGTATGATTGAATGATCCGATATAAATTCCATCATGTTGTCTTTCAACGACAGCTGAACATAAAAATAGTGTCTATTAGTGTAAACTGAATAATGGTGACAGCAGAAGTCATGATGGTAAGGTGTGTTTAAAAATTGAAAACACAAATTCGTGGGTATGGCGGGAAACTGTGCAATGATTTCAGGTGTTCATAAACTGTTACGATTTCGGCAGTAGGTAAAATTTTTACGCGTTGGCTATTTTTAGGAGCATTGGGGGTATTAAAATTCTCTCTCCCAACTTTCTCTTTGGTTTTGAGTAATGCATTGCTTTTTCTGTGGCATCTCTGTGCCAATTTAACTGAGTAATCGGGTTTCATATTTGTGGCAAACTACAAAATATTAATTACAAGTGGTTAAAGATTATGATACCATCTGCACAATTGAAACATCCCAACTAGGTAACCTAAATTTTGAACCAGTTTGTTCATTGAAGTGTGTTTTTTAGTTTAATCATTTGACTAGTAAAAGCAAAATTAAATTATTTTTCTTTATTGTGATTCCGCTTACGGTTGTCTATGTAAGCATCCATAAATAAGTGCACTCCCATAACCGAAAAAATTGCTACATATCCTCCAAAAATCAAAAGAAACAAAAGAAACTTCGGTGTAACTCCAAGCATAACCAGTCCAGTGCTGAAAACGAAAATAACACAAAACGGTCAAAAAGAATTTTTTTCAAACTTGTTTTTAAAATAGCGCAAAACACAACCAGCGCTATTAGCCTATTTGTTCATCAAAAGCGAAAGCAAAACTAAAATTGTAAGATTCATGCAATCGGCCTCGCTTTTGGGGATCGGACTTGAATTTGGAAAATTCGATCAAATTTAAATATTTAAGCAATGGATATTTTGTTGAGTGATAACTAGCAAGATATTCCGTTTATTTTTACATCAGTTTCTAAACCTTTATTCTGTAACTGGCGCTCGCTTTGTATACGCAGTCCAAATGTAACTTTTTACTCGGGGCCTGCAGCTTGTAGTTTGAGACTTCGGTCGGAGTTAGTATAACGCAATATGTGTGTCAGCTCTGCTTGAGCGTTGGCTTTTTAATTGCGATGCTATGTTTTTGTTTAAAGCGCTTTAACTAAATGCTCTTTCTTTCTGAGTGATTGACCTTAAGGTACTAGTTTTCAGTTAAAATCAAAAATTCTTTCTTCTTTTGTTAGTACAAAATAGTATTAATACTATCAACAAACTAAGCTACACATCTACAAGTAATAAATTCCAAAATACTGCAGTAGGTTTATTTTTAACAAATATTTAGAACGATATAAAATGAAACAGCAAGTACCTTCGTAACGCTGGAATTCGAAAAATCAGTACAAGAGGTCGAAATGCACGAAAAATCATCCGGTGACAAATCACAAAAATAATGTAGTCCAAACTAATGAGAAAAGTGAAAAAAACATATCTGAACAATGAAAAAATTTGAAGTTATTTTTAAAATTTTCAGCAGCTGCTAATAGTATTATGATATGTGGAGCGAACACAGTCTCTCACCGGCGCGATGGTGCAGTGGTTAGAGCGTCCACATTGTAGTCGGTAGACCTGGGATTCATTCCCTAAGTCGAGTCATACCAAAAGACTTTAAAAAATGGTATTCACAGCTTCCCTGCTTGGCGCTCAACATAAAAAAGGGATAGTGTGGAGAACAAGCCGGCAAGCTTGCTTGTTGTGTCCTTGGGCAAGGCACTTAACGGGACGCCTCCACCTTTATGTGGCAGACAGGTGGCCCCACCCGTACTTCACCGGATTATAATTGTGAAGTTGCTAACCCAGCATGTCCGACGACTCTTGGGTACCCACCAGTGGCAGTCCGCCTTGTTGGGGGTGGGGCTACCAGTCACTCAAGACTGGTTCGAAATGGGCTGCCATCTTTCCCCTAGCCTAATATCAATTAGGTTGACGGCATAAACCTGAATTACCGTTCATGCCGTACCTCCATCCCCAGGAAGAGGAGGGGTAAACACACACACAACACCGTCTCTCAGCGCCAGTCTCTCAGAGTCTTTTCCCTTTAAAGTTGTCGTCAAGCGCCCCTCTCTCTCTCTCTGAAAGTGCTATATATTTAACTTTTTGCATTTTGGCATTGTAGTTTTAGCTTTCCCTGACATTTTCCATCAAGTCCTCTCGAGCCATAGAGTTATTACTAGGGGAGAAATAATTTCCTAAAATCGCATCACAGAGCGGCATCAAATATTTTTCTGTTTACTGGAATGTATTGTATGAGGTTTCAGTTACCCAGCTATCCTGCTAATATTACCACATTTCAACCATCTGCTAGAAGTTGACCATAATATCCTTCTATTGATTAAACTAGGCTCCGCTGCTAAGCCGATTTTAACACTTTTGCACATTTTCCTTATTTTATCGAGAATTTTATTAAGAATAGCATTCATAAGAAAGCAAACTGCAGCTGTTTGGAAGAGGTTTTTTTAAAATTTTTTATTTTTTTCCGATTTTGAAAGAGTTGTTAAAGCGCCCTCTCTTTAAAAATCATCTTGTGTAGCAAGGCGGTATCAAGGGTGGAGTTTATATCATCTTCTCTCAAAAATGTGAAAAACCTTGCTTTACAGAGAATTTTGCGTTTTTTGCACTTGAAAACTCTGGGTCTAAGAGAAACATCGTTTCATAGAGCCAAGTCCCTCTACCAGTCTCCCCACTCTACAGCATCCCACCAAAGCCTATTTTTATACACGCTTTTTGAAATTCAGAAAAAATAGTTGAATTATCAACAATACCGGTAGTACTAAACAGGCATAGTAGGCATCGTACAAGCATAGTTTGCGTAGAACAGCCATGGTAGGCATACTACAGGCATAGCGCAAGCATAGTAGGCATAGTACAGGCATAGTAAGATTAGTACAGGCATAATAGGCAAAATATGCATAGTACAGGCATAGTAGGCACAGTGCAGGCATAGTTCATTAGGCCAAGGAAAATAGCAAACTAGCTCAAATACCAACTGCAGTTGATTTCTACAACCTTTTTGGTTTTTTTGTAGTAGTCTCCACACAAAATTATATTCAAATTTACGTACTATTCGCAAAACAACACCCTGAACAATACCAATGATATCAATGATGGTAATAACACCTACTCACAATCTGCCGTGAGTAAAATTGAAATATTGCCGAGGTCGGCAGTGCAGAAGTGTCAGAAAAATATCGGTAATGTGCATCAGGCAACAACATAGTCCTCCCCAATATCCAAGAGGTTCTAGGTGCTCACAAACAGGAATAATCATCTAAACAAATCAGAAGAGTATGAAAAAATGCTTACCATAAATTACGGTATTACATGTTCAAATGATACACCTCCTGCTAAGATTGAATTTGAATTGTTTTGCCTAAACTGGACGTCAGACAAGAATTGAAATCTCGTCACCAAAGAATAAAGTTTTTGTGAATGAATCACGTTTACGCCTAAACGAAGTCCTTTGGTTGAGTCCACCAAATACTAAGTTTATTATTTGATTGATACCTTGTTCGATCTCAAGAAAACTTGAATACTACCTGATCAGTTTTTCAGCTGCTCATAGAATAATTTGTGTTTGGACTCATTTTGGCGTTTGCAATGTTGCTGGCATATTCACCACAAAGCAACCAGCAGGAGACTTGCTCTTCGTTTACTTAATAAGCGAAATTTCATTAATATAACTTAAATCTCGTACTTCTTTTTAGTAGACCTTTTTTTCAGTAGAATCGGCAGAGCTGTGCAGCGGCTGGCACGGTGCTACAGTGATTAGAGAGGTTGCTTCTCAGACGGTAGACCTAAGTTTATGTTTCTTGTCAAGTCCTACCATAAGATTTTGAAAACGGTATTCACAGCTTCCTTGCTCGATGCTCAACACCAAGGAATAGCGCGGAGAAAAACCAATAAATTCACCTGTTGTGTTCTTAGGTAAGACACTTTTTGAGGTATCTTCATGTCGCAGACAGGGACGACGCCAAGCAGCCCACCTGTTGCGGTGCCTCAGTATGTCTAAAGACATCAAACTCAGCATAAGTTCATCTTTATGAGCAACATACAATTTGCTTATACGAAGACAAACAGTGAATACCACAGATCAAGCAACGGGTTGAAAAGCCAAGTAAAAGATTGATCTTATTTGATGCATAACACCATAAAATTGCTTTCTGAATAGGATTTATGAACACTTAAGGTCGATACCTTCTTTCCGATTTTGTTCGTATTTTGTTCTCATGCATTTTTGAACAAAACTTCATTTGCTTGGTTATTTACATTGCTTTGCGGTGTATGTTGTTGCCCGAATACCTGATTATGTTCGCAAAGCAGGTACAAAAACCGTATCCGTTTTTGCGAACAAAAAAATCTTTATTCACAAAACCGGATATTTATACGACAGATATATTGTGTAACACAATATAAGCATCGAATGAACAAATGAACATTTCCATACGAAAATGCTTAAGGGAAAAAACGCACAGTTGCGGATGAAAAACGCAGAAAACAACATAAAAACCTTACAAAAACAAATGCTGTGAACACCAATCTATACTTGCAAATTATGTTGTATTACAGCATATAAACACGCCATTTTAAATGTGTTCCAAAGCCCCTTCCAACACCTTGCGGTTAAACCTTACGACTTAACTTGCTGCACATGTACAGCACCAAGTGTAAAAAGATTGGTTTCAAAACACTCCATGTTACCTGTGGACATTCAAAGTTGGACATAATGCAATGAAAACCCACCAAAACGACAAGAAAAATTGTGTACGCAATGTGAGATGTAACGTGAATGCTCCTGAAACAAAAACAACGCAATCATGACTTCCACCAAAAGGCCACAGACGTCACAAATTAATCCCCACTCCACTGCTTGACACTCAGCGCAAAAGGGATGAAAAGGAGAAAAAGTTGACAAATTTGCTTGTAGTGTTATTGCGTAAGACACTAAACTTAATGCCATCATCTTCATGTGACAGAATGGTGGAAGGGCCGTGCAGTCAACCCGTTGTAGTGGCCCAGCATGACAAAAGAGTATGCAAACGGGTTGTGAGCTCAAACGCAAGAATATAATAGAATCCCCGTTGCCTTCGTAAACGGACAACAGTATTTTCATGCTTTTGCCAACCCCGACCCTATGCAGCAGTTAAAAAGTATTTGATAGACATGTAGTTGCCAAGGCCATTATATAAAGTTCATTTTTAGAGAGTTTGGAACTAACAAGGAGGAAAAGAAAAAGTTTACTATAAAGTTTAAACCGCCTAATTTTAAAAGTAAGGTATGGCGCTTTGTAGGAGTAACTAGTGTTTCTCAATCTTTTTTGGGCGCGGATTATTTCTGTGCCGGAATAATCTTCGTGGACTCCCAGTATCCTGTGAAATGAATGAAATATTTGTAGTGAAATAGATCTTTTATATTCACTTTTCGCTCACCGAGTCAATTAGAACCTGGTCCTTAACTCTTTATAAGTTTGTTTAAATTAGGAGCAATGGTTCTTTTATAAATGGCACATCGAGTGTAATGGTTTAAAATATAATGCTACTGCTGTCTGAGATACGTATTTCAGACGGGGGAAACTTTTTATTTCAGCGTTGATGAAACTGCCTTCATAGCTGTTGTGCTCTAAAGTGTAAGGAATGCAATCAAAAATTTCGATTGCCTCGTTACATTACGGTCACATAGAGATTACACTTTTTCCACTGCTACTTGCCACAATGGAGCGAAATTGGGTTGCGGAATCATCCAAATCTTTCTGCAAGGCTTTAAGGCCGAGAAACACTGGTTTAGACTGCTGGAGTTTGACAGCCGTAGATCATTTCATTTTGTTTTCTTAATTATGTGGGGTTCTGCAATTCAGCGTTTAAAGAGCGCTTTTCTTCTCACATCACATATCATAAGAAAAAAACAAAGAAAGTTACTAGGAAGTGTCAGCAATCACTAAAGAGGGATACGCTAGACTGTTTCTTGAACCGTTTAAGCCAAAATTATAGCTAAAAGTTGCAAATTTTACCAAATCGCAAAATTTCGATTTTCTCTCATGTTTTGGCCCAGACCCGAACTGTAGTGTCTTCCTTCCAAAGCATCACTGACATATGCAGCGCTCATCTGGTAGTCGACAATGCTAAATAAGCTCATCATTAAAATAAATTATAGTTTCCTCCCAACCAGGAGGGCAACATAATTGACCGCAAGTTGTTGATAAACTTTGATTTATAGTTTTACTGGAACTTTTCTTAGTTTAAACGTTCGCAATTAAAATTAATTTATTTCGGGCAAGATATCAGCACCGATGGAAGCATAGTTTTTCCAAAAAAGTTTATGGATGTCGAAGAGCACATCTATCTCTCACACCGTTGACTACAATCTCACATGCATTAAAAGTAAAGCCTTTTAATTACTTCCTCGCTCCAATTTGCAAGCTGAAAACTACTTAGGTGCAGCTCCATAACTAAAGGAAAACTGGGTGGCAGTGTTTGCATGTGGCAAGTGCTTGAATTTTTCAATCGCAAACAGCTCAAATTTATATACAGCACTTTAGCTACTTTGTTCCAAATCAATTTTAGAAGCGCTGGTCATTTTCCTTTTGCTTCGAAAAGCAAAGCACATCAAACTTTTACAATCGCGTTTATGGAGCTCGCGACACCTGGAACAGTTATGAAAAAATTAATTTTGCAATCGAAAATAGTCTCCAAGATGATCTAGACAAGTGCCGCCCATCAAAAGTTTTCCTTGTTGTAAATTTACTCCAAATTTGTCGGAGGTGTTCTCTAAAAAGCGTAAAGAAAGATGTACCTATAGAAGTTTCTTGAAACTATGGCACTCCAAGTGTCCCTACCCCTCTCCTTGTAACGTCAATATATCTGCAGTAACCTTTTTTCGACCTACTTTAAAACAACCGTCGTGTTGTCGGTGCTGCTTAGAGACGTAACCGAAGTTTTCCATCTTTTCCTAAAGCGGAAACGCGATCTTTTCCACTTCATACCTCTAGCAGTTTTAAAAAGAAGTCAGTTAATCTAAAAAACTTAAGCGAGATAAAGAATCATCTACGGGAGCTCAAAAATAAAAGCGACCAGAAGTCAATATGTAGTCTAACAGATGAACTCTTTTTTAAAAATAAGTCAAGGATCATCTCTCATCTCCTCAAAATAAATCTAAATCCTGGTTGTAAAGGCAGCATGGTAACGCTTTTAAACATTTTAAAAGGCATTCTTCTCTTTCCCTAAATATCAGCTACTTTCAAAATACCATGCGTCTTCTTCCTAACGTAGCCTGTACTTTGTAAATTAAATGAATAAAAAGTTTATTTCTATTCCAAAGAGATAGCATTTTCGGTTTGGCCTGTACATCAATTGCCGTGCGCTTGTCTCCCACATAACTTTAAAAGCAATCATCTGTATCAGTGCTGCTTGAAAATCAAATTTCTTCTCTACTTTTGTTTACTTTTTGGGTCAAAAACGTGTTCTCTATTTCAATGTCATATTGCAAGAAAAAATGTGTTTATTTAGCCTCCACAAAATGTTATTACACTTCAGAGACAACAGCAAAAATCGATAAATAAACATTTGTGAATCGATACTGACGTCAAAAAATGGTATTGGCAATGAAATATTTGATAAATTATTGCTATAGGTATAGTCGGGGTTACCATACCGTGCTTATTTCTAAGATTTGTTCTTATTTTTAAAAAGAGTTCATGAGTTGGGAGAAAGTGTTTGTGATAGTCAAAAAAGACTTGTGACCAAAGCACACAAGATCTCATCGAAAACACCTTTTTTGAAGATGAATCCCCAAAATTACGACTTATCACATAAGAAAAATTGAGATAGAGACGATTATTTGATGGATCTACTGACGAAATAATTCTGTTGGCAACTTATTGCAAACCTTAAATATAAACCCATTGTTTTTTTGTATTGAGCAGATAAGAGGGTAACCGGACCATTATCATCACGTATTACCTACCTGGTCAAGAAAGTTTTGGGACGCCTGTCCCAAAATTTCGAAGCAAAACTTGGTCCAATAGGACAAAAAATTTTATAAAAGGTTTAAATTAAGACCGGCTTTGAATTAATAATTTTAGTTAGTGGGTCGCCTCTATCACAAAAATTCATTGTCCGAACACCTCTAATTTAGAAGAACGAAAAAAGCATAAGTTTACATCGGGCTGTGGAAACCGCCTCCCCGTATTCCCCGGCCGGGGGAGCCAGCCATGCCTGGAGACTCCGTTTCAAAGAATAAAATTCTACTTAGAAAACGTAGATTTAAAAAAAGTTTTTTACTTTAAATTTGGATTGAAATACGTAAATTTGAAGTTCGAAAATATTGATTTTCACAAAAAAGATCTTCATCTTCGATTTGGATCTTCATTTTGGATCATAAAGTTTTCGGTCCCCCCTAAGCAAAAGTTTGCTGCAAAGAGTTCCGTCTAAAGTTTCGACGAAGAGAGGATCGCTTTGGGTTGCGACGGCACTGAGTTTTGCTTACATGCAATGATTTTTCAAAGCATTTTAGTTTTGAAGATGTATCATTTTGTGATTGCCTTCAAGCAAGTTTACAAATATTTCTGGGGTTGCTACAAAGGATATTCCATAGAACATAAACACAATAATGTTCCTTTGTTCTAACCAATTGAAGGAAAAAAAATTTATAGTTGTCCATAAAAAATAACGCGTTTACAAGATCCTCAACTCGCATAAAGCAGTTAAACTAAGTCAAACATTGAACTAGTGGATCTAGTTAATGAATGTGCTATTGTGGGTTGTCTGTAGCAATGAACTGTGATACAAATTGTACGAACAGTTTGATGTTTTTTCAATCAAATTGATTCCTGTTAGTTCCAGCGCAAAACGCATTAATTTATTTTTTATAAATAAAATTGAATACTAATGGACTTTAACACTGAATATTAATATTTGGATTCTAAATGGCACACATGAGACGCAAAGAGAGCATCATTTGTCATTCTTGCAGCACTCAAAGGTGTGTTCTAAATATGTTCCATTCAAACAAAAATATTGGACTTATTCAAATATTTTAATTGAATCGAACTAGTGGTCTATTTTGATCTGCAATGTTCAAACTCCGTTTAGTGAATCAATAATTGTGGGCCGAAAACGCAGCTTTACATAAAAAGGTGAGTTCACTTAAGGCAAAGCGCGCAACTGCTGTTACAAAAGAGGTTACATAAAGTGATCTGTAGGCTACTAGTGGTTAGAATTAATATTGATCTGTAGAATTAAACGACGTGATGGCGTATTGGTTAGAGCGTCCGCTTCGCAGTCGGTAGACTTCGGGTGCATTCCCCTTGTCGTGTCATACCAAAAGACTTTAAAAAATGGTATTTATAGCTTCCCTGCTTGGCGCTCGGCATTTATGGGAGGTTGCGGAGAACAAGCCGGCAAGTTCGCTTGTTGTGTCCTTGGGCAAGGCACTTAACGGGACGCCCCAACGTTATGTGGCAAAGAAGTGGCCCAGATACTTCGGAAATAGCAACTTCCAAGCAAGTGCGGACATACCGTTCAAAACATAGCGATACAATTCGCTTTCTCGTGAATGGAGGATAAATATGGCAAATAAAAAAAAACTATAAGCATTAAGCAGTAAATCCAAGGCTTCCTTTTCGTAGGAAATAACCCAAAAATTTACGAAAATGGAAATTTGAAAGGTAATGATCAAAATGAGGATATCAGGAGGAAATAGAAAATACAAAAATAATTAGTTAAAAATTTATGAATTCCAGCCAGTTACGTAGAAACACAGGAATTCTGGAAAAGAAAAGCTTGTTTTTTCCACGTTTCTCATAATTCTCAAAAAATATTGTTGCCAAAGTCGTCATGTAAGTAGTTTGGAAAATACACATTAAGCGAGGTTGTGTCGTTATGTCGCTTTCTAGCATTGAAAATTGATACTAATGTTGTGAACCAAGGAGATTATTTTATTGGGTAAGTGCTTACAATCAATAAAGATGCTATCATTTACAAAACTTTTTTTCTGACATTAATTATCAAGAATACAATCACATTTACTAGATTGCTTATTGCCTAATTACGCAAACTTAGGGGTGATAATGAAAGAAAGCACGACTATTGTAACCGGAGTTGATATTAGTATCAAGATTCTGACATTCGGACTGTGGTATTTTGGCCAATCCTTCACGATTGTCAATGTATCATCCTGTCGATGCTTCACGATCGCGTGCTGGTGACGCTTCTGTGGCGTCACTACCTCTACTTTGCAGTCTAGGCTAGTTTTCTAAATGACCTAAAATACGCGGTTGCTTCACATTATCTGAAGTTCTATAACCTTTCTTGAACTTTGACAACGCAAACATCCTTAGAAATCTGGACAATGCCGATGATTTGCAATTTTCCGGCGGCCACAGGACAGAGGCTCCAAATCTGCAACTGTTCTGAGAGTTTCGGGAGCTTGGAGCAATGAGGCTTATATGGCCATTGCTATATGGGGCAATAGGCATTTACAGAAATCACGTATGAGACTGTATTGAGCAGGAGACAGAAAGAGTCTCCGTGTTCTGCAAATTGGCGTGTGCTCGAGTATTGTAGACCTTCAGTGAGCAAGGTATTTAAGAGACAGGATCTCCCAAATATAAGCGTCATGAGCCAACTGGTATAAAAGTTCCTCACTGCAGCATAGTTAAAGACTGATAAAACTGTTCAGTTAACTAGAGTCGCATGATAAAAAATGATAGTCTTGAATCGGCTGGCTTTGTGGTAAAACCTCCTGCCAGAGCTGCACGTTCCTTTTCAGGACCAGTGGGTTTGGTAAAGGTTAATCTCGAGAAAACTAACCTTAATGTACTTGGCAAAGATGCATTGACTGTTTCCAACATGTAATAGCTGACATCGTCGACCAGGTGACGTGTTGACCCCAGATTAGCCGAGGTGCGCTGGCAGCACATTCGGTGGGAAGAAGAATTAAAGAATTAAAGCAATGGCAGCTGAGCAAGAATTGAGAAAGTGGAATCGAAGCGGATTGTTCTGAAGGCCGAAAAGGAGAAAGCCGAGCCAAATATTATTGCCGATACAATCTTAACGTTTAATGAAAAACTGCATGATATTCTCCTACCTTTGGAAATCCAAGACAAGGTTGATTCTTTCCTATGCAACTTGTCCCTTTAGATTAGATTGATAGACCCAGCAACACTACCCATCAGCAGTTAGTATCAGCCAAGGAGCTGCTCAAAGTCAAATTATAAAATGGTACAAAGGCAAAGCCCAAGTGTACTTTTTCTCCAGTGAAAGAAAATTATGTTGAACCTGTGGTCCGTACTTCTTCAACGTCTAGGCTTCTACCTGGTTTCTCCCTTCCAACTTGCTTACCTGAGACTACAATTTCACCATTGTTTGAAGCATTGGATCCAGCAAGTTTTCATTAGGTTCTGTTCCCATTCGAATGTCTCATGAGCCGGCTATTGCCCTATAAAATTTAAATCCAATGAGTGGTCAAGGAGTGACTTCTAGTGTCGACTTAATAAGACAACCAACTCATGGGCAGGCGACCACAAGGAAAAGATATCAGTGAAAGTATAGTACAGGTCTTGAATTACAGGTGTGTAGGCTTATTCTTTCGTTGATATTGCTAAGATACTTATTTGTTGAAGAGGCTCAAAAGTTATGTCTCATCGCAGTAAATTTACGGGTAACCCCCTAAATTACTTCAAATTTTTATCGTCAAATTGGAAGACTGAATCTTAAGTCTTTACGGAGAGAGAGACCCAGATCATGTCCTTCATTTGTTGGTTGAAGCAAACAATGAGCTGGCCAACAAGTTGATATCAGGTTGCGTGAGCTGTCACCCGAGAAGACTCTACTTGAGGCACTGCATCTTTTGCATAAAGCATTTGGTAGCCCACAGGTTGCAGTTAAGTCGTTATTGATTTCGTTTGCTATGGTGACACTATTTCAAGCACAAAAATGGATCTATAGGAGTTCTGCTTTGATTTAGTAAATTGAAAGGTGATTCTGGAGGCTGTTGGGGCTCATAACCTTTTAAATGTTGCCTCGAAAGCAGAGAGAATCTTTATTCGCCTCCTTAGTGCTTTGAAGGAAAGTTTTGTATGCTAGCACTCCATCGCCAAATTGATATAGACATAGCTCCGTTCGATTTGTTTGTTGAGTTTCTCAATTACAAGCATAGGATGATGTTCTCTAGGTTCGGCAGTCTGTTACAGCCCTCTAGCAATAAATCCGCTGCTTAATTTAAGACTGGATCAAAGCCTTGGGCAAATGTGGTGCCGGAAGTATCTTGCACAGTCTCCAAGCAGTCTGAAAGAAAGAAACCTACCAACTAGGTTGCGATTCTTTAGGTCTTGATTACTTGATGTGAAACGTTTGCGCATATGGAGGTAATGGCACACAAAAAATTCACCAAACAGATGCATCTTTGCTTTAACTGCTTGAGTAAAGGGCATGGGGTAAAAAAACTGCTCGAGTAGAGCAAGGTGTCGCAGATGTTTAAGAAAGCCCCATCGTTGTTGGATCAACCGTCGGAGATCACTGGAGATGGGGAGGCAACATCGCCTGCACCTAAAGAAGTCACCACTCCAGGTCTATCTTCCAACCAAGCGTCGACCTCAGCTCTAAACACTGCGTCCGATACGCAGGTTGAAAACATCGCTAACAGGTACTGCCAGTTTGTGCGGTTGATATTGTAACTGGGACGGGCAAGGACACTTGGCACTTTTGGACAGCGGAGCATATTGCCTTTTAATTTTCGAAAACGCTGATTTGGATCTAGTTAGAACGCCTATCCATTCGAAAGTACAATTGACAAATGACGGAGTTAAATCCCTTGGCATGTCTCCATTAACTGTACAGTCAGCGTGGTTTTGGAGGATAAAGCATGTGTTTAAGAAAATGTGCGGGTTGGTTCACGCTTACTTATCTCGGTAGAAGCCAATCTTCTCCAGAAGATGTTGTTAGTCGTTCGTAACTAGCTGGAATCGAAATTTCGAAGATAGGGGTCGATTGTGTGCAGCCCACAAAAGGGATTGACTCTCCAGTCTTGCACATGCTCTTAGAGATTCGGCAGGATTGAAACTCTACATTTTGGCTTGTAAGTCGCCATTGGGATGGGTATTGCACGGTCATGATGGTACTAGTGGCAATGATTTTCGTTGAAGTGTAAATCTGCTGGTCGATTCACAAGTTCCTCCCGTCCTTAATTCTCTCTGTCCGTACCAATTTGATTATGTTGATCGAGCCTTTGCCCTTTTGTTCTTCTCCCATTCTTAGATGATAAGCAGGCTGAAGTGCACATGAGAACTTCGTGCACAAATGAAGATGGGCATTACTAGATTAGAATCCGTTTGGGGATGACAGTCCTGACTTGCTGAATAATTAGCCCACTCGATGGTTTGATCTCTTTTGAACTGTCTTGACAAGCGCTTACCAGCAAATCCCAAATTGCTGGCTAAGAATTGGGAAAAGGTTGAGAATTCTATCTTGCAAGAGCACGCTTAGGCAGTTTGGAGTTCCTTATGGTGAGCAATTAAAAGGTCGGAAGTGATACATACCACACTACTGTTTAACTAGCGATTTTCGGGTTGTCTTTGACCTAGCAGCTCAGTTTTAGCAAACTTCCTTGAATAATCAAATTTTTCCTGGCTTACCTTAACAATAATTTAGAGGGAGTGCTGAGTTGCTTTCGAAAATACACGGTAGCTGATATAAGGGATGTGCGAGCGATGTCTTTACAGGTTCAAGTAAATCGTGCAGATCAATCAGCCTTGCGGTTTTTCTGCTGGATGAATAGCGTTTTTTAAATGTCTATCGAAGCGTTCAACTCAACCGTTTACTTGTGGGTGATAGTCGCATTTGCGGTGAAGGCGAACGTCGAGAAGCTGAATTAGTGTGTCCCACAAGTGGACGTAAACTAGGGGCCGCGGTCTGTTGAGATGTCAGCGGGAATACCGAATCTATCGACCCAGTTAAACAAGAAAACTCTTGTGCATATTCTGATAGTGGCAACCGGCAAGAGTATTGCTTCAGGCCAGCTGGTAAACCTTTCAACCATGGTCAATAGATAGCGGTGACCTTGCGACGGGGGAAGGGGACTGACAGTATCAAACTTACATTGGCAAAACGTTGGTGAGTGAGTGGGTATATCGCTACAGCAAAGAACTCATTTTTTTAGAAACTGCAATTTTGTGAAGTTCAGCCACCAAAATTTTGAATATTTTTGACAGGTAGGCCACATTTCAAATTTTTGAATTCTTCATTTTTGATTTTTGTTTGTTTATGGTTACCCCTCCTCTTCCTCGAGATGGAGGTACGGCGTGAACGGAAATTCAGGTTCATGCCGTCAACCTAATTGAAATTAGGCTAGGGGAAAGATGGCAGCCCATTTTGAACCAGTCTTCAGTGACTGGTAGCCCCACCACCAACAAGGCGGACTGCCACTGGTGGATACCCAAGAGTTGTCTGAAATGCTGGGTTAGCAACTTCACAATTGTAATCCCGTGAAGTACGAGTAGGCCACTTTTCTGCCACATAAAGGCGGAGGCATCCCGTTAAATGCCTTGCCCAAGGACACAACAAGCAAGCTTGCCAGCTTGTTCTCCACAACCTCCCATAAATGCCGAGCGCCTAGCAGGGAAGCTGTGGATACCATTTTTTAAAGTCTTTTGGTATGACTCGACGTAGGAAATGAACCCCAGGTCTACCGACTGTAAAGCTGACGCTTTCACCAGTACACCATCGTTTTGAAACTTTGAACAGATAATGCCAAAGAATTATGCTTTCTAGGAAATATAGTGAAAATGTACCGAAGAACTAACTTTTTCGAAAAATACAGATTTCTTGGGTCTAATAAAAAATGAAACTAAAAAAGTAACATCATGTATGGCAACCAATGGTTGTTAAACCATTATAAATTAATCCTTATCCTTAAGTAATTACAATAAAATAATGCCGGAAAACAAGCTTCCACAGCTTTCAAACGACATAAATAGTTAGAAGGCCTACCTATCATAATCTTTATACCATACATTAATTTATCTGTTTTTACACAGCGTACCTCTTTTTAGGGAAACAAAAAGTTGCACTATAGGTTTTTAAGTTTAGTTTTTTGGTATAAAAGCAAATAATAAATGTGCATACCACGCATTATCGAAATTGTTGTGAAATATCCTCTAATTTGCTAAAAAGAGTTTGAAAATCGGTTGAGAAATAGCATCACCAATCAGTTTTTAAATAAACTGATTTTGTAAGATGTGGCAATTCTTGAAAAATATCATTATATGATGGTCTCTGGTAGCAAAAATTGTGTTTATCTTACCAGGCAGCATTACGACATCGTGGAGCGTATTGAAGCCTGCAAAAAAAGCAAGAAGCATGCTGAGAAGGCTTGAAATGCTTAAATGAAAAATCTGTTGTAGCATTGTCATTTGAGCTCTAATAGTTGTAGACTTTTTTCAATCGAAAGCATCTAGCTAAGATCTCCCAAAAACACTTTCAGTTGCATTTCTGCAATCACTATTTTTCGAGAAAATAGTTTGCCAAGTGCATCGCTAGCCTCTTGCATTGCTTGAAGAAGACAAATTTTACAATTAACTGTTATTTATGACGTAGTATGAGATTCTAATCAAGTTAAATTTGCTGAAGTTGTTAAGTCGGGTACTGGCTTTTTTTAGCCAAAAGCCCCTTTTCCCGGTTCTAAATTGCAATTTCTAAAAATTTATCTTTGATTGTGACTTCATAATGACGTCAGAAACTTCTTTATGACTCACTCCGAGGAGTTGATCTGTAGTGGAAAGATTGATGTTTGTGGCCAGGCAGTTTCGGAGGAGTTAAAACTAACAGACACACAAACAGAAATGCTTGAAACCCAACCCTAATCTAACCGCAACCCTAAACATAGATTTGAACCAGGGATTTTCTTTTTCGGTAGACTA
Source organism: Trididemnum clinides (assembly GCA_963675345.1). Lineage (NCBI taxonomy): Eukaryota > Metazoa > Chordata > Ascidiacea > Aplousobranchia > Didemnidae > Trididemnum > Trididemnum clinides. The sequence continues at coordinate 29,183,446 of OY776286.1, forward strand.
TAACCGCGGATTTCCCTTTTTTCGGTAGACAGCAGCAGCGGATTTCCTGACTTTGGTTTCATCCGCACCAAAAAGTTAAATAGTTTGCAAGTGGACCTGCTTCCTCATGACAATGTAAATAGTTAGCTGGTTACAGGGTAACCAGTTTATTAATGTTTAGCTATATTGCTATGAACAAATATTTTCTGTGATGTAGGCAGGCAGACAATTTTATTTTCGTTTAAGTCGTGCAGTGTAGCATAAACTAGATCAAGCATATCAGTAAATCAAAAATGTCATGCAGTCGATAAAACGGATGTACCAGTTAATCAGGCTGCTGCAGTTTATCACATAACAGTAGAGCGCCTATTATCCAAACACTACTAACTCGGCAGTTGTAGCGAACGGACGTGTTTTTTTTTGCACTGATCTGGCAATATGAGCCCAAAAAACAGAACAAATCGAAATGAATTGAGTTCAGGTTTTAACGACGAGGACAGACAACAACTTACTGAAATTAACCTAACAATTAAAAAACTAGTTGAAGAAGTCGAATACTTAAAAGAAGAAGTAGAAGAAAGCAAACTGAAGTATGAGGAAATCAAAACTGAAAATGAAAAACTAAAACAAATTGTCAACACAACGTTTTTTAAAGTAGACGAACTTGAACAATACGGTAGACGAGAGAATATTAGAATCCTTGGAGTTGCTGAAAGAAATGATGAAAGGGATGATGGTGAAGAAGTTGTAACAAATGTGGCCAAAGCCCTGAATGTTGAGCTCAACCCTGAGCTGGATATTCAGAGGGTACATCGACTTGGCAAAAAAAAGAAAGGTCCAAAAGCGAAACCACGGCCTGTGATTGTGCGCTTCGCTTCATACAAAAAACGAATGGAATTTATGTATAAAAAATCAAAATTGAAAGTTCATCCCAACTTCAATGGTGTTTATCTTACGGAAGATTTGACTTCCTTGCGAGCAAAAATGTTAAAATATGTAAAAGAAGTTGCTAAAAATAAATTTATTCTCTTTCATACCATCAACGGAAAAATACGTATGAAGCGGTCAGCACGGGAAGCAGGAACGATCACCAACAATGAAAGAGACACAGGTACGGGAAATTGGCTAACAATCGATTCACCTGACGACTTATTTAAATATGGAATGGACATAGATTTTGATAAACTTAATTATACCCCATTGAAATTTAATATTGAATGCTCAGCGAAATCTGACTTTAAATAATGTTTTTCGTATTCAAATTGCTTATCAAGATCGTTTTTTTTTTCTGTTAAATTATGGCCTCTTATAAATTAAAAAATGACTGTGTTAATGATAACAATGGACCTGTACATCATTGCGCAATCTTTGACAACAACCATGAGTGCAATGCAGCTGCTGAAAAGCTTATCAGATTGCCTACTGATAAATCCCATGCTGACAACAAAAACGACGTGACCTTTTATGATGTTACTGATAATAGTAGTGGAAACTGTAAATTAAATCAAAATTACGCCTCTGTAACTAACAGTTGCAAAGCAGGTGTCAGTCAATGCAACAACAGTTTAGGTTACAGAAACTGTGTTGATTGCGATCAATTTTTTGTAAATAGCAATTACAAGAATTCTTCAAACTCGTTTTGCTGCAATCAAACACATGTCGATCAAAGCCCAGGTTTGCCACCAATTTTCGGTTGTGCTAGCACCATTGTTAACACCATTGAAACTGAAAATCCAAACGTATCAAATAATTTACCTGATGTAGATGCAGAGCTAGATTATAACGATTTATATTCTATGCCAAGTGATTACTATGACGATCATAACTCTATTAATAATTTGCTCTGCTCAAAAAATAAATCTAATCACTTGTTCATGATTCACTTTAATGTGAGAAGTTTACAAAAAAATATTGACAAATTATCGCACTACCTTACTGATTTTAACCGTAAACCTGATGTAGTTGCAGTATCTGAGACCAAACTTAAAGAAAATATGATTTACAGTAATATTGAACTAGATGGCTACCAATTTATTCACCGTAATAGTCATACGTCTGCTGGCGGTGTTGGAATTTATGTAAAAAGTTCTATTTCTTATAATTTAAAACCTACTATTAACATTGATTTGTCTTCGGTTGAAAATTTATGGATAGAAATAGAAATTAACAAAAAAAAACTAATTGTAGGCGTTGTTTACCGCCATCCTGTCCAAACAGTGGAGCAAATTGAGCTATTTTCCAGAGCATTGACGAACATCTTTCATGAACTTAATTCTAAAAAATCTGAATTCTACGTGTTAGGAGACTTCAACATTGACCTAATTAAAATAAAATCTAACAATCGCATCAAAACATATGCGGATGATTTAATAGGCAGCGCGGTAAAGTGTCTAATAAATCAACCAACAAGAGTGAGCAAAAATTCAAAGTCATTACTGGACCATATCTATTCCAACAACCTAAATAACCAGCTTATGCCAGGCATAGCAATTAGCGACATTTCTGATCACTATCCTGTTTTCGCTTTAATTCCTTGTGTAAAGCATTTCAAAAACAACGCTCGCCAAGTATGGAAACGAGATATGAAAAATTTTAAAGCTGAACACTTTATCGAAGACTTAAACCAAACTCTAAATGCATCTTTATCGTCATTTGACTCTACAATCCATAATCAATTCGAACAATTTATTAACTCTTTTACGAGTGTGATAAATAAACACGCCCCGCTTAAATTAGCTACCAGGAAAGAAAGGAAACTAAAGACTAAACCATGGTTATCCTCTAGTCTTCTCTGTTCAATTAAAACCAAACATAAGTTGTACAAATCGATTTGTAAAACATATGACGAAACAAAATACAAAAACTATAAAACGTATCGTAATGTTTTAAATCGAACGATTGAAAAAGCGAAACAAAAATACTATAATGAATTAATAATTGAGAACAAAAGTAATAGCGGTAAAATCTGGAAAATAGTGAATGAATTAGTAAACTTAAAACCTTCACAACAAGTTGACATTAACCAACTCAACACAAAAACAGGTGAGGTGATAACTAATCCTGCTACTATTTCTGAAAATCTCAATGCATACTTTGCCAACATAGGGAAAAAAATGGCTGAAACCATTCCCGAAGTTGACATGGATACGAATGCCACAGCGCCGACAGGCATAATCAATTCTTTTTTCTTAACTCCAACGTATCCAAACGAAATAAATAATATTATCGACTCGTTTAAAGATTCAAAAGCAACCAGGTATACAGACGCCGAAACTAAATTTATAAAAATTAGTAAATCAGTAATATCTCCTTTTCTTTGCAAATTGATAAACGATTGCTTTAGTGAAGGCGTCTACCCAAACTGCTTGAAAATTGCTGAAGTTATTCCAATTTTTAAAAAGGGTGATCGTAAGGAAGCTTCTAATTATCGTCCCATATCAATTTTATCACAATTTGATAAAATTTTAGAAAAATTAATTTACTCCCGCATCATTAATTTTATTGAAAAAAATGAACTGCTCTGTGAAAATCAGTTTGGCTTTCGGAAAAATTCTTCAACTATATTCGCAATCAACTCAATATATGACAAGTTTATAAACAATATTGATCAAAATTTATATACATGCTGTTTGTTTTTGGATTTATCAAAGGCTTTTGATACGGTTGATCATGACATTCTTTTAGATAAATTGTATCGTAACTTTGGAATTCGTGGTAAACCTCTGGATTTATTAACCAGCTACTTAAAAAATAGATATCAATATACTAATGTACGTAAATTTATGTCTTCATATACTAAAGTATCATGTGGGGTACCCCAGGGATCTTGCCTTGGGCCGCTACTTTTTTTGTTATACATTAATGACATTTCGTTGATTTCCAATTTTGACACCACATTATTTGCCGATGACACCTGCTTGATGATGGCTGATAACAATCTGAAAAACCTGGAACACAAAGTTCAAATAGAACTCAAAAAAGTTAACTCCTGGCTCTGTCAAAATAAGCTATCCCTAAATTTTTCAAAGACTAACTACATGTTAATAAACAAGCAACCCCTTAAAACTTGTCATTGTAATTTTAAAGTAGCTCTTAACGGTATTACTATTAATAGAGTGCATACTGTTAAATACCTTGGGTTATTCATTGACGACAATCTCAAATGGACGTCGCAAATAAATTATTTGTCTACGCAGCTTGCCAGATGCACAGGACTCTTTTACAGATTGCGCAATTTTGTTTCAAGAGAAACCCTTTGCATGCTATACTATAGTCTTGTATACAGCAGAATTCAATATGGAATTACTGCGTGGGCAACAGCAAATAAAACTTCACAAGAAATAATTCGAGTAAGGCTTAATAAAATTTTGAGAATAATATTGTTTCGAAACTTATATACGCCAACTTCACAAATGTATAAAGAACTTCAAGTATTAAAAGTAGAAGACATATATCAACTTGAGTTAGCTAAATTTATGTATCAACTCCATCATAGTCAATTACCTAAAAACTTTTACCATTCTTTTCGTAAGTTAAATACTATTCATCAACATGAAACGAGATTAATTAATTCGACTACTTACTACCGCCCCCGAATAAATAAATTATTTGGCCAAAAACTATTTTCTCACAGAGGTTCAAAGCTGTGGGGTAACCTTGAATCCGAATTAAAGAGCATGCACTGGGTTTCTTTTAAAAAAGCGTATAAACTAAAGTTAATAAATGAATATTAACGCTTGCAAAAGCTTTTGATTGTGTAAAGAATATTTATGGTTATTGTTTGTTCCGTTTCCTTTTTTTTCTATTTTTATTTTTTTTTTATCATTTGATAAAAACTTGAACTCAACTCTTTTTTTTTTTTTACATAATGTACTCAAATTATAAGTGTCACTTAATACATCTCGCTTATATCTCAATCTGCTGAGATCAGGGAGTATCTCGACTCGATAACCGAAAGGTTCCTCGATGCTCCCTGGCTTTTGCTACTAGTGATTTTTTTTTGTGTGTATTATCAATCTGATTATTGTGTCGGTGCGCAAAGCAAATCAAATAAATTCTCTCTCTCTCTCTCTCTCTACTCTCACAAACATCTTAAAAAGTGCATCTACATTCTTATCTTGAGCAATCTCTTATCTGGCATGATGTGCCGAAAACAAAAGGCAGCAGCTCTTTTGCAGTCAACGGCATTTTACCCTTAGATGCTATTTTACCATGACTTATTTGTGATTGGTCAATCTTTATGACGTATTAAACATGTGACTTTTGGACGTTTCTGATTGGCCAATTTCAATAATCAATTAAAAAAATTTTGAACCCCCAGTGTCCACTCCCTTGCTGTATACACTACCCAAACATTCACATACCGGGCTTGCCCCTCCAGTGTACACTGCCTTTCTTTTAGTGCCCTGCCAACTGAGATTCGAACCTGCAATCAAAGATTTCAAGACCAGTTTACTGACCACGTGCCACAGCATCACTGGCTGGATTATAGCAATTATGGCAATACAAACACACGTGAATGATTTTGGCAATATAGTCTCCGAGGGTAAAATGCTGTCAACGGCAAAATAAATACTTCCAAAACAAAAAGCACTCAACTGCTTAACAACAGACTGTGTTTAAGTGCAAAAGCTTTGAATTTTTGAACTAATCTAGTGGCTCTGTTGTCCATGAAAGAAAATTAAATGTAGTAGCGATTGAGACAGAACTTAAGATCAACTAGCAAAAGGAGTGACTGTTTTTTCTCTGTTAGTGTGCTACACCTGTACACTATTTGTATTATTATTTAAATGTACAAACCACTCCCTGTCCCAATTAGTTCAGACAATTGTCTTTCTACTGCATTAATCAGTGGAAAGATTTAAACAATTACTATTGCATTACAATCTACAGTTGTATGCTAGACCAACTTACTGCCATCAGACACAAAAAGTAAGTTCCTTTGTTTGTCTTGGCAGGGTGTAAAAGAGTGTAATAACTGAAGTGGCTAAGAGCATCATCACAAATGTAGAATCAATCATGCTCTGGCATTCACACATTACAAGTCAAATAACCAACAAAAAAGATTATTGCTCTAGACAAAAATTTTAAATACTCCAATTTACAATCAACAAACAAACATTTAGCAAAACAACTGCACTCTTTAGTAGTATGAAAACGTAAGGGGAAGTGCACACTTGGGACAAAATTTTTGTCAAGTCACGTGTTTAATAAATCTCAGATATTGACCTATTACAAATGACTGAAAATCATGTTTTTATAGGTCATCAAAGTTGACCATCACAAACATTTAGTGGCAAAATAGATTCCACGAATAAAATACCATCAACAGCAAAATAGCCACTGCCTTATGTTTATGACAGTGTTCCCACTCTCCCAATAGATAAATATATGCAGGGCTACAACTATGGAGTTTCTGCATATCAATGCTCTGCTATCAGTATGTGGTGCACTCTAAAATGCGACTACTATTGCCCACAATGTTAAACAAAATTATAACCAACCCCATTTGATTTTTGATGAATACACCATTGAATGTAATTTATTGTTTGTATGCATTGTTTTGGCCATTGCAGTTATTCACACACTGCTATTTCACCTTTGTTATTTTGAAACGTTGCGGATGCATTTAGCGTTGTTAAGTATAAAAGCCTAAGTCAGTAATAAAAATTTTTATTCTAATCTAATATACAGGGTGTCCCAAAATAAATGAAACCCACAAAATTGCTAATAAATATGTTGATTTTAACCCTATAGTTTATATTTTTCAGATTTGATAACAGTTATAAATAACAATTATTGTTTTAAAACCCCATGGCTTGGAAATTAGAAGAAAAAATTTTTTGCGTCACGACTTATATAGAGACTAAATCCTATAAGACTGTTCAAACAGCAGGAAGTTTAATTTCAACACTTATCCTGGAAAATCCCAAATATTCCTGTGGTATCGTAACTTTCAAATCTATGGAACTGTAAATAAACGTAGCAAGAAATTAGAGAATCTGTAAGGATACAGATTAAGGTCTTGAGTAAGGATTCTATGCAGCGAGGACCGCGAAATGCCGAGCTCACTACTGCGTCTTCGAATGGACTTTTTCGGGCTCCGGCCAACAGAAACTCTGGACGCTTCCACATTATCTGCAGATCTTGCACTAAATTTCCTTCCACTAGATGGATTCTCTAATTTCTTGCTACGTTTATTTACAGTTCCATAGATTTGAAAGTTACGATACCACAGGAATATTTGGGATTTTCCAGGATAAGTGTTGAAATTAAACTTCCTGCGGAAGCGTGTTTGAACAGTCTTATAGGATTTAGTCTCTATATAAGTCGTGACGTAAAAAATTTTTTCTTCTAATTTCCAAGCCATGGGGTTTTAAAACAATAATTGTTATTTATAACTGTTATCAAATCTGAAAAATATAAACTATAGGGTTAAAATCAACATATTTATTTGCAATTTTGTGGGTTTCATTTATTTTGGGACACCCTGTACTATAAAGCGCAATTCTGTCTGTGTGTCTGTCTGTCTGTTTTAACTCCTCTGTAACTGCTACAGGTACAAGCATCAAACTTGGCACGATTGATCACCACCCTGTGTCGAGTGTCATAAGGGTATTGGTGACGTCATGATGACGTCATAATAAAAAAATTTTTAGAAATTGCATTACTTAAGAAAGGACAACCACTTTTTGCTCAAACGAAAACCAGCTTCCGACTTACCACATTTCAAAAACTTTCACTTGTTTGAGGTCTAAAATGGGGTCGCAATCAAGGATTCATTGAACAATCTGATTTTTGTTTTTTCTCAAAATGTACTCATCGCACAAACGCGATTAAACGTTCTTTTAGTAGATACTAATAAGGTGTTTTCTATAAAAACAACTTTACAACAATTAAAGCCTATTTGATTATGCTACAAGCAATTCTTATCTTAGCACTTTTTTATGCATGCATTTTTTACCTTTTTATTGTATGCATTTTTTACCTAATGATACTGCCTCTCCTTTTTTTACACCCCTCCTACTCTTTGCAGTGGCACTGTTGTCTTCACCAAAGTAGTGCTCTCCCATTTCTACCGGCGCTGCTTCCAAAAAAGATTTTTCAAATTAATCTGGTGGTTTAGCAAAAATCGATTTTTTGATTTATTACCTAGTAGCTATGATGTTAATAAACCCACAAAAACCTATCAACGTTGTATTATCTAATACAATTTCAAATTTTTTACATTTACACTTGTAAAATATTGATAATTTGCTATATTTCAGTTGGTTTTCACACAACATTTGACACTTTACTGCGTCGTTGTCACGTGATACTCGCGCTGAGAATCTGACAAATGCAGCTTTTATTTGATGACTCAATCAAATTTTATTACGTTACCTCAAAGAAACAAAAACTAAGGCAACTACACGTTTTCAAGTAAAGACTTTTATGTGATTTCAAAAACTGCGCGAAATCTTGGACTCTGTTGCCCCCGAACCTCGAAGCATTTGACTAATGCTAAAACGAGCCCCCTAAACTTAACTGGGGATGCAACTTAAGGCATATAAACAAACAGAATATATTGGCTATAAGCTTGTTTTCTTTCGGTTGTAGTCGCTAACAAAAAGAAACTGTTTCACCACTGAACTTTTGGTTAAATACTAACGTTTCACTTGGCCTAGACTAGCGGTTCTTAATTCATTTTGAAGCCCGCACTCCATCCTGATGGAAAAATCATTTTTGCACCCATTGCATCATTTGATGTAATGTTTTTTGTATTATCATCGCTGATATCAATAGTTGCAAAAGTCCCCAAAACAAAAAATTAAACAAAGAATATAAAGAATAAAACAAACAAAATGTTTGTATGAATTTAAACAAGGCCTAATCAATTAAGTACAAAAAAGTTTATTAACTAGTTTTCCATATCTAAAAGTTTTTCGTATGGTGGTTGTCAGTTACTCTAAGCGATGCGTAACTCATTTTCCACGATATCTATTTTTTTCAGTCAACCCGGAAAGAAAGTTCGGCTTCGCACAGATAAGTAATCGAGAAATGAAGAACAACTGCCAGTGCTTTTTCTGCCAACTATGGATGTTTCCAGTCCGCACTCCAAAACCATCGAATCGCACTCTATTTTCATGTTTCAACTTTACTTCAAATTGATAATGTCCTCCTTGCATCTCTCGTCATCAGGAAGCTTATCTACATTAAACGTAAACAGATCGATTTTCCAACTTTCCATGACGTTTATTTACCGGGAGAAAAGTAATTGTCAAAGAATGCGCTAAGAGATTCCATACGTGCGACTATTTCCAATTGCACACTTCTCTGCAAGCTAGCACCACCTTCGACAACTATGTCATCAAGAAAAGGGAAGTTTGCCAGGTTTCCACCCTGAAGCCGGCGACGCCAAAGAGGCAGTTTGCCGATAAAAGATTTCAGTTTCTCGGACGCTTTTACTATATTCATTTCTTTTCCTTGTATTGATAAGTTCAGGTCATTAAGATGGTGAAAAATATCAGCAAGATACGCTGGCATTTGTATAAATTCAACAGATTCGAAGAAAACAAGCAAGTCACTGTTGCAATCTTCCAAAAAGCGTTTAATTTCTTTTCGAAGTTTCAGAAACCTGTTCAGTACCAAACCCCGCGACAACTATCTTACTTCCGTGTGGTAGAGAAGAAGATGGTTGTCATTTTGACTGACGTCTTGGCAGAGCTACAGAAGCAATCGGTGATTCAAAGCACGACCTCTGATGTAATTTACGATTTTCCCACAGGAGTTAAGGACATCTTCAAATATTGAAATAGTATTATGAAGGCAAGAGCCTGTTGGCAAAAGAGGCAATGTGTTACTTTTAACACTAGAATTACCGGAGCGGTCATTTTGACAGTTTTTGATTTTCAATCGTGTATATCTCTAATTAGGAACAAGCCATAACACTGAAACTCCTTGAGTTTTCCTAAATCTTGGATAACTTTCAGCATATTAAATTTCATTGCATCGCAATGAGCACAGGGTAGGATGAGAATGGATTTATCATAAATTACCGCTAACGGTCATTTTAATCGTGCAGAAACCACTAATTTTTTATTATTGAAATTATCTTTGCAGAGTCTTCTGATGTGCTATAGCAGTGGTTTTCAACCTTTTTGCTAAAGAGGAACTCCAATGAAGAATTCCAGTGGCTCGAGAAACCCCCGTGCAATAATTTAATTGTTTTATACAATTTGTGTAACTTCTGGCGGAACCCCTGGACTAAACTAGCGGAGCCCTAGGGTTCTGCGGAACCCTGGTTGAAAACCACTGTGATATTGCATCTAAACAATCTTGCAACAATAACTGCACTAACAGGTACAAGTTATGCACCAGTGCGAAAGATAAATATGTTCGCCGACATAGGGGTAATAGTACGGGGACTGGTGGCTGAAGTCTCCTGACTGTTTTCAGCCCCGTTGTAGAAATTTCAAAACTGGGCAAAATACTCACTTTTGAGAAATATATTTCCGAAAAAAAAGGTCTTCTTCTTTATTCGGAGCAAAAAATAGCAAAAACATTATTCTGAAAAAATTAGTCTCCAAAAACACAGCTCTTCAGCTTTTCTTTGAGATAGAAATGCTCTCTACCGGTGCAAAAAAAACGCTACGCTTAGGCATATTCAGACTCGGTTTGCCTTAGGCCTACAAGGAAAATGATTTTTTTCAAATGAAGCGAATTTACAGACTGCTATTGAAAACGCGCAGCAAACTGATTCAGCATCATGTAAATTTGTCTGCTTTGGCAGTGAGATAGTGACAGTAACGATGCAAGTAAGCTACCACAACGCAAGCGCTAGGTAATAATTATTTGATATTCTACATATAACACAGCGGAATTTGATTTGTATTGGTTTCTAATGAAGAGGCAAGATTGAAAAGTATCAAACTTTCTTCAAAATCGAGAGGCAGATTACAAGCTCCGAACGTACTAACTGAAATGCTGCTGAAAAAAAGTTGAATTTCTACAATTCATTTTGTAGCTTAGAATCTATGCAATTTATTACAACAAATAACGGAGCTTACGGCTCGTTGAACTTCCACTTACAATAATTCAAAACATTACTAGGTCTAACGCAACAGTCAAAAGAAACTTATGACACCAAATAATGCCTAATTATTATGTATTTTTTAGTAATTAAGCAAACGGTCATTTTGACCGCTCGCGGTAATTTTAGGTAGGTTGAAAAGGCAGTAATTCTAGTGTTAACTCAGGTATCTAATTTTTTAGCACAGCGGCAAAACCAGAACGACTGCCCAACATAGCTGGAGCACCATCAGTGCGAATAGAAGCAATTGTTTTTAAATCAAGATTGTGCTTGTAAAAAAACCCTTAGAGTAGTTTGGACGCATTCTTCGCGGATGCTGTCCTTGATAGTGGTTCACAAAACAAAAACTCTTCCTCAACTTTTCCTTGATATAACGAAAAAAGCAAATTAGCTCAATGTAATTGGATACATCTGTATACTCGTTCTGTTGAAGCGAGATTTTTAGTGGAGAAGCCTTCAAGTCTGAGATTAGTTGACACTGCCCTCTAAACGACCACAGAAAGGAAGCATGTAGCGTCTTTGAAATTGGTTGCTCTTTTTCCTTTTTTCTTGCCTCTATTTTGCTGACTTTTCATTCTTTTCCTTCTCTTGATGAGCGATGCGTCTTTCTCTGTTCAGTGTGTGCTAGAAATGTGACCTGGAGGGTAGGTCGGTGAGATGCTGCACCTGCTCCAAATGGGATCCATTTAAGGTGCTCCTTTCTCTCCTTCTCGAGATTTAATACTCGAGGTAGCTCTCACTATTGGAGCTTCCATCCCTGCTGCGTCCCTGCTTATTCTAGAGATTCCACACTTACCAACTCTATGACTTCCTTCTTGGATTTCTCCAGCTTGTATACCTCCACTGTGCTACTTGGCCCATTTGACCCCAGCTGCTAATGCAACCCTCTCCCCCACCCTTGCCTTAGTGCTTGGGAGAGTCTCATTTGTCCTTTTGCTTCCCCTTCTCCCAAGCTGCTTGTTGCGACTGCCACAAACCTCTTCTCGTCCACTGCCACTGGCCCAGGCAAAGTAGTCTATCCCGTGCTAAAGCACCTTCCTCGCTCTGGCATGGATTTTCTCCTACACATTTTTAATCTTTCCTGATTTTCGCTTTCTTTATCTTCCATCTGGAAGACATCTTCTATTAATTCTATATATAAGATAGGAAAGCCTTTTAACTCTCCTGCTTCTATTTGCGCTATCTCTCTCACCTCCTGCGTCTCAAAGCTTTTTGAACGCGTCATTCTATCACGTTTACTCTTCTTTTTGGAATCTAATTTTATTCTTTCTCCCCGCCAGGTCGGTTACCACCCTAAACGGCCTATTCGAAATCAAATTCTCAGTCCATCTAGAATGGGTTTAACAAACCCATGCCGAGGTCTCCGACGATTCTCGCTACAATCGACTTTTCGAAAGCTTTGAATCTGTCTGGCATCCCGCTCTTTTCAATAAACTCATTTTGGCCGGCCTACTTGCTTTGCTTGTTGGACTCAATCTTTCCTTTTTGATAGGCGTGCTTGCGTGGTTTATCAAAATCACAAAAGTCGCTTCTTTCGAGTCCGTCGAGGTGTTCTGCAACGATTTGTTTTTCGCCCTGTATTTTTCTCTTTCTTCATTAATGATCTTCCTGCTCCTCTGCCTTCTTTTGTCAGCTGCTTTCTTTATGCTGATTATCTGGCCATTTGGTCCTCCTCCTCGGTCCCCACTGCGGCGGAGGCCCTACAGGATGCTTTGATTCGATTGGAGCGCTGGTCGTAGTACCGGTGTCTTCCTCCCAATTCGAGAGGATGTGAGGCCTCTTTTGTCTCAATGGATCCCCACCAAGCTAACCTCCAGCCCCACCTTCTTTTATTTAACTCTCATCTCCGTTTCAATCCCATTTCAACTTTTCTTGAAGTCACCTTCGAACGCACTCTTTCCTTTTCTAAACACGTATCTTTGCTGAGGGCCAAGATTTTCCTCCTCCAAAAGCTTTATGCTGTATCTCTGCTTCCTCATGGGACCCATAGGAGTCCTCCGTTTTGTTTATAAAGCTTTTCTTCAGCCCCTTTTTACTTATGCTTCACCCGGATGGTTTTCTTTTTCAAGCGTTGCCAATATCACCAAGTTAGAATGCATCCTCCAAGCGGCTAGTCGCGCCATCACCGGCTGCCTGTCGTCTTTGTTATCCCACTTCTCCTCTCTGGGACGTCCTCTCCTCCTCATACGAGTCACTCTGACTCATTTCGAGCGGGCCCTTCATCTCTAAATCTCCGTTTTCATTTCAGTTTGGCCAAACTTAAAATGAAATCAAGACTCTGCAGATCTTCATGGAGACTATTTGCGTCCACTCACCCGCTCATGCTTCCTTCTACTTTCCCAAGGGAGATTCTCTTTGCTTGTCCTCTCTTTCCTCCTTGGAACCTGTCTTCCTTCACTACGGAGCACACCATTTCCTCTACAAGCTCCGGCTCTGATCCTCCTCTCTGGCCAAGGTGCGGCTTTCGCTCACCTAGACTCTTTTCAATCTCACGATTGGGTGGTCTGGACAAATGGCTCTTTTCCTTTCCTTTTGGCAAAGGCAGCCCTGGTATCCTTGCCAACTACTCTATCTGTGGCACTAAGGCCACTCTTTCCTTTTCAGCAGGCCCAGTATGATCAAGTTTTTACGCCGAAGCTTGTGCCATTTTACAATGTCTCTGCTGGTCTCGGCAGCACCAACAAATCTACCACTTCTCTCCTTCTTTCTGACTCTTGCTCTGTCCTCGCCACCTTGTTTTCTGCTCTGCCTTTCCGTTTACCTCACTCTTTCTGACTGATCTGGCAGAAACTGTTTTCTCTCTTCTCCGGTTGTATCAGGCTACAATGGATCCCCAGACACTCGTTTCTCCTGAGGAATGACGTGGATGATAAGCTGGCCACACGGGGAACGCTACTCCTGCCCTCTGCATTCCTTTGTAGTCTCTCTACTCTTTCGTCTTTTCTTGGACTGGAGGCGTACTGTCTCATCTAAATTTTTTAACACACAGCGGTTCCCTGGATTTCCATCGAGGAACTTGAACTCTCTTGTCACGCTTGCTGTGCTCTCTCCCTCGTTTTCGCTGCAACGGACACAGCGTATTGTTGAGCCCTTATCTTTCTAAGATTTATAGAATTGAGAATCCTTCTTGTAGTGCCTGCGGACACCCGTCCCAGGACACCTTTCATTTCATTCTGCACTGTCCAGCTACGGACTGTTTGTACCGCTCCTTCTTCTGTTACGACCTCTGGTCCAGGCCCTGGAGAGTTACCCGGCTTCTGCATGGGGCATGGTCTTCCGTCATGCCCCCATTCTTCGATCGGAAGGGGTCGGGTAACAACAACAACATGCCCGGTTTGACCAAAACTTGTGGCAATTTTATGCTCACAATGCGCTCTCTGCAACAATTGCATCAGTGTTTTATTAGCAAAGTATGCAAGAGAACAACGTTTTACATAGGTTGTCATAGTCAATTAATTTATTGGCCGTACATTTAAAGCATCATTTTGGCATACTTGTGGCAAAATAAATGTCCCAAAATAAAAATGTGCAAACTTAAATGTGCCAAAATAAAAAATGTTTGAGGATAGGAAGATGCAGGGATGATTTTTTGCAAATAATCGCTGAAATAGACAACTCATAGTTCCTGAGGGGGTGCGCACACGGCAGCCCCCCTGCATAAGCCATTGGTTGCTGCTGATCTCACTCAAACTTGTGAACCCCGTTTGACTAAAACTTGTTTCAATTTTTTGCTGTTTGTTAATTCCTTTCGGTGCACCTGCTCACCCCTGGTTAACATAAACTCTGTAAACGCGATTCCTGACTTCGATAAGGATATATTGTCCTTCGCCAGTTTATTTTGATTTATTCGATTTCATTCAATTGCACATAATTCGTTTCGACAGCACACGATTCGGTTTAGAAAAGTTTTCTTTTACAGGCGGTTACAAGCCTCTTTCACACTAGTGAATTACTTTTAGAATGATTTCAAATGTTGAAAAAGGGTCTGCTATTAACAAACAGTAATAAAGTCAGCTTAGACATTTATTTGCCATAAGAAAAATTAATTTCGGTAACGCATCCTCAGTTTCTGCAAAAAAATATAATAAAAATCGCACAAAAAAAATTTAAATATTTTTAAACAAACTAATGGTAAACCAGAGAAAAGGCTGTACTAAGATAATAAAATCTTCAAAACTTAACAAGAAGCAAAAATATTTATCTGCACAGGGTCTACAATAACAATAAACAGCTATCAAAACTACAGGCCATAAAACTAGCTCCAACTCCTTTCAAAATACATTCAAACTAATATGATAGGTTAAGTTGTATAGAAACAGATGTGAGATGAAAGAGTCGTCTAATTACTAAATAAACAAAGGGCAGTATATCGTAATAATGAGTGAAGGGTCATAACCTATAGAAGCAGTGACTTAAGTGATAGATAACACACTGAGATGTAAGAGGAAATAATACTAAAACAGTATTTCAAAACCAAAAAAAATAGTTACAAAGTCACTTAATTGAGGGCAAGAGCATTTTATTTATGTTAATAGTAGCATTTAATTTGTCTAGCCATATGTTTTCGTGAATAGACAAAAAATGTTTGGGCGGTTGATCTACAAACGTTACAAAAAAACAATCGGCAATATCTGGTTTTGTCTGTAATGTGAGTCGATGGAAAGTGTGATAATGATGTAATAAAGCTGCTTTATCGTCAATATTGTCGTATTTAAATTGATTCCAAATAAATCTGTGGTGGCACCAGCGTTTTGAAAATTTGTTTATGGTTTGACCAACATATTGTTTGTGACATAAACGCATGTAGCCACGTATATGTCGTAGTTTGAACAATTTAAGGTTTGCTTCAATGCAAAAATTTTACCATTGGCTGCTGTGATGGTACTAGTTTGATGTACTATAGATTTATGATGGTTGAAATGGCTGCAAAGGGCACATTTCTTGCAAGGTTGAGATTTTCCTTGACTAGTATTTTCAGTTGTCGAATGAGCTACCTTTTTATAATTGGTAAGCATACTGGCAAGGGTAGGTGGACGCTTATACACGACGGTAGCTTGAACTAGGCTTTTCTCTTTGGCAGTAAGTGGGAGTAAATTGGAAAAAGCGGACGCCCAAATCAGCATAGAATCTGTAGTCTTGTTTTTATTCAATGATTTTGGTCCAAAACGATCGGTCCATGTTTTTGCTAAATTAATGATTTTCTCCACCACTTTTTTATTGAAATAAGAGTCTATACATTTCTTTTTTAGCCTTTCTAAATCTTTAAGGTACAACTCATTTGTTTCATTTAATCTGCGTAGTCTAACGGAATCACCGAAAACAATAGATTTGAAAATGCATAGAGGGTGGTAAGAATTGCCATTTAAGAACAATCTTTTGGTAGCTGTTTCTTTAATAAAACTGGTAGTAAAAAATCCGAATTTGTTAGAGTTGTCAATCATGTGAAGAACATCTAGGAACTCCAGACTTTTTCCTGTTTCCTTAGTGCTAACTTTTCTAAAAGTGAGTTTTAATTCGTACTCCATGCATGTATTCGTTAGCGCTTGCTCAATTTTTTAAGTTAATGCATTACCATATGACAGCCAAATGATATCATCAATAAATCTTTTAAAGAGTTGTGCTTGATTTAGTATGTTGCTGATTTTAAGCATAATGAAGTGCATCGAAATATTAGCTAACGATACCAAATTATTGTCCCCTGTAATGATGCCTTGCTTTTGTATATAAAATTTGTTTGTATATTGAATTATAATGCTGTTTAAACAGTGCATTGCAAGATTGACCAAAATACGTTGACCTGACAGGTTAAACTTTGAATGCTCTTTAAGAGCTAATTCTAGCGCCATTTTTACCGTGTCTCTTTTAATACTGGGATACAGAGCACAGACGTCAGCAGCAACCAAATAAAGCGAGTCATTGTTTCTAATGTTTGAGCTATTATGATTTTTTTTCCATTCACACAAATCTTCCAAATAGTGCTTACTATCTTTACAAAACTCATTAATAGTACTTTTACAAAATTCAACACTAACTGGTTGTAACAAGTGTTCAAGGAACGCAATAAATCGTGAAGTCGTGATGTGGCCAGCACATTGTAATAATCGAACAGGAATGTTGGTGATATTTGCAGATAAAAGACTTTCTTGGTCTAGTTTATGTGTTTTGAAGAGCGGGTAAAAGTACGCAGTAACTAAATTAAAAAAATATTGAGATGAATTTCCAGAGCACTTAAGATATTTTTGTTCTCGTTCTTTTAACTCTTTTGCTCCCGCGTGAAAAGCGAAAAAAATGTCCGTAAGGTGGCAGTGCGAAAAACTGTCATAATCAATCATAATTATGTACCGTACCTCAAGTTTATTTGTAAATCATTACTCAGCTGTTTACTTCTACATTAAGTGTGATATATCGTTGAAATCTACATTTCTTGAGGATTTCAAATATAATAAAAACAAAAAAAATTTTTTTTTGAATAAGCCTATGCAAATTTTATGCAAATTAACCCCCCCCCAACTGTGGGGGTTGTCTTCAAAATTAAAGAGGTACCCTCATCTCAAAGATCACTACAGATTTTATTTTCTACCAATTTTTTTAAAAATGGTCGCAAAATGATGCTAAGGAAATAAGCTTTCAAGGTGCATCACTCAAAACTTACCTAAAAGCCTAGTTTTTCTACAATTTGCAATTTTCTGAGGCACATGACCTTTTTTTGACCGGTACCGACCGGTACCAAATTTTGGTAGTTAAATTTAGTACCTAAAATATGATCAGTCATTATCTGCTAGAGGTTAGCCTGAACCATGTAACATTATGTATTTTTGAACAGGGAATTTCTTCAAGATTCAGAAAATATCAAGTTTAAATAGAATATGCTGTCACTGACAATGACACAGCCGCTTGTTTACACCCTTTCCATTTCTTGAGAAACAAGGGGGATACAGCAAACTTTGATTTAGAGAAGCAAAACTTCTGCTAGCTTTTAAACTTGTATTTCGCTTCTTGTCTCCTTGGAAACTTGATACAAAATGACGACTTTAGTAGTGAAATATTTGCAATTTATTTTATCTTTTTAAAGGGTGTAGTTTTTCTAAAAATTATAATTTAGTGAAGGTAAGTCAAAACATTTTGGGGGTTTTGAACTGACATGATGTACAGTACTCATTTTTGGTCAGTAAATATCATATACCACTTAGTCTAAACTATTGAAAGTTATATATTGCTGGAAAGCAAATTTCCTAAGCTTTCAAATGAGATCGGTATTTAGCAACATATCATATTTTTTACACACTAAATTTACTTTTATCTACTTACCGCTCAAACTTGTTTGGGGGGGTTTTGAGACCCCTAAAAAATTTGGAAATTCCAAAACGTAAAATTTATCATTATTGCTTGAAATTTTGTGAAATGATGCCCCAAAAGAGTAGTTTTCAGACTGTGTTAATGATAAAGGGTTTGGTTTTGTGGTAAAGATGTAATCTCAATTTGATTTTAGTGTAGTTGGCACGTGCTGAAAATTTGGCAGATTTTGTCGTCTGCAACTGAGTTCTTGGTCTTTTTAACCATTTTTGGGTATAAAAATCCAAGAATTAGGGCACAAATTATAGATCTTCCGATGCGTGAGGAAATAAGCGTGATCTTTTGAAAATTTTATGAAAATCGGATGAAAAATAAAGTCACAAATCGATTTTTTAGTAAACTAATTTTGTAACTCAATTTAAAAAAATTTGAGGTAAACACTGAAAACACGAGATCATCAATCGATGATCGCGGGAGCGAAAGAGTTCAACCAGTCACATGAAATAGCATGCTATCATCAATCGTACCAGCTCTGTACAAGTTTTTCAAGAAATTATCACATTTATCCTTTATCCGTGGTAACTCATGATGTACTGTGGTCAAATCAACATGTGTCAATTCTTGAAATTGATTCGCAAGATCTCTTTCCATAATTAAGTTGTAATCTTTAAAAGTCAAGGACTAAAGGTTTTCTATCTTTATTTGCATGACAAATAACTATCTTTTTATTCTTTACTAGTTTCTTAAGGTATTTAAAACTGCTTCTTAGATCCTGGCTCATATTGTTTCTATATTTGAAGGAAAATTCAACCAATGGCTTTAAGTTTCTAAGTTTAGACATGACTGCTTCGCAATATGCTTTAGTTTTGTCATCTACTAGATCAAGATTAGGTGTGGACATTTTGGGTACTTTCAGTTTGGTGGGTAGATTGTGCCACTCTTGATTTTTGTTCTCATTATTTTCAATACTCAAGACGTTATTCCACTCTACTTTGCGAATGTGAGATTGCAAGTTAAGCCACTCTGTAGTTTCAGTTTTAGAGTTCCATGAGGGAGTCGAAGCAAAATTTAAACCCTGGATTAAAAATAATTTATCATCATCAGATAGAGTTATTGTCGACTTGTGTAGGATCATTTCATTAGCTTTTTCAATTTTTTAATTTAAATTTCTTTCTTTTCTTGTATTTTAACCTGTCTTTTCTGTTTTTAAGGGTTGTATTCTTTTTCAAACCTGTGTTATTCATCGACTTTTGTTTGTTCCACAGCCAGTTAAATCGTTTTATATAACGCATTTTAGCTTT
The DNA here is from genome assembly GCA_963675345.1 of Trididemnum clinides. Classification (NCBI taxonomy): domain Eukaryota; kingdom Metazoa; phylum Chordata; class Ascidiacea; order Aplousobranchia; family Didemnidae; genus Trididemnum; species Trididemnum clinides. The sequence continues at coordinate 29,203,090 of OY776286.1, forward strand.
GTTTCTTTCCTCAATAACAGAAAAAGCATTGCCGCAAACGAGATTGTGGTGTAGATTCTTAATTTGCTCTTTGATACTACACAAATCCTTCGAAATTTTTCGCGATTGTTGTATCAGAAAAAGATCAAAATCCACATTTTTTTGTCGGTTTGAGGGTAGTAACAAGTTATGATTGACACAACGTTTTAAAAACACCAATTTCTCTTCAAGTGCGATTTTTTTGCAATAGATCTTTTGTTGCTGACTATCCATTTGGTTCTTGGGGATTACAAGCTACTGTCGTGTGTAAGCGTCCACCTACCCTTGCCAGTATGCTTACCAATTATAAAAAGGTAGCTCATTCGACAACTGAAAATACTAGTCAAGGAAAATCTCAACCTTGCAAGAAATGTGCCCTTTGCAGCCATTTCAACCATCATAAATCTATAGTACATCAAACTAGTACCATCACAGCAGCCAATGGTAAAATTTTTGCATTGAAGCAAACCTTAAATTGTTCAAACTACGACATATACGTGGCTACATGCGTTTATGTCACAAACAATATGTTGGTCAAACCATAAACAAATTTTCAAAACGCTGGTGCCACCACAGATTTATTTGGAATCAATTTAAATACGACAATATTGACGATAAAGCAGCTTTATTACATCATTATCACACTTTCCATCGACTCACATTACAGACAAAACCAGATATTGCCGATTGTTTTTTTGTAACGTTTGTAGATCAACCGCCCAAACATTTTTTGTCTATTCACGAAAACATATGGCTAGACAAATTAAATGCTACTATTAACATAAATAAAATGCTCTTGCCCTCAATTAAGTGACTTTGTAACTATTTTTTTTGGTTTTGAAATACTGTTTTAGTATTATTTCCTCTTACATCTCAGTGTGTTATCTATCACTTAAGTCACTGCTTCTATAGGTTATGACCCTTCACTCATTATTACGATATACTGCCCTTTGTTTATTTAGTAATTAGACGACTCTTTCATCTCACATCTGTTTCTATACAACTTAACCTATCATATTAGTTTGAATGTATTTTGAAAGGAGTTGGAGCTAGTTTTATGGCCTGTAGTTTTGATAGCTGTTTATTGTTATTGTAGACCCTGTGCAGATAAATATTTTTGCTTCTTGTTAAGTTTTGAAGATTTTATTATCTTAGTACAGCCTTTTCTCTGGTTTACCATTAGTTTGTTTAAAAATATTTAAATTTTTTTTGTGCGATTTTTATTATATTTTTTTGCAGAAACTGAGGATGCGTTACCGAAATTAATTTTTCTTATGGCAAATAAATGTCTAAGCTGACTTTATTACTGTTTGTTAATAGCAGACCCTTTTTCAACATTTACTGATATGGAGTAAAGTCGCTTGGATAGACTATCCTGCTAGGGTTTGATTACTGTTTTCCATTTTTAATTGTTAGAATGATTTCACAAACAGAAAACATCACCAGTAAGATCTCAAAGTTTTGATTAATTATCTGCCAACTACAACGAAAACAGCCTCAGGCTGCTTAAAACGAGTAAATCACATTTAACAAAGGACGAATAAAGATCAGAGAACGCTGGTTCGTCTCTACCGTAAATACAAATTAAAATGCGAACAAATGCTGCATTGACACAACGTAACACTGTTATTTTGCGATCTCTGATGCAATTGCATCAAGGTTTCATAAAGTATGCGAGAAAATAACATTTATATCGGTTGTCATAGTCAAACATTTATATCGGTTGTCATAGTCACTTTATTGGTCAGTTGACATAAACTTTCGTTTTGGCATATTTGTGGAAAAATAGATGTGTCCAATGAAATGTGCCAAAATGGAAATGTGCCAAAATGGAATGTGCCAAAATAAAAATGTGCCAAAATTTTTGGCACATCTATTTTGGCACAATGTGCCAAAAAAATTTGCTACAATTGTTGTAGCCAGGAACCACGTAAGATATCTCACACTAACATTAATGACTCCAGTCATCTGTGCTGCCCTGCCAGTTACAATGAAATACAATACCTTACCCACATACCTAAGAAGCTAGCATTGGCTATTAGGTTTTTTGGATTAGCACAATTATGTGCAAAAAGGATTGTCACATACAAGCCATGTGACAGATGTTATACCAGTGTATAAACAGTATCCCCTTTTTTTTATAATTTGTCAATGACAAATAGTATTGAACAATTACAAAAACTTGTGCAGATGTGTAGCATTTTGCAGCATTCTGGAACATAACCTGTGACATTCTAGAACCTCAGACTTAACTTTTTCAGGAAAGTAGTTTTCACGTAGGCCTAGCTAGAATTGTTGATTCTTTTTTATAATTAATATGAGTACTCTTTAGCCATAACTAATGTGGATGGAGTCGCAAAGTCTTCCTTACAGTACCCATGCATTAAACAACAAAGTCAGTGTTGATGCTCTCATGCCTAAAAAAGTGCAGTTTTGTAAAATATTGGCTGCATTGCTCTATATAGGGTCATCTTAATATATAGAATTGGGTAAATTTAAAGTTTACGTACGTACCGGTAAATTATTTAAGCTGAAATGCAGTGTACACCAAAGGGGCAGGCCCGGTATGTAAATGTACAGGGCAGTGTACACTGGAAGGGAGTGTACAGGGTGGGGGATAGAGACCTGAAAAACGATGGAAAAAATGAAATACTAAATTAAAACAAAAATAAATTAATTTAAATAAGAATAAAATACTAAATAAAGACCAAAATAATTTACGTACGTAAAGTTTAATTATACCTAGAATTGAATTAGGCTACCACTGAAATGTAGAAGTTCTTAACCGACACGATGGCGTAGTGGTTAGAGCGTCCTCTTTGCAGTCGGTAGACCTGGAGTTCATTCCCCTTGTCGAGTCATACCAAAAGACTTTAAAAAATGGTATCTATAGCTTCCCTGCTTGGCGTTCGGCATTTATGGGAGGTTGTGGAGAACAAGCTGGCAAGTTCACTTGTGTCCTTGGGCAAGGCACTTAACGGGATGCCCCCATCTTTATGTGGAAGACAGGTGGCCCATAAACCTCGAAAAAGGCAACTCCCAAGCGAGTGCGGACTTCCCGTCCAAAGTATAGCGATACAATTTGCTTTCTCGTCAATGGAGGATAAAAATAGCAAATAAAACAAAACAAAACACTTCTGCTGATGCATTAGAAGACCCAAAAAGTGTGCTTGCACAGTTTCAGTCTTTTACACACTGATAAAGGCTATTTTTATCCTCCTATCTCAAGAAAATATTTGCTGCTGTATATGAAACATTGTTCTATTCTGATCTGCTTTATATTTACCAGTGCTGCTTGTACAGCTCATTTTGATCATAAGTCTGCAGCAATGCAAGGAAGGCTATGCCACTGCTAGGCTAATAGTTCAAGAACATAAATACATTAGCAGGTAAATGTATTTTGAAAATTATCACATTGAATTTATATGTATTCCTATTCAAAAACTTTATTAACTGTTTCTTTATGTTGCACAGTGTGTTTATTTATTTGACTTTAAATTTTTTTAATCTGTGCATAAATGACAACTAGGCCTATGCCATCAAGTACCATAAGTGAAGACATTATTTTAATTTCTTCGGATAGTGAAAATGAAACTACAACATCTGACACAAAACCTTCATGTTTGGTGTCCAAAAGTAAAAGCCCTAGTGATGGAAATCAATCTAACAAAGAAGATGTCATAGAAAACAAGATTGATACCAATGGCACCACATTTACAATTAGTAAAAAATCAGCAAATGGCCTCAGCATAGAAGAGAACTCAATAAACATTGACAACTTATTTGAAAAAGTAAGAATTGTTAATTGTTTTACAAAAATGCTGGTTATCATCTTTCTATTTCAAGGCAGAGATAAAACTAGTAGGACTGCCATAACAATTTAACTGTGTATCTATATCCAATCTGAACCTCCAAGTGATACCCATGGTAGTTTGTGGAGGAATATTTACCACTTGATTCTGCGTTTAAACAAAGTTATATGTGTTTTGCTTGGTTTTAAATGCCAGCAGTTTGTTTTTACTACTTAAAGTTTTCCATGGTAAGTTGTGAAAAATAGTCAAGTCCACTGCTAAATATGCCATTTTTTTCTTTGTATACTGATATGCATATGAGCTCTTGTTTTTGTGCTATTGTTTTGTCAGAATAGACCACCATGGCAATGCCATTTATAAAGCCTTTGGTATACCTCGAAGGTATTAAACTTTGGTGTACTGACTGCAGGGCTGAAGTTCCAACAACACACTAAAGCAATAGTTATTTTTTTCTTTTGATATTGAAGAAAATAGTGTATTAAATTGAGTTTTTACTGTTTCAGTTTATTGAAATTTGTTTACCTTTAATTGAAAAAACCACAAATGCATCTGAAATTGTTAATTTTGTCAAGTCGCGTCATGCTCGTACCTCTGCAGACTTTAAAGCTTCAATGCGCTATCGAAATCTTTTGAACAGGTATTTGATGCAATTTTTTGGTAATCTTTGATTTGAGATCTGCCATAATCAGATCAACTATGCAAAATTATACAGATTTCATTCTGTGAATTAGAAAATATAAGTTTTCATGATATTGCATTGTCTTAATTCAGATATTACAAACAGTTATGTTCAGGTGCATAAGAAAGTTGAAAAACGGTTCAAAGCAACAATTTGTCTACATTAATGAAGTAGCTACTGTGCTGGGACAACATTCTGAAAGAAAGAGAAAGTAATGAGCATCTCATTTACTATTCATTCATATGTATAAGACTAAGCTTTGTTTGCTGTCAGTCTGAGTCCTCCACACTGGGTAAACTGCTATGCCTCACCACCTGTCTACCACATGAAGGTGGAGGAATGCTGTCAAGTGCATTTCCCCAGTAAACTTACTGGGTTTTTGCACTCAAATATTTCTTTTGTGTGAAGTGCCAAAAGAATAACAGTGATATCATTTTTAAGAAGTCATTGGTATTATAGCTTAGTCAAGGTTTGAATCTACTGCATTGCAAACATGTGATCTAAGTTTTGAAGATGTTTACATACATTGGAAGACTGCGTAAATAATCAATACCTTTATATTGTCTAAAGCATTTGTGCAAAATTTTTTTGGCATTTTCTGTAATAACAGTGTGACGTCATCTGTCCAGCAGTACAGATGAATCCGGTTAATTGCATAATATGTTTTATTGCATAAGAGTTGTAAATCCCAAAACTATTTATTTGTTTATACTAATTTTGGATAAACGCATAATCCGCCTAATCGCATAAAATAGTTTGGCAAGTTGTCTATGCAATTAACCGGATTCGACTGTATTTCAGCAATTCTGATTTACTTTTTTTGCTATTTCAAAAAATTATTGCTTTACTGAGGTGAAACTAGGGGGACGTTTAAACATCATGCCATTTGCTTGTCACACAATACAATTTTGATTATTTCAAAATTGAGGTGATTCAATGTATTGCTTGAGCAATTTGTGTAATTAAAACTTTACTGAGACCTTGATAATTCAATACAAATGTCTAATCTATTAGTACCAGTTGTAGATCCACATCACTTCTTATCTGAAGCAACTAACAATATACAGTAGATGCCGCTTAGTATAACCACCTTGGGACCAGACCATTTTGGTCATAATATCCAAATGGTTATAAAAATCAAAGCTGCCATAACAGCTCCTGAATCGACGTCATAAGCCACAAGAAGTCCAAATACCGTCAAATTTATTGTTTACCCAAAGTAACAGTGTGACGTTGGCAGTAAAGCAAAGTACAGTACTGTAGAACTACAAGTGACTGTAAAATTTAGTACAGTGTGTAACAATATGTTGAAAAGGCAAAGTTGTAAGTGCGTGGCGGGAAAAATTATTCAAAATTTGGTCATATTAAACAGAGAATTTTAAATGGAGAAATTCCAGACCATACCAAATTGGTCATAATAAGCGGCTAATCATATTAGCCATGGTCATAATAAGCGGCACCTACTGTATTATTTCCAATTAAACAAAATGTTAACTGCACTACCAACTGCAACAACTATCAATTGCACTTAGCTTTTATGGCTTCCAATGGTAATTATTTGTTGCATGAGCTAATACACATCAACACAACCTAATTCTCTCTCTAAAGATTTTCAGTCATATATATATATATATATATATACTATGCATGGAATATTGGAGATGTTGTAGAAGATTTTAGTGAAAACAACAATGGGAATTACTGTATTACCATTAGTACAAACTGGCATACTTCACTACTGAGCAATGTTATATCACTAACACAATCTTACAATCAAAATGTTGTAAGCCAATTTGGCTAAATAAAGACTCGCATGACATAACATCACAATAACAATTTTTAAAGCTATTACAAATTCTTTTTTGCTATGACCCCTTTGTTTTGAGAATTGGACTGCAAAAATGGTGGATCTCAAAAAAAAGATCTTAACCATAAATTAGGTTTGAAAATACAAAAATATAGGCTTTGTATATATATATGTAGTCAGTCGATTTGACAGTAGAGAGCTCAATGATCGAGTCAAAGCAATCATTTATTCGAGTTAAAAACACCTCAACAGTCTGTTTCGCCTAAGGCTGCTCATCAGGAGGTAGTTTTAAAACATAACACTGGTATAAGATGAAATCCAAAACTAAAAAATAAATAAAAAAGTTTTTTTTAATTTTAAGTTTTATTTACTTATTTTTTAATTTTGGATTTCATCTTATACCAATGTTGTGATTTAGAACTACCTCCTGATGAGCAGCCTTAGGCGAAACAGACTGTTGAGGTGTTTTTAACTTGAATAAATTTTATTTTATTGACTTTGTATATAAATATCAATCTCGAAAACAAGGTTTCTGCCTTCAATACAAAAATATTGACTTAGATTTTAGTTTGCTCTTATTATTTCTGGCAGCGCCACTAGCCTTATTTCACATTGTTTTTTAGTAAAAATGCTGATATACGTGTCATAGATAGATCACATTTCTTTGGTAATTGAATTGCCAGTACTACGTTTACCGTCTAATCCTACTTGTTATAAAAAAAAACTTTCAACTTGCTGCACTTACCAAATTTCTGTGTTATTTATGAGACGTTTTTGTTGGAAGTTCTTTATATGTTTTTTCACAGATGAATAACACTGCACATAACAACTAGATCAGGAGTTTCTAAGCTTTTTTAGACGTCCCCCCATTGCTTATGTCAACATAAACCCGGGCCTGCCATCTTTGAATATATTGGGTTAGCAGAAAAAAGTGATAACTTTGTTGAATCAACAATACCTCAAAAACTAAGCTTTGCATACAAATTAAATTTGGTACATGTCATGAGCAGCTAGTTTTGGTCAAGTGGTGAAATTTTCAGCCATAAATATTTATATACACTGGAATAGTGAGGAAATACAAAATTCAGGTCAAAATATGCAATGCCAGACGTTGACTTTAAATTTACTTACCATGGCTTTAATCGAGAAAATAGTCAATATGGCCTCCATTTTTGGAATCAACCAATTAAAGTCTGTTTTTTCAGGAAGGTATGAACTTCGAATTTCAGCAACTGATATTTCATCTCACTTTTTTTTATCTTGTCCTTCAGTTCCTGTTTTGTGAACTTTTCCGTCCTTTCAACATACTTTTTTGGTTAACAAATCGCAAACACTGTAGTCCATTGGATTCAAGTCAGGAGATAGCAGGGGCACTTAAATGCATATTTGGTTCATGTGTTAGTGGTCATGGGTTTGATGTTTGGCTAGATGACTAATTTCTTTTTTTTAGGTGTGATCAAGCTTTCAGCGATCATGTACGGTTGGGCTGAGTGAGGAAATAGCATATCTAAGCTCTCTGAAAAATAACGTCTGGCATTGCATATTTTGACGTAAATTTTATATTTCCCCGTTATTCCTGTGTTTATGAATATTTTTGGCTGAAAATTTCACCACTTGACCAAAACTAGCTGCTCATGACATGTACGAAATTTAATTTGTATGCAAAGCTGTTTTTGAGTTACTCTTGATTAAGCAGGGCTATCACTTTTTTTGCTTACCCGATATGAAATCCTTATTTCTTGGTGATAATTTTATTGCCAGCGGTCGTCATTTCCCACATTTGCTCACTGCAACAAAAGATCTTTTTTGTATTTTTTTGGAGATCAATTTCTTTAGAGTGCTGATTTTGACAGATTTTCCTAATGTCATTAAGGGGTAACTATGGCACTGTGGTCACATGCTCTCCCCCTTTAACTTTTCATACCCCCAGGGGACATGCCTCAGTTTAAGAATCTCTGAACTAGATTTTCAAAAGTTTATTGCAAGACAAATTGATTATAAGAATATAATCTTTAGTTTTTTTATGGCGGGCATTAATCTGGATTTCTATTGGGGCTAAAACGATGAATTTTACTTTAAAGATTGAGCATAATGCACTCATACAACTATGCAAAATATTGCATAATCTGCCAACATCTCTATTCAGAATCGGTCTCTGTTTTCTGCATACCACATTTCTGCCATTTTTACACAATGTATTATATTATGTTTTAAAGCTTTTTATACTTCTATTTGAATATAAAAAACTTCCCTATGTGTTTTAGAACAACCGCTGTAATCAGTGGAGTGGCCAAAGCCAAGTTGGTAAAAGTAGATGGAGGTAGTTCATCAGATGTCCAAGTTATAGGTGAGTGGGATATTTTGTGATGATTATTAGTCCCCTTACGAGTGAAAATCAAAGAGTGAAAAATTTAGTGTGAAAAAATTTAGAGTGAAAAATTTTTGAAATGAAACATCAAAGCTTTCCATTGCAGACTTATGTCGAGCAACTTGCGAGATATTATTCGTGTTGGAAAAATGGGGCAGCTAGTGCTTGCGCATCTTATAAAACTGGTAGCCCCCCCACCAGCAAAGCGAATTGCCATTAGTAGGTGCCCATTATCGATAGTTGTTTATGACCAGCTTGGTAATTATTTCCATTTTTGCACTTTTTTTATTGCGTATGATCTGGCCTGTCGTATTCATCTTTGAATTTTCCTATTTGTGAATAGTAGTTAGCCATTGTGCAGGAGTAGAAATCAACACATCTCGACTAGAATTCGAGTTTTTTGTTTGTTCTGTATGAAATTCGTTGCAAATGATTTCATTAGCCTCTTTTTACGTTACGTGTATTTGCTTCCTAAACTGTGGCCGAAAAAGTTGTACGTTTGCTTTTTCTTTATTATAATCAATGTTTTTAGGGAGTGATAGTAATGATGGAAGTTGCCCTGAATCTACTCAAAACGTTGTCCCCCATAATAAAAAGACCAAAGGAAAAATTGAATATTATGAAAACTTATTAAAAAGGGTAAGAGCTGGAAACTGCTTGCACTTGAAGATTATTAGCAGAAATTCAAAGTTGATTATGAACGTTTCACAACCCAGTGCAAGTTTGACTTCATTTCGATTCAACTGTTGTAGTGATGCTATTGCAATTGACTAGATAGCAATTTTTTTGTTACATTTCCGCTGTAGAATAAATTTAAGTCTATTACGTATGCAGAAATTGTTGCACATGTTTTATCGAGCAACTGTATGCAAAAGCTGCCCAGGTGAAGCGGTAAAGGTTTCTGACTTTAACTCTGTCGCTCCCGCGATCATCGATTGATGATCTCGTGTTTTCAGTGTTTACCTCAAATTTTTTTAAATTGAGTTACAAAATTAGTTTACTAAAAAATCGATTTGTGACTTTATTTTTCATCCGATTTTCATAAAATTTTCAAAAGATCACGCTTATTTCCTCACGCATCGGAAGATCTATAATTTGTGCCCTAATTCTTGGATTTTTATACCCAAAAATGGTTAAAAAGACCAAGAACTCAGTTGCAGACGACAAAATCTGCCAAATTTTCAGCACGTGCCAACTACACTAAAATCAAATTGAGATTACATCTTTACCACAAAACCAAACCCTTTATCATTAACACAGTCTGAAAACTACTCTTTTGGGGCATCATTTCACAAAATTTCAAGCAATAATGATAAATTTTACGTTTTGGAATTTCCAAATTTTTTAGGGGTCTCAAAACCCCCCCAAACAAGTTTGAGCGGTAAGTAGATAAAAGTAAATTTAGTGTGTAAAAAATATGATATGTTGCTAAATACCGATCTCATTTGAAAGCTTAGGAAATTTGCTTTCCAGCAATATATAACTTTCAATAGTTTAGACTAAGTGGTATATGATATTTACTGACCAAAAATGAGTACTGTACATCATGTCAGTTCAAAACCCCCAAAATGTTTTGACTTACCTTCACTAAATTATAATTTTTAGAAAAACTACACCCTTTAAAAAGATAAAATAAATTGCAAATATTTCACTACTAAAGTCGTCATTTTGTATCAAGTTTCCAAGGAGACAAGAAGCGAAATACAAGTTTAAAAGCTAGCAGAAGTTTTGCTTCTCTAAATCAAAGTTTGCTGTATCCCCCTTGTTTCTCAAGAAATGGAAAGGGTGTAAACAAGCTGATGTGTCATTGTTAGTGACAGCATATTCTATTTAAACTTGATATTTTCTGAATCTTGAAGAAATTCCCTGTTCAAAAATACATAATGTTACATGGTTCAGGCTAACCTCTAGCAGATAATGATTGATCATATTTTAGGTACTAAATTTAACTACCAAAATTTGGTACCGGTCAAAAAAAGGTCATGTGCCTCAGAAAATTGCAAATTGTAGAAAAACTAGGCTTTTAGGTAAGTTTTGAGTGATGTACTTTGAAAGCTTATTTCCTTAGCATCATTTTGCGACCATTTCTAAAAAAATTGGTAGAAAATAAAATCTGTAGTGATCTTTGAGGTGAGGGTACCTCTTTAATTTTGAAGACAACCCCCCCAGTTGGGGGGGGGGGTTAATTTGCATATTCAAAAAAAATTTTTTTTGTTTTTATTATATTTGAAATCCTCAAGAAATGTAGATTTCAACGATATATCACACTTAATGTAGAAGTAAACAGCTGAGTAATGATTTACAAACAAACTTGAGGTACGGTACATAATTATGATTGATTATGACAGTTTTTCGCACTGCCACCTTACGGACATTTTCGCGGGAGCGAAAGAGTTAAATAAAAGGCTTGAAAGTTTTAATTACCCTCAGTTTTTGTCAAATAAGGCGACAGGAATTTAAAGTGTTGTATTAATACGGTAAAAAATCTGATTTGAAAGTGAATTGGTGGTGGAATCCACACACTGATCTAGAACGCCCTAGCTCTGCAAAGCGGGGAAAACAGACATAGAATCAGGCTTTTTTCTATACTTTGTAAGTGTTTTGATAAGGAGGTCAAAATTTGTTTCCATTGTTTCTGCGGTCTACACGTTGTATTTCTTGTGCTTAACTATAAAGTTCCAGCTGTAGTGGGCGTATCGTCGCTAAATTAAAACAAACAAAGCAACTCGAATGTGTGATTGTAAAGTGTTGATGTGGTTTTGTTTAGTTCTCAGACGAGATTAAACGACTTCAAGCCCACGAATTAACCTTAGATGAAATGATAGAAGAAGATTCGATTTACATTCAAGAGGGCCAATTGAAGAGAAAGGCAATGAAAGTATGTTAGCTGACTGCACTTGTTTTTCTTGCATATATTATTTGGACTTTGTTATTAGCAAGCGCTCTTTTGTAGCGTGTGTGAATATTTAGAACAAATAAGACTCCTGTTTGTTGGTTTGTGTGTTGTGTGCAATGGTTTTTTCAGGTCAGTTGATCCGCAACATCTACTGAACGTGCTTTAAGACACATTTCCATCTTTGTATTGTTGTTGTTACTTGACTTCTTTTGAGAGGTTAGCATGGCGAAAGACCATTGAGCCCCAGAATCCGGGAAACTCCCCGAGCCTGTACCAGAGGTCGTAGAGAGACAAACAGTCACACAAGAGCATGTGGCATGAAGAGTCCGTAGCTGGACAGTGCAAAATGAGATGAGAGAGGTTCTTGGTCAGATTACTGCAAGCACTGCATGAAGGATTCTCAATTCTGCCGATTCTAGAGAGATAAGAGCTTAACAGGAGGCTGTGTCCATCGCAGTGAAGGCGAGGGAAGACACAGCAAGCATGACGAGGGAGTGCAAGTTCCTCAGTGAAAACCGTCTCCAGTCTGAGAAAGCACAATAGTGGATACAAGAGGAAAGAGACCACAAGGGACTGCAGAAAGCACAAGTGCACACCCCACCCGGCCAGCTCATCAGCTGCATCATTTCCTGGAAGGAATGAGTGTCTGGAGATCCATTGTAGTCTGATAGTAAAGGAGGAGAGGAGAAGACAGTTCCTGCCAGAGAGTTTGAAGTAAAAGGAAAGATGGAGGAGAAAACAGTGTGTTGCTGACAGAGAGAGTCTTAGAGGAGGACAAGAAAAGTGATAGATTTGGTACTGCCATGGCACAGGCTTCAGCAGAATAACTTGAACATACTGGGCCTGCCAAAAAGGAAAGGGTACCTCAGCACCACAAGGTGAGCAGTTGGCAAGGATGCCAGAGCTGCCTTTGCCAAAAGGAAAAGGAACAGAGCCATCAGTTCAGATCACCAACGCGTGAGGTGGGAGAGAGTCAAGGTGAGCGAGAGCCACTTCTTAGTGAGAAAGAGAAGGTTGAGAGTATGGGGAGGGAGGGCAAGCAAAGAACACCTTCCTAGGAGAAAGCATGAGGTTGAGGAGTCCCAAAAGATCTACAGGAGGATCTGGAGAGTCTTGGTTTCATTTCAAGTCTGGCCAAACCTAAAATAGGAAAGGAAATTATAGGTAAAAGGCTTGCTCATGAGATAACAGAGCGAAATGAGTCAGGGTGACTCCTAGGGTAGGTATAGACGCCTCATTCATTCACGCATATGAGCTCATGCTCGGTTTGCATGTCTTTCGTCAGACTGGGCCACCACAACGGGTAGACTGCTTGGCCCCACCATCTGTCTGCCACATAAAGACGGAGGCATCCCGTTAAGTGCCTTGCCCAAGGACACAACAAGCATGCTTGCCGGCTTGTTCTCCACACTATCCCTTATGTGCTGAGCGCCAAGCAGGGAAGCTGTGAATACCATTTTTTAAAGTCTTTTGGTATGACTCGACAAGGGAAATGAACCCCAGGTCTACCGACTGCGAAGCCGACGCTCTAACCACTACACCATCGTGCCAGTTATAGACGCCTCAGAGAGAAGAAGAGGAATAGTGGAGGACGAGAGGCAACTGGTAATGGCGTGACTAGCCACTCGGTGAATGCGTTCCAAATTGATAACACTAAGGAAAAGAAACCATCTGGTGAAAGATAAGTGAGAAGGGGCCGAAGAAAAGCTTTGTAACAGAGAGAGTGGCTCCATGAACTAGAGTTACAGCATAAGGCCTTAACGAGGGAAGAACTTTGCTTTGAGCAAAGATACGTGTTTAGAAAAGGCAAGAGTGTGGTCGAAGTTGGGTGAGATTGAAACAGAGAGGGGAGTTGAGCAAGAAGAGATACGGCTGGAAATTAGCTTAATGGAGATCAGTTGAGAAGAAGGCCTCGCATTTGCTCTGATTGAGGGGAAGACACTAGTGCTAAGATTAGCGTTTGAGTCAAATCAGAGCTCCTTGTGTGGTCTCCACAACATTAGGGACCGAAGGAAAGGAGGACCAAATGGCCAGATCGTCAATATTAAGAGAGCAGCTGACGGAAGAAGGTACAGACACAGGAAGATCATTGATGAAAAGAGAGAGAAGTACAGGGCCAAGAACGCATCCTTGCATAACACCTCGACAGATTTGAAAGCAGCGACTTTTGTGATTGTGATAAACCATGCAAGTGCGCTCGTTCGAAAGAAAAGATTGAGTCCAACAAGCAAAGCCAGGAGGGAGGCCAGCCGAAACAAGTTTGTCGAAAAGAGCAGGATGCTAGACAGTGTTGAAAGCCTCAGAAAAGTCGATCGTAGCTAGAATTTTCCGAGGACCCGGCTTGGGCTTGTTAAATCCATCGGAATTTGACTGAGAAAGATAAAGAATTTGATCAAGAGTAAACCTTTCAGGGTGGAAACCAAACTGGCGGGGAAAAGAATGGAGCTGGACTCCAGAATGAAGAGTAGACGAGATAGAATGATGCGTTCAAAAAGCTTTGAGATGCAGGAGGTGAGAGAGATAGGCCGGAAGGAAGCAGGAGAGTCAAGAGGCTTTCTCATTTTGTGGATGGGAACAATAGCAGATATCTTCCAAATGATAGGAAAAGAATGCAAAGTCCAGGAAAGATTGAAAATGTGAAGAAGAAGATCCATGCCAGAGCGAAGAAGATGCTTTAGCATTGGATAGGCAAGTTTGTCTAGGCCAGTACCAGTGGAGGAGGAGAGATTTGATGCAGCCGTGAAATGGTGGAAAAGAAGGGAAAGCAGTAAGATAAATGAAACTCCTCGAGGCACATGGACCGTCAAAGCTCAGACAAGTAGCCTGTGCCCTGCTACGCAAGGCTTTTGGCTGGGAAACGAAAAAGTGAAATCTCAGGTCGTCAGTGTAGATTGATGCCGATGCCCTGGGAGAAGAACGGCTGGAAAAGTTACGAGAGCAAGATGGGGAGGGAGAACTAGCAATAGAACAAAGGAGAAAATAGACTGATTTAGGAGAGAGAGACAAGCATGTCGCCTGTCATGCTTCAGCTTTAGCTTTGACGAAGACAGACGAGGCATATCGGGAGGCAGAGATGTAAGCCTGACGATCTCCATCACTTCTCTTTACCGCTTCTTCCACTTCAGGAGACTACCAGGTTTGAAGTTGGCGTTTGAGGCGGCAAAAAGGATAGACAATTTGGCCCGGTTTGATGCCAGAGAAGTGAAGAGAGCAGCAGCAGAGGAAAGAGAAAGAGACAAGTATTCCTCTCTAGAAGAACAGTGAGAGTCACAGCAAATGGCAAAGTCGTTACAATGAGCTTTCTGAAAATTGAAGGAAGGGCGACGTTTGCTGGGCCGGAAGAGCGGAGAAAGGGAGACAGTTAGTAGAATTGAAGAAAAAAACCAAAGTCCTGAAACACCTTCCAGGAGTAAGAAAGGAAAGAGTTTCAGGAGCGACTGCTAGAGGATCGATGGAAAAGGGTAGGAGTGTTAGGGTCATTGAGGAAAAGTAAGCTAAAGAGATGACCTAATCAAATATTTTCTCCCCGCGTGAGTCAGAAGTAGCTTCTGAGTCCCAACGGGGTTGATGGCAATTGAAATCTCCCAGAATGAAGAGTTTTCTGGAGGAGGAAAAAACGGTGGGAGAAAAGCAGTTAATTCTGCTATTCGTCGAGAGCAAACAGGGGTAGCATAAACGTTGCGGAAAAAGAGTGATGAAGAGTTATTTAGTAAGGTGTTGACCCAAACATAGTAGGGGTCAAGTGAAGAGAGAGATGAGGTAGACAGTTTAGAGAAGGATAGGCCCTGCTTGACCAAAATCATGACACAACTGCTGGCATGCACGTCATCAGGAAAAAGAATGCTAGACCGGAAGTGCGACCAGCTTGCAGAGGAGAGTTTCCAGGGATCTATAAAGAGGAAAATGAGTTGAGATTGGATTGCTGGATACAGATGAGGTCTGCAGGATGACGCAAGATAAAATGAAGAAGTCAGCGCTTCTGGCTCGAAGATCTCCAGCCTTCCATTGAAGAACCATGAATGAGCTAGGGGAGAAAGAGGGAGCAGGAGGTGTAGAAGAAGAGCCAGAAACATTAGAGGGTGTGGAAGGTGCAGAAAGAGGTGTTACGAAGTGAACACCCTTCTTAGAACACCTTTCATCTCATTCTGCACTGTCCAGCTTCAGACTCTTTGCACCGCTCACTCTTTGGCGACTCTCTGTCTCTTTACGACCTCTGGTCCAGACCCTGGGGAGTTGCCCGGCTTCTGTAGCTCCATGGTCTTCTGCCATGCCCCCATCCCTCGGAAGAGGTCGGGTAACAACAACAAGTGGGCAAAAGGACAGCAAGTGTGTAGGCGAGGATAATATAGGAGCATTTCGTTGGCAGGGGGGGCCAGATTGAACAGTGGAGGTATACATGCTGGGGACCCCAAAGAACTCACAGAGTTGGAAGGTTGGGGACCTCCAGGAGAAGCAGAGCGCAGCAAGGCAGACAGCTCCATGAGTGAGAGCTGCCTAGAGCATTGAACTTGGAGGAGGAAAGTAGTGAGCACCTTAGATGGACCCATTTACAGGAGGTACAGCATTGCATCAACCTACCCCTCCAAGTCACATTCCAGCGTACTCTGAGCAGGGAAATACGGGGCCAGGTTTAGTGTTAATGTTGCCGCTCATCAGTCATCAGAAGGAAACAAATAAAAATATGGACAAGAAAGAGGCAGGCGGCTGATTTTATAGAGATTGTAGGTTGCCTTTTTGGGGTCCTTCAGAGAGGAGCACGCCGAAAAAATGATTGATGTGGAGAGTGCCAATCAACGGTTGTTGATTGATACATCTCTGTCACTGTTATATCTCGAAGTAAAATATATTGACAACTGAAAAGGTTCTGAACAGTAATTACGGTTTTTCTGTAGCATATAATATTTTTGAAAAACTGTCGTATGGCCAGTGCTCAGCTGACTGCATGGTTGAGAAAGCAAACGCGTCGTTTTGTGGTGAAAATAATTAAGTAGTCATGCGTTCAAACCTCCGAGTTGATGTACTTTTGGTTTGCGATAATTTCCTCTGCTTGGCGGGTTTTAAAAAGTAATAAATTTATTGAACTATATTCGATAGTACATCAAATATTTCAAAGTGTGTCTGAACAATCGTTTTATGTATAGCGCCTCGTCACTGTCCTGCGAGTCTTGACTGTAGAGCTGGGTGTGCAACCTTTTTGTAGGGCGGCCTTGCTCAAGTAAGTTGAAAATTTTGCCGGCCAGTCACAGTTTGTAGTCCAAGCTGTTTGTACACATAAATAAGATTTGAAGCACTAGCTGGTAGCATTTTTCGCCTAAAGCAAGAGCGAAGACCTTTTTGGGGGTAGAGATCAGTACTTTTCCAGCAAGCATTACCCAATTTAAGATTTGAAGACTTTTCTTATTTGGAGCTCCGTTTTTCCGAAATCGAGTTGATGGGTTTTTCAACCACTCTGGGCCACAACTTCCTTCCGTGGGCCTCAGATGGCACAGCCTTCCTGCAGAGCATAGAAGAGCAATAAAATTATGATTTGGTACAACATTAAAATCTTACCAACCTGTAACATTTTTTGCAGATTTTTAAAAAGCTTTGTACAATTCAAAACCTTGCGCAG
The DNA here is from genome assembly GCA_963675345.1 of Trididemnum clinides. Taxonomy (NCBI): domain Eukaryota; kingdom Metazoa; phylum Chordata; class Ascidiacea; order Aplousobranchia; family Didemnidae; genus Trididemnum; species Trididemnum clinides. The sequence continues at coordinate 29,220,281 of OY776286.1, forward strand.
GTAGCACAACCTTGCTGGGGAGCATAGAAAAGCAATAAAATTACGATTTGGTACAACATTAAAATTTTACCAATCTAACATTTTTTGCAGATTTTTGAAAAGCTTTGTGCAATTCAAAACCTTCCTTGCAAAACTGGAAGGGTCGTTGAACAAAAAATAAAATTGATATCTTCAAGGTTTCCAGAAATAAACAGGAAAGTCGAATCCTATGTCAACAGGTATTTGTTTCATCTAAGCAATAGTAGACTTTTTTACAAACGGTTTTTAAGCAAATCAAGAAAACGACGTTATTTTTTTCTGCACCAATCAACAGCCGCCTCAACGTGGTGGTGCGGTCCCCGGCCCCGTTTGGGTTGGGTCGAAATGGCTGTTGGCCTCCCCGAGGGTCCCAGTTACCCCGGGCACTCCCCATTCATTTTTTCGCTATGCTGCCCCCTGAACGACCGCAGAAGGGCAGCACACAGCATCTACAAAATCGGTCGCCTGTTTTCACTTTTTCTTCTCTCCTGCCCTACTCTTGCCCTTCTTCGTCTCCTCATTCTTCTTCTTCTCCTGATGAGCGGTAACGTTCATCCTAACCCTGGACCCATCTTTCCTTGCTCTGTGTGCGCTGGAAAGGTGACCTGGTGGGGCAAGTCAGTGCAATGCTGCACATGCTCCAAATGGGTTCATCTAAGGTGCTCACAACTTTCTTTATCTAATTTCGGAGCTCTAGGCAGCTCTCACTCTTGGAGCTGCACCCCCTGCCGTAACACTGTGACTCCCCCTCCTCGGACTCCTCCGGCACGTATACCTCCACTGTGGAATCTGGCCCCCCTTCTGCTAATGTTGCGCTCTCGCCCCACCCTCGTCTCCAAACCTCTTATCCTCCATCTGCCCATCTTATATCTCCTTCCTCTGCCCTCCCACCACCGTCCCTAGCTCCTGGCTGTACTTCTGCACCTCCTGCCTCCTCTCCTCTCCCTGACTCTCTCAAGGTTCTTCAATGGAATGCTGGAGGTCTTCGAGCCAGGAGCACTGAACTACTTCACTTCCTTTCGTCCCATCCTGTCGACCTTATCTGCATCCAGGAATCCAATCTTAACTCCTCTTCCTCTTTCCAGATTCCTGGATTCTCTGCTCTGCGTTCTGATCGCACCCACTCCCGGTCTGGCATTCTCTCTCCTGATGCCATGCACGCCAGCGGCGGCGTTGTCATTTTCGTCAAACAGGGCCTATCCTTTTCTGAACTTTCTACCTCCACTCTTTCTTCGCTCGATTCCTACTCTGATTATGTAGGGATCAACATCTCTCTAAACAACTCCTCCTCGGTGTCATTTCTTAATGTGTATGCCCCCCTTATTCGCTCCTCCCCAACGGATGGCAGAACCGATTCCTTCTCTCCCTCGATTCTTCCCTCCTCCAGAAATCTCTTCATTCTGGGGGACTTTAATTGCCATCACCCGCTTTGGGACTCGAGAGGTACTTCCGACCTCCGCAGGGAGGAAGTATTCGACTGGGTCATGTCTTCTGACCTCCTCCCCCTCAATGACCCTGACACACCCACCCTTCTCCATCGCTCCTCTCCTGACATCTCCTTTGCTCCTTCTACTCTTGCCCTTTCTTGCTCCTAGGAGGTGCTTCAGGACCTGGGTTCTGACCATCTACCAATTCTTTTTTCCGTCCCTCTCTCTCCGGTCTTTTGCCCCAACGAGCGTCCCCCTTCCTTCAATTTTCAGAAAGCTCACTGGGTTGGGTTTGCCTCCTACTTTGACTCTCACTGTCCTTCAGCAGAGGAATACTCGTCTCTTTCCTCTGCAGCTGCTCTCTTTACTTCTCTGGCACTGAATGCGGCCAAACCTTCCATTCCTTTCGGCCGCATCAAACGCCATCCTAAAGACTGGTGGTCTGCTGAGGTGGAAGAAGCGGTTAGTGAAAGACGCAAGGCTTTCGCTGCCGCTCACAGAAGTGATGAAGATCGCCAGGCTTACATCTCCGCCTCTCGACGTGCCTCGTCAGTCATTGCCAAGGCCAAGGCTGAGGCATGGCAGACGACTTGCACTTCTCTTTCACCTAGGTCTAACCCTAATTCTGTGCACTCTCTTCTTCGCTCTATCGCTGGCTCTCCTTCCTCGTCTTCCTCCTCTCCTAACTTTCCTAACTGTTCCTCTCCCAGGAAATCGGCTTCGGTCTATGCCGCTTACCTCAGGTCTCACTTTTCCGTCTCTCAGCCAAAGGCCCTGCGTAGCAGAGCCAGATGCTACCTCACTGAGCTCCGCCGAGCCACGTGCTCTGTGGAGTCTCACTCGTCCTTTTGCTCTCCTTTCTCTCCCGCTGAATTTCTTGCGGCTGCCTTCAACCTCTCCTCATTCACTGCCACTGGCCCAGACAAAGTTGCCTATCCCATGCTAAAGCATCTTTCTCGCTCTGGCATAGATTTTCTTCTCCACATCTTCAATCTCTCTTGGTTTTCACATTCCTTTCCTTCCATCTGGAAGACATCTTCTATTATTCCCAGACATAAGGTGGGAAAACCTCTCGGCTCTCCTGTTTTCTTCCGGCCTATCCCTCTCACCTCCTGCGTATCAAAGCTGTTTGAACGCATCATTCTATCCCGTGTACTCTTCTTTCTGGAATCTAATTCCATTCTCTCTCCCCGTCAGGCCGGTTTCCGCCCTGGACAATCTACACTCGATCAAATTCTGTACCTTTCTCAGTCCATTTCGGATGGGCTTAACAAACCCAGCCCGGGCTCTCGGACCATCCTGTCTACTATCGATATCTCTAAAGCTTTTGACTCTGTCTGGCATCCCGCTCTTTTCCACAAACTGATTTCGGCTGGCCTCCCTCCTTGCTTTGCTCGTTGGACTCAATCTTTCCTTTCTGATAGGCACGCTTGTGTGGTTTTTCAAAATTACAAAAGCCGCTCCTTTCGAGTCCGCCGAGGTGTTCTGCAAGGATCTGTTCTTGGCCCTGTACTTTTCTCCTTATTCATTAATGATCTTCTGGCCTCTCTGCCTTCTTCCGTCAGCTGCTCTCTTTACGCTGACGATCTGGCCATTTGGTCCTCTTCCCCCTCGGTCCCCACTGCTGTGGAGGCCACACAATGAGCTCTGTTTGGATTGGAGCGCTGGTCTGAATACTGGTGTCTTCCTCTCAATCCGAGCAAATGTGAGGCTTCCTTCTTCTCAGTGGATCCCCACCAGGCTAACCTCCAGCCCAACCTCCTCCTACTCGGCTCCCGCCTCCGTTTTAATCCCACTCCAACTTTTCTTGGGGTCATCTTCGACCGCACTCTTTCCTTTTCTAAGCATGTATCTTCGCTAAATGCCAAATTTTTTCCACGTCTCAAGGCCTTACGCTGTATCTCTGCTTACTCATGGGGCCCCTCTAAGGAGTCCCTTCTCTCTTCTGTATAAATTTTCTCTTCGGTCCCTTCTCACTTACGCTTCACCCGGATGGTTTTCTTTTCTAAGCGCTACCAATGTCACCAAATTGGAACGCCTCCACCGAGCTGCCAGTCGCGCCATCACCGGCTGCCTCTCGTCCTCCCCTATCCCTCTACTACTCACCGAGGCTTCTTTACCTCCCCTACGAGTCACTCTGACTCACTTCACTCTTTTTTCTTATGAGCGGGCTCTTCGTCTCCTAACCTCCTTTTCCATCTCAGGTTTGGCCAGACTAGGAGTGAAACCAAGGATCTGCAGATCGTCCTGGAGAGCTTTTGCGTCCACTCACCCGCTCATGCTTCCTTCTACTTGTTCTAGGGAGGCTCACCTTGCTTGCCCTCCCTGTCCTCCTTGGAATCTGCCCTCCTTCACGGTCGAGTCCACCCTTTCCTCTCCATGCTCTCGCTCTGATCCCCCTCACTCTCGCCAAGGTGCGGCTCTCGCCCACCTTGACTCTCTCCCCCCTCTTGACCTGGTACTCTGGACAGACGGCTCTGTTCCTCTTCCTATTGGCAAGGGCGGCTCCGGCGTTCTTGTCAACTGCTCTCTCTGTGGCACTGAGGCCACTCTTTCCTTTTCGGCAGGCCCAGTATATTCAAGTTTTTCCGCTGAAGCCTGCGCCATTCTGCACGCTCTTTGCTGGTCTCGGGAACACCATAAAATCTGCCATTTCTCTTCTCCTCCTGTCTGACTCTCGCTCTGTCCTCGCCACCCTGTCTTCTCCTCCACCTTTCCTGTTATCTCAAACTCTGTGGCAGATCTGGCAGGAACTGTCTACTCTCCTCCTGTTCTATCAGGCTACAATGGGTCCCCGGACACTCGTTTCTCCCGGGGAACGACACAGCTGATGAGCTGGCCAGACGGGGAGCGCTGCTTGCGCCTTCCACAATCCCTTGTAGTCTCTCTCCTCTTACCTCTCGTATCCACTCTCGTCTTATCTCGGACTGGAGGCGTACTGTCTCTTCCAAATATTTTGACACACAGGTTCTCTCGATTTCCACTGAGGAACTTGTGCTCCCTCGTCATGCTCGCTGTGTTCTCTCTCGTCTTCGCTGCAACGGACCTAGCCTTCTTTTAGGTTCCTATCTTTTCAGGATTGGCAGAATCGAGAATCCTTCTTGCAGCGCCTGCGGACACTCGTCCTAGGACATCTCTCATCTCATTCTGCACTGTCCTGCTACGGACTCTTTGCGCCGCTCACTCTTTGGCGACTCTCTGTCTTATTACGACCTCTGGTCCAGACCCTGGGGAGTTGCCCGGCTTCTGGGGCTCCATGGTCTTCCGCCATGCCCCCATCCATTGGAAGGGGTCGGTTAACCAACAACAACAACGTTTTTTTTGGACAGTGATAATGTAATTGAGAGTAGGCTTCACTGCTGGACTAAATAAAGCCTGCTGCTTTTTGTATGTAAAACTGTAAGGGCACCCAGCATGCTCTATGCTTTATCTTAAATTTTATTACAAACTCCCTACGATTTTAGAGTACGCAAATTTCCAGATTTTTATGACATTAATTACTTGGTGAAACAAGCCAACAAAAAACATAATTTTCATATGGAAAAGCAAGAAATTGAACAAACTGCGAAGACTCTATTTCAAGAAGTTGGAAAACATATGCAAGTAAGAAGTGCTGCAATATTTTTTTTTTATTTACTTTACGTTACGTTATTTCCCATTGTATACTTTTTAAATGCTTGAGACCTGTTGTAACCAAAACTTCACGCTACAAATGTAGCTCTGCCGATTAAAGAATTTTTTGTATTGAGATTTGCACCAGAACTCCGAAATGCCTCACACCATGGGTGCAGGGCCTGCGGACGTGAGAGAAAGGTTATGCAGCCGAGTGAATATCTGTTAAGAGTTGATCTCATAGAAAAGAGGTATCACCTTTACATGGACAGAGTAGAACCTTAATTTGAACACAAAACAAGTAAGTGTTGCCACAAGGAAATTAGTTTCCGAAAAAAAGGTCTTCGCTTAGGCAAGGAGAGAAAAATTTCAGTTTGAACATCAGTTTTGATGAAAAAAACGAAGTTTTGCATTCAGAAAATAGATCTTCCAATAAAAAAAAAACCACTTATAAAACAAAAAATAATTTGTGTCAATGGCGGACGTGAGTGAATTAAAAAGTATGGATTACGGCCTTTTATAGCGAAAAGGTGCAGTAAAATGTTTCATAATTTCACCACTTTCGAGTTTTCAAACGGCTACCAATTTTTCTGATTCGATTTTCGGCACTGATTACGAATTTGGCATTATTTTTGTATTATGACGTCATGTTCGATGGTGCCCCGTGCGATTATTACGTCATTTTTCGCTATCTTTTTAGTATCACGAGAATCATTTGCTATAGAAGCATGGGGTTTGTTTCAATTGACGCAGAATGGTCGATTTCCTATCTGTCTTTAATACATTATTTAGTCGTATCTACACGAGAAAAATAGTTATTAACGAAACCGTATTTTTTATGATTTGGGACAATTTATATGCCAGACAATATGAGTTTAAATCATACTGCATAAAATACGTAGCAAATTGGCATATACTGTTACAACTTTTATCAATTGTACATACAGCATTGAACAAACCTTCAAATATTATAACAATACCTTGTTTGCGGGGGGGTCTAGACAACAGCTAGAATGTTTAGACTAGTCGCTAAACCCATTATAGGTGCTAAATTTTGAAAAAAAATCAGTGTCATACGTAATAGTATTTAGACTTTACTTATTTATTACAGTGAATGAATTGTTGCAAACAATAGAGATTTATTCAAAAATATAACATCAACAACACCACAGTATGTACAAAAAACAACAATAACACAAAAATGGTACACTCACGACCGTAACTCAATGGGGCTACGAAATAATAGCACTAGCAGAAGTGGCCACTAGCAACCAATAGTTGGTGAAACTATCATTTTTACTAATTAGAAATGGGCAAAGTTGTTAAAAAGCTGGGCTAGCTGTTCGGTTAACAAAATGCAGGCTTACATAAAAAGACAAACTTGTTGACGGCTTAGCATAAAAGTAATCGTTCATAAAAAAAATTGCAATATAAAGTAAGTTTAATCTTAGCCTATAGGCTACAAATATACAGAAATTGAACACCAGCACTTACTCCATATTATTGAAAAACGCACGAATACGCATGTCAGTTTTATTTGGATGTGAAGAGGAATCAAGAATTGTATTTTGAACGACACCTTTTAGTTTGGCTATCAACCTTTCAGTAGCTCTGTTGTTATTTTTGATACTTTATCTACGTATTGCCCCAATAATATACTATATATCGATCCATTTTATTATGATTGTGCCATTATAGCATAGTTGAATAGCTACAGCACGACTCAGCTCTTTCTCGCACTTCTTCAAGGCTTCCAACCGGAACTGCTCACGCTTTTGAAATATAGTTGCAGGCGAAACAGATATATATTTTTCCCCATCGTTGATCGCTGTAGTTCTGATTGCTGGCGTATCGACATTAATCGCTGGTCCGCCTTCTTGCAGTCACTGGCACTTACAGAAAAATTGCGAAGCTTTTTGTATGATTTGCCTTCAGTTATTTGCTTAGGCGGAGGGTGATAATCCAAGTCAAATGTTTCAGTAAAGCTGCGTCGATTTGCAACTATTTCATCATCGCTGTCGTCAAAAATGGAGCTGGAATCAGATTTACGTGGCCTCAGAACTGTAGGAAAGATGGTACTAGGTGTATCAGTGATATTTATTTTCTTGCTGCAAATGAATTGTTTCTGATCAGTTTCAGCGTTATTTCGTGTTTTTGCAAGGGCTTGCTGTCTATGTTTGTTGAATGCCATATCTTTTGATTCAGATAATATCATTTTTCTAGACGACCGTTGATCTTTCAGAAACTATTTCTTTTCCTAGTATTCTTTAATCAAATTTACATGTGCATAGTAAGTTGCCTCGATACGTATCAACGGTTTCAAGAATCTCGCACCGGCATCTGGACAAGTCGAAAAGTTTATCAAACCGATCTTCATATTCATTAATGAAACACTTAAATTTTTTAGCTCGTTTTCTTGCGGTTAGAAACTTTTCAATTACATTTTTTAGCTTATTCTGGGCACTCTTTGCCTCGATCACGGCTAAACTAGCTTTTCTCCATAAATCTACAACATCGCTAATCACTACCTGTTTTATGTCATTGAACCCTGATCCTTTAGCTGAGAATTTAGATTCTGTATCCATCAAAGCCTGCCGAACATGACAGAAGTGCTCAATAACCTCCCTATTCGTGGGTAATGTATTACCCACCAACTTTTTTCCGAATAGCAAAGATTCTATTTCACTACATTTTAGAGATGCCATACTAAGGCTTTACTTTTGTTGAAAGTGTGACTGATGCTGCCAATAATTTTTATGCTAACTGGCTAAGTGATGTTTTTAGATGCACGTAATTATCGTTTACCTGCCGATCAAATAACGATTTTTGTGACGAAATAGCTACTTCATAGTAAAAATTAGTTTTGAAGAGATTCGATTACGAAATATTTGATCCTTTGTGCCAAACACACAAATACATAAAAAAACACGTTTTTATTAATAATTATTTTTCTCGTGCTGATACGACTAAATGTATTAAAGACAGTTAGGAAATCGACCATTCTGCGTCAATTGAAACAAACCCCATGCTTCTATCGCAAATGATTCTCGAGATACTAAAAACAGCGAAAAATGACGTAATAATCGCACGGGGCACCATCGAACATGACGTCATAATACAAAAATAATGCCAAATTTGTAATCAGCGTCGAAAATCGAATCAGAAAAATTGGTAGCCGTTTGAAAACTCGAAAGTGGTGAAACATGAAACACCCTATTGTTCAGGGTAGTCTTCTGCCTTGCTCTAAATCAGGATGATTCCACTAGTTTTGTTCAGTGGGCCGTTTTTACAATTAACTTATGATCTCGCGGGACAATTCGCTCAAATTGATGAATAAAAAAAGTTACGCAAATATTTAAATTTGAAACAACAGCAAGAATTATTACAAAGATTTAGTGGGTTTCTTGTGGTCCAAGCATCTCTGATACTACTGCTTGTAGGGTCAATAATAATATTTGTGGTAACAAGTCGGAGACAATTCTTCAGTATTTTGCCTGCCATTCGACTTTTGCGGTTTACTAATAAGGTTTTAAAACAGAAATTGTACTCTCACATACAGGGCCGGATTAAGCAATGGGCAAACTGGGCAGTTGCCCCGGGCCCAGCGCTTTTTAGCACTATGAACTATTGAATTGAATTAAAATAAATTTATAGCCTTATATAACCTACATTATCAGCAAACTTGAACTGAAGAATCTAAATATCTACATACCGGTACAATTATTATTTGTACGAAAAAAATTAAAACTGGCTTTCAATTACAAAGTAACTGTGACGTCACTGTAGAGACTGATATAACCAGTGGTGTATTGCTAAATAATAAAGTAGGTGGACGGTTGGAACTGATTTCAAACCTTGTGGTCTGAGAGACATGCGCTACGGCAAACTTCGCTACAGCGCAAGGCGGGAAACATAGACAACATGTAATTGAACTGTTCGCAATAAAGGGTATACTAATTAAAACAACTTTATTTAAATAAAAGTACATTTGGAAACATATTTCAGAAACAATAAAATAAAAAAATTTTGAATATTAATAAAATGTTCCTTTTGTCAAGCGTTTTCTAAAAAAACGTAAGTGGACGGCGATCCCCCTCCAATACATCTTTGGGTATAATAGCATTCAAAATAATGGCTGCGAACGACTGTCAAATGTTAGAGCAGTTATAAAAAATCTTAGACGCCACTACAACCCTCAAGGAAAATTTTTGTTAAGTTGTGACAACTGTTACAAGATTTTACGTTGGACGACAATGAAACGAAATCAGATTCATCGTATTTGAAAAAGAGTATAGATGCCTTAGAAACAGCCATATTATATGTTTTATGGCACAAAATTATTCAAAGATTAAGATGCCTTAGAAACAGCCATATTATGTGTTTTATGGCACAAAATTATTCAAAGATTTCACAGTTCAAGTAAAAGTCCACAGCGTGCTGACATGACTTTGGGAAGTTGCGTAGCACTTTACAATGGAATCGAGAGTTTTTGCCAGCATTTACGGGATGAATTTGTTACAACTGAAAAGGATGGTTTGAAACTCACAACCGGTATGCAGAAAACCTACGTGTCTCCAAACAAACGCAACCGAAAAACGAAGAAGACTTTTGATTATGAAGGAGAGGACACTGAATACACAAGAGCTTTGGAAGATGCTCGACAATCCTTTCGTATTGGAACTTACTTTCCAATCATTGATTTATTGATTGCAGAAGTAAGAAGACGAAAATTTGTGTACTGCATATTGCAACAGAATTTTAATTTTTTGCTGAATCTGAACACTTTGGTTATTAGTAATATAGAAAACGCTGCAAGTAAGTCGTTAAAGTATATGCAAGCAATTTGGATAGCGACTTTCCTTCAGAAGTTGTGCACTTCGCTTTTGATTTACGCTCATCTCCTGATCTTGGTTCGAAGACAAATACGCAAGCACAGCTGTCATATTTGAAAAAGAACTGCTTAATTGAAACTTTTCCAAATGTGGCTATTATTCTTTGTATATATCTGACCTTGCCTGTTGCAAATACGGAAGGTGAACTTTCTTTTTCGGCATTGAAAAGAGTGAAAAACTACTTGCGCTCATTCCTGACGCCGGATCACGTCTGTGATTTCTATATTATAACCATCGAAAAGAGATTCACAAAATATATGAGCTTTGAGGATATTGTTGATAAATTTGCAGCAGCGAAATGCGAAAACACCAGTTGTAATACATTATTTGCCTTAGTTTTTTTTTGTGTTGCACTCTTTGTGTTGTTTATATTTGCCCCGTTAATGAAACAGTGCGAAAATTTTATTCTATATTTAACCTTTTAAAGTAAATTTTAAACAAAATTGATAAGATTTACTTTTTTTAGTATATCAAAATAACAAATTAGGCTCAACCTCTTTGATTAAAATAAATTTTTTTTTAATTTAAATTTCTATCAAACAAACACACAAATAACGCAAAAAAATCAATTTTTAGTTCAAAATAAATACTGTACAGTTGAATTAACCCGTTTATACTTCACCCATTTTAAATACCAAGGATTACCTCTGGGACACTTTATTCCCGGAAGGTAAGAGCTTATTATGTCTTCTATCATTAAGATCTACTAAATGAGTGACTCCCAAACATTTTCGAGCGCGACCTAAATCTAAGTTGTTTTCGCGTTCCATAATTTAGGGGCCCCGCACTCTTATCTGCCCCGGGCCCCGCGATCTCTTAATCCGGCCCTGCTCACATATGCATGTGCTTTCAAACGTTGAGAGAATTCAAAACCCCTCTGTTTGAGAAACCTACCTTTGCCTATCAATTTCTAAAAGCTCTCCTGAAATTCGCTTACGGGCCGCATGCTGTTCGTAGTTGGACCACGCTGCTCTAAATTAAGGCCAGCAGGTTTGTTGACAATTATATTCGATAATTGTAACTCTGTCAATTACTGCTTTATTCATGCACATCACATGAGCTGATGCTCAGTTTGCTTGTCTTTTGTCAGCCTGGGCCACCAAGTTGGGTAGATTGCTTTACCCAAGGACCCAAGAAACAAAGTTGACAGTTTTTTTCTCGTCGCTATCCCTTACGTGCATAGCGTCAAGCAGCAAACCAACCCTCGGTCTGTTGCGGACGCTCTAACTACTACACCGTCATGCCTTGTAGAAAGCGCCTAAAAAGCATTCTTGACTGCCCTAAGTTGTTATTTTGATTAAAGGTTGCTATTTGTCTTATTGCTTTGACTCAAATAAAGTGTGATGTTTTAGCGAATTCGTCATTATGATTTTGTCTACAATTTTGGCTCCTACTTAACGGACGTGGCTTTGGAAAAAAAAATTTCTGATCCTGCTGAAAGTGATCCAAATTTACTCACTAAGCTAAAAGAAAATCGGTAAGTATTATAGCGTCTGAAGTTTTGAAAGTATCGGTACAATTTAATCGTCGCTTTTGGCTACCAAGTTAAGGTTTTGTTGCATGAGGCAAGGCGAAACAGGCTGGTCGTTTGCTTTGATTCTATTCAAAGCGGCGCTTCGTTCAGGGTGGCAGCTATTTTAGAGGACACACTAGCAGCATGTATCAAAAATAATTAAAAAGGCTTCACCTGCAATTAGTGATTAGCGAAGATTATTTTGAAAGTTTGAAATTGCCCTTTACGTCGAAATAGGAAGATGCCTCATGAGAATATTTAGGTTTTTGGCAACTAAATTCTGCATAAAATGCGTTGATAGTTAATTACCAGGTAGTTTGCTGTCTTTTTGAATCCCATTAAGCGATGATTCGACTTCAATAATTCACTGGCAGGAAGGGAGTTAATTAGTTTGTGTTGTAAACTGTCATGTACGTTGTTAATTCGACTTCAGTAATTCGCAGGCACAAATCAAAATCTGCTCTTGATGACGTCATTAAGAAGTATTCTCAAAAACAGGAGGAAGGCGAGGATTCTCATCATCAGTCACGTGACATATCCGAGAAGGAAAGTGATCAAGCTAGCGAACCGCCAAGCGTAAGTAATTACGCATCAAAACCTGGGCTGTACAAGTCCCGCAGTCAGCAACTTGACCCTCGTATGATGATTATTACGCGAAGGTTGATTGAGGTAAAATTTGACCACACTCCGTTTTTACAAATAATCAGTTTAGAAGTATTTTACCACGTAATCGTCAGTAAAACTGACAAATGACAAAACAGAATATAAAGAGGCAGAGCAACTACAAAAACTAAAAATGGTTTCAAGCCTTCCGTTATATTACTCATTGTTTTCATCATCAGAACTGAGCAGGGGCAGCTCGTAGCTAAAATCAATGGGGGGCAAATTTTAGCCATTGCTTTAATAAACAAACAATAAAAAAGGAAAGTGATACATACACACACACAGCTCTCCAGTTTTCCGTCAAAAAGAAACCCGCATTACACCAGCTCACAAGGGTCGGTACTGCATGAGCGACAGTTCTCTTTCTACAGCTGCATTGCAATCTACTGCTAATTTTAAACACCATATCACAGGAGCTTTGAAGCAAAAAGATTTTTAAGTTTTTTTCATAAACTTGGGATGGTTGTTGAGATTCACCTATGTATTACATAATGTAACTACAAGTATAAGAAAAATAAAGAAAAAAATAAGATGAATTATTTATATCTAATGTGATCAATAAGATAGAGTGGGGACCGGAGGTGCTGCAGTTCCACAGTACCATACACGAGCCCTCTTGGAACTGAAGACTAAAAAATATGTGACACGTTACAACGGCATTAAACAGGAATGCCAATGAGGCGTTAAAACATTTTTCAGTTGCAAGTGAGCATTATCAGCTTTGGAGTCTCCTGGCTATTTGATATTTGTCAGTTCACCTACGTAACAAATATTTTACAATGGAGTCAAATCTCACCCCAATTAACTTTCTGGTTATATGTTACTAAAACTGCAAAAAATTTACAATGTTAGGTCAAAGAATATTTAGGCTCATTTATTTTGAAACACAATAATTGGGGAATTCCTGGGATAATAACTCGATACTTCAAGAACATCAATAGTTATATCTCGGGGTCACAATTGACCCCTATCACAATATGAGGGTCAATTTGCAAGTTGCAAACTAAGGCAAGAAAAAAAGTACTTTATATCACTTTTTTCATTACTTATTCTTAAACAAGCCATTATATGGTCTTGGAAGCGCTGTACCATAGATTTCACTTACAGTCACATTTTGACTACCACGGCTATGCAACGCTAACGCTCTACACTAAAGTTTGGGCACTCGATCAAACGTCAAAGACGGTCTGAACAAAAATCGAATTGATGTTTAGGAAGCAAGTGACAGCGAAGTATCTGAATCTGCATCAGATATTGACACTGATGACATTGAAAACTTTGGAGAAGGATGCAGCTCAAAGGCAATTTGAGTTGTGTTAATTTGCGCCTTAAGATAGGCGAGCAATGCAGTGTATGATTGTGTGAAGTTCTAAACCGTACTGGCTGTAAGAGGCCTGGATTATGGTGTTAACACTGCTGGCAAGTGTAAACATTTTTGTACTGTTTTTATTCAATCGTGCTTTTTTCGTTAAAAAGATCTGCCCCATAAACAACAATGGATTTTTATTTTTAAAGTCTGCGCGTTGGCAATAAACTGCAGTTTAGCACATTCTGTTCTCAAGGCGAGATTCGTTTCTTGCTCCACGGTAAAGCCTTGGTGCTTTATTTTCCCTCTCCACTATTCAAACTGATCGTCATTTTAATCTTTCATCACTTTCGCTCGTGTACCAAGCAGAAATTCAGAGAGCAGTACCAAGTAGTTCAAAAAATATCGTGGTCGTAAGAGACAATTGTCCTAGTTTCACCTTCCATGCTTCCTTTTTCTCCTCGTTCTGCCAAAGCTGAAAAAGAAAAGCTTTGCCACAATCGCTTTAGTACATACGCAGCAAGTTGGCTCGGAAGTCCTTGTCGGCAACGTGAAACAATACCCTGCGTGCGATGACTTATCGAAAAATTGCGAGCTGAACCCTCGAGACTACGCGGAATGGTCTAGTGGAACGGCGTTTGCACTTCAGCTTACTTGTGTTTCGGGTTCAAACAACGGCTTGCACTGACCCATAAGACCTGTATGGGTGACTGGTGACACCGAAAACGCAGTTGCTGTCATATTGATATTCAGTCCCAACAACGCGGTGGTGTAGTCCTTAATTCCCCCGAATAAGGTAGAACTAACGACCGAAGACCTGCACACATTCCCTTTAAAATCGGTCATTTGTGTTTTTATTGTTTGCGCTCCTATCTCTCTTTTGAATTTTCCTTTGCCTCCTGCCTGGCTAAGATGCAGGTCTTGAGGCTAAAGCACAGAATCTCATTTACGCTCCCTCCTCTTAGCGGATAGTAGAACAGACTTCTTTTCTCCCTCTGCTCTCGCTCCCAAAACCTTTTCATTTTTGGGGGATTTCAACTGTCATCACCCTACATGAGACTAAAGAGATATGTCAGACCCTAATGGGGATGAAGTAATTGATTAGAAAATCTCATTTTTCTCAGGGACCCTGACACCTCTTCTTCATCGCTCCTTACTTAACATCTCTTTCTCTCCTTTTTCTATTTTTTCCTGCATCTGGGAGCTGCTTCAGAACTTTGGTTTTGACCATCTCGCAATTCTATTCACTGTCCCTCTTTTATCACTTTCCCGCCTTAATAAGCGTCCTCCTTCCATTTAATCATCAAAAAGCTCGTTGCGATGACATAGCTTTTTACATCGATTTTTATTGTCCCTCTGCAGAGGGATACTTCTCTCTCCAGCAGCGCTCTTTACTCTTTGGTATTCGATGGGGCCATTTCTTCTAATCCTTTCGGCTGCGTCAAACGCCAACCTCAAGCTAGGTGGTCTTGAAAAGTGGAAGCGGCAAGGGAAAAATGCAATCTTTAAATCTCAGCCTCTCGGAATGCTTCGTCTGTCATCGCCAAGGCATAGCATGCAGCATGTTCCTCCCTCTCTCCTAAATCACTCTATTCTTTCCTTCAACCTGTCGCTAGTTCCACTTATTCCCCTTTTATTTTCCCGAATGTTCCTTTCCCCGAGAGTTGGCATCGGTCTACGCCAACTAAACGAGATTGAACTTTTTATGTCTCAGCTAAAGCCTATTTGGCTAAACTCCGTCGGCCTTCCTTTCACCTCCAGAGAAATTCTTGTTCCAGTCGCCAATCTCTCTTCCACAGCCACCGGCCCACACAGAGTCGCCTATTCCATGCTAAAGAAACCCCCTTGTTTCAGCATGGATCTTCGATCTTTCTTGGTCTATATTCCCTTCCATCCGGAAGTCTTCCACTGTTTTTCCAATTCACAAGAGTGGAAAATCTCTCGACTTACGTGCTTCCTTTCTATCTATTTCACTTCCTGCGTCACGAAGCTGTTTTGAGAGAATCATTATATACCGTCTACTCCTCTGTCTAGAGTCTACCTGCATCTTTTCCCCCAACAGGTTGGTTTTCACCGTGGTCGGTCTAGGTCTACTCTTGATCAAATTTATATCTTTTCCCAAGAAGTTGATGCCAGCTTTTTCTATTTATAAATTAACGATGTGCAATGCAGGGGCAAAAATCCGATCTGAAATTGCTTGGAACTAGCCAATCATTAATGCAATAATTTTTTTCCAACAGAAGTACTGCTTCTAACAATTTCAAAGTCAAGTATGATGAAGAATAAATTATTACAAATATCAAATCTTCAGACTAAAGCTTAGTTAATTTTTGTAAAATCTAGCCCAAATAAATTCTCCAAGATGGGAAAACTAAGGTGTTTATTTTTGTAATTTTTTGTATTTTAAATTACTTTGTAATTAGAAGATAGTGTTTTCTGTCGGTGCGCAATGAAAGTCATCTCTATTGAAATTTAATGCGAACATACGTCGCGATATGCCGTTTATTAGCATTGTAATTGAGGATGTTCGCAGAAGTTATGATTTGAGATGGTAGCGATTTTAAAAACTTGAAAAACATCGTTATAATATGCTTTAATTACGTTGCTAACGAAAGTTAAATGAAAAAATACTGAAATACAGTACAAAAAGTGTACCTAAACCATCCCATGGTGTGCTGTGTTTGATTAAGTTAAGCATAGGCTGGTGTCGGGCCAAGGAAACTTTCAAACGACAGGAATCTTCAACTAAAGCGTCATCCATTTCTTTAATTGCCTCTTCCGCTGCTTCAAACGTGTCGAAACTCACAAAACCGGAACTAAAAAAGAAACAACTTACGCAGTCAAAGGGCAGCAGCCACGGAGGCCGCCAGTAACCTAAATTTCTAACCACTCGAAAGCTGCAAGTTGCAATCTCCTATGTTAGGCAAATAGTACGTTAAATTTCAACATAAAATAGCTTGCTTACTTGTTTTTCAATTATCACATGGCATTGCCATAGAAAAAAAAATCGACGTTGCACAGCATAAAGCTGGCGATTTCTATCATAATAGGCGAGAATAAAAACACGAATGCCGTTTTTCAAAAAGAAACAAATCTTTGTGGTCTTACTTTTTCTCTTTTTCGACGTTAACATTAATGATTGTGCCAAACTTTGAAAAGTTCTTCTGTATCATCTGCTCACTGACCGCAAATCCATGAACGTACAAAGTATTGCCTAAACCAAAAAGACTCGCAATTTAATACTTAATGCAAACAGTGGATACACCATTTCTCCCGAACACAAGAGAAAATTGCCTTCCCCGCTTTGCAATCTCACGCGAGCAGGCATTCGGTCGGCCTTGGTAATACAGAAATAACATACAATAAGCTGTACTTATGTACATGCATATGTTATCGATAGTGATAGCAAACCCAACGTAATTTAAGCACCGTGAATGCATTATTACTAACTGGATTTACAGGTACACCCATGTTTTCAACTGTAAGAATTTTGCATGGAAGTGAGTCATGAAGTCTAAGGAAAAATGAGATGGCGAATCTGAGAAGCACTGAGAGAGCAGTGTGCCGTTAAATTAATATTTAAAACGGTCAACTTAAAAATATGCCGGGTTTATTTAGACCAGCCAAACCAAATTGAGCACGATTTTATAAGCATATTCTAGCGAGGGACTGTGATCATGTGTTGAAAAGTATCTTGAACTGGTTGAAAGAGGGCGATCGAAGATGACGCGGGGAAAGCAGATTTAAGAACTGATTTCCATGATTGGATTAGAGAAGAGATTTTACCATTGACAGAGGAAAATGCCAGTGCTGTTTATAAAATTGCAAGATACACGAAAGGAATCTGGTTATTTCGGTTAAAGGAGACAAAACTGAATTTTAAAACTATTTTAATGCATTAGTAAGTTTTAAACCGATTACATTTACTATAAATGTAAAGGTGCAGCTTGCTATAGCCTTTGCCAGAAGAGGTTGCTAAATGCGCCCATATAGCAATATGATTCCTTATGCAGAAGTGATTATAATGTTACTTTATCAAACGAAATAACTGGATCCATTTGCATAACCCATTTTAGAAATCTTACCAGTAGGGTTGAAACCCATGTCAAAAGATTCATACATTTACAAGTCGCAATCAAATTGGCTAGAATGGGGTAAAATTTAAAACATTAAAACCCTACCTCGACGAGCTTTCTTTTCTGATTTTCTTTCCCTTCGACTAAACTTTGGCTTTCCTTCATCAAATGACTTATATCCAGGTTTACTTGTATCCTAGTAAACATGAATCATCAGTTTCGGTCAAAAACGTACTCAAAAGGCTACCAAAGACCGAAATTTCATACCAAATGAAGATGTAGCAGCGACTAGTATGATTTGTTAAGACATACAACGACTACAACAAATGAGCTGCTGTACCGTCGCTGCATCTAAATACAGCGCTACACAACTGCTCCTTTAAAGAAATAAAAGAAATTCAAACAACTATCGTTAATGAAATTTGGCAAGTTTTAAAGTAGAGCTTAATCTTGTGGCTATTTAAAAACTGAAAAAAGGCAGAACAGATTAAAAACTATATTTTACCACCGTTTTTTCCAATTTCAATTGCACAGAGTCGCCAGGTTCATCATCAGGACTTTCACTGCTGATGTTAAGAAGTCTGGGCTTTTTCTGTCCTCCACCCTCCTGAAAACATTGATTAAGTCGTTCGTGGCAAGCAGTTACACACTCTTGAAACATTATCTATAGAGCATATGTTGCTCAGTCAAAGCAAAAGCAGCATAACCACTAACTTTAGTTAGTACCAAAAGAATAAATAAAATCTTGCTTAGGCCGAGATTTGATTTTTTTGCGAATTTTTAATTGCATTCGTACATAGGAGTTCACGGTCTATTTGCAAGTCTTTAATTAGTCCGAGTCACCACGGTTGGTAGACAGCTTGACCCACCACTGCCACATAAAAATGGAGGCATCCCGTATGTGCCTTGCCCAAAGACGCAATAACTTGCCGCCTTTTTCTCCAAACGACATTTGCCAAATGCCAAGGTGAGCATGAGTTCTAACATAAGAATGGAGTTCTTAATAACTAGCATATTTGCAAAACCAAAACTTTTCAATAAATAACAAAGATCGACGTCTTACACAATTTTCTGTTAAATAAAACCTTAAAACACATGTAATTTCAGTCTTTGCAACCGGTTACACAGAATACACTGAAACAGGGAACAATGTGCAAGCAAAACCATTTTACGATGAAAGCGTGATTAGCAAAATTCAGAACCTAAAAAGTTTGTGTAACCAAATTTCAATTAAAACCTTACAAGAAGTCTTCTGGTCAAGTTTGAAGATCGTTTAAATGTCGTTTTTTTAGCAGCCACAACGTGAATAGCTCCAGATTTCAACAATTCTTTTGCTTTAGCTGTATTGGCAGCAGCATCAAAAGTGGGTGGGATTGTAAGGCTGAAGTTTGGACTATGAGAGATAAACTCGGAATTATTTGAAGGAGTCTTGCTGCCCTATGAATAAACTCACCATTACAAAATATGCTAAGTGGCGTAAAGTGCTCCAATGTTTTATGCAATTATGTCATTCACCAGATCGAATAGCATGAAGCTTCACCTCGTGGAGGCAACGTTCGTGTGTTCGAACCTCTCAACAGCTGCAATATTTTCCAAAAACACTTGATAGCAATTTTCCCTACGTGGCTGCACGACTTTTGATAGAAAAGCGCTATTTCAGCATGAATGGAATTCATTGTGAGTCTGAACGCAAAGTATGACTGGCAAAACGTTTTTCATAAATAAGGAATAAAAAATATTATTCAACTCAAGAACAACTGAATATATACAAAAATATTCTTGAATATAGTCGTATATCGAAACCCAATACAAACACAAAGTTTTCATGAATAGCCATAGTTCTTAGGAAAGAAAACAGGATCCCATCCCACAACGACCACTGTGTTACCTTGGTTAACCGCTTCTTTTCATAATAAAGGCTATTAAAAACTTTTTGTTTAGTCAAATCCAGTTAGTGATAAATAACACAGTAACGTAGCATATTAAATCAAAATTTGGAATAAACAAATACGTAAATCCAGTTTATTACAGATCTACAATGGGAAAAAAATTAGCACAATAAAGCAATGCCATCAGTAAAACAACCGCTTACAGCAGGGGCGTGCAAAGATTTACGCAAACTGGCAAATTTCAATCAACCAGATAATATCATATGCCAAAGCGCGGACCATTTAAAGGACATCGTTGCTTGAAAATCAATCTCAAAAGAGTCAAGTTTTCAGAAACTGAAGATATTTACTTCGGAATTTAACCTCAAAAGAGTAGAATTTTTAAACTAAACTTTCTTTTTCTTTTGGTGGTCAATCATTGGACGAGTACCACAAGTCAAATCCTCCCGCAAGCTGCAGTTTGTATACCTCTGGCAAACACATATGCCAGGGACAAGCACTATATGACAACTAAAATTCAAATACAAAAAGAAATAACCAAATATGAATGCAGAGGGAAGTCATACTTGTATAATAACTTTTTTTTGTTTCGAGTTAGGAGCTCCTGATTCTGCTGCAGCTGCTTGCTCTTGTTTGCGTTTCAACGTCAATCGCTTAATCTCTTTTTTCTGTAAAGAATATTTTGTAAAATGTTTTTTCATAGAATTTTTGCTAAATAACAATTTCGTGTGCACTTAATCCCAGGTCATGCCCAAACTTTTTAGGCAAATGGCAAAACCATTAAACCTTAGAAAAAACACTGCAATATAGCACAATTAAAAATATTCAGAACCAAGAACCGAAATATAGATATTAACAACAATTTGGTCACCAGGCAGTGTCCAATCCAACTTTTAACTTCTCTATAGATTTAATCCCGACTAAAACCAAGAATACCCTTGATAAGCATTTAGACTTGTTTACTTGATCAGCCAGCAAAAACACATGGTAGCAACAGAGGATATTTAGCCTGTGATTACATGAAATACAATGGGACATGATATAAATCAAAAACTTCTCAAATTTCTGAATGAGAAGACCACTGAATGTATTATTGTCAGGCTAACGTTTATTTAACAGATATTACTGTTTCTGACTACTACTTTTTAAGCAAAGCAACAATTTTTCTCAACAACTTAAACCCCAATCCTTGCCCATTGTTTCAGCAGCAAATTTTGAAAAAAATTGATTGTTTTTGTTTCCAGAAGTACAGCTCATTCTCAAGGGTAGTGGTGGCAGCATTTCCCGCACTACAATCAAATCACGATATAAGAGGCACTGTAATATAACGCTTGCAGCAATTTTTTAACCTTAATGATAGTATCCAATCTTAGGCAGGTGGTCCTAAACTTCTGATCGCAACTGTATTTTTGATTTCAAAAGATATTATAATAGAATATTAGCTACAAGTAGGCCTGGTATTCATTATCTTTATTGATTAAACAAAATTTTTATTGCATTTTTTTGAAGTCGCATTTGATTTTACAAATATTTTTTAGCTATTCTATTTCGCTACGCATATAAAATTTTCAGAAATAAAAATTGCAAACAAACTTTAGAAAGATTGAAAAACATTGCTCGATATGATCAAATAGCAAAGACTGCTTGCTCTACTTGTTGCTCTGGTACCACAGATTTTGCACTTTCGATTGAAGTTGGTTTAATGCAATAAAAAAGCTAGGATTACAATTGGATGCAATGTTCCCTCTAATTTTTTTTGTCATGAGCAGGAAAATTTTCGAAGTGTGCGCTCTCAAAAAAATCTACATTTGTTTTGAAAAAATATATTAATTTCATGTCTGGCATTATTTTACTTGTGTGCGCATGCACAAGAACACACTTTAGAAGGAACATTGATTGGTTGCATTATCTGTGCATTGTTCATGCATTCTCAGATCTTTGAAAAAGTATGTTGCGTTTCCTTTGTACCAGCTGTACTCTCAACTCCAAATTGGGTTCAAGTCACGACTACAAACCTAAACTTAGAAGTATTTGAAAATTTTGCTACACCCAAAGAGTAAGAAATCTTAAACTCAAACTCAAAAGTAATTGACGGCAATCTACTAATCTAAAAAAAGCAGAAATGAAAAAAGATCAACACCTATAATTGGTCGGGGTGAACGAAATTCAGGTATAGAGCAAAAGATAAAATACCAAAAACTGAAAATGCCAGCACACATACAATTACGTATACAGAGAGCAGCTGCAGAAACACGGCATCATGCATACTTGTCAAACAGATTAAGGAGTCAAGCTCTATCACAATAATTTTGTTATTGTCTTAAATGTTATTGGGTGATTATTTTACTTTTACCATTTCAATCTATTAATCACTTCTGTAACCATTTACTACGTAATAGTATCACGCATTTACATTTATTTCGATTAATTTTACTAGATTGAAACTTAAGCTTTTATTCTGTTTTTCTGTCTAGCCATTGATATGCATTATGTTTGTGTCAGCGCAATTGCTCTCTCCAAAGCTTATTAGTGTGTGCACAGCCATTTTTAGTTGTTTTGAACCATTTTAGTTTTCAGTCTTCTACTTTCTGCCTAAAAAGGTCTTCAGTTAAATATATGCCACGAACAAAGTTGGTGAAAATTCTGCTCAACTTGAAATTGGTATAATTAAAACTGGTATGCTGAACTCTGAACTAAGGTGGTCAAACTTTTGTCAACTAAAAATACAATCAAGTTTTCAGACCTGACTGGAGCAAGTGTCGCATTGAGCACCAATAACATGCCAAGACTACACTTTCTGAGAAACGAAAGTTTATATTAAAAAATGGAACTACTGAATTGCAGCAAAACAGAAATTTATACCAAAATATATCTGATAGATATTTCTTAATAACAAAAACTTTTTACAAAAACATGGAAAGCACTGAAATGCAAAAAAATACCAACTAAAAAAGTATGAAAATTGAAGTAAAACAGTAACGTACAGAACTCAACAAAAACAAAAAATATTACAACCTATTTGAATAAAATTAGATTATTAGAGTTAATTGGGTCACTCGAAAACATGTAAAGGCAAACATATAAATAAAATGAAAATCATCCTGAATTATGGAATTACTAAACCACGGAAATTAAAATTCAGGAATGACTTACTTTTATCATTACATATAAACTTATGGAAATACAGAAATTCATAATGAAATGCAGAAATTATGAAAATAGGCAACAGAAATTCACAACAAAAAATAGAATTACAGAAAATTATAAAAAAATTTGGAATTACTGAAAAACTACCAATTTGGTGTGAAGATCGGTAATTTGACTCCCATAAATTTAAGTACTTCTGCCATTCCCCTAGGTAAGTTGGTGGTTTTCTGCATTTCCTTATTTTAATACAATAAAACTAGGTATTCATCCATCCCATCCCATTCGCGCAACTAAAGGTTAGACTGTATGCCATACCATTGTGATATGCTACCACTGCAGCTTGTATATCCAAGGTTTGCAGGTTATCTCTTACAATAAAACTTCTATTTCACTGACATGGCACTCTATTTTTTAGCCCTTTCCCCATAGTGGTGTTCTATTAGAGATGACGTTCAATTAGAGGGTGGCACTCTATTTTTAAACCCTTTCCCTACAGTGTCGTTCTATTAGAGGTGGCGCTCAAATAGAGGTTTTACAATCACTGGATCTCTGAATGCTGTATAAGCTAATAAATTTATTAGCATGCATCAGGGTAATACTGGGGTAACTTGGGGCAAGGTAATATAAATATAGTGCTTTACACAATGCAAATACGTTGATTTGACCTTGCATTACTCTCAACAACTTTTACCAACTCCAACCAGGCTAGTTCTGCTTGACTGCACATGCAGTTATGCATGGCTGATGTAGATGCAACGTTGTGCACACAACCAACCTAGAAATGTTTTTACCACAAGTTAAAGGTAACCATTAAAAATTTTTGCCAGCTTTTTAGGGTTAAAAGCAAAAAAGCCAAGTGTGAGCACCCTATATACTGCTCAAACAACAACTACAAACCAGAAACCATTGGATTTACTTTTAAAAATTTGATCTCAATCCATATCCAAATAATCAAAAAAATCAACAAAGTACATGGCTATGAATTAGGCTATGGATAAGAAATTGTTTCCAACCAGGTCAATTTGCAGCTAAAGCCACAATTCTATCAAACCAATATCTTCATCTAATTAAGCTGTTTAACCTTGTCCCAAACTATCTTGTTCACAGATAGATTTGGGACAGCAGATCTGCTCAATTTACAAACGCATATTTTCAGATCTAAACATCACTGACTCATGTCATATTGGCAAGGAGTAAAAACACACAAATGTTTATAAGTTGCAATAGCAAAAGCAGAAGATAAAAGTAGTAAATTTGTCCCAAATTGCTCCAGTTTACCCAATCATTGCTTCTTTTATTATCCGATCAAATCATACCTGCTTTTTCAATCAAGAATTGCATAATTTGTAGCCAATTTCCTTATTTCTGGTTGCACTACAAATCTGGATATTTAATAACTACGTTGGACTTGATTAGTCATTTAATTTCTACAACTTCTCATGTTCACTTAATGTTTTTTCCAATTTGTGTAAATCCATTTTTCCAAATTTTAGTGTTGCTTAATAATTGGGTAAATGAACACTGTAAGGACTTTTCTACAGGGTAATACAAAGGTTGTCATACATACGAAAAACAATTTATTGTTTAATCATACCTTTTTACCTTGTTATTTTTTATTTAGATACCCTTTAGGGCACACACCTGATTATGCACAATTTTCAAGTACATGGAGTACAAGTTAACTTAAGTGGAGAAGTAAAAAAGAAAGTCCCTAAAAACTAAATATTTCCAGAAAGGAAATGAAAAAAGGAATCATACTATTCAAACCATTTTTCTTTATGAAAATCTGACAAAAATTTTATACCATCAATTATACCAAAAAATTATTCAACAACATTACAAAAATCTTGAAGTACACAACCACAAATAATTAATCATTACTCAAAGTTAATGTGGATCAAGACACACACTATGTATACAAAATAATGGAGCACTTTCTTTTTATATTCTTTAAATAAAAAATTTGGGGGGCAACTTTCAAATTTAAAATTTTGACTATTATTTTTCTTATAAAAGTACTGAAAGACAAAATTTTCAAAAAACGCTTCATTAATTTATGGCAGTGGCTATTTCGCCGTCGACGGCAATTTGCCCTTGGAATCTATTTTGCCGTGATCATTCACGTGTGTTTATATAGCCAAATTTGCTTTAATCGCACCAGTGACTCTGTGGTGTAGTGGATAGAGCGCTGGTCTTGAGATACCAAGGTATCGGGTTCGAATCTCAGCTGGCCAGGGCTTCAAAAGAAAGGCAGTGTACACTGAAGGGGCAGGCCCGGTATGTAAATGTACGGGGCAGTGTACACTGTAGGGGAGTGTGCAGGGTGGGGGATAGACCCCTGGGGGTGCAAAATTTTTTTTTTTGGTTTTTAAAATTGACCAATCAGAGATGACCAAAAGTCACATGTTTAGTACGTCATTAAGATTGACCAATCACAAACAACTCACGGCAAAATAGTCTCTGAGGGTAAATTGCCGTTGACGGCAAAATAGCCACTGCCTTAATTTATAGTTTGACATCTGTACATTTCCTGAAAATTTCTGTCAAATCACTTGATTTCTTTGTTAAAAGCCATTTGAAAACCATGGTGTATTGTGAAAAGATAAAAGACATACCTGAAACCATCTAAAGAAAAGCATCACCAGCTCGCTTGCACAAGCATCAACAGATGCGCTACTACAAGTTCCCAAAGAGTGGGGCAAACATATTACAATGTGAATCGAAAACAATAATAACCATACAGAGCCTGTTACATAATAAATACACATTGCTACAAAAAATAAACTTTACACAAAGAAACCTTTGAATCACCCTGTATAAGTAATGATGAAATAAATAGACAATGCATAAAATAAAGGAAGTGGCTATTTTGATGTTAACGGCATTTTATTCTTGGAGACTATTTTGCCATAATCATTCATTTTATCTTGCCATAATTGCTACAATTCTGCAAGCTACACTGTGGCACTTGGATAGTACATCTACCGTGAAATGTAATGGTTATGGGTTGGAATATTGGTTGGCAGGGCACTTAGAGAACAGCAGTGTATACTGGAGGAGCAGGGCCAGTACGTAAATGTATGGGGTGGTATACAGTGTGGGAAGTGCAAATTTTTCTAATTATTTAAATTGACCAATCAGAAACGACCAAAAGTCACCTGTTTGATATGTCATTAAGATTGACCAATCACAAATAACTCACGGCAAAATAGTCTCCAAGAGTAAAATGCTATTGACATCAAAATACTGCGTAAAATAAACCAAAAAATTATTTAAAAAATTACATCAAAGCATGGCCAAAGAGATTACAAGAATGGAAAATGATATAAATACTGTCTTGGAGTGAGTTGTCATCCATATATGTCAATGAAGTCAACACAACCACAGTTTGAACCAGAAGCACATGCACAGACCAACCTTATAATAACCTACCAAGTTTTTTAAAGCTTGATATTGCTTCTTCAAAAACTCTTCTTCTTCGGTCAGTTTCGAAGAAACCATCTTTCTTCCAAAACAACGAAAATTCGTTGTAAATACGTACCCTTAAAACACCGGCAATTTAGGCCAGCTTGCCAGTCTCACAGTTTTTAAAAGTCAGTCATCTCAAGTGTTGCCAGATTTTCTTCAAATTTCCAGCAGAAATGATACCAAAAAACTAGCGCAAAATAGCCCAACGCTTGCCTGTTGAAAAATTGTCAAAAATTTGCAAAGTTTGTCCATACAGGGTCGTTGCAGTCCAGGCCCGGCACCAGCAAAGTATTTGGTCTCCCATTGATGGCCCTAGACAAACCAGGTTGTGCTTCAGAATGATTTCAAAAAAACTGGCCAACTCTGCTATTGCCGTGATCATTTTGGTAATTTTTTTCGGACGGTAATCTCAAAAAAAAAAACAAAAGGTCATGACCTCATCCTAGCTTTTGGAAAATTGTGCTACGTAGTGCTAGCTGAGCCTGTTTTCGAGTTGTTTTTCATACGAAAATATGCCGGCGACGGTAGCCACTTCCATATCA
Organism: Trididemnum clinides; assembly: GCA_963675345.1. Lineage (NCBI taxonomy): Eukaryota > Metazoa > Chordata > Ascidiacea > Aplousobranchia > Didemnidae > Trididemnum > Trididemnum clinides. Next base: position 29,246,834 of record OY776286.1, read on the forward strand.
CACACAGTTGTCTTGAACTTTTACACTTGTTGTTACTCCAAAAACTAGTCCTAAATAGCCCGAAAAACCGCAATCTGAGACTGCTAAATTTTTCCTACAACGCCCCATCAAAACTAGCCCGATTCCGCGGGAAAACCGCAGAGCTGGCAACACCAACGTCACTAAATAATACAAGAGGGGTCATCTCTGATTTGTGGAATGTGGACTTAAAATGCAGTGGTGGATTAAGGATTTGAGGGACGTGAAACATTAGGCCCCCATTCAACCAAGTAGCCTACTCATTGGAGTCGTTGGTTTTTTTCTTTTGGAGATTACTTCTATTTTGAAGACCTGGATTAGATAAATTTGTTGTAAACAGGTTTTTGGCCCTAATCTTGCAAGCGAAGACCTTATAGGAAATAAGTTCCTTGTGCAACAGCGTGTTGACTGAACCCTAATTGCTGGGAACTATGGCAGTCACAAGGAAGAAAGCACGACAGTAATATTTTATTCCACTAATTCACGTCGCTGTGGCAGATAATCAAAAATCACGTCCTTCTGCCACAACGATCAACAACGAAAGAGAAATGACAGACAACCAGAACCCGTCCTTCCGCCACAACGATCGACGAAGAAAGAGAGCACAAAGGCGCGACACGCTACAACCTCTTTCTTGGAGAATAGGAATGAAATGCACAAACTTATCAAAACTCATGCTTTGACCCAAACTTGTGTATGAAGACCTTTTTATTGAAGATTACCACCATTTTGAAGGGCCAAAAAGCACTTTAGAGAACTTGTCTGGAAGCGGGGCTACTTTCCATTTGGGAATCCCCAAAAAAGTGTACGAAGCAGCTGTCTCACTTGTCTTATTCTAAATCAGCCACCAATACCACGTTCTAACGCAGGGTTTCAAATCGCCAAGTAAATCGTAAAACATCCGGTAAGAGGACGAAATTATTCTTTTATTTGCTGTTGAGAAAATTTGGATGTACATTTGTAAAAAATGCATTTTCCATAAGGTAAAGAGCAATTCTCTTTAACTGTTTTAAACAGGGATGTAGAAGCGGAAGCGGTCCTTTTTCTGTGGAAGCGGAAGTGCAAAAGATCTCCGCTTCAGCTTCTACATATACCGGTAGGTTATTTGACTTGAAAAGTAACTTGGCGAAAACGTTTTGTCCATTTCCCGACGTGACTGAAGTGTTGTTGTTGTGGTTGTTGCCCAATCCCTTCCGAGGTATGGGGGCATGGCGGAAGACCATGGAGTCCCAGAAGGTGGGCAACTTTGAAGGGCTTGGACCAGAGGTCGTATAGAGACAGAGAGTCGCCAAAGAGCGAGCGGCACAAAGAGGTCGTAGCTGGACAGTGTAGAATGAGGTGAAAGGTGTCCTGGGACGGGTTACACAGTCGCTGTAAGGAACGCCACAGCAGCGGCGAGCGATCCTACTCGAAAAAAGACAGGAAGGAATTTTAACTAGGCTTGAAGCTTTATTCAGAGTTTAACAACAGTTCAACGTCAGTCCAACAGTTACCACTTAAATGAAATTAAAACCAACTATTGAATACTTGCTTACATATGCCGTTTGCATACATGCCGTTAAATTCGATATTTCTTTGTCTAAAGAAAAACCACAAATTAACTTAATAGCTAACCTAACCCTTAAATCAATTAGGCTAAAACAAACAATCTAGCTGCTGCAATAAGCTTGCCTGCCACGAGGCGAATGGCCGGCAATCGATTATGGTTGAACCACGCATTATGATGTCATAGAAAGTATTATTCGGTTCAGTGAAAGTAACAGTCGCTGCAAGAAGGATTCTCGATTCTGCCAATTCTAGAAAGATAGGAGTTTAACAGTAAGTTGTGTCAGTTGCAGCAAAGACGAGAGAGGGCATAGCAAGCATGACGAGGGAGTGCAAGTTCCTCAGTGGATATTGAGGGTACCTATGTGTCAAAGAATTTCGATGAGACAGTACGCCTTTAGTCCGAGAAAGACGAGATTGGATATGAGAGGTAAGAAAAGTGAGACTAAAAAGGATTGTAGAGGGCACGACTAGCGCTCCCCTGGCAAGCTCATCAGCTCCGTTGTTCCTCGGGAGGAATTGTCCAGAGACCCATTGTAACCTGACAAAACTGGAGGAGAGAGAAGACAGTTCCTACCAGATCTGCCACTGAGTTTGAGGTAAAAGGAAAGACGGATGGGATGATAAGGTGGAGAGGACAAAGCGAAAGTCACAGAGAAGGATAAGAGAAGAGAAGTGGCAGACTTGTAGGTGCTGGCGAGACCAGCAAAGGGCTTGCAGAAGAGCGCAGGCTTCAGTGAAGAAACTTGAACATACCGGGCTTGCCGAAAAGAAAAGAGTGGCCTCAGTGTCACAAAGAAAGCAATTGGCAAGTACGCCAAGTCGTCTTTGCCGAAACGAAAAGGAAGAGAGCCATCTGTCCAGATTACTGGATCGTGGATTGAGATAGAGTCAAGCTGAGCGAGAGCCGTACCTTGGCAAGATGAAGGGAGATCAGGGCGGGAGGATGGACTTCACATTCAAGAAAGGAAGGTTCCAAGGAAGATAAGAGGGCAAGCAAGAAGAGCCTCTCTAGAAGTAGTAGGAAGCCTGAGCGGGTGAGTGAACGCAAAAGCTCTCCAGGAAGATCTGTAGAGTCTTGGTTTCACTCCAAGTCTGGTCAAACCTGAAATGGGAAAGGAGGTTAGGAGACGAAAAGCCCGCTCATAAGATGATAAGACGACTCCTTGGAGAGGGTGAGACGCCTCAGTGAAGAGAAGTGGGATAGGGGAAAACAAGAGGCAACTGGAGATAGCGTGACTAGCCACTCAGTTAGGCGTTCCAATTTGGTATTATTGGTAATCTTTAGAAAAGGAAACAATCCAAGTAAAGGATAAGTGAAAAGGGGCCGAAGAAAAGAATAAGCTGCACCAATCAACAGCTGCCTCAACGTGGTCGTGCGGTCCCCCAAACCGTTTGGGTTGGGTCGAAGTAATTGTTGGCATTCCTGAGAGTCCCATTTGCCCCGGGCACTCCCCTCACACAAACGGAGAAGTTGCAATCTAAGTCTGAATGAACGTACCACATCAGTAGCGCGAGAGAACGAGAAAAAGCATAAGTAGCATCATCGTAATATCCATTACAAGCACGAAAAAGATAGTTTAGACAATGAAACGTAGACAATAAAAGGATGATTTGATTAAACTTAACTGACCTTTGTCACTGGGTTGAAAAAGAAATTATTCACGACGGAAACAACTTGATCATTCTACATCGGTGCTCTTCAACAAAGGTTCCGCAAAACATGTAGTTAAGTTCCGTGAGCTTTAAGGGTTCAGTAAGGGACCGCGAAGGCTCTTCGTTTATCATTAGTATTTATTTCTTATTTCAGTTTATTGATTTCTTATATGCAGTGGTGTCCCGTGTATATAAATAATAGTAGGTCTGTAATTTCAATTTTGCTCGCTCTATATATCGTGTATACGACCGAAATTTTGCACTTCAGAAAGATTAAAGTCAATACGTGTTGTGGGAACAAACAGAACGTTTGTTTTGATGATTAAAGTTAAAGTTAATTCAAAGTCAGAGGTAGTTGAGGATAGAGAGGAAAAATCCACGCCCTGTCTTTGTAATTTGTTGTTGTGACAACAGGTTATTGACGAGAATTGTGGTTAAAATCTGAGAAGCAGTAAGTCAACATTTGCGAAAGTGGTTGTAAGTAGTGAACGAACTTGTAGCAACTGTTTATTTGTTAAAGTATTTAATTATTTTTAGAAGAGTAGTAACGACATATTTGATTTTCTTATCAGCAATTTGTGATTTTTTAATTTTTGTTAGTGGGGGTTCCATGACAAACGCGAAAGTACATCAGGGATATTGCGATGACAAAAAGGTTGAAGAGCACTGTTCTACATTCAACACAAGTTCTAATACCTAAAGCCGTACGGGCCGAACCCTGTACGGCTTTGGCGGTTAGGCTCCTTGCGCGATTGTTCGAGCTTCAACCGGCCCTTTTCAGGGCCACTCAACTTTTCGAAAGACCTCGCTTCTTCGACTTGGTATGGCGTTTGCAAGGGATCGCCCTGGTTTGAAGAGCAACGCTCGTTGATCTATCCGATCAATTATTGGCGCGCCTTTCGATCAACAGTTTCGGCGTTCGGCGGCGCGAAAAAAGCAGGCGCCTGATTGGGCGCGAACCGCTTGCCGGCTTCGACCAATCGATCGGCGCAACAGATGCTCGGCAGTATATAAGCGCACGAGCGGGTCCCCGGCCACGTCAAATCGCTGAGAAAAATACAATGGCAAGAACAAAGCAAACCGCACGAAAATCGACCGGTGGCAAAGCCCCGCGCAAGCAGCTTGCGACCAAGGCTGCTCGCAAAAGCGCTCCGGCTACTGGAGGCGTGAAGAAGCCGCATCGTTATCGACCGGGGACTGTTGCGTTGCGCGAAATCCGAAGATACCAGAAATCGACCGAGTTGTTGATTCGCAAGCTCCCATTCCAGCGTTTGGTGCGCGAAATCGCCCAGGACTTCAAGACTGACCTGCGCTTTCAGAGCAGCGCCGTCATGGCGTTGCAAGAAGCGAGCGAAGCTTACTTCGTCGGCCTGTTTGAAGATACCAACTTGTGTGCCATCCACGCTAAGCGAGTTACGATCATGCCTAAGGACATTCAACTTGCTCGCCGCATCCGTGGCGAGCGTGCTTAGGCTCGCGTTGTACACAAAACGGCTCTTTTCAGAGCCACCCCATGCAAGCAAACAGAATACAAAAGCGTGTGTGTTTTGGCTAGAGTCGCTTCATTCAAAACTATATAGTCTACTCGTCGCTTTCGAACCACAACGCCGTTGTTGATTCCGTGTCACAAGCAAGCGCAATATGCACAGCTGGTCAACCATTCAATGAAAGCACAGGCTTTAATGCGATGTGAAAAATGAATGAGGCACGACACTCGTTTTCAACATGTGCGGTGGCTCTGAAAAGAGCCGTTTTTCGCTCGAAACCGAGCAGCAAATTATGCCTTCTTCGACGTCTTCTTGGGCAGAAAGACAGCCTGGATGTTGGGCAAAACGCCTCCTTGAGCGATCGTAACACCGCCGAGCAGCTTGTTGAGCTCCTCGTCGTTGCGGATAGCGAGCTGAAGGTGTCGGGGAATGATCCGGGTTTTCTTGTTGTCACGCGCCGCGTTGCCTGCCAACTCTAATATTTCGGCGCTCAAGTATTCGAGAACGGCCGCAAGATAGACGGGTGCGCCGGCGCCGACTCTCTCCGAGTAGTTGCCGTTGCGCAAGAGTCGGTGCACACGACCGACTGGAAATTGCAATCCTGCTCTCGACGACCTGCTCTTTGGCTTCACCTTTGACTTGCCACCGCCTTTGCCGCGTCCTGACATGATTTCGATTTTTCTGCACGTCAATAGAAAATGCTGTCGAAAAATTGACGCAACAGTCCGTTGAAAACGTTTATATATCTGAGAGCGACGTCAAAACGAACAGCCGTTAAAAAAAGCACGAAAGCGCACGCCCAATCGAAGAGACGCCACGTGCTGTGGCACGAGTCATTGGTCGGGTTTTCGATGGCTCATTTGCATAACTCGACATTTATAACCTTTTCTCGAGCGCGACGCAAGGACATTTTCTGACAAAAGTTGAAAAGAACTAACTGGTGATCGACATCATGGCTGCCTTCAAGTGAAACAAAAAAGCCGTAAAAAAAGCGGCGCCGGCCGACAAGCAAAAAAAGAAGCGCTCGAGGCGAAAGGAAAGCTTTAGCATTTACATCTACAAAGTGCTCAAGCAAGTGCATCCCGACACTGGCATTTCGAGCAAGGCGATGAGCATCATGAACTCGTTCGTCAATGACATTTTCGAACGAATCGCTTCGGAGGCGTCGCGTCTCGCTTAGAAAACAATACAATACATTAGAAAATTATAAAACAATACATTGATCGCACAAAATGTAGCTTAGTGGTCTTCATCTCAAATATTTCATGAGAGCTTCAGATAAAACTTTTTATTATTCAATTGTCTCAAGGTGTTCAACATTTGGTGAAGATTTTAACAAGTGAATAAATTTATATCTAAAAAAGTTATAAGAAATGATTAAGTGTCCAACTACATGAACATTTTCAACCAAAGAATATAGGTAGATTTATAAAATTTTGATATGAATTTCAGTGTGTTGTTGTGAGAAGCTGATGTAAATTAGGCGAAATTAAATTGTTTGTTGATCTTTGTTATACAATGAGGCCTAGGAAGAGTAAATTCGATAAGAAAGTTAAATGATGATTGAATATAACTTAGATATTTTGCATATCAATTACGTATAACAGTGTTAGAAATTTAAACTTGAAGCTTGGTGGATGTAATGAAAATAGCTTTAAAGTTGTATGTTGGTGAAGAAATTTATATGGTTTGTACTTTTATCGTAATCACAACGAAATAGTGTTACAAATAGTAATTTTGATTGGAAAGAATAAACCGTACTGTGCAGCTTTTTACCTAAACTGGTAATTTTTTAAGTAATTCGATGCAAATTTGTTAGTATGTGCGGAGTGTATGTCTGTTGGCAGTGATTAGTCTGAGTTTTTTCTTGTCGGTAAATCATGAAAAGCTTTGAAATGGTGCAAGTTCAATCTTGGATAAAGGTGAACAGATTTTACAGCGATTAATGGCAAATATTTTGTTGAATAAATCAATATTAACATGATGAAATAAGTAAGAGCAAAACAATAAACCAAAAACGAATCAATCAGAACGAGGTTATATAATTTTGATAGGTTGAGAAATAAGAATTATTTACGCTTCAGAGTCATGTATAGCAATATCAGAAATTGTGTTTCTTGAAAATAAACGATAAGTTTGAAAGGTTTGTTGTGCAAATGAATGAGTTTAGAAGTTATCAAATTGCGGGTTTGGTAAAAAAACTTGAATGACATTTGAAAATAGCGGGTCGTGATTTTTATGCGAGTCAATACTTGATGAAGATATGAAGGTAAAGTTCAGAAAATATTTTATACGTTTAGATTTTGAGGTGTTAAAAGCATTGAAACAGTTGATTGTGAGGAAAATTGTTTGTTTTAAGGATGGAAAGTGGCTTGTCAGAAAGTTAGTCAAGACTTTCACGAGATCACATTCAAAACGTTTGTGTGTTGGTCACAGCAATTACTAATGAGGTCGCTTAGAAAGACAAATGTAAGTTTATGTTGGATGCTACTATCAGAGTTTGTTCGCTTCTAGCAGAGCATTAGATTTGAGAAAGCCAGTAGAAAAACGTTTAGCAACAAGTTCAGATTTTACATTTTTAATTAATGGGTTATACTTAATACAACAGCATTGAAGTTGTTTCATAAAAATAGATAGTAAGAGATTTTGTAATGAATCAACTTGGCGTATTTGAAAATGTGTAATTGCAAACGTGTGTAGCAGTGATTACGTATAACAAGTGTATAATGGATATCACTTAATGTAGTTTTGCGAGGATTTAGGTAAAATTTTTGATTTATCTATGCGGGAGATAATATGCTAAGAGAAGTTTTATTTTAGTTGAAAGTTGTGAATTACAAATAATGGTTTCAAATAGATCAAAACTTAGTGCAAGAGTTTAATTGTACGAAACAAAAGTCTTTGATCAGCTAAGACGACTTGTCACAATGCATAAGTAGGTTTGTTCAAGTGCTTACGAATTAACGGTTAAGTTGAAAATTTTGGTTAAAAGCAATGAGTTTTAGATTGGTGATAGCACAGAGTCAGATTGGTTTTGAAGTTTTCTATTTGTGGTTTTTAGCAAACAATGAAAAGTTAAAGAATTGGATACAGTTGATTCTTCCTTCGTCAATAATGCAGTAGATGGAAAACACTGAGTTTGATAAAAAATAAAGCATAATTTTTGTGTTTTGTTTTACTGATGTTCTACAAAAAGGCTAAAAGTTGTGCTTATTTCTATGTAGGTGAGCTAAGTACGCTGTGAAAATTACGAATTTTATGTTAACGTCCTATAAAAAATGTTAAAAGTTGTGCTTATTTCTATGTAGGTGAGCTAAGGAGACTGTGAAAACCCTGAAATTTATGGTAATGTTCTACGAATAATGTCAAACGTTGTGCTTATTTCTATGTATATGAGCTAAGGAGACTGTGAAAACTACAAATTTTATGGTAATGTTCTACGAATAATGTTAAAAGTTGTGCTTATTTCTATGTAGGTGAGCTAACTAGATTGTAAAAACATGAATTTTATGTTGGTGGATTTAAAATTCGCTAATTTCTAAATGAAATCTTAAAACAGCGTGATGATAGGATACAATTTTGGTTTGTAGTTGTATGAAAAATGAATGTAAATTTGAGGTGAATGTTTTATGATTTGCGCACAATTAAAGATAAATCTTTTCGGTTTTACGATGTAAACAGTAGTGATTAAAGTGAGTTATGGTGTTTAAAAGAAAATGAAAACGCAATTTTAAAGAGAATGGAGAGAGTTATGGTGAGAGCCATGTGTGGTCAGAAAATTATTGACAAAAAAACTGATGAACAGATGGATATGCTGGGGTTGATAGTAAACCATTTTTGAAGTTCTGCTTTGACTTGTGATTGGTTAAAGATTTGCTGACGTGATGTTGATGTTTCCGTTTGCATCAGATTTTTGTTGATAATAATCTTAGCTGATTTTCTGACTTTGAAAAATATGAGTTTTGTGTTGGTGGTTTAAGAATTTGATAGTTTTTACTTAAAACAGTGTTATAACAGGATACAATTTTTTGTTTTCTAGTTATATGAAAAGATTCTGTCAATTAGATGCGTGGAGAATGTTTACAAGTAAAAATTGAACAATTATTGAAGTAGCCTCCAAACACAATAAAGGCTCAATCAAGTTGTCTTGACATTTGTTTTCAAGTTGTTATTTACAAGTTGTAATTTACAAGTTGGTACACGTTGTCTTGTATTTACAAGCTGTTACAATGTACTTCAAGTTCATGTATCAACACGTTCGGAAATGACGTATCAGGACGTTCGGAAATGACGTATCAGCACGTTCGGAAATGACGTATCAGCACGTTCGGATATGACGTATCAGCACGTTCGGAAATGACGTATCAACACGTTCGGAAATGACGTATCAGCACGTTCGAAAATGACGTAGTCCACCACAATTCCACCACAAAAAAGGGGTCGAAATTTATATTACATACTACTGACGTCATATGCAACCTTCCTATTGAAACTAGAGTGGGAAGCCAATTTTACTCTGTGCGATATCCTGATTGCAACGTAGTGTAGCGACGCGACGTTCATGAATTTCGTCAACTTTCGGTAAAGTTGCAAAACTTCGTCCGTAATGTTTTGATTGTGCAAATCTATCAGTGTTGTTCAAAAAACCTTGTGACCTCCCTTTGAGGAAACCTTGGCTGCGCCACTGCCACTTGTGTCCAGCTGACAATAGGAAGGTTGCATATGACGTCACATATTTCGCGCCAAAAAAGTGGCTAACCAAAGGCTTTAATTTATGTTGAAATGGTATAGGGAAAACACCAACTTTTGAGGTTATTTTGAAAATTAATGAGAAATTATTTAAAAATTGGAATGAATTATTGCTAGTTCGATCCTCGGAAACAAATAGATTTGATTAAAAGCAATTTGGTTGAGACTAAGTCTTTCAGTTGGCTAGTCTAAACTTAGTACTGTGTGCCAATTAAAAAAAATTGCCCTTTAGAAAATTGCCATCTAAAAAACCATTTGCTCCTCAGTTAAAAATAACTCTATACCGATTAGATGCTCGTCGGTAGATTAGCAAAAACAACCTTTATCTGATCATTACTACCGGTATCGTAAGCTTGTTTGTTGTGTCCATGGGCAAAGCAATTGATGGTATGCCTCCATCTTTATGAGACACACAGGTGATGGGGCCACGCAGTCTACCCATCGTAGTGGCCCAGTCGGACGACAAACATGCAAACAGAGCATTAGCTCATACACATGAATAAATGAATCAGTATCGTAAGTTTTTTAATTACCCTTGTTTCAGCAGCTTAGGTAATAGGTCAAAAAACTGTTTAAGGAGTAGTTAAGATCACAAAATTACATATGATATATCAATATGACTGGTCTGCAATCAATATTGATAAAAAGTTTTTGATTTTTTCCAACAATAACTAATCGAACATATGACAAACGGTACAGAAGTCTGCCCTGTCATTTAGGCTACAGTATGACCTAGGTTTTTAACTCTTCAGTATGCTTATGCAACTAAATATACCATATAAGTTGCACATTACAATTAACCTAAACTCAGCATTCCCAAACATGCTGATTAATCGAATATGAGACCCTCACAGAAGCTGGCTACAAATAAACCTGCATGTTTAGCCCATAAAATTAGCCCAACTAGTAGCAATAACAAGCAAACCTTAGAACCTCTTATCTCACTTTGATTTCAGATTTATTCCTTAACATTAGTAAAACAACATATTTAACGTTCATTTAACAGCTGTCACGTTTATTTATTTGATTTGCAAAAAACGATATCACTGCTATTCAATTCAATGCAAAAACACTGAAAGTGGTCAGCCACTTTATTCGAAAGCGCATTTTGATGACGTTTGATCACGTGCGTGCAACCTTACTATTTGAATAAAAATTTGCAATGTGGCGATGATGCGTAAAAATTAATTATGTGTAAAATCTAACCAAGCGAAACGCAGAAGAAACACAAGCCGTAGTAATTCAGTGGACTTTACTAGTAGGCTACCCAACGTTATCAACTAATGTGGTGTCAATGGTGGCATGTGAAAGCACGCAGTGCTAATGTGTTGTTAGGAAACGAACTGATCAATAAACAGTTTACTTATAGCCTGGTTGACAGGCAAAGTTGAATATTCAAGTTCCCACTATATTACTCTTTTTTTTTATAATTAAGCCTAACTAACTTGCTAACTGGAAGTATGCATCTTCGTCCTATAGTTTTGTACTGGGCTGTAGTTGTAGCTTAGCTTTACCAATCATCATGTTTTTAACTGTTTATTGTTTTTAGGAGTTGGCGTTGAAGAAGCAGATGATTATTTTAAGCCTAGCCTGCATTTAGCTGTTTAAAACTCAGATCAACTAACAACATTGTGATCAGCTGGTAGGGTTGCTAGTACCTGCGTACAGGGTAGGCCTAGGCTAGCCTTGTTTACAATGACAGCAACAACTCAATTTTTATTACTTTTGTGGAAAAATTACCTACTGCAAAAGAGACGTCCTATTGCCACGACTGTTGAACTGTTATTGCCAATATTTTTTGTTGCCATTCTTATTGCAATCAGAAGCATAATTGTAGTGACCGAAGTCAAGAATACTACCATATGGAAGTAAGTTTTGTCTTGGTGTATACTCTAGTGCAGTGGCTTTGTATATTCTTTGTCCAGGTGCTACTTTTGCCTTTAAAAAATTTTCATGCCTTTAATTGTTGTATAGTTCTTTTTAAGCAGTGGCTATTTTGCCGTCGACGGCAATTTGCCCTTGGAATCTATTTTGCCGTGATCATTCACGTGTGTTTATATAGCCGCATTTGCTATGATAACACTAGTGACACTGTGGTGTAGTGGATAGAGCGCTGGTCTTGAGATACCATGGTTGCGGGTTTGAATCTCAGCAGGCCAGGGCATTAAAAGAAAGGCAGTGTACACTGGAGGGGCAGGGCCGGTATGTAAATGTACGGGGCAGTGTACACTGGAAGGGAGTGTACAGGGTAAGGGGTAGATACTGGGGGTGCAAAAGTTTTTTTTTGGTTTTTAAAATTGACCAATCAGAGACGACCAAAAGTCACATGTTTAGTATGTCATTAAGATTGACCAATCACAAATAACTCACGGCAAAATAGTCTCTGAGGGTAAATTGCCGTCGACGGCAAAATAGCCACTGCCTTCTTTTTATCAAAAGCACATTGTCAGTATTTCCTAGAAACGCTTTTAATTGCGTTTCTACAATCAGTATTTTTTGAGAAAGTGAAGGAAACCCATTTTACAATTAATTGTTCATTGTGACGTCATGTGAAATCCTGAATAGGTGAAATTTATTAAAGTTAATTTGTCGGTACTGTTTTTTGTTTAGGCAGTGGCTATTTTGCCGTCGACGGCAATTTACCCTCAGAGACTATTTTGCCGTGAGTTGTTTGTGATTGGTCAATCTTAATGACGTACTAAACATGTGACTTTTGGTCATCTCTGATTGGTCAATTTTAAAAACCAAAAAAAAAAAATTTGCACCCCCAGGTCTCTATCCCCCACCCTGCACACTCCCTTGCAGTGTACACTGCCCCGTACATTTACATACCAGCCCTGCCCCTTCAGTGTACACTGCCTTTCTTTTAAAGCCCTGGGGAGCTGAGATTTGAACCCAATACCTTGGTATCTCAAGACCAGCGCTCTATCCACTACACCACAGAGTCACTGGTGCGATAATAGCAAATTTGGCTATATAAGCACACATGAATGATCACGGCAAAATAGATTCCAAGGGCAAATTGCCGTCGACAGCGAAATGGCCACTGCCTTTTGTTTAAGCTAAAAACTGCCCTCTTGAGTCAAAAAATGCAATTAAACAATTTTTTCTTTGATTGCAATATCATCATGATGTCACACACCTTCTAATGACACTCACTCTAGGGTGGTGATCAACCATGCCTAGTTTCATGCTGGTATGTCCAGCAGTTTCACAGGAATGAAAACACACACCAACAGAATTGCGTTTTATGGCATAGATTAGGAATTGCCTCGGCAATTTTTAAGTAATTTGGATATATTCCATATACTAAGCAATTATTTATTGAGCCACACAAAATGGAGATAATATTGATTTTCTAATTTAGACAAACTTATTGACATTGTCAAGTCTAATAGCTTTATTGTCACTCAGCAAGTAAATTATAGTGCTAACTTCTTCAAGTGTTGACAATTGTGGAAAAAGAGAGTTTTAAACCAATGTGTTGTCCTTTGTCATCTTTGAAATTGGCCAATGCATCAATATTTATGACATTTCATGACTTATAGCAACACAATATTTAATACTATGAATAGCAGAGAATCACTCAGCTTTACAGTGCTCAACAGCAAACTTGCCAGAGCAGCAAAATTTTTTTTTTACAATTACAGATTAAACACTAAAACCACAACTGTCTGTTTGGCCTTGAGGCTCATCAGGTGGTACATCTTATTTAAATAGAATACAGTTGAAATATTAAAATAGAACTATATGGAATATAGTTCTGTTTGAATAAGATATACCACCTGATGAGCCTCAAGGGAAAACAGATTGTTGTGGTATTAGTGTTTATTCTGTTGTTGTACAAATAAGAATATTTATTAGACAGTGGCTATTTTGCCGTCGATGGCAATTTACCCTCAGAGACTATTTTGTCGTGAGTTATTTGTGATTGGTCAATCTTAATGACGTACTAAACATGTGACTTTTGGTCGTCTCTGATTGGTCAATTTTAAAAACCAATTAAAAAACTTTTGCACCCCCAGGTCTCTATCCCCCACCCTGCACACTCCCTTCCAGTGTACACTGCCCCATACATTTACATACCAGCCCTGCCCCTTCAGTGTACACTGCCTTTCTTTTAATGCCCTGCCAGCTCAAATTCGAACCCACAACCATGGTATCTCAAGACCAGCGCACTATCCACTACACCACAGTGTCACTGGCATAATTATAGCAAATACGGCTATATAAACACACGTGAATGATTGCGGCAAAATAGATTCCAAGGGCAAATTGCCGTCGACGGCAAAATAGCCACTGCCTATTTATTACTATGTGGTTTTTCCAAACTTTGACTACCAACTTACAGATGTAAACCCACATATGTATGATGCAAACAGCACTTATTTGTAGTTTGGTATCTTGCACTTTTAATTTCATATATATTTGTAGGTTGTTAGGTCACATGCAGAAGTTTTTTGGTTATAGTATTAGTACAACTGCAAAGACAGTGCTTGTTGTGGCAGTCACTATGTTTTTTTTGCTTGCCTAATATGACATAATAAAAATGGCAAAAACGTGGTTGAAATCACAACAAGAAAACTTTTTTATGTGAACTTTTCTTCTCTGTTTATTCAGAAGATGACATATTTCTTCAATAAACACATGTGGTATGCCGTTTTTTTCGTTTGGAGTTGAGGAAATTTTGTTTTGATGCAAGTAAACAGTATTTATTAAGGCAAGCAATAATGGTCACAAAATTAGTTGTGAAAAAAACAGTAAAAGTAACCAAATATTGGTCAATGTATCGAAAAGAAATAGTCAATTCATTGATAAGTGGCTGATACTCAGGCTTTTCAATGTGTAGCTCAGTTTTCTCAGTCAGTCTATGTCAATGTTTAACACAGTGTTCTCAGTCAGTCTATGTCAATGTTTAACACAGTGTTCTCAGTCAGTCTATGTCAATGTTTAACACAGTGTTCTCAGTCAGTCTCCACTGCAAATAAATAGATTTTTTGTTGATATATTTGATAACATTGTGGACTGGATGTAATGGACTATTAAACTGTAAGAAAAATTTGAATACAAATGTAAAAGAAAAAAAGACAATTAAATGTAGCGATGCAAAGAAGGCATGGCACCATGCAATCTGCTGTTATAAATGCGTCCGACGTTTTTACCTACCATTACTATTTTACTCCTTAAAGTATATTTGCCTTTTTTAAAAAAAAGTTGAACCCTACTGTAAGCATTGTTTAAAAAATGGTTGCAACTCAAATTAACTACCCATTTAGAAATTACTAGTTACTTGTGAATTTTGGTGATATTAAACTATCATATGTTCCTTCTTTTTGCAGTGAGTTTACTGTTGATCACTTGCCTGCTACATTTGGGAGGGCTTTACCATCCAGTGATAAGTGGATTGTGGCATATACTCCAAACAACAGTGATATAATTCATGACATAATGCGAAACTTCAAAACTCGTTTAAACACAAATATTCCAAAACCTGACCTAGAAGTGATCTGTAATATTGGTAAGTTATTCTTCATCTTTTATGCTCATTATATTGCTTCACCAAAATGCAGTCTCAATCGTAGTGTACTGATATGATACAACCCTATGGCATTGATTACTCCTTTTTAGCATATGCCATTTTATTTTTTCACACTTCTATTGACATAAATTAACAATGTAATTTAATAATCGTAGAAAAGTGACAAATCAAAATCGATTATTACTTTGAGCTGTTGATAAATATTATGAATGGCAGTGCATGTTACCAGACCAAGCTTTTTATGATGCTTTCATCAAGAAGCAGTGACGTTGTTGTTGTTTTGGTACCAACAGTGGCTTCATGCTCATGTTTTTACCTGAAGCCCGTTGCACTTTTTTGTCATGACTAAGTAAACTCTTTTTTTATTTCACCCTTCTCATTACCTCTTTTGCTGAGCACCAAGCGAGAAATGAGTAAATACCATTTTTAAAGACTTTGATATGACTTGATGTGGGAATTGAACCAAAGTCTAGCAACTCTGAAGCAGATGCTTTAACCATTACTTCACTGCGCTGGTGGACAGTGACAGAATTCCATCAAAAAAGAAGGGCTGGAATTCTTGTTGTACTTGAGTAGAATAAATTCGTTTATGTAGGAACTCGCATCCTTTCCATTTGCACATTTTAACAACCATGTGCTACTGACTTGTTTACAATTGTGCAACTTACGTTCAAAGGCTTGACATACACTGGTAAGAAAGTGTTCACTTTACCTCTTTGCTTCAAAGTCGATTTCTGCCACTGATGAGAGCATTAAACAAAGCAAGTGTCCAAAACCACTTTTTCCAAAGCTATATTCAACTGTGCTATAGGTAACCGTCGACTTGGGTGGACTTTCAACAAGGGCAGCAATGATCATCTGTTCGAACCTCACAGTGACTGTGTTGTATTCTTGTAAAAAGCGCTTTACAGCAATTTTAACTGACTGGTTCTATTGCTTTACAGCTTGTGATAAAAGTGCACTGTGCCAGCTTTGTTAGTATTTTTTGATCTTGGTTGAAACTAGTGATGTACCGATACCACATTTTCAGCCGATACTGACACCAGCATTTCTGCACCAATCAACAGCCGCCTCAACGTGGTGGTGTGGTCCCTGACCCCGTTTGGGTTGGGTCAAAATAGCTGTTGGCCTTCCCGAGGGTCCCAGTTACCCTGGGCACTCCCCTTTATTTTTTTGCTATGCTGCCCCCTGAATGATCGCAGAAGGGCAGCACACAGCTTCTTCAAAATCGATCGCTTGTTTTCTCTTTTTCTTTTCTCCTGCCTCTCTCTTGCCCTTCTTTGTCTCCTCATTCTCCTCCTTCTCTTGATGAGCAGTAACGTTCATCCCAACCGTGGCCCCATTTTTCCTTGCTCTGTGTGCACTGAAAATGTGACCTGGCAGGGCAAGTCAGTGCAATGCTGCGCTTGCTCCAAATGGGTCCATCTAAGGTGCTCACAACTTTTCCTCTCCAAATTCAGAGCTCTTGGCAGCTCTCACTCTTGGAGCTGCCCCCCCTGCCAAATCACTATGACTCCCTCTTTGGGCTCCTCCGACATGTATACCTCCACTGTACAATCTAGCCCTGCCTCTGCTAATGCTGCTCTCTTGCCCCACCCTCGTCTCCAAACCTCTTATCTCCCATCTGCCCATTATATATCCTCTCTCTCTGCCCCCCCACCATCGTCCCTTGCTTCTGGCTTTCCTTCTGTGCCTCCTGCCTCCACTCCCCCCGGACTCTCTCAGGGTTCTTCAATGGAATGCTGGAGGTCTTCGAGCCAAGAGCACTGAACTACTCCACTTTCTTTTGTCCCATCCTGTCGACCTTATCTGAATTCAGGAATCCAATCTTAACTCATCTTCCTCTTTCCGAATTCCTGGATTCTCTGCTCTGCATTCTGATCGTACCCACTCCCGGTCTGGCATTCTCTTCTGATGCCATGCACGCTAGCAGTGGCAGTGTCATTTTGGTCAGGCAGGGCCTATCCTTTTCTGAACTTTCTACCTCCACTCTTTCTTCGCTTGATCCTTACTCTGATTACGTAGGGATCAACATCTCTCTTAACAACTCCTCCTTGGTGTCATTTCTTAATGTGTATGCCCCCCCTATTTGCTCCTCCCCAACAGATAGCAGAATCGACTCCTTTTCTCCCTCCATTCTTTCCTCCAGAAATCTCTTCATTTTGGGGGATTTCAATTACCATCACAACCTTTGGGACTCAAGAGTTACTTCTGACCCCTGCGGGGAGGAAGTATTTGACTGGGTCATCTCCTCTGACCTCCTCCCCCTCAATGACCCTGACACACCCACCCTTCTCCATTGCTCCTCTGGCAGTCGCTCCTCTCCTGACATCTCCTTTGCTCCCTGTTCTCTTGTCCTTTCTTGCTCCTGGGAGGTGCTTCAGGACCTTGGTTCTGACCACCTACCAATTCTTCTATCCATCCTTCTCTCTCCGGTCTTTTGCCCCAATGAGCATCCCTCCTTCCTTCAATTTTCAGAAAGCTTGCTGGGATGGGTTTGCCCCCTCTTTTTACTCTCACTGTCCTTCAGCAGAGGAATACTCATCCCTTTTCTCTGCTGCTGCTCTCTTTACCTCTCTGGTACTGAATGCGGCCAAACCTTCCATTCCTTTCGGTCACATCAAACGCCCTCCTAAAGACTGGTGGTCTGCTGAGGTGGAAAGTGCGGTCAGTGAAAGACGCAAGGCTTTTGCTGCCGCTCACAGAAGTGATGATAATCACCAGGCTTGCATCTCTGTTTCTTGACGAACCTGGTCAGTCATCACCAAGACCAAGGCTGAGGCATGGCACACGACTTGCTCTTCTCTTTCACCTAAATCTGTACACTCTCTTCTTCGCTCTATCACTGGCTCATCTTCCTCGTTTTCCTCCTATCCTAACTTCCCCAACTGCCCTTCTCCCAGGGAGTCGGCTTCAATCTATGCTGCTTACCTGAGATCTTCAGAGGCCACATTTCCATTTCTCAGCCAGAGGCCACCTCTCTGAGCTCTGTCGAGCCACATGCCCTGTGGAGTCTCACTCGTCCTTTTGCTCTCCTTTCACTCTCCTGTTGAATTTCTTGCGGCTGCCTCCAACCTCTCCTCGTCCACTGACACTGGTTCAGACAAAGTTGCCTATCCCATGCTAAAGCACCTTCCTCACTTTGGCATGGATTTTCTTCTTCACATCTTCAATCTTTCCTGGTCTTCACATTCCTTTCCTTCCATCTGGAAGACATCTTCCATTATTCCCATCCACAAGATGGGAAAGCCTCTCGACTCTCCTATTTCCTTCCGGCCTATCTCTCTCACCTCCTGCGTATCCAAGCTGTTTGAACGCATCATTCTATCTCGTCTACTCTTCTTTCTGGAATTTAATTCCATTCTCTCTCCCTGTCAGGCCAGTTTCTGCCCTGGACGATCTACACTATATCAAATTCTGTTGCTTTTTCAGTCCATTTCGGATGGGTTTAACAAACCCAGGCCGGGCTCTTGGACAATCCTGTCTACTATCGATTTCTCTAAAGCTTTTGACTCTGTCTGGCATCCCGCCCTATTCCACAAACTCATTTTGGGTGGCCTCCCTCCTTGCTTTGTTCATTGGACTCGATCTTTCCTTTCTGATAGGCACGCTTCTGTGGTCTATCAAAATCACAAAAGTCGTTGCTTTCGAGTCCGTTGAGGTGTTCCGCATGGATCCGTTCTGGACCCTGTACTTTTCTCTCTCTTCATTAATGATCTTCTGGCCTCTCTGCCTTCTTCCATCAGCTGCTCTCTTTGCGCTGACGACCTGGCCATTTGGTCCTCCTCCCCCTTGGTCCACACTGTGGAGGAGGCCACACCAGGAGCTCTGTTTTGATTGGAGCGCTGGTCTGAGTACTGGTGTCTTCCTCTCAATCTGAGCAAATGTGAGGCCTCTTTCTTCTCAGTGGATCCCCACCAGGCTAACCTCCAACCCAACCTCCTCCTACTTGGCTCCTGCCTCCGTTTCAATCCAACTCCAACTTTTCTTGGGGTCACCTTTGACCACACTCTTTCCTTTTCTAAGCATGTATCTATGCTGAATGCCAAGTTTTTCCCACATCTCAAGGCCTTATGCTGTATCTCTGCTTCCTCATGGGGCCCGTCTAAGGAGTCCCTTCTCTCTTCTGTATAAATTTTCTCTTTGGTCCCTTCTCACTTCTCGCTTCACCCGGATGGTTTCCTTTCCTAAGCACTACCAATATCACCAAATTGCCTCTTGTCCTCCCCTATCCCTCTGCTTCTATCCGAGGCTTCTTTACCTTCCTTACGAGTCACCCTGACTCATTTCACTCTTTTATCTTACGAGCGGGTTCTTTGTCTCCCAACCTCCTTTCCCATCTCAGGTTTGGCCAGACTAGGAGTGAGGCCAAGACTCTGCAGATCGTCCTGGAGAGCTTTTGTGTCCACTCACTCGCTCATGCTTCCTTCTACTTGTTCTAGGGAGGCTCTTCTTGCTTGCCCACCCTTTCCTCCTTGGAATCTGCCTTTGTTCATGGTGGAGTCCACCCTTTCCTCTCCATGTTCTTGCTCTGATCCCCCTCTTTTGCCAAGGTGCAGTTCTCGCCCACCTTGACTCTCCCCCTCATGATCTGGTGCTTTAGACAGACGGCTCTGTTCCTTTTCCTTTTGGTAAGGGCGGCTCCGGCGTTCTTGCCAACTGCTCTGTCTGTGGCACTGAGGCCACTTTTTCCTTTTCAGCAGGCCCAGTATGCTCAAGTTTTTCCGCTGAAGCCTGCGCCATTCTGCACGCTCTTTGCTGGTCTCGGCAGCACCATAAAGTTCGCCATTTCTCTTCTCTTCTACTATCTGACTCTCGTTCTGTCCTCGCCACCCTGTCCTCTCCTCTATCTTTTCTCTTATCTCAAACTCTGTGGCAGATCTGGCAGGAACTGTCTTCTCTCTCCTGTTCTATCAGACTACAATGGGTCCCTGGACACTCGTTTCTCCTGGGGAACGATGCAGCTGATGAGCTGGCCAGATGGGGTGTGCTACTTGCGCCCTTTGCAATCCCTTGTGGTCTCTCTCCTTTTACCTCTCGTATCCACTCTCGTCTTATCTCGGACTGGAGGCATACTGTCTCATCAAAATTTTTTGACACACAGTTCCCCTCGATTTCCACTGAGGAACTTGTGCTCCCTTGTCATGCTTGCTGTGTTCTCTCTCGTCTTTGCTGCAACGGACACAGTCTTCTTTTAGGTTCTTATCTCTCTGGGATTGGCAGAATCAAGAATCCTTCCTGCAGCGCCTGTGGACACTTGTCCCAGGACATCTCTCATCTCATTCTGCACTGTCCAGCTATGGACTCTTTGTGCCGCTCACTCTTTGGCAACTCTCTGTCTCTTCTCGACCTCTGGTCCAGACCATGGGGAGTTGCCCAGCTTCTGGGGCTCCATAGTCTTCCGCCATGCCCCCATCCCTAGGAAGGAGTCAGGTAAACAACAACTACAACATACCAGCATTTAGAATCGATACCGATACTGCCAATACCACTGATGATTTTTCATTTATTAAGCACTATCAATAAAAGTTTTTGTAAGCAGTATCAAAGAATGTATTTAGTAAATTTAGCTTTTTGTTGCATTTTGAATTTTTTCTAGGTATTTATTTATCATTATTCATTACAATATTATTGCAAATCTGCAAAAGAAAGTTGAACAAATCAAGCAGCATTTTTTTATAACAGAATACTATACCAATGGATTGAATACCATTATTCAAAGAAAGTTGGCTTAATAAGATCAAAAAAATAAAATATGAAAGTAACAATGCTGTAACTGAAGAAAAAAACAAACTTTACAACGTAATGAAAACACCTTGGCAAGTGAAAATTAAAACGTATTAATAAAAAAGTATTGGCCAGTTGCAGCTATTATCAAACAAGCAGCACTCAAATCAAAACTAAAAAGTATATACTACTAAACTGCAGCTTTTCTAGCAAAAAAACAGCTTGGTAGGTCAACGCGATGGCGTAGTGGTTAGGGTGTCCGCTTCGCAGTCAGTAGACTTGGGGTTCATACCCCTTGTCAAGTCATATAAAAAGACTTTAGAAAATGGTATCTGTAGCTTCCCTGCATGGCCCTCGGCATTTATGGGAGGTTGTGGAGAAGAAGCCAGCAAGTTCGCTTGTTGTATCCTTGGGCAAGGCACTTAACTGGACACCCCACCTTTATGTGGAAGACAGGTGACCCGGAAATAGCAACTCCCAAGCGAGTCGGACTTGCCGTCCAAAACAAAGCGATACATCGCTTGTGAATGAAAGATAAATATGGCAAATAAAAAAAAAAACTGAAAAATGTGTATACCATACTTAAAAGAATCAAAACCATTCACAAACTGCACACTCTTTTCATCAAACAAACTGCCCTCATATTAAGGTCAAAGCTAAAAACTAAAAAAGTTGACAAAAAAGAATTATCCGATCGCAGCTTTTCCAGCTAAAACAGACTGATAAGTCTAAACGAAAAGTGTACATAAATATATAAAAAGCACCGCCCTTGTAAGTCAAAACTAAAAATGATGACAAAAATGCAGCCTTTTCAGCAAAAGCACCTTAGCAAGTCAAAAAACTACAGGTGTACATAAAAAAAAATAAAGCATAGCCCTCATTAGTCAAAACTGAAAAAATGTAGACAAAAAGGATTAGCAAATTGCAGCTTTTCCAGCAAAAAGGTTTTGGTAAGTTACTAAGTCAAAACGAAATTAAGTGTCTAAAATACACTCCATAGCAAAAAATAAAAGTATAGTACCAGTACATAAAGAAAGGTCTTTCAAAATATTATCCAAGTGATTTAATTGTACTTAAAGTCAAATAATCTGATGTTAGTTTAGGAACATCAGATGTTCCCCTGTTTGTGGAAGCAATCGATTTCTGTGTGGCATGAAAATGTTTCCACCAGTACTAAAAAGCCTTTTACTCTCTATTGAAGATGGTGGAGCACATAAGAATTTATTGGCGAGACCACTTAATAAAGGATAAGGAACTAGATGCTATTGCCACCATTCCAGAGGATATTTGTTATTGGAAATCAATGGTTCCAAAATATACTTCTGAAATTCAGATTCAATAAGAGACTCTTTTGACTTTGAGGCACAGTGTTCACTGGGCTCTTTTTGCATTTCAGCAAAGCATTAGTCAAAGTCAAATTGGTCTAAATCACTGCTATCGTTTGATAGGGTACTTACATCATTAACAATGGTCACACTTTCTTTTGTTTGTGTGTTACTGCCACCAGTTGATGTCACATTTTCGTCTTTTAGGGTTTCATAAGTCTGAAGCACAAGATGTTGCAAAGGTTCATGTGTATATACTCCAACTGAACTGGACCGAATTGTATTCATGAAAAATCGGTCCTTGTACCTTGGATCCAAAAATGTTGCCAAAATTATGTCACGGTTGTCACAGTATTTGCCATACCTTTGAATAATTGCTGCTTGCAATTTAGACAAAGTGGTACCAATACCATGTGCAGCAATCGGATTTTATTGTACCTTGGATCCAAAAATGTTGCCAAAATTATGTCACGGTTGTCACAGTATTTGCCATACCTTTGAATAATTGCTGCTTGCAATTTAGACAAAGTGGTACCAATACCATGTGCAGCAATCGGATTTTTCTGGACTTTTGTAATAAAAGCCTCCAAGAAAGTGATTTGTGGTATGATTTCAGAAATCAAGAATTGTTTTCTGCTCAGTGATACCGCGACTTCATGAAACTTTCTTAAAACCGAAACTAATTTGCTCAACAAGTTCCATTTGTTTCCATCCAGAGATAGGAGGTTTTGAGCATCAGATAAATATGAGACGATTGCCTTTTTTTTGTTCAACCATTCGTGGCAACATTAAAAATGTGCTGTTCCATCGTGTAGTAACATCCTGGACTAATGAATGCTGAGGAATTTTATGTTCTTGAAGTTCATTTAATTTCGCACATGCCAAGGATGAATGACTAAAATGGGATACAATGCTTCTACATTGAGCTATAGCACCAGCGATAATTCTTTGGTCCTGCAAGGAATCTTTAATCACCAACTGAAGTGTGTGTAAAAAACAAGGTAAACTTTGACAACCAGCAATGTGTATGCCTTTGGTAATATTTGCAGCATCGTCAGAAACAATAATGTGAACTTTGTTCTTCGCAATATTATAATCACTCAGCACACCTTGCAACAAAATGGATATGTTTGCAGCAGTATATAATTCATCAAATGGTACTATGAGAACTAGTTTTCATCTAGATATAAAGTTTTCATCTAAGCAGTGCCCAGTAACACTCAAGAATGAATGATTACTTACATTTGTCCATATATCAGTTGTGAAACTGATGTTATATGCATTGTCGACAAGAGTTTGCACTTTGTGTAGCACAGACTTATGAATTGTTGGAATCATTTTTTCCTTGAAGAATTTTCTGCTGGGCAGTTCATAGTTTGGCTTTAAACATTTCATAAGCTTGTTGAACCCTACATCTTCAACTATGGAAAATGGCTGACAACAATTATCATTTCAGCTACTGAATTGTGGATTGAAGTTGCCTGTGAACTGTTGATGTCCCAAATGTTTTTCAATGACAGAGTTTCTTCTAAAGTAAGTTGAGTAGACCTGGTGTCTTCTGGGCTATTACAGCAACTACTGCCAGCGTTTGACATCTTGGAAGATTTTATCATTGTTATGTCAGCTCCTTTTCGCTTTAACTACGATTTATCCACTACTTCTTTTGTGGCTTTTATTTTCTTTTCCAATTCATCTTTGTGTTTGCATTGTAAATGTTTTCTTGAATTGCTGGTGTTACATTTTTCCTCATCACTCCTTCCTCTCGAAAATTTATTGCTACATAAATGGCACATAACTTTTTTGGCATTTGTAGCTTTAACATTAATAAATTTCCTTACAATGTTTTTCTTAGAAGTCATTTTTGTTAACCACTGCCTCTGAAGCTAAAAGAGAAGCTGAAACTTACACAATATTTTTAATATGTATATTTATATAAACACAATATTGAGTGCTGCACGATGTTTGGGTCCTGTTTTTTTTTTATATTTATACTACGAAAAAATAAAACAAAAAAATTTTATTTTTATTTTGTGCTTAAAAAGTATTGGTTAGTATCGGCTATATTTAACCAATACCGATACTACTAGCCGATACCATAAAAATAGGCCGATACTACCGATACCGATACTTAAGTATCGGTACATCTCTAGTTGAAACATCAATTTATTCCAATATAACAATTCAAGGGTTTTCTTGTGACCAGCGGACAAAATATAGAACTCAACTCAAAACTTTAATGTTGTTTTTGGCGCTTGTAGATAATCTTGTAATAACTTTTAAGAACCAAATGTGGAAAGCATGTATTTTCAAGTGCAAAAATGAAGCGTTATGTATTTATTTTGATTTATCGTAGCTGCAAGATATGTTTTCTCATCTGCTAATTTTTATGATATGTCTTCATTTTTTCCACAGATCGTAGTGTTTTGTCAAGATCACGCTCTGGTAAATATGATTTAATTTTCATAGTTTGAATGCAAGTTTGCACCAGAGGTTTCTTGATCGGTTATCGCGATGCCCTGGTGAATTGTTTAGAGACGGCAAGGACGTTGGTAATTTGCATCCAAGGTGACCTTTTTTTGGAGATCAACTTTTTATTAAGGGATTTTTCCTCCCTATTTTTGAGTTGGTAGCTTTTTTAAAAGAACGTCAAGTGCATGGGTTGGTTTTTGGCTTTTAATTAGTACGTAAAGGAGTTCATACAAATTGGTAACCACTGGTTTATCTTAGTCATATTTCAAAGCAATGTACGATTGTAAAGTCGTTACATTGATCATTCAATGGATAACTGTTCAATTTAATAGTTATTGAGGCCAACATTAAATTTTTTCGGTCCATTTCGAATTGAAATATCATCTACGTTTAATTTGAGTTAGAGTTGAAATAAGCTCTAAATATTAGTGCTATTTATCATTTGCTGTAACCTTATACCTACAGCTACCCTTTTTCACAGCAAAAAGTATGTTTTGTATCCATTCTACGATAAACCTCTTAATCAATTTGCAGGTTCTATACAAAATGCCGCCCAGAGTGAAAACAATACCAGTGCTACTTCGGCAGCTCAACGGCTGCCATCGGAAGTTTTAGGTAAGAATTTTACATTTTTTCTTCATGTCTAGCATCATGTGAAGCAGGGGAAGCTTATCAACTTGGTCTCAGGTCTGAACGAAACATTACATAGAAATGTTATTTCTGCTCCTCCTGGCAAGATAAAAGAACAAACACTGTTTCTGCCCCTGGTTATGAAATTATTTTTCGGTCTTGAGTAGTCGGCAGTTGGCTGCTTAAAACTTCATTATGTTTTATGACTTTGGCTGTTGGGACTTTACTTTTTCTCGTGTCAGTAGTTTACGGTAATAATGATGACATGAAGCAATAATAAGAACATGTTCAACTCGTCGAGCCTAATAGAAAGTTTGGGAGTATTTGAAATGACTTTAACTGTATTCAAGCAACCAGTCTTCCATATGCGTCGCTGCAGTTGGCGCAGGCTAATGGTGGAATTCTTAATGTGAGCGTTGTTGCAAAAGTCAGTTCTGGTTGGCCTTGCTGCATGCAACGCAACATTCCGAGCGCTCAACCTACAGTGTTTCAATGACAAGTCCAACGCTCTGTACATTATAAAGCACGCTGCTGACAGATTGATTGTAAGAGTCAAAAGTTGTTGTTGGAAGGTGTAAGGCAGTTTTTATTCTATGTCTCTGTTGTTGTTGTTGTTACCTCGCTTTTTTTTCGAAATGAGAGCATCGCAAGTGGTTGTGAGCCCTAGGAGGGAGGCGATTCCCCACAGCCGAGGCCAGAGATCGTAAATAGAGAAAGAGTTGCCAAAATAGTGTGGTATAAAAGCCCACAGCAGAATAGGACAGAAAAATGTTGAGTCATGCAACTACATGGATTGACCTTTCCTCGTAAAGTTCCCAAGTACCGTACTCCCTTTTTCCTCTGTTTAAAATTGTAAAAAGAAGTAAACTAACAGTCACTAGTGATGCATTTTTTTACAACTTCGGCTGCACTTATTAGGGCTAAGCGTACAGCATTCAATTTGTCGCTATCTCTCGTATGACCTGCTTTGATACCACTTACTCTCAATTTAGAATTGTGTTTTTAAGGTTTGTGTATAGGCATTTTTAAACAGTGAATTTTTTCACATTTTTTTCAAGCTCAACGCACATATCAGCAGTTGGCACCACCTTTACAAGACACACTGGATGATATGTCTAGAGAAAAAAATTCTTCGTCTTTACAATTGTTAGCTCAATCAATTATAGATGATAATTTAGTTACATTACTGGGAAGTATTAATCAATTGTACGTACGAAAGATCATAGGTGAGTTTAATGTTGGCAATAGTATAGCTTACGAGCAATCTTTTTGTTAATTGATTTGATCTATACCCTCTCAATTGTTAAATAAACTACATTTACTTTTTTATAGTTTTTAAAGTTGGGCTTCTTTTACCTTTCCCCGGCATTGCCTGTGCTTGTTTGATATAGGGTGCGATCCCAAATGAAACGATTGTTATTGGTTTTGAAAAGTTTGTAGTTATTTTTTTGCTCATTTTCCCCTAAGTTTGAATCCAGTGATTTTGTATGTCAACGAACACCGTTTTGTTAAATTGTCGTACACCTCGTTTTGAAGTCTTTTTTTTTATTTGTATTTTTAGAATGCATTGAAAGAGAAAAGGGAATATCGTTACAAAATATTTCTTTTGGATCTCGTAATGCTAGTTCAAGCAATAATTCGTCCGGTCAAGATATTTTTCATGCTTTAAGACGTTTTTTTCCACCCGTTCCAACTGTTGAATGTGAGTTATTTGCGTAGTTAAGTCAAGCCATGAAGTTAATTACAATGAAATAGTATAGATATCTTTAATTTTATTCATTCTTCCATTTGTGTGTATGTATTGACGTTCTATTTGCGTGTCTTTTGTCAGACTATACCGCGATATATGGACTGCTCGACCCCAGCACCTGTTTGCAACATAAAAATGGAGGTATCCCGTTAAGTGACTTGTCCAAGGAAACAACAAGCGAATTTACTGGGTTTATCTTCGTATTTTTTTCGTCCTAACCTCTAGGCGATAACGATGAAAATACGTTTTTAAAGTCTTTAGTATGCCTTGACTAAGGAATTAAACCATAGTTCATTGATAGGAAACCAAACGCTCCAACTCCGTTGCCGCGGTGGTTGGTGCATTTTTAAATCACGTGGCACCAAAGCTATTGATAAAATTAAATTTGAAATTCGATAGCTAAAAGCGAGAAATGCAAAGATTTCGTTGACTGCTTTTATAGAGCCCAAGTTAAAATGCACTACTATGATTTGTTTAGACGTTGGTAGGCAAGCGTTATCACTAGAAAACCTTCAAACTACAAAAGATCAGAAAAAATTTTTTAACGCAGTCATAAGGGTTTTTATCCACTTTCGCATTTTCTGCATTCTTTCAAATATTCCGGTTGGCAATTTGATAATATGCCTTAAAACCGTAACAAGTTTTAGTACTGGTATAACTATGCTGGTTTTGTTATCTTCTTATTTCATTTGCATTTGTTGAAATGAATAAAAAAATTAGGCTTCAGTTGAACTTCCGTCAATTCATTTTCAACCACAGTTAATTAATCTTACTGTAATGGAATAAAACTCGAATAAGATTGGTGCTCAAGGTAAATATTTCTTAATTGTGAAATGAAATTATAGTTACGAAATTATGGATTATAATGATGAAAATGGTGCGTCTTATTTCTAGCTATAGAGTTTTTAAGACGACCTCCTTTTATACTTTGACGATTATTTAGATTTTTTATTACCTTTTCAGTGTTGTCTTTCGAAAACGAGACCGTTTTTTTGAAATATGCTAAAAACGACACCAACTTGGCAATGACGTTGGCAGGGATTGTTTTCAGTGGCATCAACCCAGCTGCGACTTCTATCCCGGATGATATCAATATAACTTTGCGTTTCCACTCTGACCCAATCACAGCGAACAAACAAATAAGCTCGCTATTCTCAGCTTTGTAAGTACCTTTTTTTAAGTTGCCACCCTTTTGAAATTGACAGCTATGGCCCAGTGCAGTAAGATGCTAGTCCATCATTTAAAAAGTTCCTCGTTGAATGCCGCAGTGGTTTTCTGCTGTTGTTGTTGTTATGCCCTTTCAAAAGGCATTGTGCTCGTAACTCCGAAGAAGGTCTGGAATTAGGTTTGTTCTTTAGTAAAAATTTTCCCTTGGCTTGAGTATATAGCACACAAAAAGAAATTCTAAATTCAAAATTATCAGTAGAAATCATTTGTCAATAATCTGGTGAAATTGTTTTTGCGGTCTGTTTGAATACTTAGTGTCATTGTATTCACCAAACCCCAGAACAACAATGGTGGTACTAACGCATGACAAGCTATGCAAATTTCCATAGGAGGCTAAATATTTCACATTTTATTCAATAGCACGATATTTCTGATAGTAGATGTGCTGTTAGAATCCAACTTCCAAGGCAAATCATCGTTATGCTCCTTTCCCGTGAGCACAACCACGTAGCCATTGGATGAGGTTTAAGCACAGATTAATTGATCATGTCTTCGATAACAACCGACCTCCAGCCCAGTTGACCATGTCCTCTATGTAAGAGTCAAATTTTTATTGTGCACTAGCCGGCGTCACCCAGCAGGTCTTCCATCGGTAATCTCGAGGTTAACAATATCAATTCAGCCGGCCAAGCCGGCTTCATCCAATTGATTGTGAAAACAGTAATAAAAAGTTTGTGTTTTTTCACATAGCCAAATCTCGTTTCGAAAATAAAACTATCGTTTTTGAAACGCAATTAATAAAAGAACATTTGCGTGGGATTGCGCATAGCCACTACATGTCTCCAAGTTTCTGGAACCCCTGGCAACGTTTTAGTTACACTATTTTAGCCATAGGCGTCCTTAAACCAGACAAACTTTTATTCGTTGAAATGAGCTAATGCTTCAATTGAAAGTATATCAAAATTGTGGAAGGGTGCTAAAATAATTTGTGTGTATTTTCAGGATTAAGCTATTGAATATTAGGCTCACTACTTACAACTTTGTCATAGCTGTTCGAGTATTTGTATGAGCTAACGCCTCTGGCTGGGCGCATATTGAGTGGCCCTGGCACAAACGCAGCCAGGCAAAAAGCAGACTAACCCAAAATTGAACACTCGTGGTTAAGTTGTCAAAATGGCAGCGCCCTTATCAGTATGGTTGAATATAGGAATATCGGTTTAGCCGACTTCAACAAATTGATATTTGTGAGAACAGCAATAAAAAGTTAATTTGCTGTTGACGCAGCCAATTGTCGTTCCAAAATCGAAAGTACCGATTTTCAAAGGAAATCGATAAAGCCTTGAAAAACCATTACAGGGGTTGTGCAAAGCCACCATTGTTTTCCAAAAGTTTCTGAAGTACCTGGATACATCTTACTTGGCTTGTGTTCTGCGTAGGAACCGAACTTACTCGCAATTGGAACAGCCAGCGATTCCAAAAAGTTTTATTTGTTTAATTTTATGAAGTGCATCGAAGCAAAATTTCAAAGTTATGGGTATGAGAGGTTTCAGGAATACCCTATTAAATATTAGGACCAGTTTTAACGACTTTTTCGTAGCAAAATGCCAATTTGTGCGACCTAAAGCCTTTGGCTGCGCGCATGTTTCTTGGTCTCGGCAGATACGCAGCTGGAAAGAACGAAGTAACCAGAAGTGATGCACCTACAGTTAAGTTATTTCAATAGTAGCCATTAGTAATTAAGAGGTTAAGATTATCAAATCAGACGGCTCCGTCAGCCACACCTAATCGCAAAGAAAATGGCCTCAACATTTAGATGATATGTTGCTCGAAACTAACATTTTGTTGCAAAAGATAAAACAGGACCATCTTTACTTTCATGTTTTTGTAGGAAGATCACCAGTTTATTGGTGTTGAGTAGGCGGCTACATTTTAAAATGTTTAAAAATTTCATTTTTAGATAAATCTTTTAGAAAATGTAGATAGCTAATGACAAAGATGCACGCTTTTGAGAAAGAATAGTGAAATTGTGCCAAATCACTAACTTTCTGCCCAACCAACTGTCCGTGCAGTACATGGTCGGGGTCATGGATAGCACAATTCGCCAAGGAGAGTGTTGCTTTTAATCAGCGGAGCTCAGCTGGCTGGATGCCTGCGAGGACAGGCAAATCCTTCGTTGGTGTGGGATGCAAGCATCCAGTGACAATGTGCAAAGCATCATTGAGAATGCTTTCAATGAGGCGAGTATGCGTGCTACGACACCAAACTGGTGTGCAGTACTCAGCGGTGGAGTAGACCAAGGAAAGAGCAGAGGTGCGCAATGTCTTGGCACCTGCACTCCATCCAGATCCCGCGAGTCGCTTCAACAGCGCTGTCGCGTTACAATAGAATTTTTGTTCTATCTCAATCTTTAATTTACTTCTTAAAATTGAGGCGAGCTGTCACGTCTTTTGTAACTAAGGGTTTGATTGTGGCATCCTTGAGCTTGAGTCCCCGTGACTGCAGTGGCACATGTCTCCACACCTGGAACAGGATCATCCAGATTCCGAGCGTGTATTAGCCACTCGAGGATCTTGTAGAGGACGCAAAGCAAAGAAATGGGATGATAGCTTTTCGGGTCCTTAACTGGCTTCTTGGATTTAGGAATTGGCACTGCCAGTGCTCTTCTCCAGACTTTTGGAATTTTGAGGTGGCGCAGGCAGGAAGTAAGGAAGCCACACAACCAGGACTTCAGTGCAGCTCCAACATGGGTTATTAGCTCCGGGCAAATCAAATCTGGGCCTGGAGCTTTTCCTTGTTTGAGATGTTTAAGGTCAGCAGCAAACTTTTGACAGGTAAAACTTTCAGAGATGTTCACTGGACTTGTTGGAGAGGCCCTTCAAAGATCTGACACTTCTTGTGAGATGAGTCGACTGCACCAAATCAACAGCTGCCTCAATGTGGTGGTGCAGCCCCGACCCTGTTTGGGTTGGGTCAAAATGGCTGTTGGCCTTCCCGAGGGTCCCAGTTACCCCAGGCTCTCCCCTTCATTTTTTCACTATGCTGCCGCCTGAACGACTGCAGCAGGGCAGCACACAGCTTCAAAATCGATCGCCTGTTTTCTCTTTTTCTTTTCTCCTGCCCTTCTCCGTCTCCTCATTTTTCTCCTTCTCTTAATGAGCGGTAACGTTCATCCCAACCCTGGCCCCATTTTTCCTTGCTCTGTGTGCACTGAAAATGTGACCTGGCAGGGCAAGTCAGTGCAATGCTGCGCTTGCTCCAAATGGGTCCATCTAAGGTGCTCACAACTTTTCCTCTCCAAATTCAGAGCTCTTGGCAGCTCTCACTCTTGGAGCTGCCCCCCCTGCCGTAACACTATGACTCCCTCCTCGGACTCCTCCGACATGTATACCTCCACTGTACCATCTGGCCTCCCTCGGCTAATGCTGCACTCTCTTGCCCCACCCTCGTCTCCAAACCTCTTATCTCCCATCTGCTCATTATATATCCTCTCTCTGCCCCCCCCACCACCGTCACTTGCTCCTGGCTGTCCTTTTCTGCCTCCTGTCTCCTCTCCCCCCGGACTCTCTCAGGGTTCTTTAATGGAATTCTGGAGATCTTTGAGCCAAGAGCACTGAACTACTCCACTTTCTTTTGTCCCATCCTGTCGACCTTATCTGCATCCAGGAATCCAATCTTAACTCATCTTCCTCTTTCCGAATTCCTGGATTCTCTGCTCTGTGTTCTCATCGTACCCACTCCCAGTCTGGCATTCTCTCTCCTGATGCCATGCATGCTAGTGGTGGCGGCAGTGTCATTTTGGTCAGGCAGGGCCTATCCTTTTCTGAACTTTCTACCTCCACTCTTTCTTCGCTTGATCCTTACTCTGATTATGTAGGGATCAACATCTCTCTTAACAACTCCTCCTTGGTGTCATTTCTTAATGTGTATGCCTTCCCTATTTGCTCCTCCCCAACAGATAGCAGAATCGACTCCTTTTCTCCCTCCATTCTTTCCTCCAGAAATCTCTTCATTTTGGGGCACTTCAACTGCCATCACAACCTCTGGAACTTCAATTGCCATCACAACCTTTGGACTCAAGAGGTACTTCCTACCCCCGCAGGGAGGAAGTATTCAACTGGGTCATCTCCTCTGACCTCCTCCCCCTCAATGACCCTGACACACCCATCCTTTGCCATTGCTCCTCTCCTGACATCTTCTTTGTTCCCTCCTATCTTGCCCTTTCTTGCTCCTGGGAGGTGCTTCAGGACCTGGATTCTGACCATCTACCAATTCTTCTATTCATCCTTCTCTCTCCAGTCTATCACCCCAATGAGCATCCCCCTTCCTTCAATTTTCAGAAAGCTCGCTGGGATGGCTTTGCCTCTTACTTTGACTCTCACTGTCCTTCTGCAAAGGAATACTCGTCTCTTTCCTCTGCTGCTGCTCTCTTTACCTTTCTGGCACTGAATGCGGCCAAATCTTTCATTCCTATCGGCCACATCAAACGCCATCCTAAAGCCTGGTGGTCTGCTGAGGTGGGAAGTGCAGTTAGTGAAAGACGCGAGGCTTTTGCTGCCACTCACAGAAGTAATGTGGATCGCCAGGCTTACATCTCCACTTCTCGACGCGTTTTGTCAGTCATCACCAAGGCTGAGGCATGGCACACGACTTGCTCTTCTCTTTCACCTAAATCTAACCCTAAATCTATACACTCTCTTCGTTCTATCGCTGGCTCATCTTCCTCGTTTTCCTCCTCTCCTAACTTCCCCAACTGCTCTTCTCCCAGGGAGTCAGCTTCAATCTATGCTGCTTACCTGAGATCTCACTTTTCCGTTTCTCAGTCAAAGGCTCTGCGTAGCATAGTCAGAGGTTACCTCTCTGAGCTCTGCCAAGCCACATGCCCTGAGGAGTCTTACTCGTCCTTTTGCTCTCCTTTCACTCTCCTGCTGAATTTCATGCAGCTGCCTCCAACCTCTCTTCGTCCACCACCACTGGCCCAGACAAAGTTGCCTATCCCATGCTAAAGCACCTTCCTTACTCTCGCATGGATTTTCTTCTTCACATCTTCAATCTTTCCTGGTCTTCACATTCCTTTCCTTCCATCTGGAAGACATCTTCTATTATTCCCATCCACAAGATGGGAAAGCCTCTCGACTCTCCTATTTCCTTCCGGCCTATTTCTCTCACCTCCTGCGTATCCAAGCTGTTTGAACGCATCATTCTATCCCGTCTACTCTTCTTTCTGGAATTTAATTCCATTCTCTCTCCCTGTCAGGCCAGTTTCTGCCCTGGACGATCTACACTATATCAAATTCTGTTGCTTTTTCAGTCCATTTCGGATGGGTTTTAACAAACCCAGGCCGGGCTCTTGGACGATCCTGTCTACTATCGATTTCTCTAAAGCTTTTGACTCTGTCTGGCATCCCGCCCTATTCCACAAACTCATTTCGGGTGGGCTCCCTCCTTGCTTTGTTCATTGGACTCGATCTTTCGTTTCTGATAGGAGCGCTTGCGTGGTTCATCAAAATCACAAAAGTCGTTGCTTTTGAGTCCGTTGAGGTGTTCCACAAGGATCCATTCTTGGCCCTATACTTTTCTCTCTCTTCATTAATGGTCTTCTGGCCTCTCTGCCTTCTTCCGTTAGCTGCTCTCTTTACGCTGACGATCTGACCATTTGGTCCTCCTCCCCCTCGGTCCCTATTGCAGTGAAGGCCACCCCAGGAGCTCTGATTCGGCTGAAGCGCTGATCTGAGTACTGGTGTCTTCCTCTCAATCCGAGCAAATGTGAGGCCTCTTTCTTCTCAGTGGATCCCCACCAGGCAAACCTCCTCCTACTCGGCTCCCGCCTCCATTTCAATCCCACTCCAACTTTTCTTGGGGTCACCTTTGACCGCACTCTTTCGTTTTCTAAGCATGTATCTATGCTGAAGGCCAAGTTTTTCCCACGTCTCAAGGCCTTACGCTGTATCTCTGCTTACTCTTGAGGCCCGTCTAAGTAGTCCCTCTCTCTTCCGTACAAATTTTCTCTTTGGCCCCTTCTCACTTCTCGCTTCACTTGGATGGTTTCCTTTCCTTAGCGCTACCAATTTCACCAAATTGGAACGCCTTCGTCGAGCGGCCAGTCGCGCCATCACCGGCTGCCTCTCGTCCTCCCCTATCCTTCATCTTTTCTCTGAGGCTTCTTTACCTCCCCTACGAGTCACTTTGACTCATTTCACTTTTTTATTTTACGAGCGGGCTCTTTGTCTCCCATCCTCCATTTTCATTTCAGGTTTGGCCAGACTTGGAGTGAAACCAAGACTCTGCAGATCGTCCTGGAGAGCTTTTGTGTCCACTCACTCGCTCCTGCTTCCTTCTACTTATTCTAGGGAGGCTCTTCTTGCTTGCCCTCCCTTTCCTCCTTGGAATCTTCCTTCTTTCACTGTGGAGTCCACCCTTTCCTCTCCATGTTCCTGCTCTGATCCCCCTATCACTTGCCAAGGTGCGGCTCTTGCCCACCTTGACTCTCTCCCCCTTGTGATCTGGTACTCTGGACAGACGGCTCTGTTCCTTTTCCTTTTGGCAAGGGCGGCTCCGGCGTTCTTGCCAACTGCTCTCTCTGTGGCACTGAGGCCACTCTTTCCTTTTTGGCAGGCCCAGTATGCCCAAGCTTTTCTGCTGAGGCCTGCACCATTCTGCACGCTTTTTGCTGGTCTCGGCAGCAACAAGTCTGCCATTTCTCTTCTCTTCTCCATTCTGACTCTCGTTCTGTCCTCGCCACCCTGTCCTCTCCTCCATCTTTCCTCTTATCTCAAACTCTGTGGCAGATCTGGCAGGAACTGTCTTCTCTCTCCTCCTGTTCTATCAGACTACAATGGGTCCCCAGACACTCGTTTCTCCCATGGAAGGATGCGGTTGATGAGCTGGCCAGACGAGGAGCGCTTGTATCCACTCTCGTCTTATCTCGGACTGGAGGCGTACTGTCTCATCAAAATTCTTTGACACACAGGTTTCCTTGATTTCCACTGAGGAACTTGTGCTCCCTCGTCATGCTTGCTGTGTTCTCTCTCGTCTACGCTGCAATGGACAAAGCCTTCTTTTAGGTTCTTATCTCTCTAGGATTGGCAGAATCGAGAATCCCTTCTGCAGTGCCTATGAACACTCGTCCCAGGACATCTCTCATCTCATTCAGCACTGTCCAGCTACAAAGTGTTTGCACCACTCACTGTTTGGGGACTCTCTCTCTATGACCTCTGGTCCAGACCATGGGGAGTTGCCCAGGTTCTGGGGCTCCATGGTCTTCCGCCATGCCCCCATCCCTAGGAAGGGGTCGGGTAACCAACAACAGATGAGTCGAGATGACTCTTGGTCAATACCCTTGTATCTGCTGTTTCTACTCAGCTGGGATGCAAGAGCGTTAGCTGAAATCGCACAGTGACGAGGAGAGCGCCGTGATCTACGTGTTAGGTTTTTCAATGTACTCCATGCTTTTCGTCTAGAGTGCAAAAATTCAATAGTCTGAACTGCTTCAGGCTATCGATCTCTGCATTTTTTGTCAAACCTAGGGAGCAGGGCAGTGTCAGCCCCTTTAGAGTTGCTTGGTTTTGGCAACTGCAGAAATGTACGGTAGAGGTTTTTGCACTCAGCATCCCAACACGGTATGTGGTTATTTCGACGACTGCGTGGGATAGAATTTAGGCTACTGTTGTGATGACATTGCAGAAGTCCTGGTCGGCCAGGTCCACATCCAGTGAATCTGGTGGCAACAAACTCTTGGCAAGTTTGTTGGTCAATGTATTGTAGTGGTTCCAGTTGGCATTGCCGAAGTTCCATCACTTAACAGACTTCCTCAGAACAGGCAGAGCAAGTCTTGGTGGAACAATAGGTGAAGGTCGATGTTGTGACCTGGGAAACTTCTCTAAGATGCTTCTGTCAGGTACACGGCTGTCTGGACCAACACTGACAAATGTCAGATCATGGTTGGTGCCAGTGTTCCAGCAGCCAGAATGAAAGGTGGCCACGTTCTTTGGGTCATGGAGAGGGTCAAGACCGTTAAGGCTTGCCCAAGCAACAAGGCACTCTCCATCGGCAGTGCTGGTTCTATAACTCCAGTTGACATGTGGACAATTAAAATCGCCAGCATAGAAAATGGGGTGTGGGACACACTGGGGGATCAGATGCTTGTAGTTGCGTAGGTGGAGGTTTGTTGACATTGACGATTCTATAACCATCAACGTCCATGCACAATTACTCAGTCTCTGATGTAGCTAGAGACTGTTCAACAAGGGTCCATTTTAGCCGGTCATGTACAAAAGCGGCAAGGTCATGCTTCCTGCTTAAAGAAGACCCAGCTAGTGCAAAGCTTGGTATTGCTAGCTTATCTGCACAAGTGCAGTGGGTCTCCTGAAGGAGAATAACGAGTGCCTCATACTGCACAGTGAGATGATGAAGTACATTTATCTTGCAGTGAGGCCTTCGATGTTCATCTGCAAGACTGCTGGCCTTTGCAGCTTGCTGACGGTGTGCCCTGACAGGGGCACATCGCCCCGCCCTGAAAAGGGCATTTGCCAAGTAGTAGCCCATAGCTGAGCATCAGAGTGAGGGTTACCCCTCCAGATTGGCAGGTTCGGTTTCTGTCTGACATTTTCTGAAGGACGTGTCGAGCAAAAATTAAAGGACATTTCAAGGCAATTCTGATGGCCCAGATGGCAGGTGCTTTCTCGCAGCCTTCCCAGGCTTTCCAGGCTCCGAGAAAGCACCTGCCATCTGGGCCATCGGAATTGCCTTGAAATATCCTTTAATTTTTGCTTGACACTGATATTTTGTTGCAAAAGATAAGAAAGGGCCATCTTCATCCCTTCGTCTTTTTCTTGGATGATCACCAAGTGTTTTGCTTGGAGTTGGCTACGTATTAAAATTTGTAGAGACTTCATTTGTCAATGAATCTTTTTGATTATTTGATTATATGCTAGAGATCCATGCTATCGAGAAAGAATAGCCAAAATGTATCAAAGGATTCTAGAAACTGCAATATCCTGAAGTGCAGGCACCAAAATTTTGTCTGTTTTTTACCTCTAGACTACATTTCATAAATATTTAGAGACTTCAGTTTTTGATTGATGTTTTTGAAAACGTCGACAGATAATACAAAAGTTCTATGCTTGTGAGGAAAAGTAGTCAAAATGTGCCAAAGTACTAACTTTTTCCAACAATTGCAAGTTTGTTAGGTCAAGTAGGATAACTGTTCGACTAAAAATGGAACATGATGTATGACAATCAATTTTAGATCAGCCATTATATTCTAATCGTTTGCCGTAGGTAATTGGAGTCACTTATTGCTGGAGAACGAATTTCCTAAGCTTTCAAAGGACAGTAATTGTTAGTATCTTATAGCGTTTTTGTATTAAAGTACCTTTTTTTGCTGAGCGTACCACTTTTTAGGAGAGGTATAAAGTTACACCACAAAACTTAAAGTTCAGTGTTTTCAGTATAAAAGCAATATTGATTGTGCATATTATGCTGTATCGAAATTGTCTTGAAATGCCCTTTAATTTGTTGAATAAGGTTTGAAAATCGGTTGAGAAATGAGGTCACAAATCAGTTTTTAAGTAAACTGATTTTACAAAGTGTGCAATTTTTGAAAACATCTTCATATTATGATCTGCAGTAACGAGACTTGAGTTAATCGTACGAGACATATGACATTATAGAGCCAGTTTTAAGTGTGCAAGCGAAAACGAGAAGAAAAATGCTTAGAGACCCTGAAGTGTTTAAATAAAGAATTGCTCATAGCGTTGTCGAATAAACTTTAATTGTGGTAAAGTTGTTTTTATCGAAAGCACTTTATTAATAATTTCCGAAAGAGCGTTTAGTCGCATTTCTGCGATCAATACCTTTTGAGAAAGGACACAAAACATATTATGCAATGAAACGTTGATTGTGGCGTCATTTTAGACCCCAAACAAATGAAAAGTTTTGTAATGTGGTTAGTCGGAAGCTGGTTTTCGTTTGAGCAAAAAGTGGTTGTCCTCTGTCAAGTAATGCAAATTAAAAAATTTTGGTTGTGACGTCATCGTGACGTCACAAACACTCTTATGACGCTCACCACGGGGTGATAATCAATCAAGCCAAGTTTGATGCTTGTACTTGTAGCAGTTTTGGAGGAGTTATAACAGACACGCAGACAGACAGAATTGCGCTTTATAGTATAGATGCATTTTTATGATGATTTGCTGCAATTGATCTTACAGTTTGGAGCAGTTTATGCTTCAGCCAGTGACGGAGTGAACTTCTGACATGCGATGTGCTAAGTTGTATAGAAAAAATCGAAAATGATCCGCATTTCATGGTATTGCATCTAGAAAAGTAGGCTTGTGATTTAATCACCCTTTCGGTTATACAACTTCCAGCATGTTATCACATGGCTGAGAGTAGGATTTGAACCTACTCGTCTACCAACGGATGAACTGTAGTGATTATCTTGTAGGTATAGAGGACGACTTGCAGCTGTTGCATTGATCCATCGACTTATTTGTTTTATAGACGTAACACGTGGCATACTTCTGAGCTTTTTCCGGTTTTCCAAACACGGGGACCTCGGGCTAATGATTCTGATTACGGTGGGATACCGTATTATTATCGAGAAGGCAAGTGAAAACTAAATGCTATTGGGTTCGAGAATGGTCACTGCTCACGGAAACGTGAGCGTATAACATATTTCTAGGTGCTATGATTGTTTTTTTTGATGTGATAATGTTTATCATGGTTTAGCTTTACTACTGTAGTATGCTTGTCGAAATGGACTTGGGCTTGTCACTGCTAAACATTTGTCACATGAATATAGACATTGTCATGACTACGAAATTAGAATTTACATTGTGTTTATTCTAGTCCGTCATTTTCTCGTGTTGCAAAGATTAGAATAGGCGTTATCAATAGGTCTACGTTTCTATTTTCACCCACTTGTTTTTACATTAGACTTCAAAGTCTTTGTCACGACCAAAACCAACTTTCATTACAACTTCAATAAAAAAAATGCACATGATAAAATTGAAAAACTTCAGAGCAAACTTTTCAAGTTAAGGTTGAAATTTTTGATAAATCCACACGAATCGTCATCCGTTTTTTCTTGCGTGGTAATTCTACGCAAATGATCGTGGACATTTTCTCTAAAGTGCTTTATCTTAAAGGTTTTTTATCGATCATGCACGCCGTAACCATGGGTATGAGCATGACGTTTGACAACTCCACAAACAGCTCAGCACATCGGACTTCGTTTGGTGTGCAAAGATATCCTTTTGCGCCGTATATATCCGATACTTTCATAGGTAGGTGGTGGTTGTATTGCTATATCATGCCTATTTTCTACATTGGAAAGAATTATGACCTGCGTTATGCTTTTTCATTTGTTGAATTTCAATGCATCAAGCAATGAATGCAATAAATACCTAGCTTGACCAGCAAGTTTTTTCTTGGTGTTTAGTGCATCCATATTTAAACTGAACGTTTTTATACAGGTACAATTCAGAAGACTCTCCCACTTTTGATTATGATTAGTTTTTTTTACACTGCACTGCTTATTGTTCGTAGCATTGTTTATGAAAAGGAAACAAAGTTGAAGGTATTGTTTTAGTTAGTCTTACTCGGTAATTGTGAAGCTGTCACTTAGCTGACCGAAAGCACAAGCTTGCTTCCAAATGGTTTGATCTTATTGTTAGCTCTAAAAAGCTTTTGCTGACAGCTTACTGCAACGCATATTTTTCGCATTGAGGGACTGTAAAGTCACCGGCGAATTGGTGCAGTGGATAGGTCGTCTGCTTTGCAATTGGTAGACTGGAATTCAATCCCCTTGTTGAGTCTTATCTTTATAAGTGGTATTCACAACTTTCCTGTTTAGCACTCCTTGAAAGGGATAGGTTGGACGAGAAGCCGGGAAGTTTATAATTTTGGCCTTTAGAAAAAAATTAGCAGAATTTCTCATCGTTGTGGTGAACAGGTGAGGGGCTGAACAATCTGCCTGCAATGGTGGCTCAATCTGATTAGAGACTGGTAAACAAAGTAAGAGCTCCTACATTCACATAGCAACGTACTAATTGGGAGGGCATCAGAACGTTTGATGCGTCATAGTTTTAGAATATTTTTATGACTGCTTCTTATTGACTGGGGGAGAGTTGCAAGTGAAAAAAATATTTTCAGCTCTTTA
This sequence comes from Trididemnum clinides, assembly GCA_963675345.1. Classification (NCBI taxonomy): domain Eukaryota; kingdom Metazoa; phylum Chordata; class Ascidiacea; order Aplousobranchia; family Didemnidae; genus Trididemnum; species Trididemnum clinides. Next base: position 29,287,056 of record OY776286.1, read on the forward strand.
AGTACCTAGAAGAAGAAATTGCATCGTTTTGCCGCTCAAGCTCTCGGTATCATTTCCTTACATAACAATGAAAATGGTGTTTACCAAAGTTATTAGCCTGACGTGGGACCCATAACAAGAATTAAAGCAAGGACCCTAAAAAATGTGCTTTGGGGCTGACGCGAAAGAATAAGCGCATGACCAATTACTTTTAGATTTGAGGTTTTTCCAAAAAATTTTTTCGTTGGTTTTTTGAAGACTAACTTGCAAGCGAAAGACGTGGATGCATTGGTCACTATCTTAGTTTGGTTCCTGTGTTTCACCGGTTTAGGATCATGGTATTGGAATTCCAGAAATTTTTAGGATAGTCGAAGTCCAAAATCCGACTTCTTTGCACAAAACTTAGTCTCATCTTTTACTCGAAAACCGGTAATTCCTGGCTCATAACACCAATCGACGAAACCGAAAATGTAAGACCTTTGAAGGACCGCCACTCTATCTTTACTTAGCCCGCCTAGATATCTTTTTTGATTCCAGAGCCAGTGTCAGCATTGGTTTTCTCAACAGAGTACTTTTGCAGTCAGTCTTAATATACCTATCCGAATGCAGTTACGTAAAATAATTCGAACTGGGCCCGGTCTTGTCTGTAAAAATCAGTAATCCCAAGTCCGAGACAAATACTACAGCGTCCACTTGTCTAAATTCAGTGGCCTGGTTAAAATATTGAAGCTGCTCAATTAGTATGTGGTAAGAGGCAACTTTTGAGCACCGCCAACGGCAATTGTTCTTAGCGGTGGTGAGGCTACCAGTTTGCAGATTGTGTTGATGACTGGTTTGGAATGGACTCCCGCTTGTTCTTAGCCCAGTGATTCTCAACCGGTGGGCCATGGCCCATTAGTAGGCCACAGCAGTAAATCGGGTGGGCCACGGCTTCTTATTTTAATTTCAACTAAAAAGAAGAACATCAATGAAATTGAAAAAATATAACGCAACTGGGCCACAGGCCTCTATGTATTTTGAAAATGGGTCACGTGCCTAAAAAGGTTGAGAAACACTATCTTAGCCTATCTATGGAGGGTTGGGCATGCTGTACGACCTGGATCATGCTGTGCTTTCATCCCAAAAAAGAAGAGGGAAAACATACACATGTACCGACCACATTGTTGTTTGCTGTGGTTTAACATGGATTTTTATAGGAGTACATGATAATGATGGGATTGGCAAATTGGTTGCATTGGGCAGCGTGGTTCACAAAATACTTCATTTTTCTTTCCATCTCGTGTGTAGCTATGTCAGTCTTGTTCAAACTGAATGTAAGAGCAATTCATTGGTATTGAATTAGAATACGTTTTGTTGTTTTTCTTTTTGTTCACGCACCTTTTCGATCTGAAAGCTCTGTGCGGATAACTTTAAGGGTATTCCTATGACTTTACAACAATTATTTTTTGTTACTGTTAGGTAATGGCCACCATTAAATTGTTGCGTTGTATATTATTGGGTGAACAATATGTTCACTGAAGCAACAAATTGTTTAATGACGTAGCTGTCACCGACAGCCGTAGAGCTGCAAAGTTGTCAAAAAATCTCATAAAATGACAAAAGGCTTCAAGAGTATGCTGTTAAATGCGATGCAAAAAGAAGAGACTTTGACCGCACGTCCCGTCAACCCACCTTCCTTTCTACGTTTAACCAAAAAAGGGGTTATTAGCTGGCCTTTGTTTCAAAAGGTGGACCAAGAAAACTTTCACAATTTTTGTACATTTCAACAGCGTTCAAAGTGGAGCTTTATTGAAATTATTAGATAGCAATCTGGTCCAATCATGAGATTTCACTGTTATGTGAAACTTTTAGTCGTGTTCATTAAAAGGTTCTTCATGCTTGTTTAGGTTGTTAAAGGAAGTGTTTTGAACTACAGCGACATGTCAGTCATCTTAGTTTTCTATCTACTTTTCGCTGCTGCAACTATAAACCTTTGTTTTTTGATTTCTGTCTTTTTTTCCAAAGGTAAGCTTAACATAGGAAACAGCGATGCAAAAATCGAAACGATTAAGCGCTCGTTTAAATTTTTTGGCCCCAGGAACTCTTTACAGGTGTACATGGAAACAATTTGTGCTCTGACACGTTTCGCGACTTCTTATACAACTGCCAAAACGCATTTTTGCCACAAGTGTTCCAACAAAGTAGGCAAGCTACGTTAAAGTATCTTTTTCCAAGTTCGCGGTTCAACGTACAACTTTCGAATATCACCCGATCAGGTTAATGATTAGCGTGTGCAAGCGTCTTTGAATTAATTGCAACTATAATCAGGTTGCGTGATGCCTTTTATCTGTAATCTTGCCGCAGCAAGCCTAGCGCCAACCACAGTTCTTTGAAGTTTTGTAGTGGTTTGACTTCGACTCTTAAAGACCTATGTTGTTACATCCCTGTATTTGAGTCATTGTTATTAATTACGCCAACCAAAATTGAAATGTCAGTGCATTTTAGATGCATTGCAGGCTACTGTCGAAAGCATACATCCTTGTTTTTCGCTCAATTTTAGTTTTCGCTTATCTAATTGAACCGCTTTCGTATTGCAGCGAACGTAGGTGCTGCAGTGGGTGGCGTTATATATGCTTTGACGTTCTTGCCATATCTGTTTATGATGGACAACTTCGACAGGATAAGTCTTGATGTCATACTTGTATCATCACTTTTATCTAACGTTGCAATGGCATGCGGCTGGAATTTGATCGGACAGTTTGAAGGACAAGGTACAATGAGAGGTGGTACAACAAAAATATTTAAACTTTTAAAGTTTCGCTACTCTTCTACCGGTTGTCTTGTTCTCCGGTAAAGGGAAACTTTTTCGGTTTTACATAGCTGACTCTACGTTCAAACTCGTTTTGGCATTGCCAGTGCTGTCAGAAGTGTAGTGTTTTTCTGATATTACAATCACGAAACTGTCGTAAAGTACTTTTCTCAAGACGTTAATACGCAGTGATCAGGTGGTGCTTGACCCTCTCGACCGTGAGTCCTGCTCTTTCGCTCTGAACTAATATGCCTACTTATTTGCTCATTTTGAGCGAGTACTTCAGGCCGGCATAGTTCCAGATATCATGCCTGAGATGTACGCGCTGTTCACTTTCAAGGTGCATTCAGATGTTGTTGATTGTGCAAAATTTCAAGCCTCCGTTTAAACTTGACATTGGAAACAGGGTGCTACTGACGATTTTTGTTTCAGTAACGCAATGCCAACTAAACTGGAAACACATAAACGACATTTGTTTTTGTGCCTATTGCTTCTGATCTTTTCCAAACTACAACAGCGTTATTCTACCTCTATGATGAAATAGATCTTTGCCCATTACCTACTTACGCATGCGCACAGCTTAAAAATCAAAGATTAAAAAATGAAATTCAACGTACAATTAAATTGTGTGTTGAAATAGCTGCTTGTACGCAGTATTGGTAGTTTTATTTTAAAGTACTCTTTTTGTTTTTAAACCTGCACTTTAGTCATGACATCTATAAGGTTGATTATGCATAAGTATGATGCTGCAGTTTAATGGTGTTGCCATTATTTTTTAGGCACTGGGGTGCAGTGGAGTACAATCAATCAAGGGGTGACTGTTGATGGGCAGTTCACAATGTTGCAGGTATTTTTCAGCCAAACTATTTTAAAGGATCGCTGACTAGTAGCTTTAAAGTACTCCAAAGGTAAAGGTAAAGTGCCTTAAAGGTAAAGGATTTAGCGTATGCTGCTGGAGATCGTAAAGTGCATGGACTCTGTGCTCTATTGTTCTTTGCACATTGTATCTGCTAATATGTTTAAACCAACATGTTTTTGTTTAGATATTCGGAATGCTAATTTTTGATGCATTTTTATACATGGTTCTCGCACTGTATATTGAGGGAATCTGGCCAGGAGATTATGGGATTCCAAAACCTTGGAATTTTCCGTTTACGGTTTGATTTTTTATTCTTTGTATTCCTCCCTCTTTGTTGCTTTGTACGTACGTACACTGCGATATAATTCTTCGATAGCAAACAGGAAACCTATTGCAGGTCATAAAGCAAAAAACAATTTCGGTTGACTTTTACAATTGATTGATGGTTGCAGAGAGAATATTGGTTTGGTGCCAGGCCATCAAAAACGGATTACACGTTGATTGATAATCAACAAGAAATCGACAACCCATTATACAATCATGCAAGTTCTGGCGATTGCGAGTATTTTGAGCCTGATCCAGACAACGTTAAAAGAACTGTGGAAATCAAAGGCTTAAGAAAAGTAAGCTGCCATTTCTTCTGTTTGCCTTAACTCCTCCGAAGCTCCTGGATGTAGTAGTAGAAACCTGAAATTTAGAGCGATTAGTTAATGTTCATCTCTACTGATGGAAGGGGTTATTACTAAAGAGTGCAGCACGATGGCGTGAATGCGAAATGTAAATTTTTATAAAAATACGGTGACAACTGCACTGAAAAACGAAGCTAAGCGCAGATCAAAGGTTAAAACTACTTGTAATGATGCTAGGTGTCTTGAAATCGTTGGTAAACAAAATAAAGGTCGTGCAGCAACAATGGAAGTTTTTCTTTTTAATCTTTAACGCTTTTTGAATCATATTTTCGATTAGAAAAAACTACATTAAGCAATTTCTAACCCAAACTTAACAGTATTTTTGATAACTTTTACTAATGCAGATACAAAAAGCAGATATTATTCAAAAACATAGTTGCTACGATAAATAGAATTTCAGCCAAATAATATCGAAGAAGCTTTATAACATAAAAACACGCAGCAATAACGGCCAGAGTGTTCATTCATTCACGCGTATGAGCTCATGCTCGGTTTGCATGTCTTTCGTCAGACTGGGCCACCACGACGGGTAGACTGCTTGGCCCTGCCATCCGTCTGCCACATTAAGACCGAGGCATCCCGTTAGGTGTCTTGCCCAAGGACACAACAAGCAAGCTTGCCGGCTTGTTCTCCACACTATCTCTATGCCAGAATTTTAATCATACAGGGATGCAATGAAAAACAGAAAATACAGACAAATAAATTGTTGTTAATATCTTATAAACATCAAGTTTTTCCGAATACTGTTTTCTGATGCTTTCAATGCAATGAATTACACACTTCAATTACACATTTTTGGTATCCACTCTTTTCTTTTCTCGGACTGGAGGTCTACTGTCTCATCTAAATTCTTCGACACACTGGTTCCCTCGATTTTTACTGGGGAACTTGAGCTCCCTGGTCACACTCGCTGTGTGCTCTCTCGTCTTCGCTGCAACGGATACAGCCTATTGTCCAGCTCTCATCTCTCTCGGCAGAATCAAGAATCTTTCATGTAGTGCCTTCGGACGCTCGTCCCAGGGCACCTCTCATCTCATTCTGCACTGTCCAGCTACGGACTCTTTGCGCCGCTCGCTTTTTGGCGACTGTCTGTCTCTCTACGACCTCTGGTTCAGGCCCTGGGGAGTTGCCCGGATTCTGGAGCTCCATGGTCTTCCACCATGCCCCCATCCCTCGAAAGGGCTCGGTTTGCAACAACAACAGCAACGCATTACAGGGTTCCTTTGTTCAATGTCATGAGTCAAAACATCTTTGTTCAATGTCATGAGTCAAAACATCTTTGTGGTCTTAGAATAACCTAGTGCCTCTTCCAGAAGTATTGTTAGTGACTGGCATTTGTAACCAACTTTTTCGGTTTCTTTTAATTTTTTTAAACTGGAGCCACGGGTAGTGTACATGTCGTAAAAACTACACATCATCAATTGTGCACCAATTAACCGCCGCCTCAACGTGGTAGTGCGGTCCCCGACCCCGTTCAGGTGGAATCAAAATGGTTGTTGGCCTTTACGAAGGTCGCAGTTACCCTAGGCACTCCCCTTTCATGAACCGTTTTTTTCATCGTGTTACCCCCTAAACGACTGCAGAAGGGCAGCACACAACCTCTTTGAAATCGGTCGCATGCTTTCTCTCTTCTCCTGCCTCTCTCTTGCCCATCTTGTCATTTTTCTCCTTCTCCTCATGAGCTGCAACGCTCATCCTAATCTTGTACCCATCTTTCTCTTTTCAATGTGACCTGGATTTAGCGCAGATAGGTGCAATGCTGCACCTGCTTCAAATGTGTCCATTTAAGAGCTCACTTCTCTCTTTTTCTAGATGTAATGCTATAGCCAGCTCTCACTCCTGGAGCTTCCCTCCCTGCTGCGTCACTCCTAGCGATTCCACACCTACCAACAATGTGACTTCCTCCCAGGACTCTTACTGTTTGTATACCTGTTCTGGCATGGATTATCTCGTACACATTTTCAATTTCTCCTGGTCTTTGCATTTGTTTCCTTCCATTTGAGAGACATCTTCTATTATTTCCATTCATTAGATGGGAAAGCCTCTCGACTATCCTGCTTCCTTCCTACCTATCTCCCTCACCTCCTGCGTATCCAAGCTTTTTGAACGCATTCTATCGCGTCTGCTCTTTTTTTCTGGAGTCTTAATTCCATTCTCTCTCCCCGCCAGGCCGGTTTCCACCCTGGATGGTCTACTCTAGATCAAATTTTGTTCATTTCTCAGTCCATTTCCGATGAGTTTAATAAACCCAGGTCTGGCTCTCGGACAATTCTCGCTGCTATCGACTTTTTCAAAGCTTTCGACTCTGTCTGGCACCCCACCCTTTTCCACAAACCTATTCGGCTGGCCTCCCTCCTTGCTTTGTTTGTCGCTCTCGATCTTTCTGATAGGAGCGCTTGCGTGGTTTATCAAAATCACAAAAGTCGTTCCTTTCGAGTCCGTCAAGGTGTTCCACAAGGATTCGTTCTTGGCCCTGTACTTTTCTCTCTTTTCATTAATGATCTTCTGGCCTCTCTGCCTTCTTCCGTCAGCTGCTCTCTTTACGCTGACGACCTGGCCATTTGGTCCTCCTCCCCCTCGGTCCCCACTGCGGTGGAGGCCACACCAGGAGCTCTGATTCGGATGAAGCGCTGATCTAAGTACTGGTGTCTTCCTCTCAATCCGAGCAAATGTGAGACTTGCTTCTTCTCGGTGGATCCCCACCAGGCTAACCTCCAGCCCAACCTCCATTTCAATCCCACTCCAACTTTTCTTGGGGTCACCTTCGACCGCACTCTTTCCTTTTCTAAGCATATATCTTCGCTAAAGGCCAAGTTTTTCCCACGTCTCAAGGCCTTACGCTGTATCTCTGCTTCCTCATGGAGCCCCACTAAGGTGTCCCTCTCTCTTCTGTATAAAGCTTTTTTTCGGCCTGTTCTCACTTACGCTTCACCCGGATGGTTTCCTTTCATAAGCATTACCAATATTACCAAATTGGCACGCCTCCACCAAGCCGGTAGTCATGCCATCTCCGGCTGCCTCTTGTCCTCCTCTATTCCTCTTCTCCTCTCTGTGGCGTCTCTATCTCCACTACTAGTCACCCTGACTCATTTCACTCTTTTATCCTATGAGCGGGCCCTCCGTTTCCCAACCTCTTTTCCCATTTCAGGTTTGGCCAGACTTGGAGTGAAACCAAGACTCTGCAGATCGTCCTGGAGAGCTTTTGCGTCCACTCACCCGCTCATGCTTCCTTTTACTTATTCTAGGGAGGCTCTTCTTGCTTGCCCTCCCTTTCCTCCTTGGGATCTTCCTTCATTCACCGTGGAGTCCACCCTTTCCTCTCCATGCTCCTGCTCTGATTCCCCTCTCTCTTTCTCCAAGGTGCGGCTCTCGCTCATCTGGACTCTCTCTCACCTTACGATTTGGTGCTCTGGACAGACGGCTCTGTTCCTTTTCCTTTTGGCAAAGGCGGCTCTACCGTAGTTTGCAAACTGCTCTGTCTGTGGCACTGAGGCCACTCTTTCCTTTTCGGCAGGCCCAGTATGCTCAAGCTTTTCTGCTGAGACCAGCGCCATTCAACAAGCTTTTTGTTGGTCTTGGCAGCAGCAACAAGTCTGCCACTTCTGTTCTCTTCTTTTATCTGGCTCTCGTTCTGTCCTCGCCGTTCTGTCCTCTCCTCCATTTTTCCTTTTACGTCGATCTTTTTGGAAGATGTGGCCGAAACTGTTCTCTCCTCCTGTTCTATCAGACAACAATGGGTCCCCAGACACTCATTTCCCCTGTTGAGCGACGCGGCTGTTGAGCTGGCCAGACGGGGAGCGCTGCTCGTGCCCTCTGCAGTCCCTTGTAGTCTCTTTCCTATTTACTCTTCTTTTTTCTCGCACTGGAGGCCTACGGTTTCATCTATTCTTCGACACGCGGGTTCCCTCGATTTCCACTGGGGAACTTGTGCTCGCTGGTCACGCTCGCCGTGCCTTTTCTCGCCTTCGCTGCAACGGACACAGCCTACTGTTGAGCTCTTATCTCTCCAGGATTGGCAGAATCGAGATTTCTTTATGCAGCGCCTGCGGACACCTCTCATTTCATTTTGCACTCTTCAACTACGGACTCTTTGGCGACTGTCTGTCTCTCTAAGACCTCTGGTCCAGGTCCTTGGGAGTTGCCCGGGTTCTGGGGCTCCATGGTCTTTCGCCATGCCCCCATCCCTCGAAAGGGCTCGGGTAGCAACAACAACAAATGCTGAAACAATGGCATTGACGATTGGTAGCCGAATCTGGAAGTCGATTTTTGGTTGAGATGGTGAGGAATTCTGGTTTGTGTGTTGAAAATGCTTTGTTTCGATCGTTGCGATATAATTGCAATAGTTTGCGAGCAAGAAATTTTTTGGTCTGTGCTGCCAGTTGCTTAGCACACCAAGCAAATAGTACCAGTTCCTCAGTGAGATGCTACAAATGACCAAGAACTCTTGAGTTCAATTTGGCAGGTAAACGGTCTGTGTTGTAATTTCAGAATTTTAACTCTCCAATTAATGATTTGCAGTTTTTACGCCATGCACACAACTAGTGGCAGAGGCAAAGCCAAGAGGGGTGGCTGGGGGTTAAAATTCCCTGCCATTTAATAAACGTGTGACGACATGCTTATGCAAATGCAGTTTTTAGTGCTTTGTGCATCATAACGTGCAGCAAGTTAATTCAAGATCAGTTGACAATTGGCAATTTAATTTGCGGATGTGAATCATGACTTGAAATTAGTGTAGCGCAATGACTAATAATATCTTATGAATTTTACCCTAAATTAACTTCGAGACGTTTTTTCTTTGAAATTGTAACTGCCATTCAGACAGTATTTTTTGAAACTTTCACTTTTTCGAACGAAATTACGTTTTTATTCACTAATTCACGTCTTGAACCACGTTAGGTTAGTAGTGAAAGCACACGATGAAAGTGATACTATCGTCATTAATGACGACCTATATCACATTTGTGACGTCATGAATGACGTCACACGTAAATTCATTAGAAATTGGCATCATGCTAAACGAAATAGTAACGTTTAAGTTGAAGTTTACGATGCAATACATTCAATGAAGTCATGGTGGAATGACTATAGCGCCCAGTTATAAGGGTGTTCGGAACGAATTTTGCTGGGGCGAAACGAAAAGAAATTTACTCTGCGAAAAACGGTTCGAAACCAAACAAGATTTCACTGTAGTAAAAACAGTTCGAAACGAAACGAAATTTTTCATTAAGGAAGTTAATTTGATGCGAAACCAAAACAGCGAAACAAAATTTCGAAATATTTTCGTTTCGAATACCCCACGCAGTTAGCTTTGTTGACAAAATATACGAGGTATCGAACTCTTAATCGTCATGTACAGCATAACAGGTAGTGCACAAATTGTGTCACTAGTCTTTTGTTTTATTACTTCCTCTTCTGTGCTCTTTGACAGTCCGAACTAGTATACTGCAGTCATTTTAGATTTCTCGCTTGTTGCGTAAAAACGACGCAGGTAATTCCCCTACATAGCAACTAGAATACTGCCACGCACTATCAATAATTAAAACGTGCGTTAACGGTGGCCATCTTTTTGGCAAAATAAAATTTGACTTAAATGTATGTTCCCCATCTCGAAGTGGTTATGCTATGCAAAACCTCTTCGTATTGGCAAGATCTTTCATTTTTGGAGAAGCATCTCAGATCATGAGCTTCTCTTTAACCCTTTTTGCTTGTTTTCCGTTAGATTGGGCCACCACGACGGGTAGAGTGTTTGGCTTTGCTCTGTCTGCCACATGAAGACGGAGGCATCCCGTTAAGTGTCTTGCCAAATGACAACAAGCAAGCTGGCTTGCCTGTTCTCCACACTATCCTTTTGTGCTGAGCGCCAAGCGGTGAAGCTGTGAATATTTTTTTAAGTCTTTTGGTTTGACTCAACTTCGAAATGAACCCCAGGTCTACCGACCGCGAAGCGGACGTTCTAACCACTTTGTCATCGGGCCGGTTGTTGCAAGACTGTTGCCGCTTGAAGTGTTTCCGAGCTATACGTTGAGTCGCAAAAAAAGATGATCACACAAAAAGCAATAACCCAGCAAGTGGGCAGCAGCGAAATACTCGTAACCGGCGCAATGGTATAGTGGTTAGAGCGTCCTCTTTGCAGTCGGTAAACCTGGGGTTTATTCCCTAAGTCGAGTCGTACCAAAAGTTAAAAAAAATGGTATTCACAGCATCCCTTCCTGGCGCTCAGCATAAAAAAGGGAAAGTGTGGAGAACAAGCCGGCAAGCTTGCTTGTTGTGTCCTTGGGCAAGACACTGAACGGGATATCTCCATCTTTATGTGCCACCTGTCTGCCACACTTTTATGGTGAGCGCCAAGCAGGGAAGCTGTGAATACCATTGAACCTGCTCACGCAGCATGTCGTAAGAGGAGACTCTTGGGTACCCACCAGTGGCAGTCCGCCTTGGTGGTGGGGCTACCAGTTATTCATGACTGGTTCGTAATGGGCTGCCACTTTTCCCCTAGCCTGATTCAATTAGATTAATGGCCCGAACCTGGATTGCCGGTCATGCCGTACCTTCATCCCAAGGAAGAGGAGGGGTAACCACAACAACAAATACTCGTCCTCTGATAAAGAAAACACATAGGTTTACACAAATCTTACCGAGGCATATTGTTTATCGCCAGTAGGTATTTACTTAAACTTTTTGGCAATTTGTGCATTCATTCTATCTTGAAGTAATCCACTGGTTATGTAGCAACTTGTGGTAGAGCTTAGCTTGAATAACTCTAACTTGCAATACAAAAGTAGTTATAAAGGTTATCAAATATGTTAACGGTTTGCCCGATCAGGATCTGCCCGAACACGAGTGCAACTGACGACCAGAATGTTTAGAAAAAAGCGTATTACGATCACAGCGGTAGTAATAGCTTTCCAGTTCTTGCCGTTGAAGCTTGTCAAGTGGCCCTTGCGGTAAACATTTACATTTCTGCTTCTTATGTTATACCGTATTCTGGCAATTCAGTTACAACTTGCAGCTACTAAAAATTCTTTTTCTATTCTTGATAGACTTAAAACTTGTTTATGTCAACCTCTAAATCCCGATTAAATAGCTTGACTTTGCTTGATATCCAAAGCCTAGGTAATTAGTTACAACTGTTGATGATCGGTAAATTTTGCACGAAGAAGGCAATAAGTAAAACTTTTATGATATCGCGTATGAGCCCTTTTATGTAATCTTCAGAAAAGTTGATGCCTTTGTCAAAAAATGACGTTGCTGACCTAGCCTACCCTCCTCTTACTTTACAAATGTTGGGTTTTTTCACCGACCTGTGGCTCCAGTTTAAAAGTTACAAGAAACTGGAAAAGTTTGTTACAAACACCAAAGTCGTGACACTTCTGGAAGAGGTATTAAGTCATTCTAAGACTACAATGTTTTGACTGATAACTTTGATATTAATTGACTATACAGTTATTCTATTTATTGCAACAACTATGTTTCCAAATAATATCTGCTGTTAGTATCTGTATTAGTAAAAGTTGTCAATAATATTGTGATAAGTTTGGGTTAGAAATTGCTTGATATAATTATTTCTAATCGAAAATACCCCTCAAACAAAAAGAACGTCAAACAACAAAATGTGCCAGAAATCAACATCAACATGTTAAAAGCAAAACAACTTGAATAATGACAACAAAATAGCCGATAACTAAAATAATGCATTTTTGAAATGAAGGGATTCTCAGGATTTTTAAGAAAGAGCAAAAGCTTGATTTCTAGAGTGAATAATATTGGAGTAAATATACCGCATTTTTTTTGATTATTTTTAAAGCAATCTCACAATTTAAAGGAGTGACCGCACGAGTTTGACAAAAGTTCATTGAACCACCCTCGTGTAGTGTTTTGGTTCAATTTTGTATAGCGCAGATCCACAGTTCAGTCTTACTTTCTTTTCGATATCAAGTCTTAAACGTTTCTGTGACTTGCATAAATGAGCAAGAAACAGTTTTCGCCAGAGTTGTGTTATTTTTGGCGGTTACGCTTGGAGCACTATAGGTATAGATTTTCCATAACTCGATACATTGTTTAGACCTTTTACGGGCCCATTACAAATTGCCCTGCGAAAGTAATTATACGAAGTGTAGTGGTTACTGGTCATAATCGGCAAGCCTTCCAGCCTGCTGCAAATACGCAGCTGATTTTGTTGTATCTAACCGTGCTGTTGATAGTGGTTATCGGAGTACTTTGATAGCTTAATATCGTGGTAAAACTTGCGCCTCTCACGTGATGATTAGAAGTTTTGTTCTCCAAGCACCACTTGTGGGGTAAATTGAAAATTCATTCCTATCAATAGTTCTTTTATTTCTTTATAGATTACTGTGTTCTGTTGGGATCTGTATACCCTGGTTTAGATATAGTCTCTGGATGCTTTATTGACCTGACAAGGGTGGAGTGATTTCTATCCCTCGTTTTCCTTAGTTCTCAGAAAGCTTTTTTGTTGTTCCGCGATATCATTTATGGTTAGAGAGGCAAGCCTAGGAGCGTTTACAATTTTTCTTTCAGGTATGTTACATGTATACATCTAGCAAACACATAGAAGGTCATGATAGGACGTACCATTGGTATGTAAATCCATGTCATGATGGGTGGTTTTATTTTCGAGTTGTAAAATTGCATAAGGTGGACCTCAAGGTTTTAGATGAAAAGCTCCACTGACAATTTCAAATCAGCTACAGCCAAAATCTGTTTCGCAAGCACACGTGAAAAACCCTGGGACTAATTTAGGATTTTAGGAATTGGATTTGCAGAAGGTATGAGACAATAAAATGAAAAGCATCAGAAAAGAACAGGAAAAGACATTTTTTAAAACTGGAAGTTATAAATCAGCCTTTACACAGCCGAATCGTGCTCAAAGTTTCTGTTATTTCAAATCACATAATGTTGGTGAAATCATGACCTGGTTTGTGTTCGCTATTTTTTTATCATGTTTTATCTCAGGTGTACAAAGTGAATAACCAAGAAAAAGTGGCTGTCAGCAACCTGCATTTGAACCTGTACGACGGCCAAATCACAGTGTTGCTTGGTCATAATGGTGCAGGTAAAACAACGACCATGTCAATGCTTACAGGTTGGTACTCGAATTAGAACAATAGATGAAGTTTTCATTGATTATCACTAGGCGACATTTTGCAACTTTTTTATTATTAAACAATTAGATGAGTTTACCTAATTTGACTATGCTAATTCCGAATTTGCGATCAGAATTCACCCATCACGTCACACTTTTTTCCAAAATTGAATTTAAACTTTACGCAAAAACGCATTTAATAAGCTTAGTAAGCACACAATTCTGTTCATTTGCTCAAAATTTTTTTCAAACTAAATAGGTTTTTTTATCTTCCTTGGTGTAAGGCATGAATTTTCTTCTTTTGGCTTTTCTTGCAACCTCACTACTCTTATCATCGCGTTTCAGGCACCAACAGTAGTCCGCCATCATGGATACATCCCATCGCCCTTGGTACCGAGTTTCCATAATTTTGATGTCCTAGTAAAAGCGTTTCCCATTTTCTTCACTCATATCACCCACGTTTTATGGCAAATAGTCCGAGTGTGCATGCAAAAAATAAACTTTCAAACTTATGCGACATCTAAGCGCTTCAAAACAAGCCAACATGTTTTGTACAGTGTTTTGGTAGTAAGAATCTTCAGTGTTGCCAAGAAACTTCGATACTACTTTTGCAAAGGAAAGCCATGCTTTTTTTTCCAGATCCGTCATGGTAGATAGAAATTGAGGGTCTTTTGTTAATTTTTGTAATTTGAGGTCCAACAAATACACTCTTTTTAAACCTCTCAGCATTTAAATTAAGGAACTTTTCTTGAATGTATTTAAAACAGACGCCTTCTTTTTTGAGAGCTTTTTCAAACTGTTTCGTGAGGCCCAGTTTAATATGTAGTGGTGGAAATCACATTGGATCTGGCAACAAGAATAGGATGTAAAATGTTTTTGTAACCTGGTGTAAGAGACTCCCTGAACGGCCACTCACGTTTAATCCAATGATTACTTCTGTCCCTGCAGTCCCATTTGCACATAAAATAAGGGTATTTTGTAAATCCAGACAATGGACCCAATAGCATATTTAGGACTTTGAAATCAGCCCAGATCTTCCACGTATGAGTGCTATATTGTAACTTCGACAGCAAGATTTTCATATTTTCATAAAATTCCTTCATGCAAGTCGAATGAGCTAAAGGGATTGAAGCAAATTGATTTCTATTAGCTTTCAGGCTTAATTTTGATGCATCAACAAAGAGGCGCCAATCACTGGGGTTATAAACGGTTCCCAATTTCTCTATAACACCTTGAATATCTACACCATAGAAAAAGGGTATTCCATGGCAAAGAAGCGAATACATTCTCTCTCACGATGTTTATACCAAGCAAAAATGGTATCAGTGCAAAGCATACGTTTTCCTTTCAATCTGGAGCCCAAAATAAGAGCAGAAGCTTTAGACAAATTCAAATCTTTGACAAGGTCATTTATTGACCTTGAGAGATCACCGGCCGTTTAATCAAACCGGTCATTTAGCTTGACTTGATTAAACGGCTTTGGCTGCTAATCATCATCATACTCATACTCTGAACATTCTGTCAATTGGCTCTCAGACAAACACTCCTCACTGACCGAATCTTCAACTGTTTCCAAAACTCTTGGAAGCAATGGAATTATTACACCTGACCAATGAGGAATCGGTCGTATGGCACAAGGCAAGTTAGGATATCGAATTTTATGCTTATTTTTTAACATTGAATCCAGCAACAACACATGAGCAAAAGTAACATTTTTTTCATGTTCAGCACCCACAAATTGGAGGCGCAATGACCTTATTTTCTTCTGTAGATCAACTCTGATTCCCCCTGCAAACCGGCCATTCTTGGCAACGGGAGGGCAATGACTATTTTTTTGGAGATCACCTCCGCTGCGAGATCTGACGCTGATCCCAGTGACATTGTCATCATCACATCAAAGATGCTTTGAAAGTGGGCCACAAAAATCTGTGAACCCTTAAAGTGGGCCACGGCACGAAAAAGGTTGAGAACCACTGGTCTACAGTGAAAACGTGATGATATTTCAATAATTCGGACGTCAGCTGACAGCACCAACCACTTAGAAAAAACTATGGAAATATAATTTTGCTTTCACTTTAGGTCTTTCTCTTTAGATGTAGAAGAAGTTAAATGTAAACAGTGAGTGGCAGTGGATAGACGCACTTTGTTGGAAAAGGACTTCGATGATTTTAGAACTTCACTGAGTGAAAGAATATAGAAATTAACAAGACACCACTATATTTCAAAATCTCTAGAAATTTTGCTTCAAAATCTAAAAAGCAATCTTCTCATAAATGAAGTAATAATATTGTTGGATTTTTCTGAGAATTTTTCTTTTATCATACAAGGCGAATCCCAAGGTTTTCAGTGGGAAAATTCCCACTGAACTGTACACTCATTTGTAGTTTACCACGAGAAATCAAATGATGATGAAATTACCCATAAAAGTTTTTGTTTTTTTATCCCCAAACACAAAACATAAAACATCTATGGTGTACACTTTTATATCTGCTCTAATGCCTAAAATTAAGTGCTTTATACTCGAACTGAGCTAAATTTATTACTACAGTGATGGTTACGCTGGACAATACAAAAACAGATTTAATTTTTCTAATTTATGTTATCACAAAATGGATTTTGATGTAGAGTGTGAGTGGCACTTTTTTGCAACTTCACATGGCAAGAAAGCTTGTGATGGAATTTGAGGAGTGGTGAAAAAGATGACCGCTAAAGCTAGACTACAGAGACCATTTGAAAATCAAATATTAACTCCTCAGGACATATATATATTTTGCAAAGAAAATTTTGGATAAAAAATTAATTTTTTTTATACTTCTAGAGAAGAAATAGAGGAGAAAAAAATTTTTGGCAACCAGATTCCAAAATGCTCTATTCATTCCTGGAACCCAAAAATTACATAAAATAGTTCCAGCTGGCAATGGTAGAGTTAAAATTTATGAAACATCAAATGCTGATGACAGAGAGGAAAGAATTCAAAAAAAGATGTGGTTCAAGATTTGCTTCACCCAAAATCTGGAGACTATTTCATTTGTATATGTGATGACAAAGTTTGGGTGGCATTCATCAGCTCTTACGATGAAGAGTTTGATTATTTTAAAGTTAAATTGTTGTATTCGAGTGGATATAATAAATATTGTATTATTGCTATCCTGAAATAGAAGACTCTTGCCATTAGTACAAAAAAATATCTTGAAAATATTGGCTGCTCCATCCTTAAAATTAGGAACTCACAGGATCCAATATTACTTTAAACAAAAAAATAACAATTATGAAATGAACAAACTAATATTTAACTTGTTACAGTAATTTATGTACACCTTCACATTCAGCTAATACTTTAAATGATGTTTAGCAGTCTAGATATATTTTTTTTTCAATTTTTATTTGTACATGAGTTTTTATAACTATCAGGGATATCTAAAATAATGGGATTGATAACTCCGTTTTCTTGCACTTTTGAAGTGTCTCAAGAAGGGTCAAAAGTACAAATAAACCATTAATAGTAGCTGTAGCTTAAGTCTAGTAATGCAGTGATATCACTTATAAGCTAAACAACTAGGCGCTAGGTTGTTTAGCGTATAAGTGTAAGTTTGGTTTGTCTGCCACTGCTCTATCCTGCACAGAATGCAATTTTCAAGACATCCCATTGGAATCATATCATTGCAACTTTGTTTTGATTTTCCTATGTGCATTTAATTTCTTTGCTAAAAAACAGTTAAAACGTTTAAACAGTTGTACAAACTCGGAAGATCTCCAACTTAAGTGTTTGATAAAAGTTTGTACGCTCAGTTATGGCCCTAGGCTTCCGGGGGGCCTGGGCAAAGGTAGTAAGAGGGGCCCCTGGAAAAGCACATGTTGATGCGGCCATGCGGATTTGTGTTGCCAAACTGCATGGAGCAACAATACATAAACATTGGACAAATACTAGTAACATCATTACATCAGCTGCAATAAACAAAAGCAATATTTTTGGCTTAAATTTAACAAAATAGCAAAAGAAAAGCAAACTTTGGAAATGCGCAGGAACAAAAAATTAAAAATATTGCTGTCATCTATCAATATCGATTTGAAAACATTTCTACAACCAATGGTATATAGGCAATTGGCATGCTTTTAAAGTTTTGTAAAACTGATCAAGTCATAGAGTGCTAATGGTATTTAAACTTAAAAAACTAGTTCAATCATGATGATGTACGAATGTTAAGTACGGGGGGCCCTGGGCAGTTGCCCAGTTTTCCCACCCCTAAGACCATCACTGTGTACGCTAACATCCATGGCATCTTTTTAAATTGCTTTTTATGGCTATTTTTTTGCTATTGCAATATTTTTTCCCTCATTATAAAATTCAATTATGCATGTGCATATCTATGCACTGTGCAGCTTCTTCATACTTGCAAGCCTCTTGTGCCTTGGTTAAATAATTGATGGCAATTTAGACAAAATTCTTCGAAAAATGCTTAACTGGCGCTCAAGAATCAAATGTATGAGTTGTGGTATTGAAATTTGATCACTTCAAAATGAACTTAAAAGTAAAATTTCATTGTGCAAGTGTTTTGCTTAAATAGTTTGTTCTACTTTTTCTTCCTGCTGTGTTTTTGTTTGATATGGACCTAGGTGAATGGGCATTGAGCAAACAAATAATATAAGAACTTGGCTTGAGCAATGTTTGGCTAGGTTGTTGGAGCAAGTGTTGCTGGAAATCGTAAAATGTACGCAATGTTTTTCACGGCTGCAACTCTTCTACCAAATTTATGTGTGAAATAGCTACCACTTTATCTGTTTGCTAAAGCGATTGAATTTTGAAGCAAAGTCTTTGTTTCCGCAATACTTGATTTCTTTTTTCTATAACAACTCAACTACTTCATAACCAAGACAAAATTAGCAATTCAGTAATATCATTCTAATTTTGTAGAAATTGAGAAAGTGACCCTTCTGGTGACAGCTACCGGATGGAATTATCAATCTCGATGCTCTAGATATCCCTGATAAATTTCGTTTCAAGTAATAAGCACTGATAAATATTAATTATTTTGTAAAATTTGAGTTGATTATCTTCTCTTTTTCAATAGAGAATATTTTCAAGATTGAAATTTCGGTATATAAAAAAATTCTTCACATTTTAATTGAATTTTTGGAAACATTTGCCTTAAAAATTGCTTTAGCGGATCATTTGTATTGAGTGTTAAGCATAATAAATGGTCTTAGACCGATTGTTTTTGTTGCATATTTTTATGGCTTATGGATCAAAAAATTTTTTGAAAAAAATTGTTGGGGGTTCAAAATCCTTGGGGGGTGGGGGAAAAGTATTTTTTTTAAGTCAATGACTTTTTTATATTAATTTTTATAGAATTTTTGATACTATAGTTGAATTCCTTGTTCTTTTGTGATTCCAACCATATATAACGTGTTATACTTCAAACGTATCTTGAGGAAGATAAATGCATATTTTGAAAAGGGGGGTTTTGTTCCCCTAAAACTTCACCCCCCATAACTCAAAAATTATTAGTCGTAGAAACCTAAAATTTTTACTAGTGGGCTTTGGCTAAAAGATAACCCCATACACCAATTTTTATCAAAATCAGAGAGATAATGGTTAAAAAATTTTTTTGTGGTGATTTGTCATGGAGTGACCCTGTTATTACTAATGCAATGCAAAAAATTTTTAAATTGCAGATTGTGAAAAATCCTGACGTGATAAAAAAAAAGGACTTCATATTCGTAATCAGCATATGCAAATCGTCTTAGAAGCAACCATTTTGGCCAGAAAATAAAAATCATGTCAACCAGTGTTATTCGACCTTCAGAAAATTAAAAATGTTTTACGCTTACCAAAAAGCTTGGCCTTCATTTGAAAGTGATTAGGAGTACTTTAATAAAAAATGGTAGATCGTTTATACATTGGTAAAGTGTAAAGGATCAAATATTGTTTTGTGCTGCCCCCGTTGTATACTAATCCCTTACCTGTATGAATATCATTTATAAATATTCATAAATGGATATTGGTTACACTCATTATATAAATCGGGTCTTTAGATTTGCTGATATTGCAAGACAAGTCCAACTTAATAGCAGTATTCTATGTCTTGTATAAATGCTTACAAGCCAGCGATCCCTAATGGATGTGAACACAGATCAAAGATGCTTTAAATGCTAGAACCTTAGTAAAACCGTACCGGTCACCATCGATATCATTCAAACAAAAAATTCTTTTCAAGAAAAATTGAATTCGGGTTTTTGAGAAAAAAACACATCTTCAGTGTTGTAAATACAATAGTAACAATTTGCTGCAGATTGCGGGCACTTATTCTTTTAAACCACAATGCCCTTGCCATACGAGATCAAAATAATTGAAACCGGTTATTATGAACATGCTTTTAATCTTTAGGCTTTATTCCACCCACAAGTGGCGATGCTGTGGTGGAAGGTCACAGCATTCGAAAAGACATAAAAGGCGTTCGTGAAGCAATGGGTCTTTGTCCGCAGTTTGATATCTTGTTCAATGACTTGTCAGTTGATGAACATATCTACTTTTTTGCTAGGGTAAGATTTGTTGATCGCCTTACTTATTTCATCCGAAAACGAGTAACTACAGCAAGGTGAAACGTAAGTCGAGTTACAATGTGAGGCAATAGTACTTTGTTACTTTACAAAGTGTTTCTTTTAGCCAATATGCAAGTCAAAATTGTTGGTGTTCTTATTCAGGCAAAGTAAAACGGACTTCTTTACTACCCTATTTAAATCGAGTTTGTGCATGCAACTTTAAAAGCAGAAGTGGCCAATCTTATGAGTCTACCGCCATTTTCAAATGGTTTTCTGTCGATCAAATGTACATTAGGCTTTTCATAGGCCAGTGCAGTTACTTGAGTAGAAAATAGCTGGCGCGTGTTACTCATAGCTATTTTGAATCGATTTGGTTGGTTATTTAAAGCAATTTTGCAGCGACGAAATGCTCCCGTGCTTCATCGGGTTAGAATAGTGAAGCTGCTCACCCAGCATGTCGTAACAGGCGACTTTTGGGTACCCACCAATGGCAGTCCGCCTTGTTGGTGGTGAGGCTACCAGTCGGCAGTTTGCATCCACGACTGGTTCGAAATGGGCTGCCACTTTTCCCCTGGCCTAATTCAATTAGGTTGATGGCGTGAACCTGGATTGCTGTTCGCGCCATACCTCCATCCCAAGGAAGAGGAGGGGTAAACCAACAACAACAACGAAATGCTGCTCTTGCAATCACAGCTTGCAGTATTAAAGTGCGGTACAAAAGCAACTAATTAATGATAGACCTGTACCTCATGAGTAACTCATAGCTTTGCAATGTATGATAAAGCAATACAGACCACTATTTTTTTTACATTGCTACTTATAGGTTGTTAAAATAGTGAAGATGAATGATTAGGTACATGGACTTTGGTAATTTTCTAATCAAGCGTTATTTCTCTATTGAATTCGTGATAAACGTTTGTGTTTTCAGCTTAAAGGTATGAGCAAAGAAGAAGCCAATAGAGAAGTAACCGATGCCAAAATAAGATTGAAACTCACTGAGAAGGGCTCGTCACTGTCATACACCTTATCAGGCGGCATGAAGCGAAAACTATGTGTTGGTATTGCCTTATGCGCTGGCTCAAAGGTAGGTCAAGTGAATTACCTAGTGATGAACCTGTAGTAGTAGTTATTCAGTTTTTATCCGGTATTGTCCCTTTAGCAGAGATGGCCGGATTTACCCCATTCCTTCTACAATTGCTCGCACTCCGTCCCTCCACTTGTCTCGTCTCAAGGCATCCTCCTTCTTCAAACTAATCTTCTCTGTCTCCTCCTCCACTTGCCTTTCCAGGTCTTCTTCGATCGTCCTCGCTTTCTCTTGCCACTCACTTCAAGGTTCAGAGCAACCCTCAAAACACTATCGTCATCCCTCCTTAGCACATGTTCATACCATCTAACTCCATTTGCTATTGCCAACCAGTCTATAGTTTCCATCAACCACAGCATATCCATCTGTTCTTCAGTCTTTCTGTCAACAACTTTCTGATCGCACATGGCTCTCACCATTACTCTCTCCATTCTCTTTAAAATTGCTTTTTCATTTTCTTTTAGACACCATGTCTCACTTCCATACAGTATTGCTGATCTTACACAACGACGATATACTTTACCTTTTATCTTCAGAGGAAACTTATTTCCAAGCAACAACTCTCCACATTCCCTGAATCTTACCCAACCGATTTTTACTCTTGCTGTAATTGCCGCTTCACAACCACTACTAGCATTTAGTCTGTCTCCCAAATAACAAAATCCATTCACTGTCTCCACTTCATCGCACAACTTCTCGATCGAATCCATTGTCCCTTCCATTATTCCTTTACATTTCAAGCAAACAAAATGCATTGCCAACCTAGCGGTAACTCTCTTTATATTTGCACATTTGCCATGAACCCGGTTTCCACATTTTGTGCACAACACTGAATTGGCCATGATTCTTCTCCCACAAACTCCACATGGATCTATCTTGCTTTTGAATAGTTCGCCTTCTGACCCGCTTACCATCAATTTTGTTTTTCTGGTGTTGACCTTTAAACTTTTACTTTCCAGTGCATCCTTCCAATTCCAAAATCTTTCCTTCAAGTCTTCCATGTCTTCGCTCATAATAGCAAGGTCATCTGCATATAGCAATTCATTAACCGCACCCCTTCTTACATTTTCTGTAATAACGTCCACCACTATTACAAACAATAGTGGCGACAGCACAAATCTTTGATGTACACCAACTTTTACTTCGAATTCCTTTGAATATGCAGATCCCACCCTCACTCTTGTCTTTGCACCATTATACAGGCTCATAGCTGCCTGAACTATTACTTCTGATAGACCCTTCATTATCATGGCCCACTCCATCACTTTTCTTGGCACTCTATCAAAAGCTTTTTCCATGTTGACAAAGCACATATACAACTTCTTGTCCTTTTTTGATATTTCTCCTGCATTCTTCTCACAATGAATATCGCATCCACTGTCCCTTTTCCTGGCATAGATCCAAACTGCATTTCATTCAACTTGACTAGTGTTTGTATTCGTCTCTCTAGCACTCTTTCAACAATTTTGATGGCATGTTCTAGCAGTTTCACTCCTCTGTGTGACCCACAGCTCATCACATCACCCTTTCCTTAAAAGATAGGTACAATCACACTTGTTTTCCACTCATCAGGCATTCCTCTACCATCCAATACACGCTGGCATAGTTCCATCATCACTTTAACCTCGATTTCACCACTTGCAACTATCATCTCCACACTCACTTCAGATGGTCCAGTTGCCTTTCCGGATTTCATACTTTGAATTGTTTCCTCAATTTCATTACGAACCACTTTTTCCACTGGTCCTTCTACTAAATCAGTTTCCGCCATCTGGTCCCATTCGTTCTCTTCATTCATGATCTTTTCCATGAGTTTCTTCCAAATTTTTGCCCTATCTACTTCAATAAAACCCAATCGTTTGTCTCCTCCTCTCAAGCACCTTCCTCCTTCCACATCCTTCCCTTCCTTTTTCATTCTTCTAAGGAAGTAGAAAACACTATTAGAATTCTGATATAAATTATTCAATTCCTGATTAGCTTCCATTCTCATAGCTCTAGCCACAATTTTTCTCGTTTGATTTCTTATACGTTTATATTGAGTTTTATTTTGTTCTGATGGGAACCTGCACAGCTCTTTAAATGCCGCCTTCTTTCTTGCTATGGTATCCTTGATCTCTTCATTCCACCACCACGTGTCTCCTTGATCTCTCCTAGACTTCTTCTTCCCACACAGTTCGTTACATGCCTTTAGAACACCATCCTAGAAAGTTTTCCACAAATCAGGCGCGTCTGTGCTTACTAGTTCTTTTACTCTTTTTTCAAATCTCACTCTTGTTCGGTTTTCATTCAACTTCCAAATCTTTCTTCTTATGATCCTTTCCTTTCTCACAAACTTTTTTAGAACCTTTTTATTTAGATCTACGACCACCATCCTGTGCTGAATTTCCCATGGAATCACTTTTACATCCCTTATATACAGTACTTTCTATATTTTTCCCCCACAAGCACAAAATCAATTTCTGTTCTTCATCCACCGGCACTATAAGTGATTTTCCTTTTGTCTGTCTTTTCAAACCAAGTATTCGCCACGCACAGCTCTCTTTCATTACAAAACTCCAGCAATCTTCTTCTGCATTTCTTTTCCCAACACCATTCCTCCCGTGTACACCTTCAAAACCCTCAGCACATTTCCCCACATGTCCATTAATATTCCCTAAAGAAACAATGATTTCACTAGAACTTCCCAAGTCCCACTCACTCCCCATTTCATCATAAAAATAAACTTTCTCTGCATCTGGTCTTCCACTTTGTGGCCCATACGCACATATTACGCGCATCACTTCTCTACCTAAAGTTAGCCCAATCGCCATTACTCTGTCACTTTTTCTTCTAACTTCCACAACGTTTCCAGATATTTCCTCTTTCACCAAAATTCCAACCCCTCCGAATCTGCATCATTTCCTGACAACCAAAGTTTATACCTTCGACCCGAAGTACCGACGAAACGAGCTCCTTGGCCTTTCCATCTTACTTTCTGAATGCAGCACACATCAACTTTTCTCTTCCTCAGTTCTTCACACACTTCCGTTTTCCTTCCACAAAGACTTCTCACATTTAATGTACCAAATCTTATCCCATGACATTCAGATTTAATAAACCCGGAGATTCTTCGCACCCCTGCCTAGTTAAGAGCTGCCGGGGACTGGGGGTCACTTGTATATCTTTTCTGGTCATGGGGATTTGTTGGAGCAAAATTCTTCTACAGGGAGCATGCCCTTGCTTACCCCCAACCTCAGTTTTTGACATAAGTGGTCCAACCAAGCAATTAAGCTGGCAACCCCACCATCAACAGTCAGACTGCAATTGGTAGGTACCCAATAGTCGCCTCTTACTACATGCTGGGTAAACAGCTTCACTATTCTTTAAACCGGTGAAGCATGGCAGAAAATAATTTCATAGTGTCTCAAAAAATAATTTTGAGCCAACGTTATTTTAAGGCTGCACTTTGTTCTCCCAATTCTATGAATAATGTTTGGGCTTGGAATCGATTGGAACCCCTGGGATGCTAAATTTAACCCTGGTCCGGCTTCGGCCGGGCTCCTTTTAGATAAAGTCCAGTGATCTTAAATCATTAAGAAGGTATTGTTGAGCATTTATGCTAATGGCTTATTGCCCAACTTTACTGTTTGATGGCATGCTCGCAATTTTTTTAGCACAAAAGTATCTGCATTCTATTTTAACTGTCATTATTCGTTTTACTCTAAGCTTCATCACGTCAATTTAGTACATTGTTATTACGACTTTCGAGGTTTTTTGCGGTTTGCACGTGGCTATGAAAGCACTTATCAAAAAGTCGTGGCTAATTAGTTTTTTCGTCTTTTACTTCTTCATGCATTTAGTAATGTAATTGAGCTTTTCCGTTGTTACCGAGATTAGATACATTGAATTTTTTTAGTACGTCATTCTCGACGAACCAACTTCGGGAATGGATCCGGCATCACGTCGTGCGATATGGGATGTTTTACAGTCGCACAAGAAGCAATGTTCGATACTGATCTCGACCCATTTCATGGACGAAGCCGATCTATTGGGAGACAGAATTGCGATCATGGCCGAAGGAAAACTTCGATGTCTTGGTAACAATATTTTTTTTGCTTCAGTTTTTTCGAAGTTTAAACATTTCTGAAAAAAGAGGCACCCATCGCATTAGTTTGTGGTGACGATTTTTTCGGAATTCGTCTTGTACTACTTTTAAGTAATGTCATGTTACGTATTTTTTTCTGTTTTGTGCCCAAAAAACTCAACTGCGTTATTATACTCGAGTCTATAGTGATGATAAGCATTTCTGTATCTTGTATCAACAGTTGACGTTGCATTTGACGAAGACGTTAAATAGCAGTACACACTAAAGGCAAAGTAAGCCGAAAAGCACGACGCGAGACGATATGTGTATGATAGTCAAGTGGTTTTCTTGTGTACGAGTTTTCTCGGATTGTCAATATTGCCTGAAAAGAAACTCTTCGTTTTTCGGATGCATCGCGTGATAGTTGTTGATATTTGTTTCGCATTGTGTTAATATTTACCGCTAATTACCTGAGTTTGCTTTGGGCTTTGAATTATTGACAATGGCAAGGCGCTTAGACATGATGAATGCATACATTGTAAGAGACCAAGTACGTGAACATTTTGCAGGATCGCCTGTTTTTCTGAAAAGCAAATTCGGAGTTGGTTATCACATAGTTCTTACCAAGGCGGAAAACTGCGATGAGGACAAGGTAAACGTGCACAATAACTTTGCTTTTTCTAGTTTTTCTGTTGACAATAGGGACCTTTTTTAAGTGGTCATGCTTTGAAAGTGATCCAAAACTGCACAAGTGTAACCTAATGAGCCTCATTTTTAGATTCTGCCTATTGATTATGGTCACGATATTATGAACTTTCAGCCCTTTTATATGCATTTCCCTAATGACATTTTGTTAGAAACTTGTTTTTCCCTTGGTCTAAATTGTTTCGTATGTGCAGAAGCGAGTGTAAAAGGTTTTACTCGAGGGGTGACTACACTTGCCGTGCTAAAGAGCCATAAACGATAGAAGCCATCATTGAAAGAGCCGCTGCGCAATTCTTGGAATTGACGCATTTTGCGTCGTAATGGAGCTTGATGACTTCTTTTATGGAGACCATCATTTTCAAAGCCCGGAATTACGCATTTGCAAACTTTACGTGTCGCACAGCAGGCTGCACACTTTTACACCACATCACTGTACACAGCAATAACACGAGTCCAAGGAACCGTGGTTTGGCCACTCCTGTTCTTTTTGAACTCGCGCACAGTAAATTATAGCTCTAATATTTTTGTCATGCGAACTGGAAGCGGTGATTTAGCGCGACCAAGAGGTCTTATGTTAGTGCTCTTGAAGAAAGCAGTTTGTGGCAATTATCCTCCACGGCTGCAGTGCTTTCATAATAGACATATTCTAGCTAATACGAAGCGGACCAAACCATGAGTTTTTGTACAAGGGACGTCGGCAACGATTTTCTTTTGATCAACTGACAAAGATACTGTAACCTAGTGTTGTAAACCTTATCTATTCAAGCCTGCAGTGCATCTGAGTCGTTTGCATTCAACGCTCCGTTTTTTTCAAGCTCACATCTCTTCTTCAATCGCACGTTGTTGAAGCAAAGCTTGAAAGAGCTGCTGGCGCCGAATTGTCGTTTGTGCTGCCGTTTCAAGCTTCGCCTCATTTTGCAAAGCTCTTTCAAGACCTTGATGACAATGCAAAAGATTTGGGCATATATGGTTATGGTGCTATCGTTACCACAATGGAAGAAGTCTTTCTTCGGTATTTAAAAATGGAAATTTAGAATAAGTTTTCTGTTATAGACCGGATATCATCCACAGGCACGGAAAAAATTCAGAGTCGAAATTTATCTGCAGTAGATTTTCTAGCCTTTCGTTCTGAAATGGGTTTGACTTGTTTTCTTCTGGTGGCTGATTAGTCTTGACGGGGCTTTAAGTGGTGATAATAGTAAACCACTTACTGTGTATATTGTTTGAGTACCAATGGGAGAACGTCTTGTTGCTGGTGGGGCTGCCAGTCTGTGATTTGTATTTCTGACTAATTTGAAATGGACTATCGCTTTTTCTTAGCTTCACTCGATTAGGTTTACGGTGTAGACCTGGATATCCGGTTTATCGTGTGCCTCCTCTCCTAGGAAGAGAAAAGGTTAACACAGCCACTGCCCTGGAAGAATTCAAGTATTTTGAAATTTTTTTCTGTAGTGTGACAGAAGACTCGTGCACAGACATGCGGACGATTAATGACAATTTTACTCAAACTCGTCTTAGCCTGGTCCATACTAGTGCTCATGCACTGGAAGCAGGCGAAGCCCGTAGAATCAGTTTGCCTGAAATCAAAGTCGATTCTGCTGACCACCAGCCACTAAACGCTGAAAAAGGTAATCCAGTAACTTGAAGCTTCAATTTACGGTGACAATAGTGGTATGTTCAAACCTCACGGTGACCGCGATGTTGTATTTTCGGAAAAGGCATTTTACCGCAGTTTTTCCTTGTTGGTTGCACTGCTTGTAGAGTTTTGTTCGCATCGTTTACAGTGATGGTAGCACTGGGTTAAATTCAGCATTGGTTTGGGCATTATTTTGATAAACTTGGATTCTGTAAGAACAATGAAGGTCTTAAATAAAAAATTGCTGCAACAATGACCCTAGTATGCCTCTTGACTCTGTTTGCGAATGGACTTTTTTGGCTGCGCGCAGTGGTGGCATTCGAAATTAGTAAGAACAGGTACCATAAAAAAAAAGTGGACAAACGTTTCCGCAATACAAGGCGAGGATCTTTTTTTGGAGATCAAATTTCAACAAGTGGAAATTCATGCCGTAGGCGCAGTGCAGACCTTTTTTTTGAACGTCTGAATTTTCAAAGTCCATATTCATGCCAAAATGTTTTTAACAACCGGTTTCATACCTCAAAAAATTTGAGAACCGGTTTGTGCGAACTGACTGATTGCCACCACTGGCTCCGCCTAACAGGAACTCTGGGACGCTTCCTCATCGCCGGCACGGTACACCTTGCACTTTTTTCCCAATGATTGGATTTTCTGATTGTTTTATTTACAGTTTCATAGATTTGAAAGTTACTATACCACAGAAATATATGCGATTTTCATGATAGTTGTTGAAGTTGAACTTTCTGCGGAAGCGTATACGAACAGCTTAGGATATAGTTTCTGTACAAGTCTTGACGCGAAAAGTTTTTTATTTCCAAGCCCCATGGTTTTGAATAGTGATTTGTGTCTATAAGTGTTATCAAACTTGAAAAATATAAACCAAAGGGTTAAAATTGGCATGTTTTTTAGGAATATTTTGGGGCTTTATTTATTTTGGGAATCCGTTTATATCCGAGTAAAGACTTCTTGGAGATCAGGGTGTACAGCTCAACCCAAGGCATATTTATTATTGTTTTTTCGAAAACTGTTATATCAAGGTTTTGAAAAAATATTGCACTTGCTTTTAACTTTTTTCTGCTCCTAACTCCCAAGAGCTTTCTAGGACTCGTGGTCTCCTGCTCCATGGCGAAAAAGGTGTCTTATTTCTGTCAGCCGCAAAGGTGATAGTTGTATTGTACTTGAATCTTAATTTTGCATTTTAAGCTAGTGACGATCTTTTTACTTGAGACCGAAAAAATTTTTTGTTTGTAGTTATGGCTTATCAGCCTGCTACAACCAAGCTGAATATCGGAGTTACCCTGTGGATACAGCAATTTTTCGCGTTGATAGTCAAAAAGATGTTGCACTCAAAAAGAAACTATAAAGTAAGCGATTTTATCAGCGTCGTAGTCGCGTCTTCGCTTCATGTACATTACCTAATGTAATAGCTAGTGCTAGGCATTGCATTCATCAACCTACGATCTGTATATTCTGTTTATTCGAGCGCAACCTGGAAAGAGGACTCAATTCCACTTCGGCCATGTTTCTGCTTCAAAACTTAGCCTACATCCAATAATTTAACCATTAATAAGACCTTGACGAAAATTTTAATCCCTCCCCAAAATCCTTTTTTCTACCCTTTGCGAAAATTCCGTTCCCCCTTCCCCAGTGAAAATCATGATTGTGGGCCTATTTATTACTCATAAGATGGGCAAAGTGATTTTAGCATACCGGTTTTTGATGAGATTATATTTCGAGCCTTTCAAAGCTTGCTTACCATTAGCACCACTATTTTCAATCTGACTATGATATCTATGATGAGAGATGTAGAAAACGATTTCACTTTTCAAATTGCTTTTGCAGTTCTGCACCGTCATTGCCTTTCTTTCCAGGTTTCAGGAGTGCAGCTTGTCGTTCCTGTTTGCTTTTCGGTTGTAGCCATTATCAGCGTGACGTACACTCCTTTTGAACAGAAGAACATTCCCTTGGGTATGCAGCATTTTGAATAGCAACAATTTATTTGATACATCGTGTATAAATATTGACGCAATGCTTGTTTCAATTCGCGAGAGTTTTCTGTGCACAATAGTGAAGTAAATAGGCTTCTTCGAGTTACAATTGTCAGACTCCTTCAGTGTTTCGACTTTCCGCTATCTCTACGCGTGGCCAGCCGATTGGTGGGAGTTCTTGTTACCTGACCCCTTCAGAGGGATTGGGGCATGGCAATAGACCATAGAGTTCCAGAAGCCGGCAACTTTCAAAAGCCTGGACCAGAGGTTGTATATAGAAATGGAGTCGCCGAGAAGCGAGCGCTGCAAAGACTCCGTAGCAGGAGAATGTAGAATGAGATGAGTAATGTCCTGGGTCGGATGACCGCAGGTGCTGCATGAAGGATTCTAGGTTCAACCAATTCTAGAGAGGTATGAGTTCAACAGAAGTCTGTTTGTATTGTGGCGAAGACGAGGAGGACACAGCGAACGTGATGAGGAAACACAAGTTTTTCAGTGGATACTGAGGGAAGCTTTATGTTGAAGAATTTTGATGAATGAGACAGTTGCCTTCAGTTCAAAAAGAGAGATGAGTGGATACAAGAGGTAAGAGAAGGTAGACTGCATGGGATTACAGATGGCTACAGTGGACAACCATGAGCGAGTCAAGAGAGGAACCAGGAGGAGAAGAAGCGCTCAAAAGTGTGGAGGATGGGGATGATTCCGAGAGAGGTTAAAGGCAGGGCAGGTGGAGGGTTAGAAAGATTGTAGGCGGGTGTGGAGATGGAGAGAGAGGATTGGCTGGGTTTCAGCCCACAATGGGTGTATACATGCTCAAGGGCCCCGAGAAAGGCAGCAAAGCATGGGTGACTGGAGACCTTCGAGAGAAGCTGAGATGCAGCAAGGAGGTCAACCTTAAAAGTGAGAGCTGAAAAAAGAGTTGATCTCCGAACAGTGGAGGAGAGTGCACCTTTAATGCATCCATTTGAGGCAGGTACAGCATAGCACTGGCCTGCCGTTCCAGGACACATTGCCGGTACTCTTGGAACTAGAATTGGAATGAATTGCCGCTCATCAGAAGTAGAAGAACAATAACGAAACGAGAGAAAGAGAGGCGGGAAAGCAAAAGATGAAAATATATGATTGCACCAATCAACTGCCGCTTCAACGTAATGGTGCAGTCTTTGAAGCCGAAATAGCTGCTAGCCTCCGCGAGGGTCCCAGGCACTTTTCTGTAGTGCAGTTTTAGGCCTTTATGTATGCATGACATGACATTTTTATCGTCCGGTAACGGGAAAACCGTTTCTCGGTTATGCTAAAAAACGTTGTTGTTGTTACCCGACCCCTTCCGAGAGATGGAGGTATGGCCGAAGACCATGGAACCATGGAGCCCCAAAAGCTGGGCAACTCCCCGGCACCTGGACCAGAGGTCGTAGAGAGACAGAGAGTCGCCAAATAGCGAGCGGCGCAAAGAGTCTGTTGCTGGACAGTGCAGAATGAGATGAGAGGTGTCCTGGGACGGGGGTTCGAAGGCGGTGCACAAAGAATTATCGATTCTGCCAATCCTAGAGAGATAAGAGCTCAACAGTAGGCTGTGTCCGTTGCAGCGAAGGCGAGAAAGAACACAACGAGCGTGACGAGGTAGCACAAGTTTCTTGTTGGAAATTGAGGCAACCTGAGTGTCGAAGAATTGGATGAGACAGTACGCCTCCAATCCGAGAAAAGAGTAGATACTAGAGATAAGAGGAGAGGGACTGCAGAGGGCGAGAGTAGCGCTCCCCGTCTGGCCAGCTCATCAGCCGCGTCGTTCCCTGGAAGAAACGAGTGTCCGGAGACCCATTGTAGTCTAATAAAACAGGAGGAGAGAGAAGACAGATCTTCCAGAGAGATCGATGTAAAACGAAAGATGGAGGAGAGGACAGAACAAAAGTCAGATACGAGGAAAAGAGAACAGAAGTGGCAGACTTGTTGTTGCTGTCGAGGCCAGCAAAAAGTTTGCTGAATGGCGCTTGCCTCAGCAGAAAAGCTTGAGCATACTGGGCCTGCTGAGAAGGAAAGAGTGGCCTCAGTGCCACAGAGAGAGCAGTTGGCAAGAACGGCAGAGCCGCCCTTGCCAAAAGGAAAAGGAACAGAGCCGTCTGTCCAGAGCACCAAATCGTAAGGTGAGAGAGAGTCAAGGTGAGCGAGAGCCGCACCTTGGAGAAAGAGAAAAGGGAACCAGAGCGAGAGCATGGAGTGGAAAGGGTGGACTCCACGGTGAACGAAGAAAGGTTCCAAGGAGGAAAGGGAGGGCAAGCAAGGTGAGCCCCCCTAAGAGAATAAAAGAAAGCATGAGCGGGTGAGTGGTCGCAAAAGCTCTTCAGGACGATCTGCAGTCTTAGTTTCACTCCAAGTCTGGCCAAACCTGAGATGGGAAAAGAGGTTGGAAGACGAAGGGCCCGCTCATAAGATAGGAGAGTGAAATGAGTCAAAGTGACTTGTAGGGGAGGTAGAGAAGCCTCGGAGAGAAGAAGAAGAATAGGGGAGGACGAGAGGCAGCCGGTGATGGCGCGACTGGCCGCTCGGTGAAGGCATTCTAATTTGGTGATATTGGTAGCGCTTAGGAAAGAAAACCATCCGAGTGAAGCGAGATGTGAGAAGGGGCCGAAGAAAAGATTTATACAGAAGAGAGAGGGACTCCTTAGACGGGCCCCGTGAGTAAGCAGAGATACAGCGTAAGGCCTTGAGACGTGGGAAAAACTTGGCCTTCAGCGAAGATACATGTTTAGACAAGGAAAGAGTGCGGTCGAAGGTGACCCCGAGAAAAGTTGGAGTGGGGTTGAAACAGAGGCGGGAGCCGAATAGGAGGAGGTCGGGCTGGAGGTTTGCTTGGTGGGGATCCACTGAGAAGAAGGAGGCCTCACATTTGCTCGGATTGAGAGGAAGACACCAGTACTTAGACCAACGCTTCAGCCGAATCAGAGCTCCTTGTGTGGCCTCCACCGCAATAGGGACCGAGGGGGAGGAGGACCAAATGGCCAGATCGTCAGCGTAAAGAGAGCAGCTAACGGAAGAAGGCAGAGAAGCAGGAAGATCATTAATGAAAAGAGAGAAAAGTACAGGGCCAAGAATGGATCCATGCGGAACACCTCGGCGGACTCGAAAGGAACGACTTTTGTGATTTTAATAAACCACAGAAGCGCGCCTATCAGAAAGGAAAGATCGAGTCCAACGAGCAAAGCAAGGAGGGAGGCCACCCGAAATAAGTTTATGGAAAAGGGCGGGATGCCAGACAAAGTCAAAAGCTTTAGAGAAATCAATGGTAGAGGGGATCGTCCGAGAGCCCGGTTATACCCATCCGAAATGGACCGAGAAAGATAAAGAATTTGATCTAGAGTAGACCGTCCAGGGCGGAAACCGGCCTGGCAGGGAGAGAGAATGGAATCAGATTCCAGAAAGAAGAGAAGACGGGATAGAATGATGCGTTCAAACAGCTTTGAAACAGGAGAGTCGAGAGGTTTTCCCATCTTGTGAATGGGAATAATAGAAGATGTTTTCCAAAAGGAAATGAAAGGAATGCAAAGTCCAGGAAAGATTGAAGATGTGAAGAAGAAAACCCATGCCAGAGCGAGAAGGTGCTTTAGCATGGGGTAGGCAACTTTGTCTAGGCCAGTGGCAGTGGACAGGGAGAGGTTGGAGGCAGCCGCAAGAAATTCAGCAGGAGAGAAAGGAGAGCAAAAGGACGAGTGAGACTCCACAGGGCACGTGGTTCGGCGAAGCTCGGAAGGTAGCATATGGCTCTGCTACGCTGGGCCTTTGGCTGAAAGACGGAAAAGTTAAATCTCAGGGAAATTGCGAAGACCGAAGCCGACTCCCTGGGAGAGGAACAGTTAGGAAAGGAGGAAGATGAGATAGAAGAGTCAGCAACAGAACGAAGGAGAGAGTGCACAGATTTGGGGTTAGATTTAGGCGAGAGAGAAGAGCATGTCGCCTGTCATGCCTCAGTCTTGGCCTTAGCGATGACTGACGAAGAACGTCGTGAAGCGGAGATGTAAGCCTGGCGATCTTCATTACTTCAGTGAGCGGCAGCAAAAGCCTTACGTCTTTCACTAACCGCTTCTTTCACTTTAGCTGATCACCAGGCTTTAGGAGGGCGTTTGATGCGGCCGAAAGGAATGGAAGATTTGGCCGCATTCAGTGTCAGAGAAGTAAAGAGTGCAGCAGCAGAGGAAAGAGAAAGAGTCGAGTATTCCTCTGCAGAAGGACAGTGAGAGTCAAAGTAGGAGGCAAAGTCATCCCAGCGAGCTTTCTGAAAATTGAAGGAAGGGGGACGCTGGTTGGGGCAAAAGACCGAAGAAAGAGGGACAGTTAGAAGAATTGGTAGATGATCAGAACCCATATCTTGGAGCACCTCCCAGGAGCAAGAAAGGGCGAGAGAAGAGGGAGCAAAGGAGATGTCAGGAGAGGAGCGATGGAGAAGAGTAGGTATGTGAAGGTCATTGAGGGGGAGGAGGTCAGAAGAGATGGCGCAATTGAATACTTTCTCCCCACGAGGGTCGGAAGTACCTCTTGCGTCCCAGAAGGGGTAATGGCAGTTGAAGTCTCCCAGAATGAAGAAATTTCTGGAGGAGGAAAGAATGGAGCGAGAAAAGAAGTCGGATCTGTAATCCGTCGGAGAGGAGCGAATAGGGGGAGCAGAAACATTAAGAAATGAGAGCAAAGAGGAGTTTTTTAGAGAGATGTTGATCCCTAGATGAACAGAGTAGGGGTCGAGCGAAGAGAGAGAGGAGTAGAAAATTCAGAAAAAGATAAGCTCTGTCTGTTGGAAATGATGACGCCATCGCTAGCGTGCGTGGCATCAGGAGGGAGAATGCCAGACCGGGAGTGGGTGCGATCAGAACGCAGAGCAGAGAATTCAGGGATCTGGAAAGAGGAAAATGAGTTAAGGTTAGATTCCTGAATACAAATAAGGTCAACAGGATGAGACGAAAGAATGTTTAGCAGTTTAATGTTCCTGGCTTGGAGACCGCAAGCATTTTATTGAAGAACCCTGAGGGAGGAAGAGGAAGCAGGATGTGTAAAGAGACAGCCAGGAGCAAGAGGCGATGGTGAGGGAACAGAGGGAGAAGATACGAAGTGGGCAGAAGGTGGATAGAAGGTTTGAAGGCGAGGGTGTGGCGGAAGTCCTACAATAGCAGATGGGGGGACAGATTAAACAGTGGAAGTATACAAGCTGGAGGAGTCCGAGGAGGGAGTTACAGTGTTATCTCCAGAAGAAGCAGGGACGCAACAGGAGGTGCAGCTCCTGGAGTGAGAGCTGCCAAGAGTTCTGAATTTTGAGGACAGAAGTGAGCACCTTAAATGGACCCATTTGGAGCAGGTGCAGCATTGCATTGACCTACTCTGCCAAGCCACATTTTCAGAACACACTGAGCAAGGAGAGATGGGACCAGGGTTGGGATGAACGTTGCCGCTCATCAAGAGTAAGAGAAGAATGAGGACACGAAGACGGGCAAGAGAAATGCAGAAGAAGAAGGAAGACAGGCGACCAATTTTAAAGAAGCTGTGTGCTGCCCTTCTGCGTTCGTTCAGGGGCAGCACGGCGAAAAAATGGTTGTGCGAGGGGAGAGCCCGAGGTAACTGGGACCCTCGGGAAGGCCAACAGCCATTTCGACCCAACCCAAACGGGGTCGGGGACAGCACCACCACGTTGAGGCGGCTGTTGATTGGTGAAGATGCTAAAACATCTTTGTGTTCAAATTCGCATTTTTACCACAAACAGGGGAAATTATCGTAAAGTTTTTGCCCAACCACGCAAAAACGTAGCCAACGTGAGGTTTTTCGTATCCGTTGCTGTCACAGAAGCAATCCAACCCACTCGATCTAGTCGCCATCGATTTTTTATTTTGTATCACCGAACGTGGATCATTAAGTGATGAGGATTTTAGGAAAAAGGGACTGACCTTAATAATGAGCAGCTCCTCTACGAATAGACATATTCCTAACGCTTACATATGATTTTGGAATCACTTTTTTCTGGATTAGATGAAACAAGTGTCTTTTATTAGGAAGTTGTGTATATGTTTGATTTTTTTCACAACCCATTTACTATGATTGTCTAGTACTAGAAAATATTCGATAATCTTAGACTATACTGTGCTGTCATTATCTTTTCAGATTTGACAACATTAGAACGTTATGGTCCTAACACAGTCTATTTTAACAATCCGGATTCATTGAAACTTGCTCAACTTTATAAAAACCTATTTGGAGGTATATTTATATTTTGTAATGAAAGTTGAGTGTAATGTAGAAAGCAACGAGCGACTATTCCGCCTGTAAAACTCATTTTCGTTCAAATTCTTTTTGGCGGTAGTTGCTCACTTCTGCTGGAACAGAAATAATTGCAGTGTTAATTGTAATTGCTGTGCCCACGCCATAAACGCGTTGAAGTAGAATTACTTCAAGTTGATGGTGTTATACAACTCTTTTACTAAACTTCTCTTCCAATTTTAGCAGTGAAACATCTTGTAAATTAGTAAAAACTATTTACTGTGGAGTGGGGATTGGAGGAGACATAAGAGCTTCATGCACAGCCTAGTCTTAACCCTAAATGACAACGATGTTTGTCTGTAGGAGAGTCGAGATCCCTTCTGTGACTTTCTGACTTGCTGCTAACGCAAACTTTTACTTGATAGTTCTACTTACTGCGTGCTTTTTTTTCAGCAATTATGTTACAAAGTCGACCATTATGTGTAATCTCTTACTATAGGTAATTTTTCAGGCTCTGTGACGGTAAGCGAGCAAAATGTAACGGACTTCGGCATGTTCCTAGCACGGACACAAGCAGCTCAAGGTGGATCTTTCTCTCTCAATAACATTATTTCAGGGAGCTTTGACAAGCTTGAAGATAATCCGAGTGAGTTTTAACATCAAAAACCAATGAACCTTTTTAAGTAAGAAGACTCGCCAAGGTGGAGATAAGTGCAGGCTGCTTCGCTCAGCGCGCTGAGTTACGAGGGATTGCGAGTGCTAGTCTCCTGTATGCGCATGACAGTTGTGTTTTTCCATAGCTTAGACAAAAGCTTTTCGTGACTCATTCAACAGTCGATGTATAGCGTTAGCTAGAAAGGTTGAAGGTGTGAGATCTTGCTCATCCTAGATTCTTTCAGTTGGCGCGATACGACCACTGATGAGTGCATCACGAAAATTTTTTGGTCTTGCAGCTTATTTTCAAAGCTAGATCAAGTTTCTCAACGCCAAGAAATTAATGTGCTTGCGTTTTTGTAAAATGCACTTAACGGCAATTTTCTCGTTTGGGAGCAGTTTTGTGTGGCAGAATGCATTGTATCACAGTGTACCAGTGTCTGTACTGCTATCAAGTCCGAAACGGGCATTCATTGATTTTTTATATTTTTGATCACCACCCTTATTGCAAGTTTTCATCCAATATTTATTTAACTTCCATTTTTAATAGCGTTGTTTTTCTCAGATTTCACTTCCCATGCTATTGCGTGGTTCAACGACCAACCATTTCACACTCCCGCTTCTGCACTTGCGTTTGTCGACAAAGCTTACTTGAATTTGGTTAGCGGAAGAAATTTAAGCATCAGATACATCAACTATCCGTTGCCGCGAAATAGCACGGAACGGGTGGAACAGCAAATAATTGGGTGAGAGACGGTTGTGGTTTTGACGCTTTGTGCCAATCGTGAATTTTTCGATAGGAGGCCTATACGATTATGGTATTAGTGGTAGAAATACAGCCCTGTGCTGGCAATACTAAAATTTTCCAAACGTATCTTAACACCAGCACTAATTACAACATTAAAAGTTCTCCCAACGACTGTAGGATGAATGATAAACAGTTATACTTAAAGAGCATTTCACAATCTATATTGTTCTGTTGCTAAGGGTTCGCCCATTTGTAGTCAAAGAGGAAGTACAATAGTTCACCGATTTTTAACTGATTATAAAGTTGATCGGAAACCATTTTGCTGAAGTTTCTCCGAAATCCTGAACCGAGCTTTGCTGCTGTCTTGTTGTTGTTGTTGGTTACTCGACCCCTTCTTAGGGATGGGGGCATGGCGGGAGACCATGGAGCCCCAGAAGCCGGGCAACTCCCCAAGGTCTGAACCAGAGGTCGTGAAGAGACAGAGAGTCGCCAAAGAGTGAGCGGCGCAAAGAGTCCGTAGCTGGACAGTGCGGAATGAGATGAGAGGTGTCCTGGGACGAGTGTCCACAGGCAAACCAAGACAGTTCCTGCCAGATCTGCCACAGAGTTTGAGATAAGAGGAAAGATGGAGGAGAGGACAGGGCGGCGAGGATAGAACGAGAGTCAGACAGGAGGAGAAGAGAAGAGAAATGGCAGACTTGTAGGTGCTGCCGAGACCAGCAAAGAGCGTGCAGAATGGCACAGGCCTCAGCAGAAAAGCTTGAGCATACTGGGCCTGCCAAAAAGGAAAGAGTGGCCTCAGTGCCACAGAGAGAACAGTTGGCAAGAATGCCGGAGCCGCCCTTGCCAAAAGTAAAAGGAACAGAGCCGTGTGTCCAGAGTACCAGATCATGAGGGGGGAGAGAGTCAAGGTGGGCGAGAGCCGCACCTTGGCGAATGAGAGAGGGATCAGAGCGAGAGCATGGGGAGGAAAGGCAGAGCAAGCAACAAGAGCCTCCCTAGAACAAGTAAAAGGAAGCATAAGCGGGTGAGTGGATGCAAAAGCTCTCCAGGACGATCTGCAGAGTCTTGGTTTCACTCCATGTCTGGCCAAACCTGAAATAGGAAAAGAGGTTGGAAGACGAAGGGCCCGCTCATAAGATAAAAGAGTGAAATGAGTCAAAG
Source organism: Trididemnum clinides (assembly GCA_963675345.1). Taxonomy (NCBI): domain Eukaryota; kingdom Metazoa; phylum Chordata; class Ascidiacea; order Aplousobranchia; family Didemnidae; genus Trididemnum; species Trididemnum clinides. Next base: position 29,325,284 of record OY776286.1, read on the forward strand.
TGACTCGTAGGGGAGGTAAAGAAGCCTCGGTGAGCAGTAAACGGATAGGGGAGGACAAGAGGCAGCCGGTGATGGCGCGACTGGCCGCTCGGTGGAGGCGTTCCAATTTGGTGAAATTGGTAGCGCTTAGGAAAGGAAACCATCCGAGTGAAGCGAGAAGTGAGAAAGGGCCAAAGAGAAGATTTATACAGAAGAGAGAGGGACTCCTTAGACGGGCCCCGTGAGTAAGCAGAGATACAGCGTAAGGCCTTGAGACGTGGGAAAAACTTGGCCTTCAGCGAAGATACATGTTTAGACAAGGAAAGAGTGCGGTCGAAGGTGACCCCGAGAAAAGTTGGAGTGGGATTAAAACAGAGGAGGGAGCCGAGTAGGAGAAGGTTGGGCTGGAGGTTTGCTTGGTGGGGATCCACTGAGAAGAAGGAGGCCTCACATTTGCTCGGATTGAGAGGAAGACACCAGTACTCAGGCCAGCGTCCCAATCGAAACGGAGCTCCTTGTGTGGCCTCCACCGCAGTGGGGACCGAGGAGGAGGAGGACCAAATGGCCAGATCGTCAGCGTAAAGAGAGCAGCTAACGGAAGAAGGCAGAGAAGCAGGAAGATCATTAAATGAAGAGAGAGAAAAGAACGGATTCATGCGGAACACCTCGACGGACTCGAAAGGAGTGGCTTTTGTAATTTTGAAAAACCACACAAGCTCGCCTGTCAGAAAGGAAAGATCGAGTCCAACGAGCAAAGCAAGGAGGGAGGCCACCCGAAATGAGTTTGTGGAAAAGAGCGGGATGCCAGACAGAGTCAAAAGCTTTAGAGAAATCGATAGTAGAGAGAATCGTCCGAGAGCCCGGCCTGGGTTTGTTAAACCCATCCGAAATGAACTGAGAAAGATAAAGAATTTGATCGAGTGTAGACCGTCTAGGGCGGAAACCGGCCTGGCGGGAAGAGAGAATGGAATTAGATTTCAGAAAAAAGAGAAGACGAGATAGAATGATGCGTTCAAACAGCTTTGATACGCAGGAGGTGGAGAGATAGGCCGGAAGGAAACAGGAGAGTCGAGAGGCTTTCTTATTTTGTGAATGGGAATAATAGAAGATGTCTTCCAGATGGAAGGAAAGGAATGTGAAGTTCAGGAAAGATCAAAGATGTGAAGAAGAAAATCCATGCCAGAGCGGGGAAGATGCTTTAGCATGGGATAGGCAACTTTGTCTGGGCCAGTGGCAGTGGACGAGGCGGCCGCAAGAAATTCAGCGGGAGAGAAAGGAGAGCAAAAGGACGAGTGAGACTCCATAGGGCACGTGGTTCGGCGGAGCTCATTGAGGTAGCATCTGGCTCTGCTACGCAGGGCCTTTGGCTGAGAAATGGAAACGTGGGATCGCAGGTAAGCGGCATAGACCGAAGCCGATTTCCTGGGAGAAGAACAATTAGGGAAGTTAGGATAGGAGGAAGGAGAGCCAGCGATAGAGCGAAGAAGAGAGTGCACAGATTTAGGGTTAGATTTAGGTAAAAGGGAAAAGCAAGTCGTCTGCCATGCCTCAGCCTTGGCCTTGGCAATGACTGACGAGGCGCGTCGAGAAGCGGAGATGTAAGCCTGGCGATCCACATTACTTCTGTGAGCGACAGCGAAAGCTTTTCATCTTTCACTAACCGCACTTTCTACCTCAGCAGATTATCAGGCTTTAGAATGGCATTTGATGCGGCCGAAAGGAATGGAAGGTTTGGCCGCATTCAGTGCCAGAGAAGTAAAGAGAGCAGCAGCTGAGGAAAGAGAAAGAGTCGAGTATTTCTCTGCAGAAGGACAGTAAAAGTCAAAGTAGGGGGCAAAGTCATCCCAGCGAGCTTTCTGAAAATTGAAGGAAGGGGAATGCTCGTATTTGTGAAAGACCGGAGAGAGAGGGATGGATAGAAGAATTGGTAGGTGGTCAGAACCCAGGTCCTGAAGCACCTCCCAGGAGCAAGAAAGGGCGAGAAAAGAAGGAGCAAAGGAGATGTCAGGAGAGGAGCGACTGCCAGAGGAGCGATGCAGAAGAGTGGGTGTGTCATGGTCATTGAGGGGGAGGAGGTCAGAAGAGATGACCCAGTCGAATACTTTCTCCCCGCGGGGGTCGGAAGTGCATCTTGAGTCCTAGAGGGGGTGATGGCAATTGATGTCCCACAGAATGAAGAGATTTCTGAAGGAGGGAAGAATCGAGGGAGAGAAGGAATCGGTTGTGCCGTCCGTTGGGGAGGAGCGGAAAAGAAAGGCGTACACATTAAGAAATGACACCGAGGAGGAGTTGTTAAGAGAGATGTTGATTCCTACATAATCAGAGTAGGGATCAAGCGAAGAAAGAGAGGAGGTAGAAAGTCCAGAAAAGGATAGGCCCTGCCTGACCAAAATGACGCCGCCGCCGCTAGCGTGCATGGGATCAGGAGAGAGAATGCCAAACCGGGAGCGGGTGCGATCAGAACGCAGAGCAGAGAATCCAGGAATCCGGAAAGAGGAAGAGGAGTTAAGATTGGATTCCTGGTTACGGATAAGGTCAACCACTTTGAGGCGGCTGTTGATTGGTGCAGTTGCTGCTGTCTTCGTCAAATTATATTTGCTAAGGCACCTTGTATGTTTTGTGGGTTGTATAGTTTATAAATGAAGTTTTCGAAATCCATACCGAGCAGAGTATTCTTGTCAGCGTAACCGGCGCGATGGTGCAGTGGTTAGAGCCTCCGCTTAGCTCTCGGTAGACCTGGGGTTCATTCCCTAAGTCGAGTCGTGCCAAAAGACATTAAAAAATGGTATTCACAGCTTTCCTGCTTGGCGTTCAGCATAAAAAAAGGATAGTGTGAAGAACAAGCCGGCAAGCTTCCTTGTTGTGTCCTTGGGCAAGGCACTTAACGGGACGTCTCCGCCTTTATGTGGCAGACAGCTGGCCTACCCGTACTTTACCGGGTTACAATTGTGAAGTTGCTAACCCAGCATGTCGCAAAAGACAACTCTTTGGTACCCACCAACGGCAGTCCGCCTTGTTGGTGGTGGGCTACCAGTCATTCATGACTGGTTCGAAATGGGTTGCCATCTTTCCCCTAGCCTAATGTCAAGTAGGTTGACGGCATGAACCTCAATTGCGGTTCGTGCCGTGCTTCCATCCCGAGGAAGAGGAGGGGCAATCACAACAACAACAACAACAACAACAAATCCATTGCCGCATCGCCCTCTGGTGTAATTTGGGAGCCACGCCCACTATGATTTTACAGCAAAAAATATATTTGTTTTGCAGATCCTTCTCTGGCTTCTTCATCAGTATTTACACTATTCTCGGCTTCTCCTTCCTATCTGCATCGTTTACTATTTTCTTGGTTCGGGAACGGGTCGATCGATCCGCTTTGCTACAAAAACTTGCTGGAGTGGATCCATTTTGCTTTTGGTGCAGCACATTTTTGTGGGATTTTCTCAACTACTTAGTGCCCTGCCTACTTACCATTGTAAGAAAATCTGGTATAATTTAGATTGTTTTCACAGAATTTTCCAAAGATAACTCTTTGAAAAATTCTGTGAAACCCAACGCGAAGCTTGCACCGAGTGCAGAGTCAGGCGTGATCAAGTGTTGCCGCTGTGGCAGAACCTATTTACCAATATTGAAAGCTATTGAAGCTAGGTTCAGAACCAATTTTTGTGCCGGATCTTTATGCTACTTTCCCATCTCAGTGCCCTCTCTGTGCTATTTGTTTTAAGGAGCCGACTTCCCCTTCCACTGCGTGATGCTCTCACTGGCTGATTTATGCAATATTTTCGCTTGATTTACTTATTCATGGTTGTAAGTTTTTGCTCGTATATGAAGTGGCAACACTATAAGTCTTAGCTGATTACTCAGCACCTATTGAAAGATAATATTGGGTCTCCATTACAAACCGGCCTCTTTTTGGTTTGAAGTCATTTGCGAAGGATGATGTGCGAGCGTGTTTCTACTACTTACTTAAGTTTCAAATGGACCAGAAAAATTAGCTTCACGCAACCTTCTTGCTCGAGTAATTTTGCAATCAAAAGTAGTGCTTTTAATTATAGCTCTGCGTTTTAGACCAGAAGCTTTTCGTGACCCTGTCATTAGTGACGATATCTTGCGAAATGGCAAGAATCAGTGTGAAGATATTCTTTTACCTCGAGAATTCATCACAAAAATTTTCTGGCAAATCAGCTTCTTTCGAAGCTGTGCGATAGTTCATTACCACCCACCGTTCCGCCACATCATTAGTGTTGTTTTCCAGTAGATATCAAGTTGGTTTTGCTCTTTTTTTTTAGCTTGGTGAATCAAACAATTTGGTTCACCATAAGTTCAGAGAAAAGTTAGCAGTTTTTGAAATTTAATTTTGTATTTGTGCATTGTATTGTATTATCCATGTTTAACCTCCATTTACCAGAAAGTGAGTTGTATCGCTATATTTTGGACGGGGCATTCGCACTCGCTTGGGAGTTGCCATTTCCGAGGCGTCTGGGTCATCTATCTTCTAGATAGAGGTGGAAGCGTCCCGTTAAGTGTGTTGCCCTAGGACACAAGCAAACTTGCCGGCTTGCTCTCCACAATCTCCCCTAAATGCCGAGCAAGCAGTGAAGGTGTGGATATTTTTTAAAGTCTTAGTATGACTAGACAAGGGGAATAAACTCAGGTTTACCAGCTGCGAAGCAGACGCTCTAACCACTACACCATCACGTCGGTGTAGTGTACTGTTATTTTGTTGATTTAGAAAGGTATTAGACGTCGCTGAAATTATTTAACCACCGGCACCTGATTTCACTCAAGCTTGAGACAAAAAATCAACCCTTAAATTCTTATTTCCGTTTTTTTGCAGGTAATGTTCTACGCCTTTCAAATCGAAGAGTTTACGAACCACATTGGGATTGTTTTTCTTTTGTTTTTACTGTTCTGCTTCTCCTCGCTGCCGTTCACATATATTTTATCTCTTTTATTCACTGTCCCTTCATCAGCAGTGGTACGAATAACAGTAATCAACGTCGTACTGGGAATGTCGTCCATCATAACCACCAGCGTGCTGCGAGTGCTGAGTAAGTACTTTTGATGGGGAAGGACGGAATTAAGGTGTAATATTCTCAGATTATGTGCCGGCTTGGTGGTAGGGGTTGCAGCGTCAGCCTCACAGTCTATGTCGGTGGAAAAAACTTGGGTTCGACCCCGTTGTCGAGCCGTATCGAAGTTTTTAAAAATCATATTCTCAGCTTCTCTTTCTTTGGCGCTGAGCAAGAAAGGGATGATGTGGAGCAAATTCGGCCAGTACAATTGTTGTGTCCCTGAGTAAGGCCCTTGACGTCATTATGTGTTTGGCGGGTGGCGAGGTTCTACAGTTTACCCGTTGCATTGGCCTAGTTCAACTGAACACTAGCAAACAGAGCAATTGCTCACACGCAGATGATGACTCAAAAATCTTCACCGTTAAACATGGAGCAGGTAGTGTTTAGACTTGGTATGGTACTATCAGTGCTGCCAAAACCCTTTCACCAAAAGCGATGCAACCAAGCGCAATGCCGTAATGTGCCTCTCCTAAGAACACAATAATTTAGAAACCATGCGGTTTTTAAAGTAGATTTATATTTGAGGACTTTAAATGTGAAATCTACTTATACATACATTATGTTGGTTTTAGTGTTTCTTTGATGTCGTCTTAGCAAATTTGTTTCATGAAATTAAGTTTTCTTCGTGTTCGTAATGAAGAAATACAGTAAATTTAGTGGTTGAATCTTAATTGAAGCGCTTTGCTTTTATGTTCAAAGCGTACTGAGCGCCCTGACCTAAAGCAATTTTTAAACGTTTTTTATGATATGTTTGTTGCAGGTAGCCCACACAGCTAGTATGTAAAGCTTAATTTTCTTATTTGTTTTCATGTTTGAAAGTCTATTGATAAGCTATCGAGCGAGTAGAACAAAGGTTCAAAACTAACATATGCGCCCTCGTTATTAGTTGAGATAGCATTCAGTATTTTAGGACTCCCTTGCTAATGTGAAGGTTTGTGGCAGGCTTGCCACACCGCAACAGAAACGTTAGCTCCATTATCCGCTGAGGCCTGCGCCATTTTGCAAGCTCTCTGCTGGTCTCGGCAGCACCTACAAGTCTGCCACTTCTCTTCTCTCTAACTTTCGCTCTGTCCTTGCCACCTTGTCTTCTCCGCCTTTCCTTTTACCTCAATATCTCTGGAAGATCTGGCAGGAACTGTCTTCTCTCTCCTCCTGTTCTATCAGACTACAATGGGTACCCAGACACTTGTTTCTCCCGGGGAACGACGCGGCTGATGAGCTGGCCATACGGAGAGCGCTACTCATGCCTTCTGCAGTCCCTTGTAGTCTCTTTCTCCTATTATCTCTCGTATCCACTTTTCTCGGACTGGAAGCCTACTGTCTCATCCAATTCTTCGACACAGGTACCCTCGGTTTCCATTGAGGAACTTGTGCTCCCTCGTCACGTTCGCTGTGCCTTTTCTCGTCTTGTTGTTGTTGTTGTTGGATACCCGACTCCTTCCGAGGAATGGGGGCATGGCGGGAGACCATGGAGCCCCAAAAGCCGGGCAACTCCCCAGGGTCTGGACCAGAGGTCGTGAAGAGACAGAGAGTCGCCAAAGAGTGAGCGGTGCAAACACTCCGTAGCTGGACAGAGCGGAATGAGATGAGAGATGTCCTGGGACGAGTGTCCACAGGCGCTGCGAGAAGGATTCTCGATTCTGCCAATCCTGGAGAGATAAGAACCTAAAAGAAGGCTGTGTCCGTTGCAGCGTAGACGAGAGGACACAGCGAGCATGACGAGGGAGCACAAGTTCCTCAGTGGAAGTCGAGGAAACCCGTGTGTCAAGATACTTCGAGGAGACAGTACGCCTACAGTCCGAGAAAAGAGTAGATACAAGAGATAAGAGGAGAGAGACCACAATGGATTGCAGAGGGCGCAAGTAGCGCCCCCCGTCTGGCTAGCTCGTCAGCCGCGTCGTTCCCCGGGAGAAACGAGTGTCCGGAGACCCATTGTAGTCTGATAAAACAGGAGGAGAGAGAAGACAGTTCCTTCCAGATCTGCCACAGAGTTTGGGATAAGAGGAAAGATGGAGGAGAGAACAGGGTGGCGAGGACAAAACGAGAGTCAGACAGGAGAAGAAGAGAAGAGAAATGGCAGACTTGAAGGTGCTGCCGAGACCAGCAAAAAGCGTGCAGAATGGCACAGGCCTCAGCAGAAAAGCTTGAGCATACTGGGCCTGCCAAAAAGGAAAGAGTGGCCTCAGTGCCACAGAGAGAGCAGTTGGCAAGTACGCCGGAGCCGCCCTTGCCAATAGGAAAAGGAACAGAGCCGTCTGTCCAGAGTACCAGATCATAAGGTGGGAGAGAGTCAAGGTGGGCGAGAGCCGCACCTTGGCGAGTGATAGGGGGATCAGAGCGAGAGCATGAAGAGGAAAGGGTGGACTCCACGGTGAACGAAGGCAGATTTCACGGAGGAAAGGGAGGGCAAGCAACAAGAGCCTCCCTAGAACAAGTAGAAGGAAGCATGAGCGGGTGAGTGGACACAAAAGCTCTCCAGGACGATCTGCAGAGTTTTAGTTTCACTCCAAGTCTGGCCAAACCTGAAATAGGAAAAGAGGTTGGAAGACGAAGGGCCCGCTCATAAGATAAAAGAGTGAAATGAGTCAGAGTGACTCGTAGGGGAGGTAAAGAAGTCTCGGTGAGCAGTAAAGGGATAGGGGAGGACGAGAGGCAGCCGGTGATGGCGCGACTGGCCGCTCGGTGGAGGCGTTCCAATTTGGTGAAATTGGTAGCGCTTAGGAAAGAAAACCATCCGAGTGAAGCGAGAAGGGGCCGAAGAAAAGATTTATACAGAAGAGAGAGAGACTCCTTAGACGGTCCCCATGAGGAAGCAGAGATACAGCGTAAGGCCTTGAGACGTGGAAAAAACTTGGCATTCAGCGAAGATACGTGTTTAGACAAGAAAAGAGTGCGGTCGAAAGTGACCCCAAGAAAAGTTGGAGTGGGGTTGAAACGGAGGCGGGAGTAGAGTAGGAAGAGGTTCAGCTGGAGGTTAGCCTGGTGGGGATCCACTGAGAAGAAGGAGGCCTCACATTTGCTCGGATTGAGAGGAAGACACCAGTACTCAGGCCAGCGCTCCAATCGAAACAGAGCTCCTTGTGTGGCCTCCACCGCAGTGGGGACCGAGGGGGAGGAGGACCAAATGGCCAGATCGTCAGCGTAAAGAGAGCAGCTAACGGAAGAAGGCAGAGAAGCCGGTAGATCATTAATGAAGAGAGAGAAAAGAACGGATCCATGCGGAACACCTCGGCGGACTCGAAACGAACGGTTTTTGTGATTTTGAAAAACCACACAAGCGCGCCTGTCAGAAAGGAAAGATCGAGTCCAACGAACAAAGCAAGGAGGGAGGCCAGCCGAAATGAGTTTGTGGAATAGGGCGGGATGCCAGACAGAGTCAAAAGCTTTAGAGAAATCGATAGTAGAGAGGATCGTCCGAGAGCCCGGCCTGAGTTTGTTAAACCTATCCGAAATGAACTGAGAAAGGTACAGGATTTGATCAAGTGTAGACCGTCCAGGGCGTCCAGGCCTGGCGGGGAGAGAGAATGGAATTAGATTCCAGAAAGAAGAGTAGACGAGATAGAATGATGCGTTCAAACAGCTTTGATACGCAGGAGGTGGAGAGATAGGCCGGAAGGAAACAGGAGAGTCGAGAGGCTTTCCCATCTTGTGAATGGGAATAATAGAAAACGTCTTCCAGAAGGAAGGAAAGGAATGTGAAGACCAGGAAAGATTGAAGATGTGAAGAAGAAAATCCATGCCAGAGCGAGGAAGGTGGGGAGGAAGACGAGGAAGGAGAGCCAGCGATAGAGCGAAGAAGAGAGTGCACAGATTTGGGGTTAGACCTAGGTGAAAGAGACGAGCAAGTGGTGTGCCATGCCTCCACCTTGGTCTTGGCAATGACTGACGAGGCGCATCGAGAAGCGGAGATGTAAGCCTGGCGATCCACATCACTTCTGTGAGCGACAGCGAAAGCCCTGCATCTTTCACTGACCGCACTTTCTACCTCAGCAGACCACCAGTCTTTAGGATGGCGTTTGATGCGGCCGAAAGGAATGGAAGGTTTGGCCGCATTCAGTGCCAGAGAAGTAAAGAGAGCAGCAGCAGAGGAAAGAGAAAGAGTCGAGTATTCTTCTGCAGAAGGACAGTGAGAGTCAAAGTAGGGGGCAAAGTCATCCCAGCGAGCTTTCTGAAAATTGAAGGAAGGGGGACGCTCGTTGGGGCAAAAGACTGGAGACAGAGGGATGGATAGAAGAATTGGCAGGTGGTCAGAATCTAGGTCCTGAAGCACCTCTCAGGAGCAAGAAAGGACAAGAGAACAGGGAGCAAAGGAGATGTCAGGAGAGGAGCGACTGCCAGAGGAGCGATGGAGAAGGGTGGGTGTGTCAGGGTCATTGAGGGGGAGGAGGTCAGAAGAGATGACCCAGTCGAATACTTCCTCCCCGCAGGGGTCAGAAGTAACTCTTGAGTCCCAAAGGTTGTGATGGTAATTGAAGTCCCCCAAAATGAAGATTTCTGGAGGAGGAAAGAATTGAGGGAAAAATGGAATTGGTTCTGCCATCTGTTAGGGAAGAGCAAATAGGGAAGGCATACACATTAAGAAATGACACCGAGGAGGAGTTGTTAAGAGAGATGTTGATCTGTACATAATCAGAGTAGGGATCAAGCGAAGAAAAAGAGGAGGTAGAAAGTTCAGAAAAGGTTAGGCCTTGCCTGACGAAAGTGACAACGCCGCCGCTAGCGTGGGTGGCATCAGGAGAGAGAATGCCAGACCGGGAGAGGGTGCGATCAAAACGCACAGCAGAGAATCCAGGAATCTGGAAAGAGGAAGAGGAGCCAAGATTGGATTCCTGGATGCAGATAAGGTCGACTGGATGGGATAAAAGAAAGTGAAGTAGTTCAGTGCTCCTGGCTCGAAGACCTCCAGCATTCCATTGAAGAACCCTGAGAGAGTCAGGGGGAGGAAAGGAGGCAGGAGGCGTAGAAGGGTAGCCAGGAGCAAGGGACGGTGGTGAGGGGGAAGAGGAAGGAGATATAGAATGGGCGGATGGGAGATAAGAGGTTTGAAGACGAGGGTGGGGCGGGAGTGCAGCATCAGTAGAGGGGGGGCCAGATTGTACAGTGGAGGTATACAAGTTGGAGGAGTCCGAGGAGGGAGTCACAGTGTTACGGCAGGGGGCAGGTCCAAGAGTGAAAGCTTCTGAGAGCTCTGAATTTGGAGAGGGAAAGTTGTGAGCACCTTAGATGGACCCATTTGGAGCAGGTGCAGCATTGCACTGACTTGGCCCGCTAGGTCACATTTCCAGCGCACACAGAGCAAGGAAAGATGGGGCCAGGGTTGGGATGAACGTTACCGCTCATCAACAGAAGTAGAAGAATGAGGAGACGAAGAAGGGTAAGAGAAGGGCAGGAGAAAAGAAAAAGTGAAAACAGGCGACCGATTATGAAGAAGCTGTGTGCTGCCCTTCTGCGGTCGTTCAGGGGGCAGCATAGCGAAAAAATGAAGGAGAGTGCCCAGGGTAACTGGGGCCCTTCGGGAAGGCCAACAGCCATTTCGACCCAACCCAAACGGAGTCGGGGATCGCACCACCACGTTGAGGCGGTTGTTAATTGGTGCAGCTTTCTCGTCTTCACTGCAACGGACACAGCCTACTGTTAAGGTCTTATCTCTCTAGGATTGGCAGAATCGATAATCCCTCTTGCGGTGCCTGCGGACACCCGTCCCAGGAGACCTCTCATCTCATTCTGCACTGTCCAGCTATGGAGTGTTTCCACCGCTCGCTCTTCGGCGACTCTCTGTCTCTACAACCACTGGGGAGTTGCCCGGCTTCTGGGGCTCCATGGTTTCATGGTCTTCCGCCATGCCCTCATTCCTCGGAAGGGGTCGGGTAGCAACAACAACAAGAACATGCAAAAATGGTTAATTCTACCTGTCACATTACTGGTTTTAATATATTTTTTTCCTTGTTTTTCAGCATACAAATACTCAGCCAACATTTTTAATTGGATTTTCCTTGTTATTCCACCATATTGCCTTGGAATGGGATTGTCTGATCTGTATGCAAATGACAGGTTAGTGAAGGCTTGCACCGCCAGTGAAATTGTGGAGATCATTTGCAAAGATAAAAGTGAGTAACTGAAGCTAGTGGAGATAGATGTGCTTATGATTTATCACCTAAAGCTATAGTTACCTTGGAATTGCCCAGCGCTGCTAAGTTTTATAGAAATCTGTAATCAGATCAAATTGAACGCCGGTTTCACAACTGAAGGTTGAATGCCTGCATTGGTTTTTTATTGTGCTGTTGAGAAAGATCGTTTGCAGCAAGTTCTCACGCCTGGTTGTAGCTTTAGAAGCCCCAGCAATGTGATCGAGTGAGCTTTTTGTAGAGGCAATAATCAGATGGTCATGTGTTTCAACCTTGCAATATCTGCATTCTTGTGTTTTTTGAAATGGGAAAGATTTTTGCGTTGATTTCCTCTACTTGTTGGACTCTAGCAAGCATGAAATTTGTCGAAAATAATACCAAGCAACGCAAGCGGATTGTTGTAATTTTGAAACTCGGAAGTAAGTCTAGACCAATGTCTTGCGCCACAGTCATTGTTCTTTGAGTCTGAAGGAGAAAAGTGCACTATATGTCATAAAAAAGCTGTATGATTTCAGTTTCGGCTACTTCAAAACAGTTCTAAACAAGCAAATATTTGACATCAAGTTCCAAACGCTTTTAGTCTGACTTAAGACGCGAAAAGTCCCACGATTATGCTACTATAAGTAAAGATGAGAAGTGGTACAAAATTTGAATAAAGCTTTAGTTATCGACCATTTCATATTACTCTTTTGCAAAGAATAAGTGAAAACTCTAACGTTTTCGTCTAGCTCTCATCAGGAGTTATCGCTAAAATGAAGCCTGGTGTTGATGGCGAGGTATTTATAGCGAACGAAGCTGGTGAGAATGGCGGAACGTTCTGATTGGTGGACAACCAGACGTTTCGTCGAGTCCGAATCAGTGACGTAATTTTAATGTGTAGACGAATTCTTTTTGGCGGCAAAGCTCCGGTTTAAGCATTTTGATGAAAGTCGCTTCCAGGGTAGATAAATGAAAAAGTGTTCTTCCTTTAGCCAAAATAGAAAATTGGTTATCATCATATTGAGCGGCGCATTTTTTATTGTTGAGGAGGTGTTGTCCAATTGCCGAACTACAGGTATGGTTGGATTGAGATAAGTCACAACTTGTTTGAGCTTGATTTCTTATTGCTTTCGGTATATGCTGTTTTATTCTATCCTGCAGTCTTTGAGATGTGCGGCCTACGTACCGACAATCACAGCGGCACACGTATTGGTAAACGACCATACTTTGTTGCTTGGTAGGCACGACATCTTTGCGGACCGTTGGAAGCATCTTTCTTGTGGAAAACGCTACACGAAGCTTTACTGCACCAAAACATGAGCTGACAGCAGTTTTGCATTGATTTTCAAATTTTGTTGAGATATTGCCAATCCATGGTAGCTTAAGGTAAACTGGACATTGTTCCGGTCCTTCTTTTGGCGGTAATTTAAACTGTTCAATCTTCCTTTTTATTCTCGAATTAATTACATTTTCTGGATAACCATTGGAGTAGAGAATCGATCGAATGAAATCTATTTCCTGGGGTAATTTTGAAGGCGAACAAATTTCCAAAGCTCGGTGGACAAGAGTTCCAATAAGATTGTTTTTTCTGCTTTTGGGTCCAAACGAATCCCAGCGATTGTACTGGCCGGAAAATGAAGGTTTTCGGTAAACGGAGGTTAAAAATTTTTTGTTACTTTTTTCCACAAGCACATCCAAAAAAGGTAATTTGCCATTGACTTCTTTCTCATGAGTGAAATTGAGGGACTGATGCAGTGAATTGAGTTGTTTTAAGAAAAGATTGCAATTGAGCTCATCCTCAAACATGGCAAAGGTGTCATCCACATATCTGAAATAGATTAAAGGTTGATTGTTGTCAATAAATAATTTTTCTTCTTGATATCCGACGAAGATATTAGCTAGGGCTGGACCAAGTGGACTGCCCATAGCAACACCATCAATTTGTTTATATATTTTGTTATTAAAACTGAATTCAACAGAAGTAGTTGCAATGTTCATAATTTCAATAAAGACGTCTTTATCCATGATTGGAGGAGTCAAATTGCTTTCATATAAGGAGTCCGCACAAATTTGGATAGTTTCTTCCAATGGAATGTTGGTGAAAAGGCTGGAGATATCAAATGAACAGAGAAAAGTTTGATCCGAGTCTGTAGTAAGATCTTGAATAGTTTAGCGAAAGTAAACGAGTCTTTAATACAGTGGGCTGAGTATCGATCAAGCACCGGTTGAAGTATTGTGCAGAGCCACTTGGCCAACTCATGTTGAGATGAACCAATCATGGAGAGAATTGGTCTCAGAGGAATAGATGCTTTGTGGGTTTTGGGAAGTCCATACATTCTGGGTCTTTGTGAACCTGTAGGCCGAATGTCATTGTATATCGAAGATGTAATTTGATGATCTTTCTTTAGTTGCAGTAGTCGCCTTTGCAATTTAGTCTCCAGCTTGGCAGTGTTATCATTTTCTTCCACCGGGCCTAGGCAAATAAATTTGGTACTGTCGCATAAAATGGTTTCCATTTTGGCAATGTAGTCGCTGCTATTTAGAATTACTAGTCCGGAACCCTTGTCTGGTTTGGTGATCAGAATGTCCTTGTTAGAACGGAGTGACTTGATTGCTTGAAAGCACTCACGATGCATGGAAAAATCTGTCCAGTCGATCGGCGAGCCACAATAAGAATGAGCCAGGTTGTTCAACTTAGCCAGGAGGGTAGAAACGCTTTCTTTAGATTTTGGTGTTGGTGTAACCGATGAAATCTCTGCTAATGAATCTAAACTTGTTGGATTAAAACCACTCTACAAGAAGCAATTGGACAATGTTCAAAAGTTTTTGTCGTTTTTCGATTGGATTCGTTTCTGCAGATATTTGGCCGAGATCGAAATACGCAAAAGAGACCAAATTCAAGCCAAGCACTTTTCCAACCTCAACTGGATGAGGAAGCAGCGTTTTGGTACAGCAGCTTCCGTAACCGAAAATAGCATTGTAAATCTATCTAAATACGATCTTTCGGATACTGAGAAGTTTGTTTTGGCCCATGGTCTAGAATTTGGTCTGCCGCCTTCCAAAATTAACCGGGAAGAAGTTTTTTCTGAATTTGAAGTGTTAATTGGACAATTACTACACCATACACCAAAATCTAAAGAAAGCGTTTCTACCCTCCTGGCTAAGTTGAACAACCTGGCTCATTCTTATTGTGGCTCGCCGATCGACTGGACAGATTTTTCCATGCATCGTGAGTGCTTTCAAGCAATCAAGTCACTCCGTTTTAACAAGGACATTCTGATCACCAAACCAGACAAGGGTTCCGGACTAGTAATTCTAAATAGCAGCGACTACATTGCCAAAATGGAAACCATTTTATGCGACAGTACCAAATTTATTTGCCTAGGCCCGGTGGAAGAAAATGATAACACTGCCAAGCTGGAGACTAAATTGCAAAGGCGACTACTGCAACTAAAGAAAGATCATCAAATTACATCTTCGATATACAATGACATTCGGCCTACAGGTTCACAAAGACCCAGAATGTATGGACTTCCCAAAACCCACAAAGCATCTATTCCTCTGAGACCAATTCTCTCCATGATTGGTTCATCTCAACATGAGTTGGCCAAGTGGCTCTGCACAATACTTCAACCGGTGCTTGATCGATACTCAGCCCACTGTATTAAAGACTCGTTTACTTTCGCTAAAACTATTCAAGATCTTACTACAGACTCGGATCAAACTTTTCTCTGTTCATTTGATATCTCCAGCCTTTTCACCAACATTCCATTGGAAGAAACTATCCAAATTTGTGCGGACTCCTTATATGAAAGCAATTTGACTCCTCCAATCATGGATAAAGACGTCTTTATTGAAATTATGAACATTGCAACTACTTCTGTTGAATTCAGTTTTAATAACAAAATATATAAACAAATTGATGGTGTTGCTATGGGCAGTCCACTTGGTCCAGCCCTAGCTAATATCTTCGTCGGATTTCAAGAAGAAAAATTATTTATTGACAACAATCAACCTTTAATCTATTTCAGATATGTGGATGACACCTTTGCCATGTTTGAGGATGAGCTCAATTGCAATCTTTTCTTAAAACAACTCAATTCACTGCATCAGTCCCTCAATTTCACTCATGAGAAAGAAGTCAATGGCAAATTACCTTTTTTGGATGTGCTTGTGGAAAAAAGTAACAAAAAATTTTTAACCTCCGTTTACCGAAAACCTTCATTTTCCGGCCAGTACAATCGCTGGGATTCGTTTGGACCCAAAAGCAGAAAAAACAATCTTATTGGAACTCTTGTCCACCGAGCTTTGGAAATTTGTTCGCCTTCAAAATTACCCCAGGAAATAGATTTCATTCGATCGATTCTCTACTCCAATGGTTATCCAGAAAATGTAATTAATTCGAGAATAAAAAGGAAGATTGAACAGTTTAAATTACCGCCAAAAGAAGGACCGGAACAATGTCCAGTTTACCTTAAGCTACCATGGATTGGCAATATCTCAACAAAATTTGAAAATCAATGCAAAACTGCTGTCAGCTCATGTTTTGGTGCAGTAAAGCTTCGTGTAGCGTTTTCCACAAGAAAGATGCTTCCAACGGTCCGCAAAGATGTCGTGCCTACCAAGCAACAAAGTATGGTCGTTTACCAATACGTGTGCCGCTGTGATTGTCGGTACGTAGGCCGCACATCTCAAAGACTGCAGGATAGAATAAAACAGCATATACCGAAAGCAATAAGAAATCAAGCTCAAACAAGTTGTGACTTATCTCAATCCAACCATACCTGTAGTTCGGCAATTGGACAACACCTCCTCAACAATAAAAAATGCGCCGCTCAATATGATGATAACCAATTTTCTATTTTGGCTAAAGGAAGAACACTTTTTCATTTATCTACCCTGGAAGCGACTTTCATCAAAATGCTTAAACCGGAGCTTTGCCGCCAAAAAGAATTCGTCTACACATTAAAATTACGTCACTGATTCGGACTCGACGAAACGTCTGGTTGTCCACCAATCAGAACGTTCCGCCATTCTCACCAGCTTCGTTCGCTATAAATACCTCGCCATCAACACCAGGCTTCATTTTAGCGATAACTCCTGATGAGAGCTAGACGAAAACGTTAGAGTTTTCACTTATTCTTTGCAAAAGAGTAATATGAAATGGTCGATAACTAAAGCTTTACTATAAGTAAATTTTGTTTTAGGTGCATGTCTATCTTTATATGAACGTTTAAAACGTTTTTCTGTGACCGAGAAATCCACTTTTTCAGATGTTACATACCAAACAAACTTTTTTGCTTGGGAGCGGTCTGGTGTCGGGAAGTACGTCGTTTTTCTAGCTATTCAGAGCGTTGTTTTCGCCTTTGCTCTGTTTTCCATCGAGTTTTTTTATTATCGCGTCGCCGCCGTCTTACCTTTCCGTAGCCGTAACTCAGTAAGTTGGCGTGGATTTGTTGCATTTTTTTGAAACAAAGAGACGGTTTTGAAATCGTGCTGCTATAAGCACGGGCTTTTAACCCGGTCAACTAATTGTTCCATTATTCGAGCTGAAGAGTGAACTTCTCATCCAGCATGTCATTAAAAATGACAGCTGTCAGCTTATCATGGACGGTCTTCCATGTGCTTGTCGTAACAGTGCATCCATACTCTTGGAGAGGAGGAGGAGCAGTTCAACTTTCACCTAGTTTCAGTTTGCCTAGACACCGCTCCTGACTTTGCATAAGCCAAGATGTACTATGTATTTGTCAAAACAACAAACAGAGACCCAGTGTATCTGGGAAAGTTGTGATTCGGCATTTTATTGTAATTACGGTCCAGCTTTGAAATTTGTAAAAGTTTACGATGATGAGCTGGTCTGCAAAGGTACATGCTGCAAAGACCATTAATTTTAATCATTTTTAACGTATCTGCAGACAGTGCGCGTAATTTCTACCCATCAGGTTTCATCAGTGCGGTTTAAAACCGAATATTCACCAGGGGCTTTGAAACAAGAAACAGCCTAAAATTAGGTTCCATTTTTTTGTTAAGATTTCAGTTGTGGCTGAAGAGAACGATGATGACGTAGCTAAAGAAGCAAGTCGCATCAATAACAGTGATTTGAGCAGAATTTGTATGACCGATCAACTAGTGGTAGAAAACATATCCAAAGTAAGTATTTCAACAATTTTTGAAAGGGATTTGAAATGTTCAAGTAATTTTAAGACTTGCTTTTCCACAAAAATTTTTATTTCGCTATTATTTTTCCACCCTCGTTGCGAACTCCTAACTCTAGACTTAAAACATTTTGTACTTAAACTCATTAAGTTGATTAGAACTCTGGAAAAAATTACTAATTCACTTATTTATGACAAGAAAAGTAGAATACAGTATTATATTTGAGCTTGCTGGCTTTCATTGCCTAGATTATATTCTCTGCTGCGCGTTATTTCACCGAATGTAATACTACGAGTGTAAATTAAAAAAAAGGATCTATTTAGCTACTGTCGTTGAAAATTTCATCAAAACAACTTTATTCACAGGTGTATGGGTCTGGCAATAAAAGCTTGATTGCTGTCAACAACCTTTGCTTTGGCGTGCCTCGCGGAGAATGCTTCGGCTTGCTTGGGATAAATGGAGCGGGAAAAACAACGACTTTTAAAATGCTTACCGGCGATCTTACTCCAACATCAGGCACTGCTTATGTGGATGGTCATAACATAAAGAAAGACCTTCGCAAAGTAAGTAGAATGTTCCAAGCAATCAAGTATAATAAATGGATGAGACCTACTGTGACAACTATATCTTGCTATTGTTGTCGACCCCTTTCTCGAGATGAGGTATCGCGCAAGACGGTGGAGCCCCAGCACCCAGGCAACTCCCGTCGACTTAAAAACCTCCTCGTGATGGTGCATGTTTTGACATCGCTGAGTTGGGTCGAAACGGCTGTTGACCTCCCCGAGGGTCTCGTAAGCTCCCCCACTGTCATTGCTAGGTGCTGCTCTGGCTATGTTGTTGTTGTGATTACCCCTACTCTTCCTTGGGATGGAGGTACGGCACGAACGGCAATTTAGATTCACGCCGTCAAACTAATTAATATCTGGCTAGGGAAAACATGGCAGCTCATTTCGAACCAGTCATGAATGACTAGTCGCCTTTTACTACATGTTGGGTGAACAACTTCACAATTGTAACCCGTTAAGTGCCTTGCCCAAGGACACAACAAGGAAGCTTGCCGGCTTGTTCTCCACACTATCCCTTTTTTATGCTGAGCGCCAAGAAGGGGAGCTGTGAATACCATTTTTTAAAGTCTTTTGGCACGACTCGACCTAGGGAATGAACCCCAGGTCTACCAACTGCGAAGCGGAGGCTCTAACCACTATACCATCGCGCCGGTTACGCTGACAAGAATGTTCTGGCTATCGGAAAGGTAGGTGGTTCGATGCTGGCTTGAGTTCTGCATTCTTGTCAAAGTGAAAGACATTTGATGTCTGTTTTGTCTTTGTGTGCCTGCGTTTGTAATAGAAATTCATTGTTCTGGCACCGGCGCGATGACGCATTGGTTAAAGCGTCTGCTTCGCAATCGGTAGACCTGGGATTCATTTCCCAAGTCGAGTCATACCAAAAGACTTTAAAAAATGGTATTCACAGCTTGGCGCTCAACACAATAAGGATAGTGTGGAGAACAAGCCGGTAAGCTTGCTTGTTGTGTCCTTGTGCAAGATACTTAACGGGATGCCTCGATCTTTATGTGGCAGACAGATGATGGGGCCAAGCAGTCTACCCGTCGTGGTGGCCCCCAGTGCAATTGATGACTTGCAAACCGAGCGTGAGCTCTAACGCAGTGTGGCCTATATATACATCTTCCTGCATAAAGCTCAGAACAACTAGCTCAAACGACCAAGAAGCGTTCTGGCAATATTAGCCTCTCAGAAGTTGGTGTAAACACAAGTGTAATGTACGGTATTGTCTTTGCAGGTGTTTTATCGTATTTACGAAAAGGTTTTCTTGCTACGATACTGTAGTAACTCGACTATAATTAACTTTGTAGGCACAACAACGGATGGGTTATTGTCCTCAGTACGACGGTCTTATTGACCAAATGACCGGCAGGGAGACAATTTGTATGTTTGCGAGGTTGAGGGGTGTTCCTGAAAAAAATATTCCCGGTTGCGTCGAATACCTTGGTACCATGTTGCACTTCAAAAATCATCTTGATAAAGAATGCGGAAAGTATAGGTAAGTGTGGAACGTCTATAGGATAGAGTTACGACGAAAGAAAATCTTGTATGAAGATCTGTATTTTGCTTTAGATATTTGCATATATTGGGGTCATAGGCGCAAAAGTAGGGAGCTTAGGGGCTACAGCCCCCACACTGTTTTCAGCCTCTCTCTATAAATTTCAAAAAATGCAAAGTAGTCGCTTTCAAGAAGTCGATCTCCATAAAAACGTGAAAAGGTCTTTACTTTTTGTTTTGAGCTGAATATAGGAATCACTCATCATCCAAAAGTTATTTTCCGCGCAAAACAAACGTGAATGCCTTATTTTTTAGATATTAAGTAAATACTTTCAAAAAGTTGATCTTCCTTCCCCCCTCCCCCAAAAAAACGAAAAACGTTTTTCATCTCTACCAGGAGACAAATTTGCCGTCGACTTCCTTTTCCATACACGCATACTCCACAAAATGTTACGCTTACAATTAAGGTCATTTATACGTACTTCGAGTACAGCTTTGTATTCTATTGCTACAATGGTAGAGCTTTTGACGCAGTAATCAAATGGCTGAAGATTCGTTTTTAACTTTTAGTGCTGCTTCGGCTTCATGGTAAGTATAAAGGTGCCCAATATATGGAAATGTTTATAGAACAGTTTACTGTTCAAAATTCTGTGGGGAATGAAGTTCGCTAGCCAGTAGCTAATTTTAGGTTTTGATAGGCTACTATTTAGAGCACCGGACGGGCAAATAACTGTAATAACCATACTCACAAAGCATATTCAGAACTCTTGTGTTGGTATAATGTTTTACATTAAAAGTATAGAGTTTCTCCTAAGTTTATTGAACGGCTGTGTGAGATTGAAAACTCTTGTGCTAAAAAGACCTGAAAAAAGCTAATACTAATTACGTAACCGTTGCTGAACGTAGATGTATTTATTTGTTATTTTAAACTACAGTTTGAGCTTGGCATCTCATAGTTTTGCGGATCACTCTGCCACTACTTTAAATTCGATGAACAAAACTAAGTGTAAAAAGATTCTATGATCATTTGTGTGTGTTTCAATACTTTCTAGGCTTTATTTTGAGAGCTCAGGCATGCCACAGTGTAAGTCTTGAGTTTTTTAGGTAGTAAAATTTATGAAGTTCGCAGGCCACAGTATAAGCCTAGAGTCTCTATAACGTAAAGGCCATAATAGAAAGCCTGAGCTCAGCTCAGGCTATTAATTGTGGGTTATCTCAACTGATTTTTTTTCAGTGGTGGTAACAAACGAAAACTAAGCACCGCTATATCACTCGTGGGTGATCCCTCTGTTATATTGCTTGATGAACCGAGCACAGGAATGGATCCAGGAGCAAGGCGCCTGCTTTGGGATGCACTGACCGCTGTGCGAGTTAGTGGCAAATCAATTATAATTACTTCACACAGGTATTAATTTTTTCAATTTGAAGTTAGGATAGATATGCCGTTACTTTTGTTTCGACAGTAATTTTGACGGTATGTGAGATAATGCTGAATCCTCTTATGCTACTACCATCTCCGGCACTTGCTTTGTTAGACTTTTCTCCTCGAACACCTATTTTTACAATAAATTGTGAATCATGTTATTAAGCAGATTCGCGGGACAGTGACAGTGTTGATAAGCGTTGACAATGCCCAGACGTGCTCCACTTAAGTTGCTGGTTACTCAATCAATTTGAAATTTGTTGGTATCCCCCTCCCAAGCAGAATTAATTATTTTCTTTTGCAAGTGTGCAACAACTAGGGGGGTATCATGAGATATGAACACATAATTTATGGTTGTAGTTCTCACTTGAAAAAAACTTGCTTGATTACCTAATGAAAACAGCATGTAGCAAACGAGAAATCAGTCCTTTCTACAGGAATTAAGGAAAGGCATGGTATACAGTATGCAAATCAGCTGTCTCCGTAAATAACATCAATGTTAGCCTTTGCCTAATGCCTCCATGGCTGTGCCCTTAATGTCATTCAGGGATAGATTAATATTCCTCCTCCATGTTGAAGCGAATCCTGTCATCTTTAATTGTGACAAAACTGGATATTGAAAATTAGATCTTTTCTCTTCCTCATGCTCTCTGTCTTCAAACTTATCACACATTTCTGTGTTTTATAGTATGGAAGAGTGTGAAGCGTTGTGTACCAGACTTGCCATAATGGTGAACGGTGTCATGAAATGTATGGGAGGACCACAACACTTGAAAAACAAGTTTGGTCAAGGTTATACCGCTGAAATTAAAACAAAAGACGGCAATGCGGACATCAAATCCGTGATGTGGGAGAATTTCCCAGGTATTTGTTGCATGCAGTCGAATTTTGTAGCCAGCAATGTTCTGTACGAGATTAAATGCAATCAGGTAGTCGTAGGTATTACGTTAAACTTCAACCCATGGTTGCCTCCAGGTTAAAAAACTGGCGTTTTCGGTATTGTGGAAGGGTCTTTTAATTACTTTGAGGTCCATGGTGATCCGGCTTGTTGGCATCTGATTAGGAAATCAGCTATGGCTCAAATAGCCTCATTGCCTTGTAAGTGGTAAGCTTAGGATAAACGAGTAAAGCATGACAGAAAATCGGTAATTGGAATCCGGTTGAAATCTAGTGGATAGTATTTTCGCTCTACTAAAACCTCCCGTGACTTAGTTGGAAGCAAGGACACATTAGCTCTGCCATTTTTTCTGGTCTCTATTGGAGATAGATAAGCGATCTATGAGTTACCTTCCATGGAATCTAGCTTGCATTAGCAGCTGTTACTGGAATTAGATGCAAAATACCTATTTGATCGACCAAAAATTTTTTTCTGAACAAATAAGCTCAAATATAAAAATTTATACAAAAGGATCAAACGAAAAATTTCGTTGATAAAGTCTAGAGAGGAGAGACCCAAAGTCCATAAAAAAATTTAAAACAGACAGGCGGTTGCCAAGTCTGATAAATTGCCACTTATAGCATGATCGAAGGAGGCCAAGAGTAGTGTTGAAAACGAGTCGCTTAAAGTCCATTTGTTTTTACAGCGACTCGAATCTTTCCAAAACGTGATTGCCAGTGTTAATTTTTCCAAGAATTTGCGAAGAATAATGGAATAGTGTTTTCTCTATCACAAGCATTGCACCAAGCAGAGAATATTCCTATAAAGTGCCTTTTATAAAGACAACTTTGCAGAGCGCACGAGGTTTTAAACTCGCGACCTATTGGTCACAGCCAACGCCCTATCACTTCGTATGCGCTTGTGAAAACACTACTAACAAACAAATAAATCAATCGTTTATTTTGGTTTTACCGGTAGGCCTACTAAAATCTAGTTCCAGAAAACTGTAAAGCAACATCTTGCTGGACTGCGCCACGTAAATGTTCACAAAAACGAAAGTGAATTATTCTTTAAGTATTAAAACTTTTATTTTAAAACGAAAAAATAGCAATCAGAGCTATCTAGTGTTAAATTTTGTGATTCAAATTCAAAATTAACTTGAGGTATCATTTTTCCTTTTATCTATGACTTTTCAGAGAGAAGGCTGTTTTAAGACAAGGCTCTTAGATTTTTGGAGAGCTGTCTACCTTCTTTTTACTTTTTTGTAGTGGAGTCTTGAGTCGAGTCACTGATTCCAGTTTCCCAACACTGGCCAAGAAATTCTTTTGCTCAGGCCATTTAAATGCGTTTAATCTACAACAGACTTTTTAATGCCCAGCTAAAGCCTGCTCCACAATCCATTTTGAGTGTACCCACTTTCAAATCTTTGCAATGCTTTTCAAAAATTCAATTTATGAAGCATAATGGTTGGAGTTATTAAACACAAGTAGAATATTATTCAAATTGTCGAAAAACTGATTTTTTGTCGGTTTTAAGTATTTTGCTAGTGGGGTTGTATGATTTTGTGTAAACTTCACTGATACCAAGAATAACGAATACCCCAGATTTTTATTAAAATAAGAAGCTTCACTAGACCTTCAAGGCAGAATTGTAGCCATTTGAAAAAGAAAATGGCTTCGGAGACCCAGCCTTTTTTCCTGATTGCGCCAACTCCGTAGTACAACTTTAACCCATTCCCGGCCGTTATATTTTGCTTCACTATCGCGAACACGACAACTTTACTACTGTTCTGTAGGTGATCAACTAACCGAGGTTCCACGGCAGTATATGTTTTTGCAGTATGTAAATTTTTTTTTACTTACAGGGTGTGTTTTGAAGGACGAACATCGTGACACTTTTGTGTTCAGCATTCCTCAAGAAAATAATGACGGAAGTGAAATGAGACTAGCGAAAGTACGTTTTACAGTTCTGTGTGTGAAGAATTTCTTCTATCGTTTTGGTATTCTTTTGCACACCTTTTGTTTAATAAAAAGTACTTCCGGTTTGGCAAAACCAATTTGCGCATTTCCGCTGTAAACGCTTGCCATCTTCGATAACTCTAAAAGTACTTATTTTTTTAAGGTATTTGAACTCATGGAGAAGGTGAAACGTGAAGCTAACTTAGGGGATTACACCATTACCCAGACTTCTTTAGAACAGGTCTTCTTACGTTTGGTAAAGTGGCAAAGAGAGGCAGAAAATTAATGTTACTGCGTTTTTGGTAATTTATGTTACTGTTTGCATTTCATACGTACTTGCATAACGACTGTTTCTATTGAAGAGAATGCATGTGATCTATCTGTAGTCAATTGTAAAATATGTGCAATGATATTCTCATAGTTTAATGCAATGCTGTCACTTTTAGTCAGTTAAATAGTACATTTTAATCGTTTTATTTTCACTGAAATGTAAAAAAACATTCAAAAATTAAATGCAACTGTTCAAAAACAAAAACGTGTATTCATCAAACCGGTTTATAGTTGAGCTCAGGCGGTTGGAAACGCTCTTCTTTCTTTTTATTTCTGAATTGAAAGTTAAGTCTAAGCAAACGTCCTTATTTATGTTACAATTATACCAAAAGATGTGAATTTGAGTTGCGGTTGCACTGCATGTCAGCATTTCTATAATGGACTCTAAATAGGCTTACCATATTTTTGTGATTAAAAAACGGGACGCTTGAGGGCAAAACTACTATGGGTGACGAGGCAAAGTCCGGGACACACTTAGCGGTAGCAATACAGGTGTTGACCTTTTTTTTTTTGGAGCACACCACCATTTCGGGTGCAATTTACCTTAAATTCCACCTACAATGGAGGTGTACTCCAAAAAAAAAAGGTCAACACCTGCTTTCCTGCTCCTTTTGTGTCACTTTCGGCCCAAATCGTCATCGAGCAAGAGTTCCTTGTCATAATGACTTTACTAACAGAGACAAACGTTTAAATAGCGTACTTCTAGCTATGCTGGCTGACTGAATGATTGACCAGGACAAGGCCTGAAAAAACGGGACGTATGGTAAGCCTAACTTCAAAATAAAAAGCAGTATAAACTGCTGTCGAGTTTTTATTTACCTCCGGTCACGAAAAAGCTTTTAGTTACACATACAACTTGCATTTAAATCCGCTTCCGACTTTCCAGTACTGCTGACACAGTGCACTCCTATTACCACAAAGCAAGGGGAAAGCTTGGAAGTTCTTTTGGAAAAATGCCAACCCTACGTGGAAATTAAACCCGCAATCTGGTAATTAAGAACAGTCTGAGGTGCAGTAAATGAGGCCATTCAAGCACCTTTTTTGGTGGGGAGGGGGAGCACAACCTGATTAAACAAAAGTTAATCTTCCAGAAATCTCACTAAAGAGTTTCACAGTTGACTTTTTAACTGAATAATTCACCTGCAATGTTCTTGTAACATGTCCATTATTTCGTTGTTATATTCTTGAGGCGTGGGCTTGTGTTGAACCATCCAGTAATAAATGTCCCAGTCATTGCTGGGCTCATTTAAGAGTCTGTCATAGGCATTAACTTGTTCCTCAGTAAAACTACAATGAGAAAAGATTATACATACATGAGAAAAATCATAAATACATGAGAAAAATCATGCATACATGAGGTGATTCTGGCCACCTCCGTTAATGGGAACAAAACCACATTTAAAAAAGTGGATTTTTCTGTAATTTAAGATGTGCTCTACTTTCCCAATTGAGAAAACTCCTACAGGCCATTAAGCCACCGCCACTTTAACTGAAAAAAGATGTAGCACCAATATACTGTAACTATAACGTAGACATTACAAAGCACAGTAGTAGAAGACCAAATTGTGAACAGCAAGAATAGTAAAGTGCTTGCATAATGCAAAAAATATTTACCACTTAAAAAGTGTTATTATAAAGAAGTGACTATTTTGCCAAAACCATGTGTTTATTTAGCTATAATTGCTGCAATTCTGGCAGTGAGGCTGTGATGCATGGACAGTGCAGCTGCCTTGAAATGCAATGGCTGTGGGTTGGAATCTTTCCTGGCAGGGCACTTTGGCAAAGGCAGTGTGCACTTGGGGTTTGAGCATGTCGAGTATGTAAATGTAAGGGGTAGTGTACACTGGGAGTGTAGACTAAGGGTGCAAATTTTTACTTATTAAAATTGACCAAAGTCACGTGTTTAATATGTCATTAAAATTGACCGATTACAAATGTCCCATGGAAGTCTCCAAGGGTAGAACGTTGTTGACTGGAAAATAGCTCCTGCCTTATTTTAAATTAAATTGTCAAAAGATCATTTATAGAACTGACTGCAACACACACACCAATTAACACAATATAAATTTACTGGCAAAAGATAGTAAAAAGTCCCAAGAAGTAACATCTAGGGTAAGAAAAAAATAAGCACACCCAGTAGTTACCAGACATACAGTATAGTACACCCTTACCCATTTGTGATTCACTGTTTGCAACTCTGCACACTCGCATATTTTGCTCTCAAAATTTTTTAAGATTTCAGCATATTTGTAAGTTTCTTACACTATTTTTTAGCAGAAAAAGATATCATACATGTCAACCTATACCCTTTCCCCGTATTTTATATGTTTTTTTTACATTTTCAAATATATACAATGTACTTGGATTTTTATACAGGAAAATGCAAATTTGGCTCAAGATTGGGTCTTCCCGTGCTTTGTGCAGCAAAAGAGGCAACAAAAGCCTACAATGAACAGCATTCACATTGATTGATTATTGATGCTAATCAAAGAATAAATGTATTTTGTTATTTCATTTATTGCTTATTGATGTAACTAAAATAATCGAGTTTATGAACTAATTTTTTCTCCTGTAAGGTTTTTTTTTAGTTTATAAGGGAAAACGTTCAAATCTCCAAGGGCAGAGGTTGACATATATGAGATATATACACTACATTATTATTGTATTAATGAGTAAGACTGTCATTAGAATATGTTTGGGAAGCTATTTTAGCATATATAATATGCTATATTATAGCATAAGCGTTTTAAAACTGCATCAATACCTTGCAGATTTGTGGGATTTGCAGGAGGGGAAGAAACATGATTCCCACAAATAGCTGGGGGATACTGCATTGCTTCTATTTTGAGCTAGAAAAATATAATCTTCATAAGCCCAGGTAAGCCACAAAATGACTACAGTGTACAGATTTCTGGTAAGTTGTGGTATGCTTTCTTTCATAGCATATAAGTATCAACATTTATATATCTTTGTGCCTACTTGTTCAAGTGCTTTGCTGAAAATGTGCTAAAAATGAGACATGTTTCAGCAATTCCTCGTTTTCGACTTTGCCAATGCAAGCGTGCTCGTCTTTGATCAAGAGATTCATCTTTATAATTGTGTTCTTCTGGCATGTTCTAAAAATAATTCACATAAAGCAGTGCATTCAATAAACTTGCAGCACTTATAAACAAATTGGACATTATACCTTGAAGAAGTTATCATATCCCTGGTTTTTGGTGTACATTTTTGAGGTTGCAATTTTTCTACACAAGCCACATTGAGGTACATATGCTAATTTTGAAAGTGCTTTCATTGTGAAACTATTAAACTTTGACATCACTAGGTTTATATTATCAACCTGTTAAAGCATGCAGTCATAAATAAATAATGTCATTTTAACTTTTGTCACTTAACCAAATGTACTATGTCAGTTTCTTTCTGGTCAGTAGTTAATCCAGCCTGCCATGTTTCAACAGTTGCTTCCAATTATACCACTAAATAGGGGTTTACACAGGCAACACTATAACATGTATAATACGAAATTGGAATTACAAAAACATGAAAATTTGTACTAATTCGCATGCTACTAAAGTGTGGAATTACCAAATTACATAAATACAAAAAAGCGAACTGCGAGCCCAAATTATCCTAACTGAAAAAAAATTTACAGAACTTAATATCAAACCAAAGTAATATCATCTTCTTGGTTTATATTACTTAACTGAATTCAATTAAACGTGGCAGTCGTATGAAAATTTGTTGCTTGATTTTGTATTTCTGTAATTTCAATAATTATATCAATATTTTTTCATATTTTCGTTCATCCCCATATTCATATTTTTGTGCTGCCCAATTATACAACAATCAATTTCAGTATAAATGACATTAGGATAAGCACCGCCAATACTTCGTAACGATGCATAGGTAAAACTTATTTAATATATCAAACATAATATTGACCACTCTCATTCTGCCAGAAAAAAAAAAATTACTTTTACTCGCTTGTAAATTCGTGATAAAAATTGAGCGACAACAAGCAGAAGAAAAGAGCTCTCTCGTTTGCACGCATCTAATCTACTACTGAGGCTTGGTAAAAGTAGTTTTTGGGAACACCGTAAGTGCAAAATTGCTGAGGTATTGCAAAGTTTCATGTTGGGACCGCCATAAACCCCTCATCAAAACAACTATACAACCTCGCGTATTTATCCAGTATCACACGAGTTTGTAGTGATGCTATGATAGAACATGCTTTTTGTGTTGTAAGCAGGGATGTGGAAGCGGAGGCGGAAGCTGGAAGAGGTGGAAGCGTTCATTTTTCTGTGGAAGCGGAAGCGCAAAAATTCTACCGCTTCCGCTTCCACATAAGTTATTTGACTTGAAGAGTAACTTGGAGAAAAAATTTTATCCCTTTCTTAATGTGGATTAAACGGTGGGGTTGCACTATAAGTCTGAATGAACGTGCGATACCAGTAGCGCGAGAAAACAAGAAAAAGTATAACTAGCATCCACTAGCGTGTCGAGGGAGGGGCCACTGTGCCATTTCCCCCCTCAGACCATAAAAATGTAAAGCAAAACCAAGCAGTTTTAACAAAAGCAAAGCTGGTTTTTCATGAGTATTTGGGGCTCGCCCTGGCTTTCGATTTTTCTGTGAAAAACTACTCGTCGCTCAGACTACTTGCTGCTCAAGAATCTGTTGCGAGTGTTGCAAGGGGCCGTAGCCTGGGGGCTAAGCCCCCCAAACTGTTTTGTTGGTCCCTATATAATTATTTTGTTTTTGTAAACTTAACACTATTTGCAGTTTGTTGAAGTAAAAAGATTTAAAATATGATTAAACAAAAAATTATTTTAGTCCCCCAAATCGATCATTATTTTGGTTTGTCTTCCTTCACAAATGATCTAGTTGCAAAGTTATTATCTCGTCGAGTTGTTGCTCGTCCTCATCAAGCTTTTTAATTCCGCAAAGTTTTTGAAGCAAGCGGCATGCCTACTTTGATGGTCTTCACAAAGTATTTTTTCTCAGCGTGACTTTCAACATTGCTTTGATGTGTTCGTTTCTCGTTATCAAACTAACCGGTATAAATGTTTTTGTAAGGTGGTTCTATCAATGCAGAGCAGAGCTGTAGTCTTACTGGTAGTGTTGCGATTGCAAGTTTGCAGTTAGTCAAATACTTGTAGTTTTATAAATTTAAATAGCGATCAAGGATAGACATTTATTTGATGGTTAATTAACAATTATCATTTTCGTTTAATTGTCCGGTTTGTAATTGAAAATTTATGTATTAATAACGTTTATATTTTTCATAAACATATGTAAGCTCAAAGTAAAACAGAATGAAAAGAACTATAACTGACTTTTTTGGTCAACAATCTAAAAGAAAACCAACTGCTCATCCTGAAACGGATGACACCCAACAGAAATAAATGTAGCGGCAGAGCAATAGGCAACGACATCCACTGCTTTACAACCAACGCGCAATGACAGTGAGAGCTCAAGTTACCGCGTTGGTACTATGGAGTGGTCCGAGTTGTCGGACATGAAAAAGGTGCGCTTCCTTACAGAGCCATGGTGTCCGCCAAAAGGATTTAAATGGCCGTACACAGAGCGCAAAGACCGGGGCAACATTCGTCGAAAATATCTTGGTCCTTAAAATTTTACCGGAAAATTCGATGTATTTTCCTACTCTTTGTCCAAGGGTGGAATTTATTGCCGTCCTTGCGCTATTTTTGCACCAGATGAAGTCCGCGGGATGAAGCTTGGCAGAATTGTAAAGACCCTTTGCAAAAGTATACGCATTAGACAGTAGGCTGTGTCCGTTGCAGCAAAGGCGAGAAAGGACACAGCGAGCGTGACGAGGGAGCACAAGTTCCTCAATGGAAAGCGAAGGTACCTGTGTCGAAGAATTGGATGAGACAGTAGGCTTTCAGTCCGAGAAAAGAGAAAAGTGGATACGAGAGATAATAGGAGAAAGAGACTACAAGGGATTGCAGGGGGCACGAGTAGCGCTCTCCGTATGGCCAGCTCATCGGCCGCGTCGTTCCCCGGGAGAAACGAGTGCCCGGGTACCCATTGTAATCTGATAGAACAGGAGGAGAGAGAAGACGATTCCTTCCAGAGATTAAGGTAAAAAGAAAGATGGAGGAGAAGACAGAGCGAGAGTCAGACAGGAGGAGAAGAGAAGTGGCAAACTTGTTGGTGCTGCCGAGACCAGCAAAGAGCGTGCAGAATGGCACAGGCCTCAGCGGATAAACCTGAGGATACTGGGTCTGCTGAAAAGGAAAGAGTGGCCTCAGTGCCACAGAGAGAGCAGTTGACAAGTACGCCAGAGACGCCTTTGCCAATAGGAAAAGGAACAGAGCCGTCTGTCCAGAGCACCAGATCGCAAGAAGGGCATTCAGGGCCAGAGAAGTAAAGAGAACAGCAGCCGAAGAAAGAGACTAGTATGCCTCTGCAGAAGGATAGTCCGAGTCAAAGTAAAAGGCAAAGTCATCCCAACGAGCTTTCTGAAAATTCAAGGAAGGGAGACATTCGTTGGGGCAAAAGACCGGAGAGAAAGGGACAGTTAGTAGAAATGTAGATAATCAGAACCCAGGTTCTGAAGCACCTCCCAGGAGCAAGATAGGGCGAGAGAGAAAAGATCAAAGGAGATGTCAGGGGAGGAGCAATGAAGAAGAATAGGTATGTCCAGTGGCGTAGCAACGCAATACGCCACCCGTGGATTTTTGCACGAATTGCCGCCCTAAACATCGTCATAAAAACTGATTTAAACTCCACACAACAAAAGAATTAAAGTACTATTTGTTTAATTTTATTGAAAGTTCAAAATTGAATACGTCGAGCTTTCATTGAAGCAAACTCAGAAATTATATCGTCAAAAGATAATGCCTCGATTAAATCACTTTCAATGGACAGTATTGATAGCGCAGACAGCCTGCTTTCTCCCATAGTCGATCTCAAGTAAGATTTTATCAACTTAAGTTTTGAAAAACTTCTTTCGCATCTTGCGATAGAAACAACAACAGTGAGGTACAGCTTAAGCTCATAAATAAATAAGGTGTTGATTCACATAAACGATGTTTGCTTAACCGCTGCAGCACGTCCAGCGCTGTGGCGTCATTTTTAAATGTAAAACCACTGGATTGTACTAGTCGATTAAGCATAGCGATTTGTAGTTTTAACTCGGTAAAATTTACGTCATCAGCATACAATTTCTCAAATTTTCCCATATCGCATCCAAGATTCCACGCGCTTGTCCTCGTGTATCAATGCTTTCATTTTGATCACAAAGTTCGTTTAATGCACCCACCACATCAACGAAACATTGCTGAAGCGCTTTCCCAGCTTCATAATGGGCACTCCATCGTGTGTCAATTATTCGTTTTACCACATTTGGTACATA
Source organism: Trididemnum clinides (assembly GCA_963675345.1). Lineage (NCBI taxonomy): Eukaryota > Metazoa > Chordata > Ascidiacea > Aplousobranchia > Didemnidae > Trididemnum > Trididemnum clinides. The sequence continues at coordinate 29,356,622 of OY776286.1, forward strand.
CTTAAGCAATACCTCCCATCTGTGAATAGAAGGGGAAAAAAAGGAATAAATCCTTTCCACAACAGCAAAAAATGTATCAGAAACTTCCGACGAACCCACTGCGTGAAGTCCCGCAAGGTTAAGCGAGTGGTTTCCACATGGGATAAACAAAGCCTTAGAATTAATATCTTTTATTCTGAGTTATACTCGAGTACAGACTCCTGCCATGGTGAAAACATTGTCGAATGCTTGGTCTCTACACATCATTATGTCCAAGCCATTTTGCTAAAGCTTATTGAGAATAGACTTAATAATTTCGTCTGCATTTTTTCAGTGCAGTGGAAAAAAATTTGGAAAAAATTCCTTTATTTGTACCTCATTATTGCTGTCGATTTTGACGTATCTAACAATAAAAGTCATTTGATCAGTATGAGAGATGTCAGGGGTACTGTCGAGTAAAATAGAGAAATACTTTGCTGTCTTTATCTCCTCCAGAATGAGATCTTTTACCTTTTTACCAAGAAGCTCGATTAATTCATTGTGAATGGTTGGTGAAAGGTACGTTGTCATGTCCTTTTTAAAGAGTTGGGTACCAAAAATGTATTCGTTAATGACTGTACTGTAATTTGCAGGGAGTTTTAAAGTTTCAAGACAATTTTCCTGGTTTCTTGAATTGGAATCTTCCCGATGACCGCGAAAAGGAAGATTTTATTTACTGAGAAACTTTATGACTGCAACTACGCTCTGCAGGATTTCTCTCTACTTATTTTTTTCCTTATTCATAAGATTTTGCATTTTTTTGTCAATTGTTTGATGAACCTGAAGCCTCAGTGCGAGCTCATTCCATTTATCAAAGCACTGTTTGTGAACGTTTGAATTTTCGTGAGTAGAAATGCATGGATTAAGAGGCCAAAAATTTACAAAAGGTTTGAAAACAAATGGAGAATTATCATTTCTCGATTGAAATAACTTGTAACAGAAACAATATAATCCTGAGTGGCTATTCAAATAAAGCAATCAAGATCTGAGAATGTCATCACCATTCTTTAGCGTCTTATAAAACCACTTCTTACTCAGAAAGCTTAAGGATTCTTTCTCTTTGTCTCCTTCTTTAATTATTCGAATCGTTGGCTTGAACAGTCCTTCTTTATTCTGAAACCTTTCGAGCCCTAATTTAATCATCTCAACTCTCATGTTATGAGTTAATACTTCTGGCCAAGTAGCCACATCGTTATGAGAATAATAGTCATCATCTGTTTTATCTTTATCTGAAAGTGTTTCATTCATAGACCGACTTCTTTCAATGATCACTTCGTTATTGTTTTGCTCGAGGTACACTTCTTCCGTCTCAACTTGGGGTAGCGATTCACTGTGGCTGCTAACCTCTTCTGTTTCTTTGGCAGTAGCAATTTTTACGAACTTCAAAATGGCTCCATCATTCTTTTTTAGTTCCTTTTCTCTAGCTTTTTTTCTAAAAAAAGCTCCACTTTTTTAACCCTCTTCATAGGCAACAATTAACTTAAAAAATGTGCAACTTAAATCTTGTTGACTGGAATCTCCTGCACAATAGTTAAAAAAAACAATCGTAATTGCAAATTTGCTGAGTTAAGCTAAGTGATCTATTTCTGACCTGAAACTTTAAATTAAACCTTTCACGAATTTGCTACCAAAGTTAAAAGCTAAGTTGACTGAACAATGCAATAGCTTACAAGTTACAACCGACATTCTATTATGACTTCAACAGCATGAGTATCATTATACCGTCACAGAGACCACATAGTGAGTCACAATCTAAAAAAGCTGCTAACTAATTAGAGGCCTAACGTGTGTAATTTTTTGGCTTCACTTAGATCAGTGTTAACTTAATTCGTTTAAGTCTGAGTCTCTCTGAGAATAAATTAATGAGACTGTCTTTGTTCCTTTAAAATATTATCACATTTTGCCGCCTCTGGAGGAGGTAAGAGGAGATGACCCAATCGAAAGCTTTCCCCCTAAAGGGGTCGGAAGTACCTTTTGAGTCCCAGAAGGGTGATGGCAGTTGAAGTCCCACAAAATGATGAGATTTCTGGAGGAGGAAAGGATGGAGAGAGAAAAGGAGTAAGTTCTGCTATCCGTCGGAGAAGAGCGAATAGGGGGAGCATAAACATAAAGAAATGAGAGCGAGGAGCAGTCCTTTAGATAGATGTTGACCCCTGTACAATCGCAGTAGATGTCAAGCAAAGAAAGAGAGGAGGTACAATGCTCAGAGAAGGATAAGCCCTGCCTGACGAAAATGATGACGCCGCCGCTAGCGTCTGTGACATCAGTAGAAAAAATACCAGACCAGGAGTGGGTGCGATCGGATCGAAGAGCAGAGAATCCAGGGATCCGAAAAGAGGAAGATAAATTAAGGTTCGATTTCTGGATACAAATAAGGTCAACAGGATTAGACGAAATAAAGTGTAGCAGTTCCTGGCTTGGAGATCCCCAGCATTCCATTGAAGAACCCTGAGGGAAACAGGGAGGGGAAGAAGAAACATGAGGTAAAGAGAAACAGTCAGGAGCATGAGACAGTGGTGAGGGAACAGAGAGAGAAGATACAAAGTGGGCGGAATGAGGACAAGAGATTTGAAGGCGAGGGTGGGATGCGCGTGCTGCATTAGCAGAAGGGGGCCAGATGGGCCAGATTGAGCAGTGAAGGTATACCAGCTGGAGGAGTCTGAGGACGAAGTCACGTGCTGGTAGGTGTGGGATCTCCAAAAAAGCTGGGACGCAGCATGGAGGGAAGCTCCAGAAGTGAGAGCTGCCAAGAGTTCTGAATCTTGAAAAAGAGAGTAGTGAGCACTTTAAATGAACCCAATTAGAGCATGTGCAGCATTGCACTGACCTACCCAGCCAGGTCACATTTCCAGCGCACACTGAACAGGGAAAGACGGGACAAGGGTTGGATGAACGTTGCCGCTCATCAGGAGAAGAAGAAGAATGAGAAAACGGGCAGGAGAAAGACAGGAGAAGAGAGAAGACAGGCCGATTTTAAAGAGGCTGCGTGCTACCCTTCTGCGGTTGTTCAAGGGGCTGCACGGCGAAAAAATGGTTTGTGTGTGGGGAGCTCCCGGAGTAACTGGGACTCTCGGGAAGGCCAACAACCATTTCGACCAAACTCAAACGGGGTTAGGGACCGCACCACAGCGTTGAGACGGCTGTTGATTGGTGCAGTTCAATTTTGCTTGCTTTACATGTATATGCTATATATATGACAGAAATTTCGCGCATCACTAGCCAAAAAGATTGGTGTCAATACATGTTTTGGGGACGGACAGAAAGTCCGTAATGACGATTAGAGTTAAAGTTGACTCAAAGTCTGAGTTAGTTGAGGATAGAGAGGGAAAATCAGCGCTATACGGTGTAATTTGTTGTAGTAACGACAGGTTATTGTTGATAGCTGTAATATGTGGTCATACGATTTAGATCTGAGAAGCATTAGGTTAACTGTTGTAAAAGTGGTTGTAAGTAGTGAAGGAACTTGTAATAACTGTCTATTTGTTAAAGTGTTTAATTATTTTTTGAAGTGTAGTAACGAAATATTTGATATTCTTGCAAGCAATTCATGATTTCTAAATTTTTGTTTGTGGGGGTTCCGTGACAAACGCAAAAGACCATTAGGAGTTTCGCGATGACAAAAAGGTTGAAAAGCACTGTTCTACATTCAACACCAGTTCTAATATCTAAGAAAAAGAAACACAAAGTAGTTTGGAACAACAATAAGCTCAAGCGAAGTAGTTAAAGTAAGAGCAATAAAAGAAGGTTTTTGTCTTCTCAAAATGATAAAGTGTAGGAGAAGGCAGGCTACAGACACACAAAAGTTTAAAAAAGTGTCAACGATTGTTTTTTCGTTTTTGTTAGTGGAAACAGAAGCGATGGAAGCGGAAGTGGAAGCAATAGATGCGGAAGTGGAAGCAATAGATGCAGAAGCGGAAGCGGTTGAAAAATAACCGCATCCACATCCCTTGTTGTAAGTTACTTGATTTGTATGGCTTTGTAACTGATTCTACTTGAATAAGGACTGCAGGCCTAAGCTGTTTGTTAGTGTTATAAGAATGTGAAATAACTGCTGCTATTTTTTTTACTATATCTGGAATACTGGTTCTGTTTTTTGCTGAGCAACTGTTCGGTTTTTTTTACTCGCGCAGATAGACATTGATTGGTGTTGTGCGCAACAATATGTACAAATAGTTAGGAAGACTGGAAAATGCAAATGTTTTTGCGGTCAGCACAAGTTACAGTTAGAGTCTGATTGTGAGCTTTTAAAGCAAACGCCTGTTCTGCTTGGCCATGCCACATCCTACATGCATTAACGCTTTGGGCATTGAATTCGCAGTCTTTTGATGGCAAGTACTAAATTCAGTCCACACGTTCAGATTTCTTGTTTCAACTGTCTTTTATTTGATTTCTAGACCTACTGTTGGCAGATAGTCTAGATGTTATACATTTTTTTAAAGAATTCGAGTTGAACACTCAAAGAGTTGGTTTGCATGCAGCATGGCTCCGAAGATTTTTTTCTCAACACCTTAGTCAAAATTTCCACGCCTAAACTGAAAAAATCTTTCTTAAATGTTTAGAAACCGTAACAGGAGTTTGGCACAGTTAAGCAGTAAACCCACTACGAACTGCATAGGAAGCATCAACGCTAACATATACATTATTTCGAAGCTGACAAAATGTTATCTAAAACACGTTATTAAACCGTAGGCTATATTTCTTTATAGATTCTAAGATTAAATAGAAAAAAGCACTTTCTGCGGTGCAATTTGGAAGAGAATTGTAAGAAAACACCAAAATGCCACGTCCGCGGATCCGCCTTTCTTCTACTTTCAAATTTTAACGTTTCTGCAATTTTTGTAAGAATTTTTTTAATTCCGTATTTTAAAATCTGCTCTTTATTTCTTTAGATACAAAGCAATGATTTTTGTGAAATTATGTTCATCAAAGTAAAGCAGGTATTTTTCACTAAATATTAAAATTTATCATAAAGTAGACCGATTTTGCAGCTGTTGTTGGTTACCCTACCCTTTCCGAGGGATGGGGGCATGGTGGAAGACCATGGAGCCCCAAAAGCCGGGCAACTCCCCAGGATCTGGACCAGAGAGTCGCCAAAAAGTGAGCGGCGCAAAGAGTCCGTAGCTGGACAATGCAGAATGAGATGAGAAGTGTCCTGGGACGAGTGTCCACAGGCGCTGCAGGAAGGATTCTTGATTCTGCCAATCCTAGAGAGATAAGAACCTAAAAGAAGGCTGTGTCCGTTGCAGCGTAGACGAGAGAGGACACAGCGAGCATGACGAGGGAGCACAAGTTCCTCAGTGAAAATTGAGCGAACCTGTGTGTCAAGATACTTCGATGAGACAGTACGCCTCCAGTCTGAGATAAGACGAGAGTGGATACGAGAGATAATAGGAGAGAGACTACAAGGGATTGTGAAGGGCGCAAGCAGCACTCCCAGTCTGGCCAGCTCATCAGCCGCGTCGTTCCCCAAGAGAAACGAGTGTCCGGAGACCCATTGTAGTCTAATAGAACAGGAGGAGAGAGAAGACAGTTCCTTCCAGATCTGGCTCAAAGTTTAGGATAAGAGGAAAGATGGAGGAGAGGACAGGGTGGCGAGGACAGAACGAGAGTCAGACAGGAGGAGAAGAGAAGAAAAATGGCAGACTTTATGGTGTTGCCGAGACCAGCAAAAAGCGTGCAGGATGGCGCAGGCCTCAGCGAATAAACTGGAACATAATGGGCCTGCCAAAAAGGAAAGAGTGGCCTCAGTGCCACAGAGAGAACAGTTGGAAAGTACGCCGGAGCCGCTCTTGCCAATAGGAAAAGGAACAGAGCCGTCTGTCCAGAGTATCAAATCAGGAGTGAGAGAGAGTCAAGGTGGGCGAGAGCCGCACCTTGGCGAGAGTGAGGGGGATCAGAGCGAGAGCATGGAGAGGAAAGGGTGGACTCCACGATGAACGAAGGCAGATTCCAAGGAAGAATAGGGAAGGCAAGCAAGAAGAGCCTCCCTAGAACAAGTAAAAGGAAGCATGAGCGGGTGAGTGGACGCAAAAGCTCTCCAGGACGATCTGCAGAGTCTTGGTTTCACTCCATGTCTGGCCAAACCTGAAATAGGAAAAGAGGTTGGGAGACGAATGGCCCGCTCATAAGACAAAAGAGTGAAATGAGTCAGAGTGACTCGTAGGGGAGATAGAGAAGCCTCGGTGAGCAGTAAAGGGATAGGGAAGGACGGTAGGCAGTCGGTGATGGCGCGACTGGCCGCTCGGTGGAGGCGTTCCAATTTAATGAAATTGGTAGCGCTTAGGAAAGAAAACCATCCGAGTGAAGCGTAAGTGAGAAGGGATCGAAGAGAAGATTCGTACAGAAGATAGAGGGACTCCTTAGAGGGGCCCCATGAGGAAGCAGAGATACAGCGTAGGGCCTTGAGACGTGGGAAAAACTTGGCCTTCAGCGAAGATACATGCTTAGAAAAGGAAAGAGTGCGGTCGAAGGTGACCCCAAGAAAAGTTGGAGTGGGATTAAAATGGAGGCGGGAGCCGAATAGGAGGAGGTTGGGCTGGAGGTTAGCTTGGTGGGGATCCACTGAGAAGAAGGAAGCCTCACATTTGCTCGGATTGAGAGGAAGACACTAGTACTCAGACCAGCGTTCCAATCGAAACAGAGCTCATTGTGTGGCTTCCACCGCAGTGGGGACCGAGGAGGAGGACCAAATGGCCAGATCGTCAGCGTAAAGAGAGCAGCTGACGGAAGAAGGCAGAGAGGCCGGAAGATCATTAATGAATAAGGAGAAAAGTACAGGGCCAAGAACGGATCCTTGCGGAACACCTCGACGGACTCGAAAGGAGTGGCTTTTGTAATTTTGAAAAACCACACAAGCGCGCCTATCAGAAAGGAAAGATCGAGTCCAACGAACAAAGCAAGGAGGGAGGCCACCCGAAATGAGTTTGTGGATAAGGGCGGGATGCCAGACAGAGTCAAAAGCTTTAGAGAAATCGATAGTAGACAGGATCGTTCGAGAGCCCGGCCTGGGTTTGTTAAACCCATCCGAAATGAACTGAGAAAGGTACAGGATTTGATCGAGTGTAGACCGTCCAAGGCGGAAACCGACCTGACGGGGAGAGATAAAGGAATTAGATTCCAGAAAGAAGAGAAGACGAGATAGAATGATGCGTTCAAACAGCTTTGATACGCAGGAGGTGAAAGAGATAGACAGGAAGGAAACAGGAGAGTCGAGAGGTTTTCCCATCTTGTGTATGGAAATAATAGAAGATGTCTTCCAGATGGAAGGAAAGGAATGTGAAGACCAGGAAAGATTGAAGATGTGAAGAAGAAAATCCATGCCAGAGCGAGGAAGATGCTTTAGCATGGGATAGGCAACTTTGTCTGGGCCAGTGGCAGTGGACGAGAAGAGGTTGGAGGCAGCCGCAAGAAATTCAGCAGGAGAGAAAGGAGAGCAAAAGGACGAGTGAAACTCCACAGAGCACGTGGCTCGGCAGAGTTCAGTGATGTAGCATCTGGCTCTGCTATGCAGGGTCTTTGGCTGAGAAACGGAAAAGCGAGATCTCAGGTAAGCGGCATAGACCGAAGCCGATTTCCTAGGAGAAGAACAGTTAGGAAAGTTAGGAGGGGAGGAAGACGAGGAAGGAGAGCCAGCGATAGAGTGAAGAAGAGAGTGCACAGATTTAGGGTTAGACCTAGGTGAAAGAGAAGAGCAAGTCGTCTGCCATGCCTCAGCCTTGGTCTTGGCAATGACTGACGAGGCGCATCGAGAAGCGGAGATGTAAGCCTGGCGATCATCATCACTTCTGTGAGTGACAGCGAAAGCCTTGCATCTTTCACTTACCGCTTGTTCCACCTCAGCAGACCACCAGTCTTTAGGATGGCGTTTGATGCGGCCGAAAGGAATGGAAGATTTGGCCGCATTCATTGCCAGAGAAGTAAAAAGAGCAGCAGCAGAGGAAAGAGAAAGAGTCGAGTATTTTTCTGCAGAAGGACAGTGAGAGTCAAAATACAGTAGGAAGCAAAGCCATCCCAGCGAGCTTTCTGAAAATTGAAGGATGGGGACGCCCGGGGAGAGAGGGATGGATAGAAGAATTGATAGATGGTTATAACCCAGGTCCTGAAGCACCTCCCAGGAGCAAGAAAGGGCAAGAGCAGAATGAGCAAAGGAGATGTCAAGAGAGGAGCGACTGCCAGAGGAGCGATGGAGAAGAGTGGGTGTGTCAGGGTCATTGAGGGGGAGGAGGTCAGAAGAGATGACCCAGTCGAATACTTTCTCCCCACCGGGGTAGGAAGTGCATCTTGAGTCCAAGAGGGGGTGATGGCAATTGAAGTCCCCCAGAATGAGGAAATTTCTGGAGGAGGGAAGAATTGAGGGAGAGAAGGAATCGGTTCTGCCATCCGTTGGGGAGGAGCGCATAGGCGAGGGCATACACATTAAGAAATGACACCGAGGAGGATTTGTTAAGAGAGATGTTGATCCCTACATGATTAGAGTAGGGATCAAGCAAAGAAAAAGAGGAGGTAGAAAGTTCAGAGAAAGATAGGCCCTGCCTGACGAAAGTGACAACGCCGCCGCTAGCGTGCATGACATCAGGAGAGAGAATGCCAGACCGAGAGAGGTTACGATCAAAACGCAGAGCAGAGAATCCAGGAATCCGGAAAGAGGAAGAGGAGCAAAGATTGGATTCCTGGATGCAGATAAGGTCGACAGGATGGGATGAGAAAAAGTGAAGTAGTTCAGTGCTCCTGGCTTGAAGACCTCCAGCATTCCATTGAAGAACCCTGAGAGAGTCAGGGGGAGGAGAGGAGGCAGGAGGCATTGAAGGACAGCCAGGAGCAAGGGACAGTGGTGAGGGGGCAGAGGAAGGAGATATAGAATGGGCAGAAGGTGGATAAGTAGTTTGGAGATGAGGGTGGGGCGGGAGTACAGCATCAGTAGAGGGGTGGCCAGATTGTACAGTGGAGGTATACATGTCAGAGGAGTCCGAGGAGGGAGTCACAGTGTTATGGCAAGGGGGGCAGCTCCAAGAGTGAGAGTTGCCGAGAGCTCTGAATTTGGAGAGGGAAAGTTGTGAGCACCTTAGATGAACCCATCTGGAGCAGGTGGAGCATTGCACTGACTTGGCCCGCCAGGTCACATTTCCAGCACACACAGAGCAGGGAAAGATGAGGCCAGGGTTGGGATGAACGTTACCACTCATCAAGAGAAGAAGAAGAATGAGGAGACGAAGACGGGCAAGAGTAGGGCAGGAGAAAAGAAAAAGAGAAAACAGGTGACTGCATTGGTAGATGCTGTGTGCTGCCCTTCTGCGGTCGTTCAGGGAGCAGCATAGCAAAAAAATGAAGAAGTGTTCCCGGGGTAACTGGGACCCTCGGGAAGGCCAACAGCCATTTCGACCCAACCCAAACGGGGTCGGGGACCGCACTACCATGTTGAGGCGGCTGTTAATTGGTGCGGATTTTGCAGCTCGTGATAAAAATTTGTGGACCCACAACTTATAAACGTAAATGCCTATTTTAGCAATTTAACCCAAGATCTTGGGAATTTCAAAATGCCCCTAGGAATTTTCTTGGGATTTTTTGTTTTCGAAAAGATAAAGACCTCTTTTAAAGATTGCATCTAAAAGTTTTGGACATTTGTAAAGATTGTAAAGTCAATTTTGGAAAATTGTGTGTCCTGGAATGTGACGGATTTTTTTCTTTTTTTTTGAAAAGTCAACACCACATCAAGGAAAAATTTTGTTAATGTCAAAAAAATTGTAGTTGTGATGAAATTCACAAACAAAATTTGACAAAATATTTCGGAACCTTTGGTTTTTTAAGCAAAAATAGCTATTTTTGAGTGTTTTGCACATTTTCAGTCGGCAACTATGCTTATAATATTACTAAACTGTATTGAAAATTTGTGATGTGATGTACTGATGAGAGGGGTTCGATTCCATGGATTTGGAGTTTCCGCTGCAAGGTGTTTTTTAAAGAAACCGGAGCCAATCCGGATCCTAAACTTTTTTTCTTCTTGAATTTCAACCAGAGGTTGTCACTTTTCGAGTTTTTGTTGATTATTAGAAACGCTCGATTTGTAGTACAATCATAATGATTAAGCCTACGTGGGAACCTAAATAGGATTTTAAACCGGATCTGATTGGATAACTCCTGGATCAAGATCCTAGGCAAAGATTATTAAGCAGTCCAGGAGAAGATTGGGATCTCAAATTTTGAGAATCCGCTTTTCACTAATTTGGTGCAGCTTTCCAACCGGTTTTTGCATTGCACTATGGGCTAGTATCATCTATTTCTACTGCATGATGTCTCGCAATATCTGCTTTATGGTAGGTTGGGGTTAGGATCTGGACAAGTTGACATTGCAAGACATCATCACGGAGAAGGTGCATGACATGGAGAACTTTACCAATATGAGCTATTTAGTAAGAATATCAAAGATCGTTTAACAAAGTTAAATGAACTATGGGATATAGATCGTAACACGTTACAGCACAGACAAGTGCTACAGTACCCCTCATGAAATTCGTAGTCCAGGGAAGTTTGTAAGGGCCGGTAATAAACAGGCAATGTAGGCTTAATAAAGATGATGTAGGCACAGTGCAGCCATAGTTGGGATAATAGCATTGTATCTGCAGGGAATTAGGCGGTGATTATAAATAGGCATAGTTCAGGCATAGTAGGCATAGTAGAGACATAGTACAGGGCTCTCCTTTTGATATTTGGACATGCTGACTCCTCACTCCCTGAACTAAAAAGTGACTCTCATCAGAAAATAAAACTTTATGCCATTGTCCACGTATCCAGTCTTTATATCTTTTGGCCCAAATGAAACGTTTCTTTTTCATCTTGGTGGTCAAGAGCTGTTTTTTTATTGGTCATCTTGCTTTCCGGCCAACAGCTAAAAGAAAAGGCGGTGGCTATTTTGTCGTCGACGGCAATTTACCCTCAGAGACTATTTTGCCGTGAGTTATTTGTGATTGGTCAATCTAAATGATGTACTAAACATTTGACTTTTCGTCGTTTCTGATTGGTCAATTTTAAAAACCAATTAAAAAAATTTTGCACCCCCAGGTCTCTATCCCCCACCTTGTACACTCCCTTCCAGCGTACACTGCCCTGTACATTTACATACTGGGCCTGCCCTTTCAGTGTACACTGCCTTTCTTTCAATGCCCTGCCAGCTGAGATTCGAACCCGCAACCATGATATCTCAAGACCAGCGCACTATCCACTACACCACAGTGTCACTGGTGTAATTATAGCAAATACAGCTGTATAAACACACGTGAATGATTATGGGAAAATAGATTCCAAGGGAAAATTGCCGTCGACAGCGAAATAACCATTGCCAAAAGAAAACCAAATTGATCAAGCTGTCAAACACCCCCCAAAGAAAATGTTTTGGGGTTGTTTCAGCTATTATTGGGTTGGACCACTCAAGCCAGTTGAAGGCATGATGAATTCTGAAAAAGACCTCGATGTTCTGACAAAGAAAGTAATACCAGAAATGGCAAGAAAATTCCCAGAAGGTTCAAGGATTCTTCAGCAAGATTTGGCACCATGCCATAACAGTGAAAAATTTTATCAATTTGAACAATATTTCAGTGTTGGATTGCCTGGAAAGTCTCCAGATTTAAATTCAATTGAAAATCTTTGAAGTATAATAAAACTACATCTGCAAAGAAGAGATTGTACCACCATGGTGAAGCTGATAGAAGTCATAATTGACTGCTGGTATCGTGACCCTCAAATCCAAGAAAACTGCTAAAAAGTGATAGATTCAATGCCCAAACAAGTGAAATCGGTTCTAATTAGTTGTGGTGGTCACATTCGCTATTAAAAACTGTGCTTTGACTTGCTTGTTTTGTTTATGTTTTAAAAATAAATACAAAACACGTTTTTTTGTATTTTTTCAAGTGATTCAATTAATTTGCACAAGGGTGTAGACATAGTACAGGCATTGTACAAGCATAGTACAGGCATAGTAAACATAGTACAAGCATAGTAGGCATAGTACAGAGATAGTGGACATAGTACAGGCATAGTAGACATACTACAGGGATAGTACAAGCATAGTAGGCATAGTATAGAGATAGTAGACATAGTGCAGGCATAGTAGACATAGTACAAGCATAGTGCAGGCGTAGTAGACATTTACGCACCTAAAAAATTGAACAAAAGTAATTTTATCGTACAAAGAAACTATGTTGTCTAGAGTAACACCAATTTTGCATACATGTAATGCATAGTATTTAATTCAAAAATATAAAAAAATCATTAGGTTGATACAATATCCAAGGATACTGTTATTATGGCATTTGTGTTTTGAAGCAACTGTTGCCCAAGGAAACAAAAATTCTGTGTTCATTTGTCTGAAAGTTTTTACAACTGTAATCATTATGTGAATACCTTATACAAAAAATAAAAAAATTTCTTGTGAACTTTAAGATTTGTGTGAATGATGGTAAAACAAATAATTTTTATGCATTTATGAATATTAATTAGCACCTTTGAATCTTTTTTGCACATGCGTATTGCACTGGTGCTGTAATAAATGTAATTTAGTGCAGTGTGGTGTGAAAAAATCTGCACCAGTACGGTGTGGTGTGAAAAAATCTGCACCAGTACGGTGTGGTGCAATTTGTGTTCGCACCAGTGCGGTTGGTGATTGCTTCGGTGTGATTTCAAATTGCACTGGTGTGGTGCAGTAATTTTGATTTAACCTCATCTCTAACGTTGCTTTGCTTTAAAAAAGCGTCTGTCCTAACTTGTATTTCTTTTCTCTGTTTTTCATGCATTCAACAGTTGGTTTAAAATTCTGCTTGCAAAATTTCCAAAATTTTAATCAACTGAAAAAGTTGTGAAAAACCACTGAACTTTTTTTTATGCACTGTTGAATTTTAACTGTGAATCTGCCAGATATAATTTTGAAAATTCACACTTTTTCATGTTTAAAGAGAACACTGACTCACAGCAAAATAGCCTCAAAGGGTAAAATGCAGTTGACGGCAAAATAGCCACTGCCTTAATTTAACTGGTTTGCCACCTAACCTTTACAGTGTGCTGCCAGCAACCAGTAGTTTTTCCTGCTTGCATGATCTTTTTGTCTGCAACAGTGTCACTTAATTTCATGATAGTTTTGCTCTGGCTATGTTGCATGCACTGTCGTGCTGTAGTACTGAACTGAACTTGTAAACTTTTAATTACAGGTTGATGCTCAGTGTGTCATGCCACACTTTAGGTTACATTGTTAAACTGTTGAATGAGGTAACTTTTCCTCATTTTAGTCTGTCTGATTTATATATATATGGTGGTTAATGTCAACTGCAGAATAATGTCACTACTGCATGAGCGTACAAATTTTGTTGGCAATCAAATTCCACTTGAAGTTAAGGTATTGATTAAACAACTCAAAAAATGTAATAAGGATGCATTTCAACAACTAGTTCAAGGTTAGTTACAGTAATCTACTTGCAGTTGCGTTGCTTTATCTAGGAATGATCTTAAATATGATTGAGTTGATAAAGTTTTGTTTGTATGGTGACTGTGATCACATGGTTATGCATTCAAGCTTTATGACAACTGAGTTGTGCTTTTTATTAAGGCAATCAAAGTGATTTTCTTTGTTTTACAGATTCTTACCTCAGAACAAGCTATACATTTACCAATTATTCTGCTGAAAACCTTGTGGCCTTGTGCATCAGTTCTAGTTGTTTAAACAACTGAGTATCCAAAAAGCTCAACCTTTTGATGTTTTGTAAATAGTTGCCAGAAATTTTGTCACTTGGTCATTTCATGACACAGCCATCACAGTAACACATGTGACAAGGTGAATTTTCACCCTTAACCATTACCCTAAAGCAACTTTGGAGAGCATTGTCCCTCTAAGACCTTCTATGTCATGGGCCTGTTTGTGTTGCTACTGCAGACATACCATATAGTCCGTGGGTTATCTAGGCCTACCATTCACCCCCCCACCAATAAACGAAACTGTGTTTTTCTGGTAGTTTTTTATGTCCTTTTTGATATTAGATATGTTAACATTGAATAAACTCTTACACACTACCGGTTTTGAGCCACTTTATTTGCTGTACCAAGAAATTTTGTTTTCTAATTTTGGGGGGGTAATAAAAATATGAATGGCAATATTTTTGTAATGAAATATCACAAATACACAAGTGACCACTCAAAATGTTAGTACTGGAAAGCTCTACAATGCAAGTTTTGATTTATTCAAGGAAATATTCAAATTATGCAACTGAAATATATCAAACAAGCTCCTATTAATCATAAACAGGTCCTCTTTTTATGTAAATTTTTTGTGGGCTTTGATTTTATTTTTTGTCACTATCATTGTTTGTTTCAGATTCAGGTTCTTCATCACTTTCATTGTCGATGGATATTTCATCTATGCTCCTGTCAACTGGTCTATGCTCATTCTTAGTCTTAAGTGCTTTGTACGAAATGTCAGCGAGATGAGTTGGGAGTACATCCCCATCTGACTATTTTGCCTCAATGACTTTGTTCACTAAAATCCATCCATTGTTCTCTGTTGGTAATGGAATAACTGGTTTGGAAATACGAGCTCGTTTCCAAATTGCCTCTTGGTAGTTCACTCTTTTTGGGTGTTCTCTTAAGCAGGGTCTAGGAGGTGGAAGGGATGACCACTTGGTGCTCTTCTTTAGATTCAGTTGATTTTCTTTGCCACAGCATTTCTTTAAAACCATTTCATAGCAAAGGTCATCAACAGTTTAATGGCTACCTTTGGGCTTGTACATGGAACCTGTGAATTCTTCCAGTTGAAGAAAAAGATCTTCCAACACATCCCATGACTTTTTAGGGTTCTTGAAAACAGCCTGATAACATGGTTTCTTTTGAACGAATTTTATTGGCTTCACTTTTCCAAATGCCTTTAAAAGCACTGGCCGTGTCACACCTTGAAAAAGCATGCAGACCCAGCAGAGTATTGCAGTAATGAGGTGTGAAGTCATGTGTCAGTTGAAAGATATTTAACTACCTTGTCTTGCACATGGAGCCTGTGTCAAACAGAAAAGTGGTGTTTATTTTTGATGCATAATAAAAGAGAATGAAGAAAATATCACTATCTGCGCTTGTGACTCGAGCATAGTTATATTCTTCATTGAGTGCATAGGAGCAATATAAAACAACCCTTGTGTCTATTTCCTCTTCATCAGACTCCAACTTGGGAATCCCTGTCATCATCACTGATGCTCCTTGTCTTTAAGTAGGTAAGCCTTCTCTTCACAGATAAATATAACCTATTTATTTTGAAGTTTCCTCCCGAAATCATCACTGCTTCACACCTTTAGAAGCAATCCTACAAGCCGCTACTTGTTAGAGTCATTGCTAAGAAATGATTTCCAGTTTTCAGGTCGTTTTGTACTTTTGCCTTTAATTATGCTTTTTTGATCACTACTACGGCTTGCCCTTTTTAAGTTCTTGATAGAATTTTCCTTGCACATGTCAGGGCTAAATAGGAGATCAGACTTTCCCGCGTTACTGACATTGTATATTTTTTCGCATATCTGTTTAAATGTTGCTGGCACTTCTTTAATGCAATAGAAAATTCCATTCCTGTCCTCAACATTTAACGTTTTGGCATCCAATTGCATGGTAAAGTCATCTAATTCTTTTGTGAGATAAGTGAATCCTTTGCTCTTATCTGTCTTCAAAAGGTAACCGTTGGGAGTACCAATTGATGAGAGCATTGGCATGAGTGGATATTTCATCAGTTCTCTCATATCAATCTTTTGTGATTGTTTTTGTGAAAGCACTAACAATTGAAATGCAACTTTCACTTGCTGCTTGTACTGAGCATCACGATTGCTTAATGTCTTCACAACTAATGCTTTCCCCATATCCGCTAATGTTTTTGGTTCAGCCTTTTGATTGGCTCAAAGAACTGTTCTTTCTTTCGCAACCTATCTTATATGAAAGCTTTTTTTTGCAACAGTGCCAGACAATGCGGCATTCATGATGTCTGATTCTATGTTAAATGGTACAGCAGCACCAGATCAAATGCTGTAAAGTCGAACATCCATTTCTACTTGGAATGGGTCCATGAAATTCTGAATTGCTTCCATTGTACCAGATGTTGCTTTTTCACTTTTTTTTGCTTGTGATGGCCAAAAATTACGGTGTTTTCTGCTGCTACCAGCATCGAATATATTTGCCATTTGGAGCATTACTTCAACATACCTTGATCTTTCGTGGGCTGTACATGCTCAATGATGATAAGCTTCATAGTTATTCAGGAGACCTAAAATGCTGGCACCCCGCCGACCTGGGCCAACTTGAGATTTGGCATGTTGCATAAATACTTCTTCAATGGTCATATCTGCTGCACACCTGTTCATTGGTATGAATGACCTTGCCACACTCATTGCATCTAATTTCAGTAACTCGGTGGTGGCTGGGAGAGTTTTCACAATGTTGACCAAGAACAACAAGAAGTAGCAGAGATATCTGGCATAGTTTTGACCACCAAAGCTGAAAAATAGATCCACCATTTTACTTAACCCATTAATGCTGATTGGGAAGATATGTGCCCAACAGCAAAAAGCTGTTATTACAACTCTACCTATGTATATATGAAAGTTCTAACAGTTTGGCTAGTATCATAACAGGTTTCGTACACACTTGAAACAAGTTACAGTCAAATTTTTGATTTCGTTGTTTTACATGTTTTTTATTATCATTATGAGCCATACAAAATGTCATTTAATTCAAATTTTCATGTAGCTCATTTTCGGCATTAATGGGTTAAACAAGCACCATACAAGTAGTAATCATTGATTTTCACAGCATACAGCAAAGAAAGGACCAACAAAACATGATTCATGTATGTCAGCCAAAATTGGACAGTTTTACCCTGGCTTCTGCTGTGGACCTGTTGCCTGAATGAAGAATATTTTTCAAGAAAATTAGCAAGTGCTTTGTTTTGCATTGTCGCATCCAAGTTTTCTGAAGCTCTCTCATTAATAATATGATTATTACGATCTATTGCTTGTAGCAAATTACCTGGCAAGCTTTTAAATATCTAGTTTCCAGATATCTGTCCAGAAGAAGTCTTCCCAGGCTTTTTGCCATGACTTTGTGGCCATTTATTGCGGGATTGTAGTTTTTTCTGGATATCACACCATTCATGAAACCAATAGATATAACCCCCACTTCCAACAGCACATCAGCTAATTCGGACTCATTCGTTTTTTTACCAATCCTTTTTAGGTATGCACTGATCAAATGAAAGGATCCTATCAGTACAATGTGGTTATCATACGAGGTGTGTCAGGAAAGTTCCGAGACTCGGGAGGTAAACATTTTATTTGCAAAAAAATCTACAATCTATGCTCACACCCTTCAAAGTAGTCCCCCTGCTTCTCAACACAACCCTCAATGCGTCGCTGCCACGATGCCATGCAGTCCTGGATGGCCCTCAGTTCCCTCATCACAGCCTCCTTGACGGCTTCCACGTCTGTGAATATGATCCCCTTGATGATGCCTTTGAGCCGCGGGAAGAGAAAAAAATCACATGGGGCTTAATCTGGGCTGTAGGGGAGCTGGTCAAGCACTGAGACGTTTTTTTTTCAGCCAAAAAATGGCAAACAGACATGGTCGAGTGCACTGGCACATTGTCGTGATGGAGCAGCCCCCCGTGTTTGAATCAAACAAATTGCACCTTCTGTGGCAAATTGCTGCAAGCAAATTCTTCAGCACACGCGGGTAGATTAGCAGCTTGTCGTTGAGAGCTCTTTGGTGATTGTCTGCCAAACAGTTTGCTGATCAATTCCTACCTGACCATCAGGCATCGGTCCCCTTGCACTGCCTGTCTCACCGCTTCCTGTGTTCATCAATTTTTGAAGAGAAAGGTCTTCCAGATCTTGGTTTGTCCTCCACGTCCTGCTCACCCTCCCAGAATCTCCAATGCCACTCGAAAGCACATGCATGAGACATGACTTGATCTCCGTAGGCCTCCTGAAGCATTTTGAGTGATTCCATCATCATTTTCTTCAGTTTTACCAAAAACTTCAAATTGATTCTTTGATCCAAATTCATGGCTATGACAGAGCTGCTGAAGATGCTGTTTTCAAACTAGCGTCACAAAGAGAATGATAAAGCTATCAGGACTGCGATAAAGGCTATATACTACAAACATATTGCATAATACGATGATGTGATCGGATTTTCCTTAGCTGATTCGTAGCGCATACAGCAAGCCCAGTCTCTGAGCTTTCCTGACACACCTTGTAGAAGTCTAGACTCTTCCAAATGATAGGGTAAGCCTTCATGCACAAGCCTAAGTCAAATGTTGTGACAGCATATTTCTGTGACCTCTCGCGATGCATTTTTTGATACTCTAAGGCACTCTTGTACAGTGGAGTAGTCTGTTGTAAGGTGATTAATGATTGGGTAATAATCTATTGTGGTAAGGCGCTTTGGAACTTGATCAGTTTCAGATATGAAGCCTGCCCACCCAGGTATATGCTGAGATACAGTGCTGCTATGCAAACACCAGATACAACACAGGAAATACTTCAACATCGACTTTGACAGAGCATCTTCATATTCTACCAATGTTTGGTGAGAAATTGTGATTTTTGGACTATCCCTCTTATTGATATAGCATGAAGGTAGTGTATCATCTGCCAAGGATTTCAGAGAGTGTGCCCTGTCCTTGACAGAGATAGCAGGCTTTCTTCCTGGTTATCTGCCATGCTCTTATCAGCAGCAGGCTCAGAGGGAATATTTTGTAACATTATCGCTTGGCAGGTGTGAATCAAACTTGCACCAAAAATGTCATTAACAAGTTAACTTAACATTAACAAACTTGCATCAAAATTATCAAAGTTGCTGCAAAATAATGATGGGCGATGAGGATTTCGTATTATTTGGGGTGTTAGTATGGTATGAGTCTCTTCAAGAGTTTCTGCAAGTGCGGTTTCAAGTTCTAATGAAAAGGAGTAACTCTCTGAATGACCCAGTTTGTTCATTAACACGCTCAGTTTGACACTCTGGAAAAGGCAGCCTAATGTCATGTGAAGCAGAATGTGTTTCGGTAGTGACCACTGGCCTTTAATTGCTGCCCTACACAGGTCCTGACCAATGGATAAAACGAGAAGCTCTGTTCTCTCTGATTCTAATCTCTCAGCTTTCCCACTAATGAGAATGCGCAAGAAGAGTTGCAAATCGTTTGGGGCAAGGTTTTCAGATGTTAGGCTTGAAAAGGTAAACTTTGGAACAGAATTGTTCAAAAACTAAACTCACAAAATTTTTTCTATGCTTCAGATATAACTTCAGTGATTTGTTGTGAATGTGTAGGATGTTCAGAGGCTATAATTACGGTGTTGAATTGTCTTTAGCTTTCAATCTTGTCCATCTAGAAAAACTCAGTTAGTCTGAAATCCAACAAAATCACTCGAAGCGGCTTTCAATCACTACAAACGTAACTGAACCTGTGACTTGCTTCACAACTGTTTACATTTGCACTAGTCTACTAAACACCATTTCAATTAACATGAGACAAAAAAAAACAATATAGTAGAGCTTTCCAGTACTAACATTTTGAGTGGTCACTTGTGTATTTGTGATATTTCATTACAAAAATATTGCCGTTCATATTTTTATTACCCCCCCAAAATCAGAAAACAAAATTTCTTGGTACAGCAAATAAAGTGGCTCAAAACCGGTAGTGTGTAAGAGTTTATTCAATGTTAACATATCTAATACCAAAAAGTGCATAAAAAACTACCAGAAAAACACAGTTTCGTTTATTGGTGGGGGAGGTGCACAGTGGGTAGCCCACGAACTAATAGTAAGACATATTTTTGCTAATTGCCATGTGCTGAAATGAAGTTTTAATTACATCAGAAATCTTAAATATGGTTTGCAGGAGTATGAAAACATTCTTTGCATTGCTTGTAAGAAAATTACTGGCAACCATATAACACTCCACAAATTGCAAGGCAGGTGAAAGGAAGACTATAAATGCTTTTTCCTCACCAATTAGCTAATGGGGTGCCAACAGTAAAGTACATGGTAAAGTAAAATTTTGCAGAGTTTAGGACAAATAATACAACAGCAAAAACGTTTTTCCTTTTCAAAGACAAATCATACAGCAACGAAACAATTTTTCCTTTCCAAAGACAAATCATACAACAACAAAACAGCTTTTCCTTTCCAAGGACAAATCATACTGCAACGAAATAATTTTTCCTTTCCAAAGACAAATCATACAGCAATAAAGCATTTTTTCCTTTTCAAGGACAAATCATACAGCAGCAAAACCACAGTGAAGTGTGGTCTGTAAAATAGTGCCTTGTGCAAAATATGTTCGGGAACTGTTGTAATTTGAAAGTGGCAAGGTTTGATTTACAGTAAGGTGCTGATTATTTATAGGTAGGTCTAGGTTTAGTTTTGCTGTTAACAGTGTTCCCTTTAAACGCAAAAAAAGTGCAAATTTGCGAAATTATGTCCGCAGTTAAAATTCAACAGTGCGTAAAAAAAGTCCGGCGGTTTTTGGTAACTTTTTCATTTTGTTAAAATTTTTGCAATTTTGTTAGCAAAATCTTAACCAACTGTTAAATGCATGGGAGACAGTGAAAAGAAATCCAAGTTTGGACAGATGCTTTTTTAGAGCAGTGCAACGTCTCGCCCAAACATCTCATGGCTGTGATGCAACATCGAGTGACGGCGACTTAAATATCGCGCATGCCTTTGCCTCACTTTTTTGTATGACAAATTATCTCTCCAGCAATTAACCTGAAGTAAAATCAAATTTTTTGTTTACTTTTTCCCAGCCGATTTCAGTCGTAGCTAAAGACCAGTAATAGCAAGCAGCTCTCAAACTTCAGTTTTAACTCAAGACATCATTTTTCAAGGGAAGTTTGAAACTAGACTTGTTTAAAATCTTATGTTTTCTTTACGTTTCAACACTAACTTTAATCGTGCTTGTTAAGATAAAAAAGTACATAGTTCTCACTTTCAGTTAAGCACAAAAACACCATTTTTGAGGGATTGGTTCAGTTTTTGTACGTTACAAGCAAATAACCTTCTTTTACTTGCCATTTATAAACATTAAAAATAAAAAAGAATACAACTTCTAACCAATTTAGTTTTGAATTCCCTTCAAATACTTTCCGAACTGAGATTGAAAGTTCGCTTGCAATTGCAAAAACTTGTTGTTTAATTGATTACGATAAAGAAATGTAAGTTGTCTAATTATTTACCGTAATCAAGCGACAGTTAAAGTTCGCAAGTAATTTTTGTTGTGTCATAGTCGTAATAACCTACCTAACATCACATTACTTCATAAAAGTTCTAGTTCTCATGCTCATGTCGGGCATCGGCAAAGGGTTAATTTTATTTACGCGCATTTTTCATCTGTCATTCCAAAGTGCTTAAGAATCACTGTTGCAAAGGCTGCAAAGTTTGAGACCAAATTTAACCACAATTAACTTACTGAAGAAAAATAGCCAGGTATTTTGCCGCCGTCTCATAACAACCGATAGGCTACCTGTTTGTGAACATTTTGGGGCTGACATAGTCACACTAATTATTCCGTCACGGAAGCGCATTGTCACAGTTTTGACTTTCCTTTCCCTGCAAATTTGTCCGGCAGTTTTCGTACATTTGCTAGCAATTTCGCACTTGTGCCGGCGGTTACGCACTTACAAAAATCTTAGAGGGAACACTGGCTGTTAACCAAATCTTGCCACTTCTAAATTGCCATTAAAGTTTTTGAAAATATTTGGTGCAAGGCACCATTTTACAAATACAGTAGTGCTAAGTTACAGATGGCACTTCACCATGTTTTCACTGCTGTATGGTTTGTCCTTGAAGAGGAAAAAATGCTTCATTGCTGTGTGATTTGTCTTTGGAAAGGAAAAATTGTTTCAATGCAGTGTGATTTGTTCTTGGAAAGGAAAATTGTTTTGTTGCTGTATGATTTGTCTTTGGAAAGGAAAAATTGTTTCATTGCTGTATGATTTGTTTTTGAAAAAGGAAAAACGTTTTTGTTGCTGTATAATTTGTCTTAAACTATATAAAATTTTACTTTACAATGTACTTTACACTTGGCACTCCATATTAATTGCTGTTAGAATAGACATGATCAAAAATTGAGTGGGAAAAATTTATTAAAGTATGTATGGTCTGCTTCAGCTGCAAATGTGCCATCCCACCAAATGCCAGTGTCTGAAACTTTCTCCATTGTGAAATATCTTTTGTTTTGAATATTTATGTATCAAATTACTTTCAACAAAATCACCATGGATTAAGAGCACTTGCAATCTGCATCAATTTAATGTACTGAAAACATGAATGATAATTGGGTGTGGCTAGACAACCTTTCAACTCAAAAATGCTGGTCAACAGGTTACCTTTAACAAAGCACAATTGATACAATTTCTGCAGCGACACAGTGGCATAGTGGCTATTGTTGCTGCTTCTGAAAAGCATAGTTAGAAGTTTGATTCTAGGCTGGACCCCCTTTTTTTCAAGTAGGTAGTAGATCG
The DNA here is from genome assembly GCA_963675345.1 of Trididemnum clinides. Classification (NCBI taxonomy): domain Eukaryota; kingdom Metazoa; phylum Chordata; class Ascidiacea; order Aplousobranchia; family Didemnidae; genus Trididemnum; species Trididemnum clinides. The sequence continues at coordinate 29,379,157 of OY776286.1, forward strand.
TTTGGAGGATGCATTGCAGTAATTTTTTTGAATCACGTAACAGGAGAGTACATTACTGGGGGGACCTGGGTATTAAACGCCTAAAGGGAGTGCACACTGAAGATTAAATATTTGCACTAAGCAATAACATGTGTTGACTAGCATTTTAGGGTTGAAAAGCTAAAAAACTGGTGCTGGCATGGTAGCCATTGCCTAATCAATTCTACACTAACTACCAATCTGCTTACTGAAATCAGATAGCGGTCAGCAACATCGTGCAGTGGACTGATTGTTGGTCTTGTCATCAAAACACTGCAGGCGATGAGCTCAAAGTGTTATATAACATGTGGCATAGCTAAAAAGTACAAACATGCATTGACTCTTTTGCTACCATGCAACTTGTGAAAAAAATATCTGCGAGGTGGCAGATTGAAAAATTGTCATAATCTATCATAAGTAATCATCATAAAATATACCAAGTTTGTTTGTAAATCATTACTCATCTGTTTACTTCTACATTGATTGTAATATATCGTTGAAATCACTATTTTTTGAGGATTTTAAATATAATTAAAAAATTTTTTTTGAATATGCCATTTTTATGCTAATTGTCCCCCTCATAGGTGTTGAATTGTCTTCAAAATTAGAGTACCTTTACCTCAGATCACTACAAAGTATATTTTTCTACTAATTTTCTTTTTAGTGGTCACTAGATGATGCTAAGCAAGTAAGCTTTCAAGGTATATCAGCCAAAACTTAGCAAAAAGCCTAATTTTTCTACAATTTGTAACTTTTTGAGGCGCATGAGCTTCGTGTTGACCACTACTAAATTGAGTTAGTGAGATTTAGACCTAAAATATGATCAGTCATTATCTGCTAGAGTTTAGCCTAAATCAGGGATGGCAAACCTTTTTAGGTGAATGGGTCATAGATGAGACCTTAATCTGAAAAAAATTCAAAGTGGGTCACAGATTTAATGATATTAACAAGAAACTTGTTGCTGGATCTTCTGTGCAAGTCTTGTAATCCTAGGTTGATAATGTGTAGTTTTCAGCCTAACACATGCAGCACTGACATCTGAGCTGAGACGATTCCTGGTGCTCGATTTTATGAATTTCATGTTTAAAAACAAGGACTTGCAAGAATATGTGGATCCAAACATGGTTAACAAAGCCACTGCAAATCGTTTCATGGTTTCAAATGAGTTTGGTAGGGAATTCCATTCTGTAAGGATTATATTTTCTGCAGTGTTCAACTGCAACAAATTTGCTACCATCAATTTCCGTTTTTGCTTCATTTCTTTGTAGGCGGTAATTCAAATCTATAAATTTTGTTTTCCAAATTGCACTTTCTTGGAAGTCTATCATTTCCATTCCTAATTTGGTAAGAAAAAGCCATTCAAATTTCGACAATTCAAGATTTTCAAATTGAATAGTGTGTGGGTAAAGAATAAACTGCAATGTAGCATCTAGCTCTCAGAACAGCGCAAATCTTTCTAACATTACACTTTTAGCTTCTTTCGTCAGCAAAACATATTTGTTGAGGGCATTTTGCTTTTGGTCGTGAGTTAAATCGGTGCTGGTAAAGTGCTTCTATAGTTGCGGAAAATATTTCAGCTTTCCTTGTTCAAGGTCTGCAGAACACACTGTGAGTTTCTTTTCAAATGCTTTAACATGCCCAAACATTGGTAATGCAGTATTTCCACAACCTTGCAATTTAGTATTTAAGGTATTATAATGCATTGTGAAATCAGCAAAGAAATCCAAATTAATTAACCACATAGTTTCTCTCAATTCAGGATAATTTTGATTTTTTTCAGCTAAAAATGGTGTTCCTTCTTCCAACAATTCAACAAATCAGCATAATACATTGCCACAACTTAACCACCTTACATTGTTGTACATAAGTAATCCAGAAAATTCATTGTCACACGAGTTTAATAAATTTGCAAACTGGCGATTATTAAGAGCATGAGCTGCAATATAATTGACTATTTTTGTTACAACAGTTACAACTTTTTGGAGTGATTTTAGGGATTTAGCACAAAGGGCTTCCTGATGTATGATGCAATGAAACTCAACAAAGCTGTGGTTTAATTCCTGTTTTAGTAACTGGACCATTCCAACATTTTTCCCGATCATGCTGTGCACCCCATCAGTGGTTATCGATGCAATATTTTGCATGTCTATTCCAAGCTCAGCAAATTCTTTCTTCAGTTCAGCAATTACATCTTGACCTCTTGTTTTCTCAGATACGGTCATCAATTTAATGAGTTTTTCTTTCATTATATTTCCAGCTCAAAATCTTGCAATAACTGCTAAACGGGAAGATGAGGTAACATCTGTACTCTCATCCAAACAAATTGAAAACAATTCTGCATTCCTTAAATCTATTAAAATCTGGTCAGTAACATCTTGGTTCATTGCAATTATTCTGTCCTTCACTGTGTTTCTCGCCACAGGTAGCTCATCAATTCTTTTGAGAATATCAGTTTTATTTGGAAAATCTTCAAATAGCATCTCTGAACATGTTTTGAAAGCTTCTTTTATGTAAGCGTCAAAAAGTGGTTTTTCATGCAAAGCAATAGTATGGGACACCTGGAAGCTAGCAGCAGAGATGTTTTTTGGCTTGAAGATCTTCTTAAAGCTACTAGTTGTTGTTGTTGTTGTTGATTACCCAACCCCTTCCGAGGGATTTTGGCATGGCTGAAGACCATGAAACCCCAGAAGCCAGGCAACTCCCCAGGGTCTGGACCAGAGGTCATAGAGAGACAGAGAGTTGCCAAAGAGTGAGCGGCACAAAGAGTCCATAGCTGGACAATACAGAATGAGATGAGAGGGGCCCTAAGGTGAGTGTCTGCAGGCGCTGCAGGAAGGATTCTTGATTCTGCCAATCCTAGAGAGATAAGAACCCAAAAGAAGGCTGTGTCTGTTGCAGCGTAGATGAGAGAGAACACAGCGAGCATGACGAGGGAGCACAAGTTCCTCAGTGGAAATTGAGCGAACCTGTGTGTCAAAGAACTTTGATGAGACAGTACGCCTCCAGTCCGAGAAAAGACAAGAGTGGATATGAAAGATAAGTGGAGAGAGACTACAAGGGGTTGCGAAGGGTGCAATTAGGGCTCCCCATCTGGCCAGCTCATCAGCTGCATCGTTCCCTGGGAGAAACGAGTGTCCAGGGACCCATTGTAGTCTAATAGAACAGAAGGAGAGAGAAGACAGTTCCTGCCAGATCTGCCACAGAGTTTGAGATAAGAGGAAAGATGGAGGAGAGGATAGGGTGGCAAGGACAGAACGAGAGTCAGATAGTAGGAGAAGAAAAGAGAAATGGCATCTTGGTCCTTAAAATTTTACTGGAAAATTTGATGTATTTTCCTACTCTTTGTCCAAGGGTGGAATTTATTGCCGTCCTTGCGCTATTTTTGCACCAGATGAAGTCCGCGGGATGAAGCTTGGCAGAATTGTAAAGACCCTTTGCAAAAGTATACGCATTAGACAGTAGGCTGTGTCCGTTGCAGCAAAGGCGAGAAAGGACACAGCGAGCATGATGAGGGAGCACAAGTTCCTCAATGGAAAGCGAAGGTACCTGTGTCGAAGAATTGGATGAGACAGTAGGCTTTCAGTCCGAGAAAAGAGAAAAGTGGATACGAGAGATAATAGGAGAAAGAGACTACAAGGGATTGCAGGGGGGCACGAGTAGCGCTCTCCGTATGGCCAGCTCATCGGCCGCGTCGTTCCCCGGGAGAAACGAGTGCCCGGGTACCCATTGTAGCCTGATAGAACAGGAGGAGAGAGAAGACGATTCCTTCCAGAGATTAAGGTAAAAAGAAAGATGGAGGAGAAGACAGAGTGGCGAGAGTGAGATAGGAGAAGAGAAGTGGCAAACTTGTTGGTGCTGCCGAGACCAGCAAAGAGTGTGCAGGATGGCGCAGGCCTCAGCGGATAAACCTGAGGATACTGGGTCTGCTGAAAAGGAAAGAGTGGCCTCAGTGCCACAGAGAGAGCAGTTGGCAAGTACACCAGAGCCGCTCTTGCCAAAAGGAAAAGGAACAGAGCCGTCTGTCCAGAGGAGAATCAGAGCGAGAGTATGGAGAAGTAAGGGTGGACTCCACAGTGAACAAAGGCAGATTCCAAGGAGGAAAGGGAGGAAAGCAAGAAGAGCCTCCCTAAGAGTAGAAGGAAGCATGAGTGGGTGAGTTGATGCAATAGCTCTCCAGGACAATCTGCAGAGTCTTGGTTTCACTCCTAGTCTGGCCAAACCTGAAATGGGAAAGGAGGTTGGGAGACAAAGAGCCTGCTCAAAAGACGAAAGAGTGAAGTGAGTCAGGGTGACTCGTAGGGGAGGTAGAGAAACCTCGGAGAGAAGTAGAGGAATAGGGGAGGACAAGAGGCAGCCAGTGATGGCGTGACTAGCTGATCGGTGGAGGCATTCCAATTTGGTGATATTAAAGCTACTAGTTTGCTGTTTATATTGCTTTACTTCTCTCTGAATCACTTCAAACTTTTCATTCTCTTTCATAGCGCACAAAGCATTGTGATTGCTCTTAAAATGACGGTTGATATTGTAGAATCATGCAATAATAAGTTTTTTGCAAATACAGCACAAGGCTTGATCTTCGTGCTTGATTACTCCAAACTTACTGGTCCACTCATAAAACACCCTACCACCACTACTGACGTCGAGTTTGAATTTTCTTTTGCTTGTCATCAGTTTTACTACTAGTAAAGTATTTTACAGCAGGCCTATTTTACTAGCCTAGCTAAAAGTTACAATCTTATTTAGACTTAAAGAGTTTTAGATAACACTATTTTTAACCATGCTTCGTGTTAAATGAAGTATAGAGGGGCTACTAAACACAAAACAATAACATATTGTAGGCATAACATGTTTTCTACTTACCAGAACACACTAGTCCTGAAAACAGCCAAAGGCAACTATTACATAGGTTGCCAGTACAGGTTCTTAATCAGTAAATTACATGCTAACAATCAAAAGCACAATACGTTTATTACATCATATATGTTCAGCTTAGTTAATAACTAGAATTAGAACAAGGCATGACTTTATTACCGCACAAATACAGAAGAACTTTCGTCACTTAAATATTTGTTAACATTTTCTTATAATTTTTGAAACTGCAAGTGGGTCAGTGGTTCGCCATCCCTGGCCTAAACCTTGTAACAGTATTTTTGAAAAGGAAATTTCTTCATGATTCTGAAAATATTAAGTTTAAACAGAATATTTTGTCACTAAAAATGAAATAGAGGCCATTTTACACCCCTGCTATTTGTTGTGAAACAAGGAGGACACAGCAAATTTTGATTTAGAGAAGCCAAACTTCTGCTAGCATTTAAACTTGTATTTTAGGTTCTGTCTCCTTGTTAACTTGATACAAAACAACGACTTTAGTGGTGAAATGTTTGCAGTTTATCTTATCTTTTTTAAAGAGTGTAGTATTTCTAAAAATTCTAATTTAGTGAAGGTAAGTCAAAAAATTTTGGGGGTTTTGAACTGATATGATGTATGGTACCCACTTTCGATCAGTAAATATTACATACTGCTTAACCAAAACTATTTATAGTTGTATATTGCTGAAAAGCAAGCTTCCTAAGCTTTCAAATGAGACGAGTATTTAGCAACATATATTTTTTACAAACCAAATCTACTTTATTTACTTACCAAACAAAATTTTTGAGAGTGTTTTGAGACCCCTTGGTAATTTGAAAATTTTAATAGGCAAGTTTTTTAATATTGCTTGAAATTTTATCAAGAGGATACAATAAAAGAGCAGTTTTGAGACTGTGTTAATGGTAAAGGCTGTGGCTTCCTGGTAAACGTGTTTATCTCAATTTGATTTTAAAGTAGTTGGCTTTTGCACATATCTGCAGAAAATTTTGTAATTTTTGTCATCTGCAACTGGGTTGTTGGTCTTTTTAACCCTTTTTGAGTAAGAAAATCAAAAAATAATGGCACAAATTTTACATCTCCTGATGCGTGAGGAATTAAGCATGGTCTTTTGAAAATTTTATGAAAATCAGTTGAGAAATATTTAAGTCACAAATCTATTGTTTAGTAAACTGATTTTGTAACATCATCTAAAAAAATTTGAGGGAAACCTTAAAACAAAAGATCATCCTATGATGATCGTGGTAGCAAAAGAGTTAAGCCTCATTTTCTGATTCAAACTATGACTTGTGCGAACTACAGCAATATGAATTAGTAACATTATAATGGTAAGGCTATTTTGTAGTCTTCTAAACTGTTTATGCTCTTGTCTTCAATGAGATGAATAAGTTTTCATTATTTTTACTGTTATTGCTCACAAAGCATGAGCTGTGCAATTTAACGCTTGTACTTTTTTCAGTTGCTGGTGTTATGCTTTCTATTGAAAATCCAACTCATGAAACTTTTCAAAACTTGACATCTGATGTCGATACTGCTTCAATAGAAAAACTCTATCCAGGTATCGTTACCCTAATTTCTCGTGCATTACGGTTACCAACCAACAAGTTAAAGAGGGATGATTTTATTCATGATTTAAAAGAAATAAAGTAAGCTGCACATATTTTCATTTTTTGTATCCTACTAAATATGACAAAATTCTAACAAGCCAGTTGATATAATTATTTAGCTGATCTTCATAGCTGCAGGTGAAATTGTGTAGTAGTTTGGATTTAAATTGGTACTGACTGAAATCAATTCAGCAGGTTTGTTTAACGACATTGTTTTTAGTTGAAGTCTAAACTGGGCTATGCTACTTGATTTGAAAATAAACTTATGCAATATATGTAACTACTATTGTAATTGACTGATCAAACTTTGATTTTCGGTTGTATAATATTTTTCAACATCAACCTAGGCCTTTCAGTTGTCACAATTTATAAGAATTTTCGTCTTTTATGTTTTCTCGATTAAAAGCCTTGCATTGTTACTGACGGAGTGTGAGAAAAACGCAGTAAATTTATTATGAATTGAGTAGGATTTTGCAGGTGCCCCATAAAATTTGAATTCAGCCATACTCGAGATGATCTGGGCTGCTGCAACCTTTAATGTGTAGAAGTATTTACAATTAACGCTAACAATCTACAGCAGGGGTGTCAAACTGGCAGCCTGTGGGTCAAATCTGCCCTGTGACATAATATTCTGTGGCCGAGGCAAGGATTTTGTGTCTCAGTGCAAATACCTGACCACCAGGTTTGGTCTTTAAAATATTGTTCTCCATAAGAAAAACAAATATCTTCAAGTTGCAATTAGTGAAAATAGTGACAATCGCCGTGATGAAAGCATTTGTTTTCAAAAAAAAGTTTTTAGTTTAGTGAGTGAATAGTTGGAAAATACTTGATGTAGAAACCCGAGATTTTTCTTAGAAACCAACACAGCAGTGACAAATTTTTTTTAATTGAGAAGTCAGATGTAGGGTAGAAATATTCAGAATCTTGGGATTTTTTTATGCAATTACAGTCATACCTCATTTTACGAACTCCCGCTTTACGAAACCTCGGAATTACGAAATAGATTTTTAGAAGTAACAGCTTCAACAAAGAACCAACAAATTTTGTAATTTATCAAACAACTGAAGTATTATATTAATTACAATCGTTGTGCAATATTTTCTGCGGTCTTGTCTCACTGTCGTAAAGTTCGTAAAGGTGAGGTATGACTGTATTACCATTTTGCGGATTTTTTTGGACCTGCTCTTGGGACTCTTTGACCTCTTTCAGTTGGCAATTATGCTCGTGACCTAATTGTCTTGAAGAGATCTTGTAGATCAAAACAGGTCTGTTGGCACCTGTTGTAAACAAAATCGTTACTAAAAACTCGTCCTGTTAGTAAAAGGTTTACTGTAGGTTACATAAAATCACTTACAATAAACTTTGATGTGGTAAATACATACATTTCAGTAAACAAACATTTTTGTTTGTGTTTTCATAAAAAAAACTGTCCAAAGGCATAAGGTTATTTTGCAAACACTGATTTTTTTTTCAGTTCGATGAGCTGTATAAGTTCTCATTTTATTTGTTGTTGTTGTTACCCGACCCCTTCCGAGGGATGGTGGCATGGTGGAAGACCATGGAGTGCCAGAAGCCAGGCAACTCCCCAGGGCCTGGACCAGAGGTCGTAAAGAAGCAGAGAGTTGCCAAAGAGTGAGCAGCACAAAGAGTCCATAGCTGTACAGTGCAGAATGAGATGAGAGGTGTCTGCAGGCGCTGCAGGAAGGTCTTGCGATTCTATCAATCCTAAAATGGTAAAACCTTAACAGAAGGCTGTGTCCATTGCAGCATAGATGAGAGAGAACACAGTGAGCGTGATAAGGGAGCACAAGTTTCTCAGTGGAAATTGAGCGAACCTGTGTGTCAAAGAACTTTGATGAGACAGTAGGCCTCCAGTCCGAGAAAAGACGAGAGTGGATATGAAAGATAAGAGGAGAGAGACTACAAGGGGTTGCGGAGGGTGCAATTAGGGCTCCCCATCTGGCCAGCTCATCAGCTGCATCGTTCCCTGGGAGAAACGAGTGTCCAGGGACCCATTGTAGTCTAATAGAACAGAAGGAGAGAGAAGACAGTTCCTGCCAGATCTGCCACAGAGTTTGAGATAAGAGGAAAGATGGAGGAGAGGATAGGGTGGCAAGGACAGAACGAGAGTCAGATAGTAGGAGAAGAAAAGAGAAATGGCAGAGTTGTTGCTGCTGAGACCAGCAAAGAGCATGCAGAATGGCACAGGCTTCAGCGGATAAACTTGAACAAACCGGGCCTGCTGAAAAGGAAAGAGTGGCCTCAGTGCCACAGAGAGAGCAGTTGGCAAGTACACCAGAGCCGCTCTTGCCAAAAGGAAAAGGAACAGAGTCATTAGTCCTGAGTACCAGATCATAAGGTGGGAGAGAGTCAAGGTGAGCGAGAGCAGCACTTCGGCGAGAGAGAGGGAGATCAGAGTGAGAGTATGGAGAGGAAAGGGTGGATTCCACAGTGAAAGAAGGCAGATTCCTTGGAGGAGAGGGGAGGGCAGGCAAGAACTTCCTCCCTAGGGGAAGTTGAAGGAAGCATGAGCGGGTTAGTGGACACATAAGCTCTCCAGGAGGATCTGCAGTGTCTTGGTTTCACTCCAAGTCTGGCCAAACCTGAAATGGAAAAGGAGGTTGGGAGACAAAGGGCCCGTTGATAAGATGAAAGAGTGAAATGAGTCAGGGTGACTCGTAGGGGAGGTAGAGAAACCTCAGAGTAAAGTGGGATAGGGGAGGATGAGAGGCAGCCGGTAATGGCACGACTGGCTGCTGGGTGGAGGCATTCCAATTTGGTGGTATTGTTAACGCTTAAGAAAGGAAACCATCTGGGAGAGGCATATGTGAGAAGGGGCCAAAGTAAAGCTTTATACAGAAGAGAGAGGGACTCCTTAGAGGGGCCCCATGAAGAAGCAGAGATACAGCATAAGGCCTTGAGATGAGGGAAAAACTTGGCCTTCAACCACTCGTCAAACTCTGAAGGAAGGGCTTTTGTGATTTTGATAAACCACGCAAGCGCTTGGTTTATCAAAATCACAAAAAGATCTATCAGAAAGGAAAGATCAAGACCAACGAGCAAAGCAAGAAGGAAGGCCACCCAAAATGGCTGTATGGAGAAGGGCAGGATGCCAGACAGAGTCGAAAGCTTTGGAGAATTCAATAGTAGAGAGAATTGTCTGAGAACCCGGCCTGGGTTTGTTAGTTTATCTGAAATGGACTGACAAAGATAAAGAACTTGATGTAGTGTAGATCGTCCAGGGTGGAAAGCAGCCTGGCAGGGAGAGAAAATGGGATTAGACCACAGAAAGAAGAGTAGATGGGATAGATTGATGCGTTCAAACAGCTTTGATATGCAGGAGGTGATAGAGATAGACAGGAAGGAAGCAGGAGAGTCGAGAGGCTTTCCCATCTTGTGGATGGGAATAGTAGAAGATGTCTTCCAGAAGGAAGGAAAGGAATGCAAAGTCCAGGAAAGATTGAAGATGTGAAGAAGAAAATCTATGTCAGAGTGAGGAAGGTGCTTTAGCATGGTATTGGCAACTTTGTCTGGGCCAGTGGCAGTGGAGGAGGAAAGGTTGGAGGCAGCAACAAGAAATTTAGTGGGAGAGAAAGGAGAGCAAAAGGACAAGTGAGACTCCTCAGGGCACGTGGTTCAGTGGAGCTCGGAAAGGTAGCCTCTGGCTTTGCTATGCAGGGTCTTTGGCTGAGAAACGGAAAGGTGGGATCTGAGGTAAGTGGCGTAGATCAATGCCAATTCCCTGGGAGAGGAACAGTTAGGGAAGTTAGGAGAGGAGGTAGAAGAGCCAGCAACAGAGTGAAGAAGAGAGTATACAGAGTTAGGATTAGATTTGGGTGAAAGAGAAGAGCAAGTCGTCTGCCATGCCTCAACCTTGGCCTTGGCAATGACAGATGAAGAACTTCAAGAAGCGGAGATGTAAGCCTGGCGATCTTCATCACTTCTGTGAGCGTCTTTCACTAATCACTTCTTCCACTTCAACAAACCACCAGGCTTTAGAATGGCATTTGATGCGGCCAAAAGAATGGAAGATTTGGCCACATTCAGTGCCAGAGAAGTAAAGAGAGCGGCAGCAAAGGAAAGAGAAAGAGACGAGTATTCCTCTGCAGAAGGACAGTGAGAGTCAAAGTAGGGCAAATTCATTCCAGTGAGCTTTCTGAAAATTGAAGAAAGGGGGACGCTCGTTTGGGCGAAAGACTGGAGAGAGAGGGACAGATAGACGAATTGCTAGGTGATCAGAATCCAGGTCCTGAAGCACCTCCCAAGAGCAGGAGAGGGTGAAAGAGGAGGGAGCAAAGGAGATGTCAAGAGAGGAGCTACTGCCAGAGGATCGATGGAGAAGAGTAGGTATGTCAGGGTCATTGAGGGGGAGGAGGTCAGAAGAGATGACCCAGTTGAATACTTCCTCCCCACAGGGTTCGGAAGTACCTTTTGAGTCCCAGAGGGGTGATGACAGTTGAAGTCCCCCAGAATGAAGAGATTTCTGGAGGAAGGAAGAATGGAAGAAGAAAGGGAGTTGGTTCTGCCATTTGTTGGAGAAGAGCGAATAGAACGAGCATAAACATTAAGAAATGACACCGAGGAGGAGTTGTTTAGAGAGATGTTGACCCCTACACGATCAGAGTAGGGATCAAGCTCAGAAAGAGAGGAGGTAGAAAGTTCAGAGAAAGATAGGCCCTGCCTGACAAAAATGATGACACCACCGCTGGCGTGCGTGGCATCACGAGTGAGAATGCTGGACCGGGAGTGGGTGCAATCAGAATGCAGAGCAGAGAATCCAGGGATCTGGAAAGAGGAAGATGAGTTAAGATTGGATTCCTGGATACAGATAAGGTCGACAGGATGGGACGAAAGAAAGTGAAGTAGTTCAGTGCTCCTGGCTTGAAGACTGCCAGCATTCCATTGAAGAACCCTGAGAGAGTCAGGGGGGAGCGGAAGCCAGAGGCATAGAAGGACAGCCAGGAGCAAGAGGCAGAGGTGAAAGGGCAAAGGAAGAAGATACAAAATGGGCGGAGGGGGGATAAGAGGTTTGAAGGCAAGGATGGGGCAGAAGTGCAGCATTAGCGGAGGGGGGCCAGATTGTACAGTGAAGGTATACAAACCAGAGGAGTCCAAGAAGGAAGTCACAGTGTTACAAGTAGGGACTCATCCAAGAGTGAGTGCTGCCAAGAGTTCTGAATTTGGAGAGGGAGAAAAGTGAGCACCTTAGATGGACCCATTTGGAGCAGGTGCAGCATTGCCCTGACTTCCCCCGCCAGGTCACATTTCCAGCGCACACTGAGCAAGGATAGATGGGACAAGGGTTGGGATGAACGTTACCGCTCACCAAGAGAAGGAGAAGAATGAGGAGACAAAGACATGCAAGAGAAGGGCATTAGAAGAGAGAAGACAAGTAACCGATTTCAAAGAAGCTGTGTGCTGTCCTTTTGTGGTCGTTTAGGGAGCAGCACGGCGAAAAAATGAAAAGGAGTGCCTGGGGTAACTGGGACTGTTGAGAAGGCCAACAGCCATTTCGACCCGACCCAAACAGGGTCGGGGACCACACCACCACATTGAGGCGGCTGTTGATTGGTGCAGCTCATTTTATTTCGTGTGGTTGAATGTTATTTTTATTCAAGGTCAAAAGTTTGAGTTTACCCAGTCACTAATCGGCCAATTAGGCTTGATTTCAAGTTGATGAAATGAAATAATGAGAATTTAATCTACTTATCACAAACTAGAGCGGTGGTTCTCAACCTTTTTTGTGCCGTGGCCCACTCTCCAAAAAAAAGAAAAGGTCATTGCGCTCTAGTTCACAGGTGCTGGTCCGTATGCCTGTTCATATAGACCGGTATTTCTCAACCTTATTCGGCATGCAAACCCATTTTCAAAGTACACAGACGTCCGTGGCCCACCTGACTTACATGCTGTGGCCGACTAGTGTTTATTATTTATATTAACGCAAAACATCGTTACGTTTAAGTTAACAGTTTTCTACGCATGACGATACAGTCCGCGCAAGCCGATATTATTTTTTCAAAACTGTGAACTATGCTACAGACTCAGATTTGCTTGGCCATGCTGCATGCATGGTAACGTTCTCAGTCCTTTGGTGAGAAGTGTTGCCACTTAGTCCTCACGCCGTGGTGCGGACAGATATACGTTACATAAATGTTTAAACTTTTTCAGCATGCCAGAAAGCTTTTTCAACCCGTTTGTCCAACTTCTTTTCGGTGAGACTCGTAAAGCAATGGATGACAGTGCATTGATGCGACGACCTCGCTTTTCTAGTCTTGATGATTTTCGTTGGCGAGTGGATGTTGCAATTTCAACCACATCATTAAAACGAGTTTTGGAACCTTCTGTTTTGTGCAATATTAAAACTAGTGACAATCAAGATTGTACTTTTGAGGTTTGTGTAATCAAAAGTTGTGTTTTAGACGTCGTTTTCACTTTATTCTCTAGTTAACTAGGTACGAAGATCGAAAGTCGCACCTTTTGTCAATGTAGCGAAAAAATAACTTGTTCTGTTCTGTGGTGCAAAGGAGTATATACCATAAACCACACCATACTCCCAGGGTCCAGAAGCTTTCCGTAGATGGTCCTGTTGTAGGGCCACTTATTCTGCTGGTAATGGATGAGCAGGTCAGTTAAGTGGCTGCTAGACTCCTGCCGCAAGATTGTGTCTTTTTGCATTGTCGCAGCCCTGGTGTGATGGAATAATGGACGGGCGGTCTAAGAGCATATGTGATGAAAATCTTTCTAGTCGAAAAGAAGAAGAATTTACTTGGTTATCCCCCCTTTGTTTTGTTATTTCGTGGTTTCTAGCAAGCAGTAATAAAGCTATTCTTTTGTCTTGACAGCCTATTGAACTCAGCAGAAATTGCTCTTCCTCGTACAGCAGTTTCACTGCTTATTATACGATATACTATGCTTGTACTGAAGAAGTGATTTCGCTGTGTTGCTGTACTCACTGCATTGCTTTCCTCTGTTGTTTTTTTACGTTGGACACTAGTTTCAAATACTGCTTTACCCAGAAATTTTAAAGCCTGGTTCCATAGACCTTGTAGGAGCCTGAGAAAAGGTTTTAACAGGTTTGCAATAGCTGAATAAAATTTAACAAGTGTGGTTGCATTTCAAAAATAATGAGTGGAAAAGAAGAAACTACAGTCGGTTTTATGTTGTGTTTGGGTTTACTTTCGTTAACAAACGTAATGGAAAGGGTCTAGTTTGTCCCCGCATGTGTAGTAAAGACATGGAAGGTCTGTGATTTGGATAATTTTTAATAGAACCCGTAAGTCAAAACAGCTGGAAAAACACCGGCTTTGCCGCTCGCAAACTCTACAAGCCTGCGCTGGAGTTAACTTCGTTGAAAATACGCTCCATTGTAGCTCGCGCTTTTTTGGCAGTCGTGAAAATACTCCGGCGCACGCTTGTAAAGTCCAGGTGTGTTCTTGCGACCAGATATATTTTAAATCGTTGTTGCAGGTGACTAAAGAAAAGTTCCATGAATTGCGATATGCAGTCGCAGAGGTTTTAAATCACATGCAGCAGTTGGAAAAGAGATCGGTCTTAAGCATTGAAACGTGAATGAAATCTTGTTTTCCATGCAGCCTATTCATTCATTTATTTATCGCTGTGCATAAGTATATACGTGAGGGGGGGAGTCTGTGAAGCATTTTGGTAGTCTTAAAAAAGATTTCCAAAGCTTATTTCTATTCTAATGTTTAAAATACCATGGTTTAAGAGATAGAGAGTTGTTTTCTTAGAGCAATTGCATTTATTTTTAAATTACTCCAAGTTACGTTTTATGTTTCAAACTTAAGAGACAGGCCTACATTTTTTCACTGTGGGGAGCGTTTGTGGTGTATTCTTTTTACGCATTGGATTAACCTACCGACCATAATTTAATGAAAAGTACTTTGTCATTTGTCACAGTTGGTCTAAACCAGGGGTCATCAGCATGTTTCCTTCGGGGATTGCATTAGTCGCCCTCAAGGCAGTTTGAAAATAGCATTAAGTGCCGACAAGCCTAGGATTTTATCAATGATAATATAAAGTGGAAGGTAAGCTGGGCAACTATGTTATATTAGAAGTGTATTTTCAAAGTGTTGCTTTTTGCTTTACTTCGAACTCTTGAAGTAGCTCTCAGTTTGAAAAGGTTGGTGACCCTTGGTCTTAACTTGTATTATACAGTGATTTTAAAATACAGTTTTCCCCCAAAGCCTTGTCCGAAAATTTGACGGAAAACAGTTATCTCAAACCTCTGTTAGTTGGCCTTATTTTTTTTATCACGTTCCGCTTTTTTTATTATGCTGAAACCATTATACTTCATATGTCAAAGAAAATACTCTAGCGTTGTTATGAATGTGCAAACATAACTGCAGATCATTGACATTTGTTTTCTATTTTGTTCTCCGTCTGCTCTGCAAACAGAATTTCTGTTGTGTTATAATAAACTTCATTTGTTTTGCTTTGTTTTAACAAAGTAAACTGAGTGATTTTTTGCATTGTATTATTAATCTAAGCATCCGCCATTGCAGCCATTATCAGCAAAAACTGTGATTAACATTTTGGGTAGCTACACCAGGCCTGATCGTTCGAGACGATTTAAACTGCGATATCCATGTAACTGTCAAAATCTACTCTCAGATGCTGTGTTGTTTTACGTTTTTGTCTGCTCAAATTTTCACATATCAGTTAAACTAAATGTAATCAGTTTGATAATAATGGTTTATCCAATAAATGAAGTGAATGATTTCCATTTCGATTGTGTTCTGCAGAAATACCTTGTTTCAACTGCTCGTCATTTATAGTGTTCTGTTTCATACGCGATACAAGCGCGAACCGAGTGTTTTTGCTAAATATGCGAATCTCACCACGGCTGTCACTCTCCAGCTAAACAAAAGCAACTAAACTGTTCTTGCAGAGATGCAAATAGGTTTTGATTTATTTTGAGCGTTTAAAGATTTGCTTCACTTTTGGTCATATGCTTGTGCAATTTTTTTTTATCGTAAATGATTTAAGTTTTCGCAACGCTTTCTGGTCTTTTTTGACCAAAGATTGTTTTCGCAGAAGAACATCAAATTACTCTCTCTAAATGGTGTCAGAACAGATTTTTTGTTATAAAAAGTGATGACTTGATGTATTTTAAGGATTTCAACTAGCAATTTTTGTTTCCTGTAGATGTGCATTAAAAGATTGAAAAAAAATTAGGGTTAGATATCTGGTTTGTTTTCATGTTATTGGCTTCAGTTCAGCGGAAAAACAAAAGAACTTATGGACCGATTGGGTTGCTTTCATGCTCCTACTATACAGATTGCGTATGTTTTGAAAATTTTAAGTAGCCGCCGTGGTGTAGTGGTATCGTTACGGGCTTCAGAGCGAAAGGTCTGGAGTTCAAAAATCTATAGAAACCCCATTGGTATTCGTCAGAAAGGGCATCCGGAATTTGAAGTGCTACGTTGCTTCAGTGCAAAGTCTGGTTCGAAAGCGAGTGTGTTGTGGTAGAAATGCATTGAATCAGCACGTCTGAGCCAGCTAAACCGGGAGAAAATGATGTAAAACCGACTTCTTTTTGTTACATAGTTGTGTTCATAATACGGTTATAGCTTTAAACGCGTCTTAGAATTACTTTTGCATGTATTATGTATCGCATGATGTCGCTGTACACTCGTTTTGTGAAGTAACAATGTTAATCACTAATCGCTAAAGTTATATTTGCAATTGCAATAAGGTAAAATTTGATTAATAAAAGCACGCCTCGGGTGGGATTAAAGCCAATATAATTTTTGGTGCATTTTCATTGAATAAAGCCCTTGTGATTTTTCTTTCAAATGTGCTTGCGCGGTGCTTTCAAAACGAAGCCTTTATCTGGATGTGAGAATTCGAAACCTATATTTTATCACATCACTCCCCCCACTCCTAATCTAGCATAGACTTTAGGTGTTGTAGAGTAGAGAGGCTGGGAGGAACTTGGAGACCTTTGCTGAGGGCAGTAAAATTGTTTCTCCATAGTCGCTGTTATTCGACACGTGAAAAATTAACAAAAAGTAATAAAAAGCGCGCTTGACGATTAGCATAGAAATTTAGTTGGCAAACTCATAAGCATTGCTGTAAGTTTAGCGAGCGGTACCAGAAATTGAATTCTGGTGCTGGAGCGCCAGTTTAGTTCAATAGCGCATATAAGAAGTTTATGTTTAGTGGCGATTCCTTGACGATTTGAGGTGAAAGCGATGAAGACTTGCTGCCGCATTTTCGTTGCTTCGTGTTAACTTCAATAAGGGTGTTTAATGCGAGGCTAGAGTTCAATAACTGCTGTTGCTTCGTTGAAAAAGGCAATCTAAAAAATCCCTGTGAATTGTAACAGAAAGTAAATATGAGTTCCATGAAAGTTAATGGAGTTGGCAATGAGAAAGAACAATTTACCAGAAGTAATTGTAAGAGCGGTGATAAAGCCTCTATCATGGAGCAAAAGCGAAAGTTTGAATGAGATGTGGATTTACTTGGAAATTATTTTTACAAGTTTGTGAACATCGAGAATTTGTGTTGTCGCCGCTAGTTTTGCAATTGCAGGGGATGTAATCTCTGATAATGCAAGAGAAGAATTAATGAATGAAATTTTGTGTGTAGATGACTTGGTTTGAAGACCCAAAGTAGTAATGAGTGCTTCAGAAAGTAAAGTTGACCATGTGCCAAGTGAGACAATAGGGAAATGGAAAATTCGTTGATTGTGCACAAAATGAGAAATGATAGATGCGGAAAAAGAAAAGTGAATTCAACTCTAGTAAAATGTTTGTGTTATGAACAATGTGTTAAGACAATAGAATTGTGAAACCAAATGAAGAAATATCATTTTTTGACAAGGTGTAGTTTGTGAAGAGCTTTTGTTACATGGGGGCAGGTTAAATGCCAGTTGTGGAAGTAAAGCAGTGATGACAACAAGAACGATAACTAGACGGATAAAATTTAGAGATTGTGGAGAGTTGCTTTATGGAAGAAAGTTTACGTAAAGATGAAAGCAAAGATTTATCAGAGTTGTGCACGATCGGTAATGCTGTACGGGAGCGAGACGTGGTGCCTGCAGAAGAATAAAGTGGCAATTTTAAGAACTGAGAATACAATGACAAGAGCAACGTGTTGAGTTAAATTGATAAAGCAAATACTGTAAGTAGCCAAGAAATCATGAATGTACTGGGTTTGAAAATACGTTAGATGGACTGGCCAGGGCGAGTTGAGTGCCATGGTATGGGGATGTCTTATGAAGGCAGAGACGTAGCAGCCGCCCCCCAATTGGGGGGGGGGCCCAGGTCAACTTTGGGGGCCCAAGTTAGTCTGAAATTGCTTTTTGGCTACGTGACTATTTTCAGTTCAGCAGACTTGTTTACAACGGATTTAAACTGTAGGAAGAACTTGGCTTGTGACATCATAAGTGAATGCAACGTCATTTTATCTCGCAGAATCTAGAATATTTCGATTGATTTTCTGGTAGAATCTTGAATATTCGATTGACGTAACAATGCCGTTGTTACGCAACAATCATAGAATGGTCTGGAATTCTGTTTGGCTATAAATACCGGGACAATATATATACACTGCAGAGTGCAGATAAAGTATTTTATTGACATTGTATAGAATGAAACGTTCAAAAAGTGGTGCTCAAAAGAGAAAAGAAGCAGCCACTGCTCGAGATGCTGTAGCGAAATTGCCCAAGATGACAGATTTTTTCAAGATTACTGAGCAGAGTAGACCTGGCACTAGTACCGAGAGGGATGAAGAAAACTATAGTGTACAAGAAAAAGAAGACCATGACGATCAGCATCAAAGTGATTGTGAATTTTCAGAAAATGTAAGTTGTGATTTACCTGCCAATACGCAACCTTCAATATCAAAAATAACTGAATCTCAATTTACCCCTATCCCTGATGACCCATGTAAATGGCCTGAAAGTATTTCTGATGCTCAACGATGTGATATAGTAAAGCGTGGACCACATCAACTAATAATGAATTTTCCATATAATAACACAACTCCAAGGCGACGTTTTTCCTCCAACCATTATAAACGTGTGTTACCTAATGGTGAAAGTGTTTCACGGTCGTGGCTAGTTTATTGTGGGGAATCAGATCAAGTTTTTTGCTTTTGTTGTAAGCTATTTGGAAAAACACTAAGCCCCTTTTGTAGTGGTATAAATACATGGGAGGGTTTTTCGAAAAAACTGAAAGACCATGAAAACGGCATTTCCCACCAAGAATGCTGCAGTCAATGGATGTTGCTAGCTGAAGGGATAAGAAATTCATCCACTATCGACAAACGCGAGATGAATATTTTTTTCAATGAAAGACGTTTTTGGAGAAATGTTTTAGAGAGACTTATCGACATTGCCTTGTTTCTATCGGAAAGGAATCTTGCTTTTAGAGGATCTGAAGAAGTCTTAGGATCTCCTCACAATGGAAATTTTCTGGGTATATTTGAGCTTTTGGCAAGAAGAGATCCGATCCTAAAAGAGCTTCAAGACAGAATCAAGAATAAAAACACTAAAGATCACTATTTGAGTCCTACCATACAAAATGAACTAATTGAATTGCTAGCGACAGAAGTTGAAAAAGAAAATTACAGCAATTGAAATTGGCAAAATATTTTTCTATAATTTTGGACTGCACTCCAGATATGTTACATCATGAACAAATGTCTGTCATTCTCCGTTATGTACTATGTAATGAAGAAGCTGCTGTTGTTAAAGAAACATTTTTTGGCTACTTGAGAATAAGTGACAGTACTGGGAAAGGCTTGTTGGACGCTTTCTTAGAAAAAGCGACCGAACTGCAACTCGAACTGTCTGATTGTCGAGGTCAGTCATATGATAATGGTGCTAACATGAAAGGAAAACATTCTGGGGTCCAAGCAAGAATGCTAGACATCAATCCCAAAGCTGTTTACGTGCCCTGTGCAAACCATACCCTTAACTTAGTTGTTGTTGACAGTGCTAATTGATCGACGGAAGCATTGACATTTTTTGGAGTACTTACAAGGTTGTATGTGCTGTTTTCTTCCTCTGCTCAGCGTTGGGAAATTTTGAAGAAACATGTGGAGCTGTCCATAAAGTCACAATCTGATACTCGTTGGGAAAGCAGAATTAAATGCATCAAACCTCTTCGATACAATTTAAAAGAGGTGTTGCTGGCACTGAAAGACTTGGAAGCCATTTCCATAGAAAGAAAAGATGGAAGAGCTGCCTCAGAAACAAAATCGTTGATAGCTCATTTATCAAAATGGAGTTTTCTTTTGTCGGTGTTTATTTGGTATGATATCCTATTCCAAGTCAATAAAGCAAGCAAGATTCTTCAATCGTATGGAGTCTCCCTTCATACAATGGAAACGGAAATCCAGGCAACTGAAAAGTTTTTGCAAAACTATCGCACAACGGGTTATGACAGTGCCGCAACATCTGCTGTTGAAATAGCACAGGAATTGGATATTGATCCTTCTTTTCCTCCGTCAAGAAGTGGAAAGAAAAGAAGATTGTTTGATTACCAAGGTGAAGAGGAACAACGAGCTACTCCTGAAGTGAAATTTAAAAGCAACTTTTTCTATCCATTAGTAGACCAGGCTATTATGTCAATAAAGGAGCGCTTTAATTTGTTACGTGAGGTTTCTTCCGCCTTTTCGTTTTTGTACACACGAGACAAACCTGTTTGCTTGTGCAACAAGAAAATGCTCTTCTTACTTGCTGTAAAGAGTTCCAAAAAAAGTTCGGTGACATTGATTGTGATGAAATGAGCGCTGAGCTACAGCGGTTTGTTTTAATTTTACAAAAAAAACGCAATCTCAATACGGCTCAAGACTTTCTGAACTATCTTCTAAAGACTCATTTATTTGAATTGTATCCGAATGTGTACATCGCACTTCGAATCTTACTAACTTGCCCCGTGCCTGTTGCCAGCGCTGAAAGAAGCTTCAGCAAATTGAAACTGATCAAAACTTTTAATAGAACGTCTATGACAGACAGTAGACTATCTTCATTAGCCATGTTGTCAATCGAAAATGACTGCGCCCGATCTCTTGATTATGACAATGTCATAACAGCATTTGCGAACAAAAAAGTTCGCTCCAGACTATTTAAATGATACTGTGTTTTTATAACTTTTTCATGTTTTTCAGTGTCATTGCTTTCGTTTCGCAGTGTCTGCATAAATGTCCTACTGAACTCTGGCATCGGTGCCGAATTTTTTATGACTTGCACCTTCGGTATCGGCATGCTTTATTCTGACATTAGCCTGTTTATTTATGTACAAATTGTGGTGTATTTTCTTAATGCAGCTTTTCAATTTTACACCTCTAAAGTGATATGACCTGTGCGCAGGGGCTCTTGCGCTTACTTTGGGGGGGGGGCCCGAAGTTAGAGTGCTACGGGACTGTATGAAGGAATGATGAATATGTGATGAGAAGAGCGTTGAATTTTGAAATAGGGGAAAAAGAGAGTGCGGGCGATCAAAGATGACGTATAGAAGCCAAGCGGAAGAACATATTGATCAGATTGGGCTGAAAACGGAAGATGCTTCTGATAGAACGAAGTAACAAAATGGTGTGCATGAATTTTCTAGAAACATGAGGTGCATTCGGCCCTCTCCAATACCAAAGGCAAAAACGGATATAGCCTATGTATATTGTTTCTATAAGTACTCCACTAGCTGTGGGAAAAGCTGCTTGGGAGTTTTAAAAGAAAATTTCCGCAGCTTATTTCTTTTCTAATGTTTAAAATAAAGTAGTGAATTTGTTATAGCTTAAGTTAAAATTATAGAAATAATGCCTGTAATCAAGGCTGTAAACTCGATCAATTTTTATTCAAGTTCTCAAAGGTTTTACGGGTCCGAGTTTTTGGTATAAAATATGCCTAGTCCGACTACATTTCAGTAAGCTCACTTCCAAATTGAGTAGACAGCTCACCTAGATTTTGCTTCTAATCATAGCGATGCCGACGTTTTAGGCCGTGATCGATTCCTTTCGAGTTTTGAGTTGAAAGATTTCAAATTCCAAAACCAGGCACTTGCATCGTTCAAGTTTGCAAAATTACTGAGATCGCTCTCAGTCCTGCCAGCAGTTCAAACAGAACTTATGATTGATTGTTGAAACAACAAAACAGTTTCGCTGAACGCCTTTCTCGCTGTCTTCTAGCCCAAAGGATCAAAATGAGAAACTTAGTAAGCCTACGACATTTACGAAAGTTTCGCCAATTTTTAAATTTACCTGGAGATTTTTCTACTTTACTTTGATATTCTTTTGAAAGCGCGTTTTCATTAGGATCTTGGAAATCGTAAACATTAAGGTCGTGCAAGAGTGAAGTTCAAGGCTATGCTTTATTCTGAATCCTTTCCATTTGGCGCGAAAAAATGAGGCTGACCAAAAGCTGTAATTAATGTTGGAAAAGTATAGGGCGAACACCAATTTTTGGGGTTATTTTGAAAATTGATAAGAAACTAATTAAAAATTAGAATGAATTATAACTAGCTTGCTACTTGGAAACAAATAAATTTTAATCAAAAGCGATTTGGTTGAGATTTGGCCTTTCAGTTGGCCAGTTTGAGCTTAGTACTGTGTGCCAATTTACCAAAAAATCGGCCGTAAGAGAAGTGCCATCTAAATACCATTTGCTCCTCAGTTAAAAATAACTTTGCGTCAATTAGGTACTCGTAGGCGCATTAGCAAAAATAACCATTATCAGATCATTATTGCCGGTACCGTAAGTTTTTTTATTATTCTTGGTCCAGCAGCCTAGGCAATAGCCCAAAATGCTGTTTAAGGAATAGTTAGGTCACATCACTTTACATCTGACAGATCAATGTAACTGATCTGCAAGCACTATTGACAAAAAATTTCAAAGAATCACTGATTTTATCAATTAATATCTAATCCAACTTATGAAAAACGGTACAAAAGTCTGCCTTGTCATTTAGGCAACAGCAGGAATGCAAAAAATTCGGTCGCGCGGTTGGGCCACGCGACCGAAAAGTTTACGCGCGCAAATGGGATTTTCAGCGATAGATAATAATCGTGCAATTCAATAGAATGCCAAAACTTCAAATGTCTAAATATGGTGATGCCTCACCAGCATTCTCAATTTCCCTTAATCCACACCAGCATCTCACATGCCATATTTGGATTTTATGCCGGAAACACTGTTGAATGGACTAGCCTACAATAGGCTAGTACAGATTTAGTTTTGTGTGAAAGATCATGAATAGCTGGCATGTGAGATGCTGGTGTGGATTAAGGGAAATTGAGAATGCTGGTGAGGCATCACCATATTTAGACAGATAATAATCGATGGCAAATTTGTAGTGGTGTGTGCTGCCTACAATTTCTACGCGCTACTAAATTCCAAAAATATTTTTGCACCCCTGGGCTACAGTATAATGTGCGTTTACAACTTTTCAGTATGCTTATGCAACTAAATACACTGTATAAGTTGCACATCATAATTAACTTAAACTCAGCATTCCCAAACATGCTGATTAATCGAATATCGAACCCTAACAGAAGCTGGCTACAAATTAGCCTCCAAGATTAGCCCATAAAATCAGCCCAACTAGTAGCAATAACAAGCAAACCTTAGCACCTCTTACCTTACTTTGATTTCAGATTTATTCCGTAACATCGGTAAAACAACATATTTAACGTTCATTTGACAGCTTTCACGTTTACCCATTTAATTTTCAAAAAACGATATCACATCTATTCAGTTCAATGGAAAAACACTAAAATTGGTCAGCCACTTTATTTGAAAGCGCATTTTGATGACGTCTGATCACGTGCATGCAACCTTCCTATTGACGATTACTAACTGGTACCTGCAACAATGGGGTCTGATAAATCGACGCAGTGTACATTGTCAGCTTTTAGCCTACGCTCAAAGTGAATGGCTGGCTCTGGCATGAATTTCCGTTTTAGTTCATGTACTTGGGGTCCCTAAGACTAGGGTTACCATATTTGGAAAAGCAAAAATCGGGACAATGGATGGCGACTTTTCACGAGAGCAAATTTATGGGTTATTCAAATTTTTTTTTAACAAAAGCGGGACGCTGAAATGCAGCTCTAGACTTGACTGTTGAGAGACAGGTTCAGGTTGAAAGACATAAAACAAAAAGGGGTGATCTCCAAAAAAAAAAAAAAGGTCATCACTTGTTTGGTTGCACGTTTTGTGTCATTTTCAAGCCGAAAACTACACAAAACGTGCGGCGAAGCTGGTGTTGACCTTTTTTTTTTTTTGGAGATCTCTCTCCCAATGACATGCTGCCCTGACTTACCGAGACTCACTTTGGAATACCCGAGATTAAACTGTGCGGTTAGACTGAAGCAAAAAGCGGGATTTTCGATGAAAAAAGCGGGACAAGGCCTCAAAAAGCAGGACTGTCCCGCCTAAAGCGGGTCGTATGGTAACCCTACCTAAGACGCCCTATTTAAATGCCTTGCTGATCGGTAGCGCATCATAATATGTGAAAAATAAGTTTTGTTGGAGTTTTTAAGTCTATTTGTTTATTACATGGTTACTAAGAAAAAGACTAAGTCAAACGATCTCGCTTGTTCCATAGACTTCATGTCGCGTGAACTTGGATGATGGCGTATAATCAGCTACCTGCCAAAAATACGCTCAAAACTATCATTGAAGTAATAAGGATAGCATTTAGAATTTAGTTTCGCAGAGTGCTTGCTTGATGAAAAAATGATTTGCAAGTCTGCAAAAGCAGAAAAAAAATCACAAAAAGTAAATTTTTTACTCATACCAATTGGAAGCTGAACCCGTCGCTCGGTTCCAATAAAGCCGTGAGTCAAACCGTGAGTGCTTAGTCATTGCTTCTTCGAAATTCCATAAAAATTGTTCTGTTGAACGATGTAGTTTATCAAATTTTGCTGACAAGACCAAATGCAGCATTAAACAGTTAAAACAAAAACAATCAAGAACACTTTTCAATTAAAGAAAATCATTTGCAGGCGCCCGATAAATGTTACTGATTAGTTAATCAGTAGCCTGGATTTTCTAACTTAGTTTGGTATCGTCTATTTACTCTATGATGAGGTAGGAGACCTTTAAAACGCCGCGACAGCGACAGCTATTCCAAAGCAACGAATAAAATGAAAGAGATAAGGACTGGCGAGGTGACAATAAATATTGAGAATCATACAGACAGCTCACCCCACCGATAAGGTAACGAGTAAATTAATATTTTTGATACAGTAAAATAAATTCGTTAAATGTCACGAATACTAATCTGTAGCATCTTCAAAAACTGTCCTTTTGATGTAATGTTACTTGAATCTATCTTTAGCCAAACTTGTTTACAACATTGTGATTATGAAATTGTTAATTGAAACGTTGCGTTGGTCAGGTGTGAAATTTGAAAGTTTGTACTTATGACGTGGTTGTGATTTCCATATGACTGAAAATCTTTAGAGATAGAAAGGGAGCGAGAAAAATAGATATGTTGTGTTGAGGCGCATCTGTGTTAGTTCATTCGGGGAATAATTATTTGTCATGAAAAGCCATTACGTCCAAGTGGAACTGATAGTTGCTCCATGGCATGTCTCACAAAAAACCGAGAAATTTGGTACAGCTTATTCAAAGCAAAGCAAAAGAAACCTCAGATGTAGCGCAATGCTTAGATGCAGTGGTGGACTCAGGGTGAGACAAGTGAGGCACTTGCCTTTTTAAGGGCCCCCTTTCCAAACATGTCCTGAATTTCGAGGTCAAAATCTTTAATCTCCAAAAGAAAGGTCATCACACTAATGTGGAGAGGAGATAGGTTTTTCATCCCTTCGACATGATAATCTCAAAAAAGTTCGTTATCGAGAACTCGAACATTTAGAGCGCCTCTAATGAATTCTTGCCTCAGGCCCCGAAATTCCTTAGTCTAACTCCGCTTAGATGTAGTGCTCAAAGAAAAAAATTCGGCAAAATTTCATGGCATTAAGTTTTGCTAAGCTTTAAGTTTAACTACTAATCCTGCAAGTACCAAAAAATTCCAAGTAATGAGTCTACTACTTTGTAGATTAATTTCTTTAAATTCGTTATAGGTTAATTTCTGTAAATTCGCCAATCACGTCAGCGTCCTTCCACAACTTTGAATTTATGTCCCCATGCACTTAGTCAAATGAACGCACGAAAATTTGCGCATTTATTTAGTGTTCGTAATTTAATACAGTCTGAATCTATCAGTTGGGAATTCGGTATTATGAGCACAGTTTATGAAATCCAAAGTTTGATGGAAAATCAATAGAACAAATAGGTCACTGGTTCTGCATCATTGCGTGAAATCATAGTTACCTAATGTACAATAGCACCTATACAGGTAAATTTTTCTAAACAATGAGCTGTTAGAACAACCGAGTAATTGGATCCAAAAAATATTGCAGCAGCGGATCCAGAAACCTTAGGTGGGGAGGATGAGAGGTCTAAATTGATGCAATATTATTGAAGGTAAAGACCTTTTCTTGGAGATCCACTTTTTCCAAGTACAAGTTTTAAACAAAATTCTTTTTGAAGGGGGATTGCGCCAAAACGTGAAATAAGCCTACCATAAAATAACTTAATCCTGTAATCGTAATTTAAAGCAGTTATGGTGCCCTCCTTCAACTTTTGACTTTCTGCCTTTGTACTTATTGGAAGAATCGGATAAAATTTGTGAAAAAATAAAAAGTTTGTGACCAAGGCCTTTTTTAATTCAAAATAATGATACCATGATTGGTATTTGAGCCATGGGGGCGATGCCTCAATTTGTATCAACTTATCGTTTCTACTCTCATATGTGTGGTTTGGGTAAAGCCGCGCAACCGGCTGAACCGCTACTTGTGGCAGCGTAGGCGGGCGACAAAACTGACTGGTATCCCTCCAGGGCGACGCCGGCAGAGCTGGCTAGTCCACAAATAAGCTTAACCTCAACTGCACTTGGCCTACCTACTACAACAGCTATCAGTTACCTTAGTTTTTACGGCTTTCAGCAACAAACAATTATTCGCCGAATGAACTAACGCAAATACATATCAACTCAATCTATCTACGTGTATTTCTCTATCTCTGTTTAAAGATTTTGAGTCATATATAAACTAAGCATGGAATATTCTAGATATTCCAGGATAATGTAGCAAAAACAGGAATGGAAATCACTACGATGTCATAAATGCAATCTTGCAAATTTCGTCCCTCGACTTTACAACGTCACAATCAACAATCTTACAATCAAAATGTTGTAAATCACGGGTGTCAAACCCGTGGGCTTCTGGGGGCCACATTGCGCGTTACAATTATGCCGAGGACCCATCGTGGCGAGGTCGATCTCCAAAAAAAAAAAGGTCATTACCTCTCCAGCATCTCCACACCGTTGCCCTTCTTCAGGCATCTTTAATCAGAAATTGTGTTCTGTGGCACAAAGTGAAATTCATCAACAATTTTAGAATCGTCTCGCGGGCCGCGAGTTTGACTCCACTGTTGTAAATAACTTGGCCTTAATATAGAGTCAAGTTACACGACATCAAAAGAATAGTTTTTAAAGCTGTTACTGATTAGTATTTGTAACATAAAATATTGGTACATTAAAAGTAGTTGCCCACCCTTAGTTGAAAATAAAGGGACACGCAGGCTACCCAACAAAAGTCTTCCTTTTTTGGTGACAAAACCATGCGTTGAGTAAGAAAAGGAGATTGATTATAACTAGAGATTGATTCTCGACAATTCACAGACAGTTGCCCTACCCTTTTGTTGTGACGGCTTTTCCTGATGAATTCCACTCTAAAAATCTCAAAACTATACTAAGTATATATCGAAATTAAAAACCTATTGTTCTTCACGCCAGTCTAATTTGTTGTCACAACATTTATAAATATTTTTTATTGGGCAGAGATTTTTTAGCTTGTTTTCGGTGTTGCATAAAATGAAAATTTTATCTGTAAAATATATTTTAATTGTTGGCCTTATTGTTTTATTTGCACAATCAGTAAACGCGAAACGAAGACGAGGCAAAAATGGACGTAAAAAAATAAATAACGGTGCAAAAGTATTGGGCGGAGCTGCTATTGTAAAGTCAAAGAGTTCAAAAAAAGCTTCGAAGCAAAATAAACCGATTTCAAATCAACAAAATGCGACTGAAGCAACAGAAGCACAAAAAAACCATACAATCGCATTAGAACTTTGCAACATGAATATGATTAAATCAAAAATTATACAAGTGGTTAAAACACAACAGTTACCGGCTTCCGAAGTCATTTTGATATGGTCTGGAAATACAAGCTTGAAAAAAAAACTGGAACTGGTTAACAAGGCGTTAAATCAACATCGATTGCCTCTGATTCCACCGTGCCTTCCTCCTGTTTATAACGTTGCAACTTCTCTACCGAAGGATTCTCAAAAGTTTGATTCCTCGCCAAACAGCGGATTCTCTCATCCGAATGATCGCAATTTCCAATGCGATCCGGAAGACGTCATTTTTAAACTTCAAAAGGTTTCTTTTTTAGACCAGCTTCAATTTGACAAAATCCTCTCAGTTTTGCGAAAGAATCAAACGCGCCGAGAAAAAATTAATTTATTGAATGAAATCTTGAAGGAGGAAAATCTTGTGATATCCCCGGTTTCCTCTTCCCGCAAAAAAAGAGCAGCAGAGAAGAGACCACCCAATTGCGGCAGTAAGTTATGTTTCAGAAACAGTATATTTTCTTTTATTTCAATTATTTTTATAGTTGACTCAAGTCAGATACACGGTATTTAATCTTCCAGACAGTCCGAATCCGGGAGGAGGGAGAAGGTTAGGCTTTCCTACTATATATTTTGTTTCTCAGGAAAAGCCTTAAGTCGGTGACACTAAAAAAAACATGTTTTTGATGGCTTCCTGTAATTGCAAAACAAGATAACGTCGTACAAGAAGATCGACCAAGATAAATCAATTTGTAAAAAGATGGCAGGCAAAATTATGTCAAAAAAAACAATGCCAATTCTTTTATATTGGCTTTTTGAGCTGTGATCATGCAGCATTGCAAAGAAATGCGCGTACCTACACATCAGCAACCACTCATAAATTTTTTTCATTTATGAAGAGAATATTGAAAACAAATATTTACCCATTAACTACTCGTTAATAATTTAAAGCGTCGCCAACGAGGAAGGAGTTGAGTAGCGGCAATGTAACTTTTTAATGTTCAAACTAATTTTGATTTTGATAACATATATTGAGCTCAAGCAACTCCCTTTTCCAAAAAAGTATAAAAACCTTTTTATCTTAAAAATTTGTATCTATTTGGCATTATAGATAACTATTTAAATAGAACTTACTGCAAAATAATTCGTTACTTGTGAGATACTTTCGGTAGAAAAAGGGCAACCCACTGGCTATAAATAAGAAAAAGCTTTTCAAAAGTGGCTCTCAGGTATTAAAATGAGCAAAATTCTGAATATTTTTTTTATTTATTTGTGACGCCAAGCCAAATTCTTTCCTCCTCTATGCACAGCTTTAAATCAAACCGAACACAAATGAAGGACTTGGTGCAAGAGCATGTAATGCCATTTTTTGTGAAAATGATTATGGTACATAAATGCTAAGTTCAGTCAGTATCACACAAACCTGCAAGCTCAATATTATTTCAAGCGTGACAATAGGACTTAACATAGTTACACTCCAAGCCCCTCAAATCTCTTCATGGTTACAGTAGCCCATTACAACAAATTTTAGATCGGTTCTTGTTCCTGAACACAGCATTAGTGGTAAAAGCGTTGCCTCTCTACCTTTTCTTGCGTAAGCCTAAAGCTTATTTACAAGGCTTTGATGAAGCAAAACACATCCCCTTTTTTCGTGAGAGGATTGCGGAATAAACAACTACAGTATTTAGAGTGGAGAGTGCCATATCTAAAAGGGATACTAAGGGCTCCAGCCTTCCGAATTGTACAAAAGTAGCAAAAAATGTGACAAGAAAAAGGTCTTCAAGCTTGTTTGAAGACCAAAAATGGACGAAATTCTTATTTCAAAAAAGTTTATGACCAAAAAAGGGTTTTCGTCCTTAATGGCATAGCTAGTTGTTTGAGCCATAGGGGAGGCGTATTAGACTTAGCGAGCAGACGAACCAGCACTATGAGTGAGTGTACCGAAATTCGCAAGTTTAATCACCACATAAATTAACTGGCAGATGATACCATGAGTTTTAATCGATCCTTGGTCTTCATTAAACTACACCTCCGAGTAACACGGATAGGCTTAGAATATTTATTCTGAAATTCACCTTGCATGCTTAGTTAACTTAGAACAAAAATTGTTTTCTTAACTACAGACGTCGAGAAGCAATTTTTGAATGGCATAAATTCACCAAGTGCCACTGCAAAGACAATTGTCTGGCGATGACTTGCACCAACAAGCAATCTATTTGTGCTGAAAAATTTCAAAATGGCATTTAATTCGTATCACATATTGATATATCAGGAAAATAAATAATTGGATCTACCTCTAGGTCTTATAATTTTTAGCATGTTGAAAAATTCTGGGAGTTGGATTCAAACCTACAACTACACCAACTGTCTAACAGTGGTCATGACATATAGATGTGGAAGTAGAATTTAACCGTTTAGAATAAGGATGTACCACCACTTTTGCTGGTGGGTCAAATTTAGACTTCTTGAAAATTTCGAGGACCCGTCAGAATTGGGAACCCATAATATTTCTACCCAAAAATTTAGCTTCTAAGCAGCGGTTTATGGCGCTATTTATCCGAAAAAGTGGTAAAGAACTTTTTTTTTTTGAAGATCTATATACTTTTGAAGCAATGCTTTTTTGGAGATCCGTTATTTTAGATGTAATTGACAATTTTGCCATCCAAGGCCCCAAAATTTCGTGTTGAGAACTGCAGGCTGCATATTCTTGGCTTAGAATAGATCCACAACAGTTTAGATTTAGAATATGCCTAGAATATTACATTTTATTGTTTAGAATATGCCAATAATAGCAAAATCGAGAATATTGCGCTTGTGAGACAGTTGGAAAAAGAAGGTTTGGTTCCACCAAATTCACTTACAAAAACTATGTTTGGGTGGATGTCAAAGGAAAAATTGAAGAATTTGACTTTGATTGGTCTCGTAAAATCTGGAAGGCTTGACGCAGTTTGCCTCAACCGAACAAAAGAAGGAACTACAATGGCAGAAACATCTACGAACATTGTAAAAACTAGAGCAACAATCAATAGTTTAGCGCCTAAGTCTACCACACAAACTACAACACCATCAAACAGCAAGCCAAAGACCCAAAAGACTACGGGAGCTGCTTCAGCTTACAAAGCGAATTTACAAAAAGTCACAATTGCAGCAATTCATACAAGCACTTTACCAACAGCTACTTCAAGAACGAACAAAGGTGGAAAGTTAAAATCATTACCTGATTATGAAGCACAAATAATTTCAGAAAGACCAGCTGCCAAAACAAAACCGAGCGCGCCTGCATCAGTGGTAAGGACGAACTGTGTAATTCTTGAATACTTTTTTGCTTTTTCGAGAAAAATTTAGGGTAATTACAAGGTGTGCGAGTCAAAATCTCGAAATAAATCTTTAGTGACATAAACACCAGCAAGCAAGATTTATGTCAGGCAGCCTGGTATAGACTCCGCTGAAGTAGGCAGTTGTTTTAACTTTGCTATGCTTTGCCACGTAGGATTTTGTTTTCATGGAGTGATCACTCTTTTACCAATAAGTAGAGACGTTTATTCGACGAGCATATTTCAAATTTAAGTGGGGCTACACTTGGCAAGAGCTGAGCAAACCTAAAATATGTCAATGTATTGACTAATTACATTGTAAATGTATGTCTATTAATCTACTTTGGATCTGTTGATAAGACCTATAGACACGACAAACGAGCAGAGCTTGCTGTAGGGGAAGGTGTGAACAGTTTGAACCATCGTTTTGCTTGAGTAAGAGCAACAACTTTGTTTAAAAGAGTTGTGGGTGAAATTTGTTCGTAACACGAAGCATTAACTAGTGGAGCTATCTTTAACACCTTGTGACTATACCTGTTTGCATTTCCGAGATACACTACAAAATACGTAGCCTGCTGAAGGTGGTTAAAGGGTCAGCATATACGTAGTCCCTTGAACAACTCCTAACTGGCACTCAAGCCACTATTGTTATCACTGCTCAGATTTCAAGCATTCGATTGAAATGTAATGAAAGGAAAGCATGAAAATTCGAAGTGTCGCAATTCATTTTGAATCACTCGAACAAAATGAAAATTCAACAAATTAATCTGAAACTTCCAGTTCCCTTCCGATCTCTTGATTGAACCGACTATTGGGAAAGGAAGTGCAAAAGCAATAGCAGAAGTCCCAACAAAATTCACACCTTCAGCATTTGGTTCAACAAACTCACTACTTTTTGCATGATGAAGCAAAACAAATCCCTTCGTAATCATCTTTTTCTTTTGACTTTCCTGCTTTAATTACAACTTCTACAGCTTTCTTCATGTCAATTGCAGCAAAATTACCAATTCTCTTGCTGGGAGTAACCATATTTGGTTCAAACTGCTTGTTTACAACAATCGATCTAATTTACTAGCCTATGAATACTTTCCTATTCACGAAATAATGACAATCAACGTCATTAATAACTGTTTTTATGTACTGTAATGCTTGAACCATGGTTCAAGGGTCTGCTGTCCAAACGGCTCAAAGGTCCGCACCACCAATTTAAAACAATTTCTATTTCTCCTGCTGAGAAATGAGCTGTTGCTAAAACAAATGCACTTTTTCTAAAGCACAACTACCACTCAAAATGTATAGGTGATACGGCTTCACAGAGTACTGACAGACCATCCACTACAGGTGGCCTAGTATAGGTCCCACAAGTGAGACGGTCTAAGCTATGCATTATTCAAAGCGTCTAGCTTGTCCGTCACCAACTGCACTGAAGAGACGTGATAGGTTGAAACAGTGTCACTGTCTGCAGTTTGTCCAAATTCAGTCTCAGTTTTTAAAATATCGCCACAATTTTTTTGCTTGGTCAAATCGCTACCATATTTCAAGGGCAGGGATACGTAACTAACTGCATTACAACTAAATTGATGAAATATTTTTAATTTTTTTATTTTAGAAACAAAGGAGAGTGGTCAAGGGACCACTACGTTTAAAGGTCCGCACCTTCCCCTATTAATGATTAGGCTTACCCAAATTTTGTTGCATCCAATTGGGACGCAATGAGAAAAACCATGCATTTATTTGAAAATCGATAACCTTGATAAGTCGGCGGGGTCAATAAATTGTAGTTCAAATACCGGCCGGCACTGTCCCGATAAAAATGATACATATTGTAAGCCTAAGAATGATTGCTATTACTGCTTTAAAATTTTCTGAAATTAATTTGTACATCCAAACCAAATCCAGAGATGGTCAGTAATGGAGTAGTTTCACTGAAATGAAGGTTTTTCAGTAACGAGTTACTTACTTGAGTAGTTCTATTTTCTGCTACTTCCACTTTCACTAGAGTAGGTTAAGAAGGAAGTAACTGTACTTGAGTAGTTATAACTTTTAGTTAAGTAGATGCTACAATGCCGTACGCTAGCATACGAAACAGCTTTACATTAAAGTTTTTAATTTTGCAAATCTTTCATTAAACCAAGTCATTTTGGATTCAAATTTAAAAAACTAACTACTACTGTTTAACGTTAGGGAAAGGTGTTATCAGTTATCAGTGGGCCGTGTTGTCAAACAGCTTCTTGATTTTGAAGTTTTTAGAGCCAAAAGTAAATTTAAATATTATCCTTTGCTTAATTTTTTAAGGTTTGTTTTATTTTTCCAAGCGCATATTAGTTCATTCACAAACTGCCTATTGCTCTTTGCAACGTTATAGCCAGAGAGAGACAAAGAATGGCAATTAAAGCCACCGAAAAACTTCACAAAAGTGTAGTTTTTAATTGAGTTCTTTAGTGTCATATAAAACGCGTTATCATGAATGCTTCATCTCAACAATGATCTTGAAAATTTACCTAATACTATGCTAAGTTTTGATAAAAACCTGTGGGGTCTCCATCAAATATGGAAAAGGTTCTCACCAAAAGTATGATCCGAGATATAAAAATTTTTGCCCCTCCTCTATAGGAAATTTTTATTTGACTACGCCATTTGGCTCTTGTTTTTGTAGGTTTAAGCTTAAAAATCATGGAAGTTTAAGCTTCTTTTGTATTATTTATTTATTTAATTATCTATTTTGGCGTACAAGAAAATTGGTCTTGTCGAGCCGCTCCACGTCGAACAGCTTTTTACCGACAGCAAGCGTTCTATTAAAAAAATATAAGATAACAACAACAAAAATATAATCAAATTGACCGACAAGAGAAAGTTGTAATTATTTAAATAATTTGGCCAACGTGTCTGTGCTATGCTGTACTATTTAGGTCTAGATCAGCGGATATTAATTTATTTGGCATCTTGCATTCTCTGCAAGAAACGAAAACGATTTTCGTTCCCCTTATATTATTATTTGTGACACCCGGAAGGATTCTAAGTGTCGGCCCAAAATCAAAAATCTGCTCCTAAAAAATTCTTAACTTAAGTTTGAGTGTTATTAAAAGGAAAAATGTTACTAACCTAAATTGGAGTAATTCATTTTGAAAGTTTTTAAGAACACAGCCACCTCCTAGAATAATGTCTCCCGAATCAGAACCCCTTTTATCGAGACTCCACTGAACGCACCATACTCGTTAATCTTTAACTTACTCGGTGATGTGAATAAAACTACAAATTGGAAGAGAAATTTTTACCTTTAGAAATCCTTTCTCGCTCCCTTTGTGATGCAACCACCCCTTATTTAGAACTACTGGTTTGGATAGGTATAGGATAAAACAGCTAAAAAATTTAAACTAGTTTCTATTTTACTACTTAAGTAGTTTAGGTCTCAACAACTTTTTTACTTTTACTCAAATAAAAATACTCATCATTACTTTCTACTTCTACTTGAGTATTTTTTGAAAGTGATAAACTTTTAATGAAGTTAGATATTTAGACTGCATCGATCACTTCTGACCAAACCTCAACAAGTGCTTTAGATGTTTGGTGTTCAATTTACTCGTAAAAGCGGTTGTTGACTAATTTGTAGAATATTAAAAGGTATGAAAGGGCAAACCTGTCCCCTTCTATTCTACCTGATCGCATGGCGGATGTTTTCAGTTAGCCTACTGCTTAATGTTCCTACTGGTTGATTAAACGAGTGAACTTTTTATTGTTTAATTTTTGATCCAGGATGATTGCGAGTTTTTGGAGTTGACCACGCTGGCCCAATCCGATATTCAAACAACCACACTTGTCCAGTTTATACAAACAACTACTGCCAGTTCTAAACCAAAAAAGGTAAAAGTGGCAGCAAGCAACAGACTGAGTAGAGAGGAAATCATGCCACTGCTTCCTGACCCTCTACGAAAGCTGATTGAAGATGGAAAAATGCCATCCTACATCGAAGAAGCTATTTTCAGTGGAAATTACACGCAGACTGAACTTGCTCAAATGATTCTTTCCAATGACGATGTCATAAAAGCAATGCTTCCTGTTGGCGTTCAGAATATGTTACAGGTGTATTATTTTAACTTATTGGCTATTACTTTTTCTGCTTACCAACCACCCACCTTTCTTCGGCGCTTACGAGCGTTAGAAAAAGTTTATAAGTAGTTACCAGCATCATCTCGTCAGCTATGCTTTGGTCAAGTAAACTACAGTTCACTATGATGTATCAAGTGTTTTACACTCATCTAACTATTCTAATTAACGATATACCAGCAGTGGAGAAGCTAGGAAGGGAGATTTGGTCTTGCCATGGTATTAGTACTGTATGTGATGAAGTCATTATTACAATTGAGAAATAAAGTTCCACTCCAAATTTTTTTCTGGCTACATTTTTGTTAGCTACATCTGCAAGGAAACAAGTTTTCTCAGCTGTTAGAGGGTTATTGTTTATTGTAAATCATCATCTATTTGCCGTGAAGTGTCTTGCCCAAGAACTCAACAAGCAAGCTTGCCGGCTTGCTCTCCACACTATCCCTATTGTGCTGAGCGCCAAGCAGAGAAGCTGTGAATACCATTTTTTAAAGTCTTTTGATTTGGCTCGACTTGGGAAATGAACCCCAGATTTATCAACTGCGAAGCGGACGCTCTTACCACTACGCCACCGCGCCGGTGCGGAAGCCGCCTATTTGCCGGGGGGAGGAGGGGAAAATGAGCGCCTTCACGTGGCCTCTCCTGTAAGTAGCTAAATCATCGAAGCAGCCATTCAAGCTGATCAATGAAGAAGCGAAACGAAGCTCGTCAAGTCAGAGGAAATGATCCTGCTCTTGACGCCCTAATTGCCTTCTGTGCAAGCGTACACCGAAGTAGCTAGCTTTTGTTTTGTTTTTTTTTTGAAAAAAGCGTCCTGTCTCAAGGACATCGGCAGGGAAGAAAGAGGGGCGTGACTCACCCTGTTATTCGAAATGAGAACGTTCAACCTGCGGTCAGCTACGTACAGTAGATGTCAAAAGTACCAAAGCGATCTTCGAAAAATGGATCTTTAAAAAAAAGATCTTGACCTTCTTTTAGCATTGTAAATGCTATCATCCAGTGCTTCAAACCTAACTTTTGTATGCAAAAAGTTTGACATAGAATCTCAGATTGGCCCGCAAAATTTTCAACAAATCGATATTGTTGTGCTTCCCGAAAATCCTTCTGCCGATGCCCTTGGCCTGTTTCAAATGTATTTTCAACAAAGCTCAACGAACAAAAATACTTCAGCATAAGCTTGCGTACTCTATCGGTACGTTTGTTAAGTGTGAAAGCAGAAACGAACTTTCATTTATCCTTTATTCAGGATCGTCCGGTTCCTACGGAATTGAAAGTTATTTTGTTGAGCGGAAAAAATGCGACTGAAATTCGCGAAGAAATCCAAGGCAACGATGAACTGATGCAAGAGTTAATGACCCCATCAACTTACTTCTTTTATAAACTGTTTACTGATCAAAAAAACAAAGATATGAACGTTGCCATCAGCGTCATGATTACTGTGGGGCTCATTGCAGCGATGACATCACTTGGTAAGCATAGCAAATGAAAATAAAATGTTATTATGTAGCCCGGCATCGACTATGAACCGGTAGCGTATCCATTAAAAAATTGAATTATAAGCGATGAGGCAGCTGTTATATGAACTTAGCAACAACTTCTTTGACTACTCATACCTAAAAAAAATTCTCGCTTTTCCTGGTATGCAGAATTTCAAAATTCGGGAGGCTATGGCACCTTCCTTGCTGTGCCCAACTGCCAATACTTCTGTCAAATTCGAAAACCCAGTAACCAAGCATAACGTGCCACCAGCACGATATTCACCAAAAAATGTTGATTACAATTGCCTTCATTTGTCTGTGTTCACAATCCACAGTGCGAACGGCAGATCACCTAGTGAAGTCTAAATTTTGCTAAGAAAATAAGGGTGGTAAGGAGAATGAAACCCAATAAAGGCAAAAAGCATTATTTTTAAAAAGCCCCTTTAGGCCTATGGACTGTGGTGATTTACTACGTCACCGTTCAAGCGTTTTCTAATTAATCAAAAACGATCAAGCCTCAACCCGACCCCGCCTTTAAAAACTTTTCACAAGTTCAAAGAATATTAATTTTGAACCCGGGCGTCAAATACAAGTTGAGACAAATATTTATTTTTTTCAGCGTATTTGTTTTTGTACAGGTTGCACAATGACGATAACTGAGATTGGGAAACACGTTCGAAAACCGAAAGGCGTCGTAATCGCTTTAATTGCTCAGTTTGTGATGATGCCTGCTGCTTCCTTTGGCCTTACTCAAGCTTTTAAATTGGATACGTTCGCCGCAATTGCAGTTCTCATTTGTGGCTGTTGTCCGGGAGGCAATCTTTCGAATATAATTTCGTACGCTCTAAGAGGAGATATGAATTTAAGGTAAGTTTGCTGCAGTGAGGCCACTTGAGTACAAGGCACCCGGAGTGATCCGGAAAAGTACCAACTCAAAATTAACCCAATTTCAAAAAATAATTTTTAGCTATTATTAAAACGAGTTGTAAGCAATCTGAAGCTAGCTTGTTGAAAATTGGTATTACTGCTCTCTTTCTTGGCGCCAAACTCGAAGATGATAATGCGGAGAAAAAGCCGGCAAATTTGCTGGTTGACCGCGGGTAAGGCACTTAATGGTATACCACCATCTTTATGTGGCGGACAGGTGACGGAGCTGAGTAGTTTACCCCTCGCGGTGGTCCATCCGACAAAAGCCTTACAAACAAAGCATGAGCTTATACGCATGGATGAATGGACGTGAAGATTAATTGTTGAAGCCGGTTGCTCCTTGTATTGCCGTTGCCGTTGCTCAAGCTTAAGCTCTACTGAAGACTTTTTATCTTATCTTATTGGAAACACGCCCAATTTTTTTTAAAACAACAAAAGCACTTCAGCGTACGTTGGACGCTGGGCGTACACTACTGCGCAGTGGAAACGACATTAGCGGTCTTCAACGCAAGCTTTTTACATTTACAGCATACTCATGACGACTTGCTCATCAATTTTCGGTCTTGGACTTATGCCACTCAATATCTATATTTACTCACAGTTCATAGTTCCAGTGGAGACTGGAGTAGTACCGTTTGGTAAAATTGTTATCAACATCGCACTCACAATTATACCGGTAGGAATCGGCATTTTGATCCGTCACTTCAAACCTGAATGGAAACTTAAAGTAATGAGGGTGAGGTTGGGTGGTTTTGTTTTTATGAAAAGTGTATTATGTATATCGGATGCGCAATGTCACTGAAACTGTCAATAACAACAATAACAATGCACAATGGCAATGAAACTCTTAGGATTCCCGTCGGTCTATGATATTTCACAAAATTGCTTTGCCTTTTTATAGGAGATATCTAAAATTTGAAAATCTGACAATACTTGTTTAAGAAATTTATTGCTGTGGGTTGGCTCGTTAGCCTGATACTCAAAAACGATTTGCACAGTCAGGGGCGTCCGCTAAAACGTTGTCATGGGGTGTATAAATGCAATTTTACATTATTTTTCTAAATTTTGCTCAACATTTTGTTCAGTTGAGTTACAACCAAGATGTCATGGGGAGCAAATGCCCCGCTTGTCCTCTCAACGAACTTCCATGCGAACAGTAGCTTTGTATTTCATCAAGAAGATACTATAGCCTAATAAAAGAAAGTATTATGCCATAGGATGCGAAATAATGAGCTTTTATTGGAAACAACTTTTCTGATATCGTCAAGCAAAGTGTTTTGCTATTAGCAAAGCCTACAGTCTATATCACCTGCAAACAGTTCATGGTCATTGCCAGAGATGCACAGTCACAGCACTCCCCTCCCATCCCGTCGAATGTCTTTGACCCATTCCCAACTTTAAGCAAAATAGCAACAAATTTTCACCCTGGAAACAATTGCAGATTGAGCCATTATTTTTCGCAATTTTTACTCGAACTTTTGTTTTTGTACCACATAGAATGCGAAATTTTTCTCAAAATTACAAAAAAGTAAATTGCATGTTATAATTTTGGTAAAACATTCTTTTTTAGAATAGGAAAAATTTTTACAAAAATTTCCTTCTCCTTTCGGAAATATACTTTTTGGCGAATCTCTCGACATTGCTTTACATTTTTCAGATTGGGGCTGTTATTTTACTTCTGAGCATGATAACAGTGGCGGTTATGTCTGGGATTTTATACGGTACTTCATTCTTTGTTTATTTTCCCACTTCGGTTGTAGCGTGCTGCGCCATCCTTCCCATAGCCGGCTATTTGTTTGGATTTTTTTTCGCATGGATTGCCAGAGAAAAGCCCAAATGCATGTGAGTTACGCTGTTTGTCACTACCCATGTGTTGCCGCAAGTTAAACACGTGTATTTGTATACTTTACTGCAAAACTTTGATCATACCGCAATGTTATAGTAAATCAGAGGTGTGCGATCTTCGGCCCTCAATCCAAAAACCTGTGACCTAAGATCAAAATGATGTGGATTTAAAGCAACTTGACATCCGTGCAGCAAAATCAGTGATGAATTGCTTTATGCCGACTTTGAATCTTACGTCAAAACGACTTGAACCATTTTGTTGATATGTAACATTTTGAATAAACGTCAATTATAACGTTCATGAGATAGTTTATGAGAATATAGTTCATGAGAAAAACAAGTTTGGCAAAAGGCGTGGCCCTCTGGGGGCAAAAAGAGCCACGGCCTTTAAAAACAATTATTGTACCCAATCCTGGTTTTTAGTGATAAAATGACAAAAAATTTTCGTACCTTCAGCGTAGTTGTTTTTTTTAGGAATTGTTTACCACTGATTATTTTTAAGGCTTTAAAATTTATTTGTTTATTTTAAATTTGTCATTCTCGAAGAACGGCATTACTCAATTTATTTGTATAGAATCAATTATATTGGATGAAGCAAAAAAAATGGTAACACTCTTTATTTTAGAATTTTTTAAAAACTATCAAAGTTATAATTTTCAAATATAGTGTACACCGTGAAACAAACTTTTTTGTACTTTCGTGGACGATATCAGCATTATAGGTAAAAAGAAAAGTAATGCCCTTGCGTATGAAATTAGTTGCCAAAAAATGCAGTTGCTGATGTAATTTATCATTCCACTGACACATGTAATTAAACAGGTTGCCAATGTAACCTATAATTTTATCGCAAATGATTATTGCAAGACAAAATCGCCGTTCAAACTTTTATCCTGAGGTATTTCTCTTCACTTATGTCTTATTGTACACTTTTGTGCCTCTTCTTCAATATTGGTCTTTCTTTTGTCTGCAAACTTTCATTGAAAGTGGGTCCCAATTTATCAAATTGCAATCCGAATTTTGAATGGTCGCTCATCCTTTTTTATGAAACTCAGAATTCTAGTATACATATTGCTCAGAGGGGTGAGACAAGAGTAATAAGCTTCATTCAGTGGAAAGATACAATCTTCATATAGGTACAGCCAACGAAGTCGGATAAAAACCTCTCTTTCAGTAGTTTCATGCAACCTTCAGAATTAACCTTAGTGTTTTTTTTTGTATCAGTGATGTAGATGGCAGTATGACCGTTCTAGCTGACATCAGCGGAAACCATGAGTTTTTTAAAAACAAAAAGTTTTATGATAAAGACGAGTTACTGGGATGTCGTTTTTACGTAAACCGTAGACCTTGTCATTCTATCAGTTGCGAGCAATTTCTAATGTCAAATCCTTTTCATCTTTGAATTCGATTTTTTCACATGATCATTTGCAGTTGCGTATCAAGGAGAAATAGCTCGGCCCGCGGATCCATTGCCCAAAGTGGCTCAAAGATTATAGACTTTTGCATTTCAAAAGCAACTTGTTTTCTTCAGTTGTTGAAGCTCATGGTGGATATGCAATATGAGTAACTTTATTCTCTTGTGAAGCTATTTTTTTAGTCTTGAGTTAGTCTTCGTCACCAGGTAGACCTGCGTTTTGCTGTTATTTACGTTTGTGTTGTTTTCTAGGCTGGTCAGATATAGATGAAGAGTGTATTGAAGAAAAGCCCCTTTTCGGATCGATCAAACGCAAATATAGGCTACATTGTCGTAAGCCAACTTGCTATCACGGCGCTGATAATGGGGAAGGGGGCCAAACTATTCTGGCTTATGGGCCCATAAAGGTCTTAACACGGCGTTGCTTGTTTGGCTACTTTTCATGGAGACTTGTACATGGCGTTTTGCTCTTTATTCGAGCATTCGTATTTTGTCGTGAAATGTTAATTCCCTCAAATGCATAAAGACCAATGCCCTTGGTCATTTTTTGCGCTGGCCGCCGACTCACTTGCAATTACGACGCAATTTTTCGTTAAGATTTATCCATTTCAAGTGCGCTTTTTTTGAGGAGCAATCACTTTGTCGACATTTTTTTTGTTTTGTTCAAGCGTAGAAATTCTGGTCAACTACTTCTAGTTTTTCTCTCAGCAGTACCAATTTGTCCTATCTAATAAATAAGGCGATGCACTGTGACCACTTTCCATTTTTTGCCAGAAAATTCCCAGACAATTTTCCAAGCTTCCATTCATTCTCAGTTCTGCATGCCTGAATGACAGCTTTATCACCCTCACTGAACACCAAAAAATTTAGACTGGTCGACGGAAACTCACATGCTCTGATCATCCATCTGTCATGCGTAATTATTTTTCGAAAGACGCGTGATCACCGCATGATCGACATTGAAACTTTTGACTAAAAATTTGTACAATGCTACAATTTCAATACCGTTTAACTTACAACGCTGAAACTTATGACAAACATGACTAATGTATGCATAATTATTGGCATAAAATATGAAAACCATAGCTTTTATAGTTTTTGAAAAATTAAAAACGAAATGTGTTACCGTTTTTTTGCAATAACCGAAATGTTGTAATCAAGGTGATTTCATTCTTAACATCATGTGAAATACTGAAAAATTGAGGATTGCAACACTATGATTTTGATTGAATTTTTTTTTAAGTTTCAAAAGTTTTGAGAAAATTCCTCAAATGATTTATCTTAGATCGCGCTTGAGTTTGGCCCGCGTTTTTTTATCCGATTGAGGTTGGTCTAGCTGTGCTAGAAGTTATTGGCTACAGCGCACACTTCTCCCGTAGACCACATTAACTCCTGATGCAAAGAAGGGTGGTACATAGGACTAAACACTTCATAATAGTAAATAGGCCTAGATTTGTTTTCATTGTTAAGTAATGCCAATACTTCAATAGGTATTTACATCTTTTTTGTTTGATGCCGACTTTGCACCAAATTTTGCAAAACGAATGGGAAATCAAGCAGAATCACGCCACAATATCATTTGCATCTAAAGTGACACTTTTCAATATAATTTTTAACTCGATAAGTTTTGAAGTCAATCACTTTGGCCAAAACAATTTGAAAATAAGAAAACTATTGAAAAATTTCGTGAGGAAAATTATTTGGAGTATGCACAGATGAAAGCAAGAACGCGGTATGTTGTATTGTGGTTCTGCTTTTACCCCTAAACTTTTATAGACATTACATGAGATGTTCTGGCCCACTCAAATTAGTTTCTAAAACGCTTTTAACAAAATGTGCATGCAGCCACGTCATTCATAGCGCACTAAACACTTGTGCCTATTTAAATAACCGGACGAGTTTAAGCATAAGTTCCGAAATTTACTTGAAAATTTCAGGAGAACTATTTGCGTCGAGACAGGATGCCAAAACGTGCAACTCTGCAGCACTGTTCTGAAGCTTGCTTTCGATCCAATTCTTGTAGGAGTGCTGTTTCTCATGCCATTAATTTATATGTGCTTTCAAGTAAGAATTGAATTTGTTGTTTACGTTTTAGCCGCTTTTGGAGGCAGTATAACGTTTTCAGTTTCTTTCCAAATGCAGTAAGAGCATACATCTTCTGGTCAAGAATACGTTTACGGTTAGACATATGCCTCGCATTTTTGTTCAAAACTATATAGTCGGCAATAGGACCTGTTTGCACGTTTAATCATACGTGTAGCTAGAAGAGATCACAGAGGCCAAGATCCCTTCAAAATTTTATATCCGATTGAGAAATCAGGGTATTTTTAGTTATCAATGCTATAAAACGCTGGTGCCTTAAAAAAATCATCTATTGAAAGTCGGAAAATATCCTCCTCCAAAAAACGTCATGAAACAAATTTTATACTTTAGGCCTCCTTAAAATCTGTTTCTGGCTGGGCCACCGATTTCAACCACAAGCATTGGAATCAAGCAGGAAAACTTGCAATGAGCTTTTGCCTAGAACACAAATATAGATACTCGTGCTGGCATTGAACTTTCATTCTCTTGATTATTAGCCAGCGTTTTACACTCTGAGCTAACTTGCTGCAATCTAAAGACGTGTTTGCAAAAAATGTGTTTCATCCAGTTCAAAACCAGTTAATACTGGCTTACATAGTCGTGTCGCTAACATGTCACCGCGATAGAAATTATCGTTCAACCGTCACAAACAAATAGAATCGCTATCAGTTTAAATAGTAACATATATTTGCATTGCATCATCAGTCTCAATATGAGCATTGATTTGGTAGCTAGCTTACAAGCTCTTTACCTGAAAAAAAACAAAATTTCTAGATAACTAGGGATCAGCTAAAGAACTGTAACTCAGCGAGTTATCCAAGGCAAAAACAAGTCGCGTTTCTAGATTGACATTTGTAAAGGAAAAATGGTAAATATAATATGGGATAAGCGTGAACTGGATTTTCTTCGCTTCTGCAAATGTAGAATTTCAAAACAAGCTACAAGTTATATTTTGTTTAGATTAAAATAACAGATCAGCAAATTTTGTGAATGGCATAACGGTTGATTTGACTCTTGATATTTATATTTGGTGAATAAGGCATTAGTTATCCTTTGCTCTTAAGAAGACTAACTTTGTGTTTATCTGTTTTGCTGTAGCTATACAATCTTGAGTAAAAACTAAATAACTTTTTATTATGGAAGCTTTTTTCACCTGGAAAAAATCCTTCGGCAGAAACTGATGATCTTTTTTAAGAATTTGAATTGCCGGTTGAATCACTCCTTCTTCAAAATCAGTTCCTAAATTCAGTTTTGACGATGATATTACTTTAACTGATTTGACATCGGACCCCAGCAAACCCTATGTGGCTTTGCTTGATGTTAAGTCACGTCGATCATCGCAAAAATATTTACGCTTAATTATACCTTGTTCTCAGATCGCTGAAGCTGCCCTCATGATACTTTCTTTCCGCATATTCAATATCCTAAAAAGCCGAAATAAAATGAACAGTGAAACCTCCGATGAATCTGATGATAAAAATTATTCAGACGTGGATACCTTCGGTAAATTTTCTTAGAAAAATTTAAGCTAAAATTTGAAAATTTAGCCACAAGGAGACGCGATAGATCAAGAATCTTTATTACTGCCCGCTTGATTT
The DNA here is from genome assembly GCA_963675345.1 of Trididemnum clinides. NCBI lineage: Eukaryota > Metazoa > Chordata > Ascidiacea > Aplousobranchia > Didemnidae > Trididemnum > Trididemnum clinides. The sequence goes on from OY776286.1 coordinate 29,423,561, forward strand.
CTAGTTTCTTGGCCGTTTGTCGGCAATATGTTCGAGACTGCGCGTATCATCCTCAATAGTCGAACGGTCATTCGTTCAAATCTTACGATTACTGCGATTTGTTAAGCCTTCGGAAAAGTGCTTTACGAGGACTCTTTTACTTGGCGGTTTCTAAAGAGCAGAAAATTATTGAGGGTGACACCAAAGCAATTCAAACAGAACGTTGCAACGTAAAAACTCGGAAGAGCTTCACACTCGTTTTATCTGCTTTGGCCCCGAAATACAGGGAAAAGGCCATGCCTTTCCTGAATGATGTGTTGACTCCGATCACCCGACTGGCCTGACACTACATTTTGAAGAAAAAATTTTTCTCTACATGTACCGCTGCATATTTGGTGACTACGATTTTAGACAGTGGTAGAGACCCACTGACCCATTTTTTTTCTGTTGATTTCCCTCTCAAACTGTGGATTTCATAAACTATGCTCATAACATTTTCCTACCAACAAATTAAGACTTGGTGTTATTGCAAACAGCAATTACTTTCATCAACTTTTATGCGTTCATTTAACTAAGTACATGGAAACACAAATTCAAGTGGCTGAAGTGATTGATGTAACTACAGGAATTAAGCTATGAAGTAATTGAAATACTACTTACAACTTTTTTGTAATGATGCAGATCCACAGAAACACACACATACGCACAGGGGCAAAATTGCGCTTTATATTATAGATTTGGTTGGCACCTTTCTCGCTGTCCTCTGAGTCTGGAGGATAAAAATGCAATAAAGAAACAATTCGTAAAAGTGGCCTTTGTATGTAAGGCAGTGATCAACGTTAACATCGAATGAGGTATCGACACAATGAAAGAATTATTTTATTTGAAAGCGAGCTTAATTCATGAGTGTAAAATGTTCAAAGGAGTTTTAGAAGTCCCAGCACTAAGCTTACTCCGTTCAAGTGTTGCTCGCTATGTAGGCTAGGCTACAAGTGGAATAAGCCTCCGTCGCTGCAGAGATGGTCGCCTCTGACAACACAAGACTTGGCATTTGGTTGTATGTAAGCTTGTATTAGTTGCGTCACAAACGGGAATCGGAGGCTTTTCCCCAGTGAAACTATTTTGGGGGCCTCATTCCAGCATGTAATGCAAAAAACATCTTTATTCGTGAATCTTGATAGTTACTTTGTGAAATTTTGAAAATTATTTATTTAAGCGTGGGGGCTCATGCTCTGTTTGTAAACCTTTAATCGAACCGAGTCACAACAGCCGGTAGACTGCTGGGTCCCACCATTTGTTGGCCACATAAAGGAGAAGGAATCCCGTTAGGTGCCTTACCCAAGAGCACAACAATCGAACTTACTGGTATTTTTCCACACTTTCTCTTTGAGCGCCAAACGAAGAAGCTCTGAATACCGTTTTTTTGAATTTTACCATAGCTCGACAGGATAAGCGAATCTAGGTCTAGGTACTGCGAAGCAGATGATCTAACCACTGCAGCGTTGCGGCTCTGGGCCGAGTGTCACAAAATCTAGATATGCTTCCAGTCTTGGCTTTCCATATTCAAACAACCAAATGCTCCACACTCGTATATTTTGTATTTAAACATTTGATATTCATTTTTCGGGTCAAGGAAAAGCAATTTCTCAAAATCTTCTTGATAAGAAACATTGCTTTACTTCGCAACAGATATTGCAAATCTCACAAACAAGTTAGAAATAAACAATCATGTAAATACTAAGCAGTAGATTAGCAACAAGGGTCCTCGGTTCTTGAGATCAAATAGTATGAATTAAATTTGTTTTGTGACGTTGTCTAGTCGAAGAGCCCCTCTAACTGCTACAATATTACAATTAATTGATCAACGCCAGCTGCGTTCTTGCAGCCTTGGAACAGCACTTTTTGGTAATATCTTTTCTTTGGCAAATTGTGTTAAAAGGAGTAGATTTATCGAACGCAATAACAAACATTTCAAGCCATGGCGTTGCGTTGGTTTTGCAGGCTCAGTGTGGAAGCAAAAAATCCCATTGCATTTCCAATCAAGCAAATCATAAATATAGCAGGCATTTTTTGTTTGTTGGGTATATTGATATTATAAACAAATAGAGTTGTTCTTCCGACAATTTATTGTTAAAACTTGACGTTTTCCTCGCTTTAGTAACCGGAGAGCTTCCTTAGAAAACAGTGGATGTTGTCTCTATCTGTTTATGATATCAAATTATAAATGTCGGTGCTATAATTCTGTGTTTAGACACAGTTATAATTTTGTCTTTCTTGGTCAAAAATGGCTGCTCTTTTTAAGTGACTGTCCTAGGACCTCCTTAAGTGATCTTCCTGCTGATGATCGTACACCTCTTGCTACATCCGTGATTTTAAAGAAGAAGATAAAGCTTAAAAATTCCAAAACGAGTCTGGACGATTAATTATGCTTAACACCGGCGCGATGGCGTAGTGGTTAGAGCGTCCGCTTCGTAGTCGGTAGACCTGGGGTTCAATAGCCTTGTCGAGTCATACCTACAGACTTCAAAAAATGGTATTCACAGCTTCTCTGCTTGGCGCTCGGCATTTAGGGGGAGGTTGTGGAGAACAAGCCGGCAAGTTCGCTTGTTCTGTCCTTGGACAAGGCACTTAACGGGACGCCTCCGCCTTTATGTGGAAGACAGGTGGCCAGGCCTGGAGAGGGATGGACTCCGCATGGCGTCTTGGCCAACAACCAGAACAAATTGTACCGATTATAGGTCATCTGCAGCGCCCCAACGGAAACCGCCACGGGACAAAAACAAGCCAGGTCGCTGCCCTACGAATCTGAAAAAAATGTCTCAAGCCTGCATGCATCATCAATGACATCTCTAAGGAGTGAGGTATAACAAGGGTGGGTTTCCACTTCTCTGCATGCCTCTCCCTCTTTTCCAAAAAATAACTTTATCTTTATAAAAACGTTTTGGAGAGAGATCCGAAAAAATTAACTTTAAAAATGAGTGAAGACTTTAAAGCTTTTTAGCTTGTATGACCAACTCAAACTTCTTGGAAAGATTAAAATTATGTAACAATTTACTTGGAACATAAAAATGGCGTTTTTGCTCACAATATTTATGAAATAATCCGCGCAAATATTTTGATGAACTTCTGCTTCATCTTTTTGCCGAATTTTCCATGTGTAAATAGTGCAAGGCTGCCTATGATCTAAACTCTAACCAACGTCGCAGTATGAGCTTTGGCCGCAGGGTGCGAAAGCAAATAATGCCCTTCCATTTCATACAAAGCAAAGCATAAATATTGCTGCTATGATGCGATCACCTGACACAGCTAAAATTTCATTTCTGTCAGTAAATGTGGCTACCCTTTTCAAATAGCCTCTTTGTGTGAGCAGCACACATTGAACATCCCTTGCTAGGCCATTCGCTGCAACAGCATTGGAAGCTTAGAAGCAAATATCGGCAAACAGGCTGATCAGTTGTGGCTCTTTTCTCATTGACTGTTGCTGAGGGAAGCAAATTCGATTTATTTTGAAAGCAATATTAATTTTGAAGGAACCATGATTCATTTTTCCAGTATAGCGATTACACTTCAACACTTTTTTAGCATTACAATTCAGGACCCTATGTCTAATGCTTTTGTGGCCGAAGGATGAAAAATAAATCCCAGCAGCTCATTCTTTCTGCAACGTGACGCAATTTATTTCATTGTGTGTGATTAAAAGTTGAGCTCTCAGAGCGTTACGTTGTATGCCGCACAGCCGAACGAAACCGGCGTTTGCATTAAAGCTCACGTTTCGGGTTTAAGCTACGCTTTGCGCCAACCATAATGACACGTATGGGTGATTTAAGGATTGTGAGGTCATTTATTGCGTTTCCCAAACGCTTTTCAGGAGTTCGATAAGTTAAATTAGTTCTCATCTTTAACATTAACCCTCAGTCAGAAAGTTTCTACAAATATGCCTATTATGTAGAGGTTGTTCTGAAAGACAATATCAAGATTTACGGAAACTAAGAACCTTATTTTTTTTTTCTAAATGACTTCGCAAACGAGTGTTTAATTTAAGTCATACGAAGTACACTGTGCTACAGTATCTCGAAATATGTTGTCTCTCATCGATCAGCGGACTGGCATAGTGACACTGCTTAACCAGAATATCATAAACAGACGATTAAATGGCACCCACCAATAGCAGACCGCCTTGTTGGTTGTTGGACTACCAGTCTGCAATTGGTATTCAAAGCTAGTTCAAAAGAATCTGCCACTTTTCCCTGGTCTGGTTTGTAATATAAATCTGACTACCTTCATCGTGCCTTAATATCGACGCGAGAAACGCGAAGGTTAAAAAACAACAACTGCTACAATATATCCTGTCGTCGTTTTTAGATCACAAGATGAAACAACTGGAAGAGGAGAGCAAGAATTTACTTGACGAAAACGAAAAAAAACATTTTGATTCCGACAAAGTTGAAAAAGATGCGACTTTCGCGAATGGAAAGTCTAAAACATTTCACATCGAAGGTTCAAAGAATGCTGATAACGAAACAGTAGTCTGATAACTAACTTTTTCAAGCAATGTTTGTCTTTTTTACGCTATGCTAAAAGTGGGACCAGGACCAAATTCAAAAAATCGGTCTCGCATGGTAACTATAGCGCTAGAGATGCTGTTCAAATACTTTTTAAAAACAATGTTAGCTCATTTGGTTAGATTACCACATAATCTCATTTCGGAGAAATTGCAACGTTATTTCGATGATGGCAATTTTGACTTAACTTGCTACTCACGTGCGTAAAGACGTTGGCAGGAAAGCTGTGGCCTCCCCTAAAATTAAAAAAATTAAAACAGCCTACGCTCTTTTGTGGAAAGTAACTTATTGTAACGGAAAACAACTTACAGTGGCCTACATTCACTTACAACTTCCAGGGGGTAAGAGCTTTCGATATTAGCGCGTTTAGAATATTCTGTTTGAAAAAGATTTTTACAGCCGACGTGTTGTTGATCAAAGGCTCAATTTTGCGATTGTTTAATTATTACATGGAGAGAATGAATAATTTTTCAATTACTGTGAGCCTATAGCAGATATTACGCTATGATAATCCAATCGACCTACTTTTTCAAGGCAAGATGTTTCTTATGCGTGTGGTCATCGCTTGATAAGCTGATTACAGAGATGGCATAAATATTAAATTAATTTTTGGACAAGGAACATTGAAAAGTTTATAATACACGCAAAGAAACTGATCAAGAAACTAAGAGTGAGCTAAGTAATACAGAGGCAAGAGCTACAGCTAGGAATTTTTCGAGACAGATAATTTCAATTCAGATACTGAATCTAATTTTCTAGTTGTTTGCGATAGGTCTAGCAATGCTAAAAACACTCCGTAAAATGTAATTTTAAACCAAGTTTTCGCAAAATAGGAACGGCATTGACCTATTTTTAAACAGGAATGACTGCGCTAAGCTTTCTCAAGTCGAAAGCTTGTGATTTTAACAAACCGTTAAAATCACATCAAAATTACAACTAAAAGCTAATATAACAGAATAACGAAGACCCTTTGCATGGCTTGAGAAGTATTCTCCTTATTTGGCTTACTCAAAATGTAAGAGAGGAGTATAGTGTTTGTATTGTGGTATGTATTCCCAACCAATTCGACTTGTCTTTCAAGGAGCATTTGCTGTTTGAACTTTTATCAGATACCGACATTTTTATGACATGGCTAATGCCCATCTACAAACTCAATGGCAAAAAGACGCTGCTGAAGATGCAAGAAAATTTATAGGCCTCTGCATTAAACCAGAGGAAAACTTTTGCAGCCAAAATAACTCTAACAACAGTATTAGAAATGAATCCAATCGCAAAAAATTATGCTCAATTCTAAAAGGAACTTTTTGCTGCGGCATGAGCAGCATTGCGCATTGCTGTCAGAAGAAACGAGGCCATAAATCTAGTCAATCTTTACGCATTTAGAGCTGAAGCAGGTGACCACGATTTACAACAACACCTAGAAACTGCTCCCAAAAATGCTCGCTACACATCTCTCCAGACTCAAAGCGAACTAATGGAGTTCAGCGCCGATGCTTAAAGAAAAGAAATTGTTTTACAAGTTGAAGTATCAATTGATGGAGTTTCCTCAATTGCCCTTGAGGCTGCAGATTTAAGTGAAGCTGTACAGTTGTTAATTGGGATCCGCCATGCGAATGATTCGGAAGACGCTATTGCCGTTCGCAAACAGTTTCTTGGATTTTCTGCATTAAATCCAGAAATCCAGAAACTATAAGCTAGGGAGTTTTGAAAACATTTGAGGAATATGGGCTAGACATAAGAAAGGTGATAGACCAAGGTTTTTATGGTTGTTCTACAATAGCTGGGGAAAACAGTGGTGTACGAAAGCGAATGAGAGATTTATAGCCAAAAGCATAGGCTACTTTACAAGTTGCACGGCCCACCGGTTAAATTTGGTGATAAATGATCAAAACAAAGTCATAGAAATACGCAGCGCTGTTGTGATTAAGTCGATTATTGCATATTTTCGAGAAAGTTTTGTTCGATGGCTACTTGTGTCCTTTGTTCCTCTTTTACGCGAAACAAGAAAGAGCGGAAAATACAAAAGCATTCGATTGTTTTTTGAAAATTTCTTCGCTATTTCTGTCGAGCTGGAAGAACTTGTCCAAGACAGAATCCACAGCTCTGATTCACGACAAAGCCTATCAGCTTTTTAATACGATTAATAGCTTCAGCTTTTTGTTTGCTTGACCATTATTGCAAAGAATTCGGTAATGTTTGAACCCATGGCAAAAACTCTGCAAGCAACTATTGCCGACGTTTACAGCGCACGAAAACAAATTTATGTTTTTTAACTTCAACCATCAGCATGCGTAGAGAAAAGGCAGAAGAGGTCATTCGTAATGACATTTCTTCTAAAGTGGCAGAAATGTCAACTGAATTACACTAGAACTCCGCATTCCCTGATCCACCTCCAGACAAAGCTACCGAACAAATATTGAGACTACAAATTTTGAAGATTATTTAAACAAGCCGTTTTTGTTCCATATTTGAATTCAATTTTGACGTCGTTACGAATTCGATTTGACAATTCAAACTTTAAACCGAAATGTTTATTGATACTGCATCCCATTCGTTCAGTTGCTTTGTCGACAAAAAGCTTTAAAGCAGAAGTCTCACAAATCGACAATATTTATTATTTTGATAATTTGCCTTTAAAGCTCAAACGCGGGGCGATACGTGGAAGAATGCCAAACGACATTGCATTCAAAGTGACATTAGAAGAACTTGTAATGCATTACTCTCGATTTTTTCCTGCTATTCGATTTGCTCTGCTATCAGCTGTGACGTTGCCAGCTAACACTTGTACGTTAGAGGGTTTTGTCCGCTGTGACTTTGCGCCGAATAAAACGTAATTGCGAACCTCTATGAGCGAAAACCTCACGGTCGGTTTTTGAATAATCAGCGTGCGCCGCAAGAAATTTCGAGCAAATAAGGAGAATTTCATAAATCAAGATATAGATAAATTCGCATTCTGACCTACAGTAGGAGACTCGTACTATTATTTCCCACAGGCTTCTAAATTTTTGTAACGTGCTGCTGCCAGTTCCTAGTGACAATAAAGTACACAATTGTTTGTTTTTTTGCAATTTTTTAAAACCATTAAATTGTACGATTTGCGTAAGCTAGGTTGTTGTGAGTTGTTCTTCGTTTAAAAAAAGATTAGGAAGTTTTTTTATGCAGAGGATTTTGAATGTGTACTAAGTTCTCAGATAAAATATTGAACTGCTGTTAAATGCTTTGTTTAACCTCAGAGGATGTATTCGGGAGGGAGATGGTGTCTAGGATCACATCCCTTTCTGCCATTAAATCTAGCCAACTAAATTTGTTTTGCTCCAGTAGAATAATCATATCGGTACTTTTTCATTTGGGTTTCCACTAACAGTGAGATGAGTTGAAATATTTATTTCAAGGCTTAAAGATATTGTTTTTCTTGTTGCCACACTTTTTTGTCTCTGGTTTAATTCTAGTAGTTACACTCTTATCCGAAAATATACATGCTATTGTGAAAAACAATTACGCGGGTAAAGAAAACAAAGATTTGAGTTCAGTTAACACATAGGCCTGCGTTACATTTTAAAATGCCGTATGACTTGCAGCCATGGGCGTACGACGAAATTTATTCAGGGGACAGGAGCGAAAATGACTTTTCGCGAATTTCACGAGACAGTCGCGGAGAAGATTTTTTTGGGAGATCAATATTCTCAGTTTTATATCAGATATGTTTGACGTCATTACTAGCATAGTGGCTGAAAATGACATTTAACATTTGTCTGAGAGGGGCGAGCATAGGAGCCCTCTTCGTACGCCACTGCTTGCAGCTGTTCAATGTGCATGTAGCGCGATTTAAGCTAGGCAGTGACATGGTTGGATATTTTGTTTTGATAGAGGAGGAACCGATGCTGAATACCAATAAAAAATTACTCGCAACACCTTAACTTCTCTTACCTTAGTTCAGTTTCCTTTGAGGAACAGAAGTACTCTTAATTTCAAGAAATTTTGTGAGCAATTATGCTGCTTTCTCCCATCTTTCTAAATAAGCTACTTCTTTCAATTCTCATTATCCTAAAAACACAACTTTGTGTTAAAACAGACGGTGTTGCTTTCTTTAATAGTAACCCGTCGTTGTTATTTTTTGCTTACATAATGATTTTTCAGTTTATCGCTTGTACAACTAGGTTACATTTGAAAGTTGTAGTTTTAATATAGCTTTGAAAAAAGCTGTTTGAGCCATAAGCTTTTCGTGACGCTCTCATTCACTGGCAATATCGCGTCAAAAGGCAAGATCTAGAGCAACGTTTCTTAACCTGGGGTGCTGAAATCAATTTCCGGGGGTGCTGGGGAAAGTCACATATATGGCGGTCAAAGGTAAAAGGAATTCGTTTCTACAAACGTATTTTTACCACATATTTTAAAATTTAATACCGCGTTAAACTTTGACCGGTTTTTCACTTGTGTTGTAGCATAGTGATAAAAATCACTTGATTTGTACGAGCGGTTCATGCTTCAATATAAAATGAGAATCACAAGCTTTGCATATTATTAATGCTAACGTTCGGTGGTGTATAAAATTTTTAACTTCGATGTGTTTGTCTGATTGTTTATCTGTTAATTTGCATGATTCTACAATGCTGAAAAAACGCAAATGCAATGACGAATATGTCAGGTATGGCTTCATTGCACTCCTGGATGATTGTGGAGGACCAGACCAAGCACAATGCATGATCTGCCATTTCATTTTGTGCGACTCTAATTTGAAGCCTGCTAGACTCAAAGCGCACCAGGCGAAACATCCAGCATCAAGACATGAACAGAATTTCCAGGCTCTGCAGGTTAAAAGAGCTAGCTATGACCAAAGGGGTACACTACCCCACCTGGATGCAACGTAACGCAAAAGCCACTTCTAAGAGCTTCCTACGAGGTGGCATACCAGTGCGTCCAAGTGAAGGCTGCGCATTCAGCCAAGAAAACCGCATAAAGCCATGCGCTATTCGAATGGTAGAACTGGTCTTGGGAACAGAGGCAGCCAAGAAGATGAAAGACGTACCTCTTTCCAATGATGTCATTGCAGATGGAATTGGACATGTGCTGTGACATCTTAGATCAGATTGTTCAGGAGATTAAAGATAGTCCCATCCGCCTTATTAACAAATGGACAAATCAACAGATGTTTCCAACATGAGCCAGCTGATTAAATATGCTTGGTACATCAAGGTGATGATATTAAAGGCGAATTCCTCTTCTGTAAGCCATTACAAACAACGACGAAGGCAGATGATGCATTGCGCCTTGGGCCGATTTTTTTGAGAAGCATCAGATAAAATAAGAGAAGTTAAGGTCAGTATGTACAGATGGTGCCCCGGCCATGATCGAAAAGAATTCTGGTTTTGCTGCTCTGTTAAAGACGAAGGTACCAGGTATCATAGTCATTGCCGCCAGTAGTATATAATATGATTTTTGACCCGGATTTTGCGGAGCGCTTTGCGGAGCGCCACGTCATTTCCGAACGTGACTCCAGAACGTGGTGATACGTCATTGAACGTGCGGCTACGTCATTTCCAAACGTGTTGATACATGAACTTGTAACAACTTGTAAACAAATGGTAACACAAAGACAACGTGTACTTGTAACAACTTGAAATCAAATGTCAATACAACTTAAAACAAATGTCAAGACATCTTAAACAAATGTCAATACAAAACAAATGTGAATTCAACTTGAAAAGAAATGTTTATAACAGCTTGTAGATACAACGTGTAACAACTTGTAAATTACATCTTGAAAACAAATGTCAATACAAGTTAAAACAAATGTCAATACAAAAACAAATGTGAATACAACTTGAAAAGAAATGTTTATAGCAGCTTGTAAATACATGACAACTTGAAATTGATTTGCTGTTTATAGCAGCTTGTAAATACATGACAACTTGAAATTGATTTGTTATAGGCACCCTCACTTCAGAATACCCCCACTTCAAAAGTTCTCCAATTAATTTCGCTTTTCAACTCGTTAACGATCTTTTGCCTTATTGTAAACACAGCTATTGTAAAGCGGAAATACTAACTTTTAGATCGTGACTGCAGCCTTTGATAGTAAATTACCAACAATTTCCTTTCGAAGCTTAAGCATTAATCGCGCGTTACCATTCACTTCGTGAAATTGCTTATAAAACCTCTTATCGATTTGATTCTCTAGAATGTTGTTTCTTTACTCTTCTATTGGGGGTATTTTCCTTGTTATATTTCTGCAGTTGGTTGGAATTAATTTACATCTATTTAAGTAGAACTAGGTAGGTAATGGGTTCAGTCTTTTTGTCAATAATTTTGTGACCACACATAGCTCTCATCATAACTCTCTCCATAAAATTGTGTTATCATTTTCTTTTAAACACCATACCTCACTTAAAACACTGCTGTTGACATTGTAAAATCGAAAAGATTTATCTTTAATTGTGTGCAAATCATAAAACATTCATCTCAAATTTACATTCATTTTCATAAAACGAATCTAAATTGTATCCTATCATCACACTGTTCAAAGATTTTTCCGAAATTTAGCAACTTTCAAACTTATTAATACGAAATTTCTTAGTTTTCAAAGTCTCCTCAACTCCGCTACATAGCAATAAGCACAACTTTTAGCAATTTTGTAGGACATTAACATTAAATTCATGGTTTTACAGCGTCCTTAGCTCATCTACATAGCAATAAGCACAACTTTAGCGTTTTTGTAGGACATTACCATAAAATTCAGGATTTTACAGTTTACCTAGCTCCCCTACATAGCAATAAGCACAATTTTTAGCAATTTTGTAGAACATTAACATGAAATTCATGGTTTTACAGCGTCCTTAACTCCCCTACATAGCAATAAGCACAGCTTTTAACATTTTTGTAGGACATTAACATGAAATTCATGGTTTTACAGCGTCCTTAGCTCATCTACATAACAATAAGCACAGCTTTTAACATTTTTGTAGGACATTACCATAAAATTCAGGGATTCACAGTTTACCTAGCTCCCCTACATACCAATAAACACAACTTTTAGCATTATTCGTGGGACATTAACATGAAATTCATGGTTTTACAGCGTCCTTAACTCCCCTACATAGCAATAAGCACAACTTTTAACATTTTTGTAGGACATTACCATAAAATTCATGGTTTTACAGTGTCCTTAGCTCATCTACATAGCAATAAGCACAACTTTTGACCTTATTCGTGGGACATTAACATAAAATTCAGGGTTTTCAACATTTATGTTTATTACAGCTAGTCGTTAGTTTTAGAGGAAAATAGCCAACAGTTTTCTAGATTATCAGGTTTGTGGGAGAAAAATCACAGACAGTGACGTTGTGAGTTTGGTGGAAGAAACAATATTAAATTTGACACAATTTCAAACTTTTATCGTTACTTTTTAGATTAAAATTTCGGTAGCTTGACCAGACTTTTGGGTAAAATGTAGATTTGTTTCACATGTGACAGTGAGGTAGTTACATTTTTATGTTTGTTTCACACTTTCTTGGAAGAAAATTTTAGATTGACCAGACTTTTGAGTGAAATGTAGAGTTGCTTGACATATGACAGTGAGGTAGTTGAAGTACAACGGTGGAAACCTTTTGAAAAGATCACAACAAAGAAGCTTGTTCAAATTCAGCATCACTACTAAATATTATCAACCAAGAAGATTGAACTTTGCTGTGTTTGGAGACTACTTCAAACTTTTACTTGTAATCATTCACCATCCATCTAATTTACAATATCTTTTCATGCAACTAAAAACAATTATGACGCTGGTTTAAGTAAAAACTCTCAAATTTCTCCACCAACATTAAATTTTTCTAAATCAGCTAAGCTTACTATCAACAAAAATCTGATGCAAGCGGAAACATCAACATCACGTCAGCAAATCTTTAACCAATCACAATCGATGTAGAACTTCAAAAATGGTTTTCTATCAACAAAAATATGACGCCAGCGGAAGCATAGACCGTACGGAGATGATTACGTTTTTAAAGTTATAAACATTCTTACCTCTTATTTGACCAATCACGAACCAGCGGGTGTTTTGATTTGCACTACATCACAAGTTTTCATTACACAATTGTTGGAAAGAACAAGGCAGGTCTAGACAAGAATAGTGATTTTTATTCTTTCTTTGTTAACATTTCTCTATAAAAGTCGTACGGTTTTGCAAGAAAATTAGAAGAAGAACAATGGAAAGCTGCGACGAGACACACACTTCAATAGCTGACGACTATGAAGAGCGAGCAGAAAACGTTACAACGAGCCATCCCCACTCTTCATGCTACGACGGGTTGATGGAGCAAACAGCGTTGTTGAGGCGTGCAAGAAAACATCCAGAAGAAGCAAGAAAAATACGAAAAATCTTCCTCGACATTGACAAAGAGGGAAAATCAATACCTGCAGACGGTGAGATGTTGAGAAAAGGCGTGCTGACTGTCTCAAGAGGAAAAGCTCTCTTTTCAACCGATCAGCTTATTCAAGTGTGTATACATATGTTTGAGGGTCTACCGTTTGTGGCATTCAAAGGCACAACAGACGCCCGGCCTTATGTGGTGGTCATTTTCTCAGCTGACTGTCAATACGGTGATGTCTGTGAAGTGAAAACAAGATTGGAGATTTTCAAAAAAGAGGCAGCTGTAGAAAACTTTCTTATCAGATTTAAAGTGGAATCTATCTTTTCACCCGAGAAATATTTTCAACATCTACAAGATCGATCATCCGGATTCATCATTAGAAACGAAAACTATGGTATCAGCAAGGAGCTAGCCGCTCTTGTGAAAACCTTGAAAGAGGTGAAACACACTGCCGGAAAGAAAAAACGATCTAGTAGTCTGCCTAGAAGTGCTGAACTTTATCAAAAGAAGAGAAAACCCTCTCCACTTAATATAAATGTGTGATTTTTAGCGCATGTAACCGTCTTTAGATTTGAGTAAAATTTGTTTAAAATGTTGTGTCCTTCTTTCGAATCTGAAGAAACGCGAATCTTAACCTTCTCAGACAATTGGCCTCACCGAGTCGATAATTTAAGTCCTGAACGAATGGCTAAAGCTGGATTTTTGTACAGAGGCAGTGACGATCGAGCATTTTGTTTTTATTGTGGTGTATCTATTTATCAGTGGGCGGACACGGACATCCCAGAAATTGAACATGCGAAATACTGGTCCGCGTGTGCGTATCTAGAGAAAACGTTTGGAACCGGTTTCATTAACCAACACAGTAACTTCCGCAATCCAGAAGAGGAGTTTTTGTCGGGAACGAGATTCGGGTTTGCTACCCCTGAAGAAGCAGCAGATCCAACACTTGCGAGAAACCCTCCAGTAGAAAATGAAGAACCGAGCATAACCCCCCTAACTGAAGCAAAAGAATGTGATACATCTCAAGAACTTGTATGCAAAGTGTGCTTCGATGCTCGAATTAATGCTTTAACGATGCCTTGTGGACATTGCTTTGGATGTCTGAACTGCTCGGCTAAGCTTTATTCAAAGGAATGCCCCATCTGTCGCGTGACTATTTTGGATGTAAATCGTATTTATATTGTTTAATAAAACACTTGATTGTATTCAATTCTGTTTATTACACGTAAAACAGTTACAATTTCAGCAAATTCTGAATAAAGCGCTCAACGGTTTTATCATTTACACTAACATTATCGGAAAAATGAGTCAATATCTCAGATAGAGAGCAACCACGCGAGCGAAATAAGATGTAGTACACGGTATAATGTCCACAGACTTCAGATATCAAACTCTGTAGAGTCTTCGAGTTGTAGGTCCAGGATGAGGAGTGTGAATCTAAAAATCTGTCAAACCATAAACAATTGGATGTAGACCATAGCTATCAAAAACTCAGCAGATCTTGGATTGTTGAAGAGCATAGCAACCCAGTGTTCTCCAGGAGCAGTGCTCGGTGTTAACAACATAACTCCCAGGATACTCCACAGTAGGTAGCTGATCTTTAGGATAAACACCCTTAAAAATCTTTTTGCACAGGAGTCATTCCTCTCAATCTGTAGTGTATCCATCAGTCAACACGTTTCTATTAGTCGGTCAATCAACCAATTCTGCATGAACTACGACATTGCTTCGGTTGGAGGAGTGTTAAAGGCTAGACAAATGATTTTCATCAACTCCAGATGCGCACAAGAAGCCCCAGATCTGGCGCAAGAATTCAAAACATGACAAGAAAAACTCACCGCCAACAGACATAAAATTTCATCGTCTCCGCAAAATTAGGTAGAAATCTGTACAGTAGGTTTTATTTTTCCAATCACAATACCTATTTGGGACACTTCAATGCTGCAGTCATCACCACACTCAAACAAAATAAGTGCCCAGACCCGGGTTTGAACCGGGGACCTTTAGATCTTCAGTCTAACGCTCTTCCAACTGAGCTATCTAGGTAGTAATGGCCAGTACGGGGCTCGAACCCGCGACATTAACACGACACTGTAACCGACTGAGCTAACTGACCACTTGTTGAAATCCCAGAAATTTCTCTATTAAGTGAAGCAACTGTCTTTGATGTTATGCGTCTGTAGGAAATAATGATTTTCTTGAAAAAGTATTACAGATTTATCTAGTTACAGTGCTTCCCAACAAACCTCCACTTTCAAAATCACAATTTCCTTTCTTACCTACTTATACTTCTTGAGGGGTCGCTGATAGTTATTGCTTTAGGCCCTGTATCAGTTCTGATGTGTTAAAGATATTCATGAAAACCGTAAGTTCTAGATCTGCAACAGTTTATAAGGGTAATTGATAAAATTATATTTTCTTCCTCCTGGACAACATGGAATGAAATATTTTACGCTTATGACAAAGACCTATGTATATTAATTTTTAAAAGTTTTCAAATCTGATTCTGGCTCCAACATTTGGAGATTATTCAAAGCTTGCGAGCATGTCGAGTGCAACATGTAAAGACAGCAAAAGAAAAAGAGACTGTAAAAATATTGGTAACGCTGAGCGAAGATTAAATAACTTGACAAATGTTTGGAAATATGTAGTTTTTGCTTCACCACATTCAACTTTTACGTCAATACACTTGAATTCGTACCAAAATATAAGTTTCATTGGTTGAAAATGCAGTGGGAGACTAACATTTCTTTCAGATTTATTCACTTGTTAAATTCTCACCAAATATTGAACACGTTGAGACAATTTATTTGTTTGACACCCTTGTGAAGACCACTAAACAACCTTGTGTGCATTCAAGGTACAGTATTTTTCAATTTTAAGTTATCAATCACAACTATTATTTCTGAGCTAAATCAAAAATGGTGAATGAGTGGCGTAATGTTTTGCATTATTTTTGCACTATGTTAATTCTTTGCTGTATGTTTATTCTATCCTATAAGGTTTTTAAACTTAAATTTTCTTACCTCACCACATATCTCTGTACATAACAGCAAATCAATTCTAATATTTGTAACTGTCAACACTACATAATCACTGAAACGAAACAACACCAATTGTTTGTCAGATTTTGATTACCTTACAAGTTATTTTATGCAACAAAAAAATCAAACTTATGACGATTGAAATCTATAGATAGGTGGTGGGTTCGGTGTACCAGCTGCAAACATAAACTTGTATCGCCACTACATGTAATTTCAAAGACCACCTGTTTCCAATCTACATCTAAATCGTTCTATCGCTACTCCTCTTCTCCTATTTTGTCTTATTTGCAGTACAAATTTCTAGTGATTGTCTCTAACATATTACTGCATAACACCCAGTTTGTGTATGAGAAAACTTCCAGGTTTACAATTCGTGGTCATTAATCTAAGAGTAATAACTTTACCTTGACAGATATTGTTCTCAGAGCTGAGAAAGTAACTTTTCACTAAACTTTTTGAGATCATACTACAAATTTGATTGGGTTTATCACATAATGTTCGCATTGGTCAAGGTTTATGCAGCATAGAGATGGGTCTGAACAATTGCATCTTATTTGCTAATACTTTAAACTGCAAGCAACTTTAATAAATAATAAACATTTCAAATTTCAAACGTTTTCAAGAATTAAAATCTGTAAATGTAATAATTTCAAATAATAAAGATATACAGTGAGTTCAAAAAATAGGTACGGTTCAAAATATCTACGTATTTTCCATCACTTTTTCACAATAAGTCGGTACCTTTCAAAATATCTACGTATTTTCCATCACTTTTTCACAATAAGTCGATACCGTTCAAAATATCTACGTATTTTTTCATCATTTTTTTCACAATAAGTCGGTACTTTTCAAAAAAATCCACAGATCTTCCATCATTTTTTTCACAAAGGATGTGGTTCTCATTTCTCATATACATAACTGACATGTCATACTTCAAAAAATCCACGTATTACTTTGGAATATCAAGTTCGTTGGATAGTCTCTTCATTCATCTTTGGCATCTTTCTCCACATCAGTGATTTCATCTTCTGTTTGGTTGGTCTTCCACCTCTTGGTCTGTCAAACAAGCTACCAGTCTCCAATAACTTGGTACTCCAAGCCTTGATTATGCGATGTTCTGGTGGTTCGACATCAAATTGCACACGCAGTCTGTCTCTAACAAGCTTCATGGCGTGTCTAGTTTGCTCACTTGCAATAAAAAATGAAGCGGCGTGAACTCTATATTCAACCGTGTAGTCACTTGAATCAATCATCTTTATTGAATAAACTACAAAGTATGACATGTCAGTTATGTATATGAGAAATGAGAACCACATCCTTTGTGAAAAAAATGATGGAAGATCTGTGGATTTTTTTGAAAAGTACCGACTTATTGTGAAAAAGTGATGGAAAATACGTAGATATTTTGAACCGTACCTATTTTTTGAACTCACTGTATATCTTTATTATTTGAAATTATTACATTTACAGATTTTAATTCTTGAAAACGTTTGAAATTTGAAATGTTTATTATTTATTAAAGTTGCTTGCAGTTTAAAGTATTAGCAAATAAGATGCAATTGTTCAGACCCATCTCTATGCTGCATAAACCTTGACCAATGCGAACATTATGTGATAAACCCAATCAAATTTGTAGTATGATCTCAAAAAGTTTAGTGAAAAGTTACTTTCTCAGCTCTGAGAACAATATCTGTCAAGGTAAAGTTATTACTCTTAGATTAATGACCACGAATTGTAAACCTGGAAGTTTTCTCATACACAAACTGGGTGTTATGCAGTAATATGTTAGAGACAATCACTAGAAATTTGTACTGCAAATAAGACAAAATAGGAGAAGAGGAGTAGCGATAGAACGATTTAGATGTAGATTGGAAACAGGTGGTCTTTGAAATTACATGTAGTGGCGATACAAGTTTATGTTTGCAGCTGGTACACCGAACCCACCACCTATCTATAGATTTCAATCGTCATAAGTTTGATTTTTTTGTTGCATAAAATAACTTGTAAGGTAATCAAAATCTGACAAACAATTGGTGTTGTTTCGTTTCAGTGATTATGTAGTGTTGACAGTTACAAATATTAGAATTGATTTGCTGTTATGTACAGAGATATGTGGTGAGGTAAGAAAATTTAAGTTTAAAAACCTTATAGGATAGAATAAACATACAGCAAAGAATTAACATAGTGCAAAAATAATGCAAAACATTACGCCACTCATTCACCATTTTTGATTTAGCTCAGAAATAATAGTTGTGATTGATAACTTAAAATTGAAAAATACTGTACCTTGAATGCACACAAGGTTGTTTAGTGGTCTTCACAAGGGTGTCAAACAAATAAATTGTCTCAACGTGTTCAATATTTGGTGAGAATTTAACAAGTGAATAAATCTGAAAGAAATGTTAGTCTCCCACTGCATTTTCAACCAATGAAACTTATATTTTGGTACGAATTCAAGTGTATTGACGTAAAAGTTGAATGTGGTGAAGCAAAAACTACATATTTCCAAACATTTGTCAAGTTATTTAATCTTCGCTCAGCGTTACCAATATTTTTACAGTCTCTTTTTCTTTTGCTGTCTTTACATGTTGCACTCGACATGCTCGCAAGCTTTGAATAATCTCCAAATGTTGGAGCCAGAATCAGATTTGAAAACTTTTAAAAATTAATATACATAGGTCTTTGTCATAAGCGTAAAATATTTCATTCCATGTTGTCCAGGAGGAAGAAAATATAATTTTATCAATTACCCTTATAAACTGTTGCAGATCTAGAACTTACGGTTTTCATGAATATCTTTAACACATCAGAACTGATACAGGGCCTAAAGCAATAACTATCAGCGACCCCTCAAGAAGTATAAGTAGGTAAGAAAGGAAATTGTGATTTTGAAAGTGGAGGTTTGTTGGGAAGCACTGTAACTAGATAAATCTGTAATACTTTTTCAAGAAAATCATTATTTCCTACAGACGCATAACATCAAAGACAGTTGCTTCACTTAATAGAGAAATTTCTGGGATTTCAACAAGTGGTCAGTTAGCTCAGTCGGTTACAGTGTCGTGTTAATGTCGCGGGTTCGAGCCCCGTACTGGCCATTACTACCTAGATAGCTCAGTTGGAAGAGCGTTAGACTGAAGATCTAAAGGTCCCCGGTTCAAACCCGGGTCTGGGCACTTATTTTGTTTGAGTGTGGTGATGACTGCAGCATTGAAGTGTCCCAAATAGGTATTGTGATTGGAAAAATAAAACCTACTGTACAGATTTCTACCTAATTTTGCGGAGACGATGAAATTTTATGTCTGTTGGCGGTGAGTTTTTCTTGTCATGTTTTGAATTCTTGCGCCAGATCTGGGGCTTCTTGTGCGCATCTGGAGTTGATGAAAATCATTTGTCTAGCCTTTAACACTCCTCCAACCGAAGCAATGTCGTAGTTCATGCAGAATTGGTTGATTGACCGACTAATAGAAACGTGTTGACTGATGGATACACTACAGATTGAGAGGAATGACTCCTGTGCAAAAAGATTTTTAAGGGTGTTTATCCTAAAGATCAGCTACCTACTGTGGAGTATCCTGGGAGTTATGTTGTTAACACCGAGCACTGCTCCTGGAGAACACTGGGTTGCTATGCTCTTCAACAATCCAAGATCTGCTGAGTTTTTGATAGCTATGGTCTACATCCAATTGTTTATGGTTTGACAGATTTTTAGATTCACACTCCTCATCCTGGACCTACAACTCGAAGACTCTACAGAGTTTGATATCTGAAGTCTGTGGACATTATACCGTGTACTACATCTTATTTCGCTCGCGTGGTTGCTCTCTATCTGAGATATTGACTCATTTTTCCGATAATGTTAGTGTAAATGATAAAACCGTTGAGCGCTTTATTCAGAATTTGCTGAAATTGTAACTGTTTTACGTGTAATAAACAGAATTGAATACAATCAAGTGTTTTATTAAACAATATAAATACGATTTACATCCAAAATAGTCACGCGACAGATGGGGCATTCCTTTGAATAAAGCTTAGCCGAGCAGTTCAGACATCCAAAGCAATGTCCACAAGGCATCGTTAAAGCATTAATTCGAGCATCGAAGCACACTTTGCATACAAGTTCTTGAGATGTATCACATTCTTTTGCTTCAGTTAGGGGGGTTATGCTCGGTTCTTCATTTTCTACTGGAGGGTTTCTCGCAAGTGTTGGATCTGCTGCTTCTTCAGGGGTAGCAAACCCGAATCTCGTTCCCGACAAAAACTCCTCTTCTGGATTGCGGAAGTTACTGTGTTGGTTAATGAAACCGGTTCCAAACGTTTTCTCTAGATACGCACACGCGGACCAGTATTTCGCATGTTCAATTTCTGGGATGTCCGTGTCCGCCCACTGATAAATAGATACACCACAATAAAAACAAAATGCTCGATCGTCACTGCCTCTGTACAAAAATCCAGCTTTAGCCATTCGTTCAGGACTTAAATTATCGACTCGGTGAGGCCAATTGTCTGAGAAGGTTAAGATTCGCGTTTCTTCAGATTCGAAAGAAGGACACAACATTTTAAACAAATTTTACTCAAATCTAAAGACGGTTACATGCGCTAAAAATCACACATTTATATTAAGTGGAGAGGGTTTTCTCTTCTTTTGATAAAGTTCAGCACTTCTAGGCAGACTACTAGATCGTTTTTTCTTTCCGGCAGTGTGTTTCACCTCTTTCAAGGTTTTCACAAGAGCGGCTAGCTCCTTGCTGATACCATAGTTTTCGTTTCTAATGATGAATCCGGATGATCGATCTTGTAGATGTTGAAAATATTTCTCGGGTGAAAAGATAGATTCCACTTTAAATCTGATAAGAAAGTTTTCTACAGCTGCCTCTTTTTTGAAAATCTCCAATCTTGTTTTCACTTCACAGACATCACCGTATTGACAGTCAGCTGAGAAAATGACCACCACATAAGGCCGGGCGTCTGTTGTGCCTTTGAATGCCACAAACGGTAGACCCTCAAACATATGTATACACACTTGAATAAGCTGATCGGTTGAAAAGAGAGCTTTTCCTCTTGAGACAGTCAGCACGCCTTTTCTCAACATCTCACCGTCTGCAGGTATTGATTTTCCCTCTTTGTCAATGTCGAGGAAGATTTTTCGTATTTTTCTTGCTTCTTCTGGATGTTTTCTTGCACGCCTCAACAACGCTGTTTGCTCCATCAACCCATCGTAGCATGAAGAGTGGGGATGGCTCGTTGTAACGTTTTCTGCTCGCTCTTCATAGTCGTCAGCTATTGAAGTGTGTGTCTCGTCGCAGCTTTCCATTGTTCTTCTTCTAATTTTCTTGCAAAACCGTACGACTTTTATAGAGAAATGTTAACAAAGAAAGAATAAAAATCACTATTCTTGTCTAGACCTGCCTTGTTCTTTCCAACAATTGTGTAATGAAAACTTGTGATGTAGTGCAAATCAAAACACCCGCTGGTTCGTGATTGGTCAAATAAGAGGTAAGAATGTTTATAACTTTAAAAACGTAATCATCTCCGTATGGTCTATGCTTCCGCTGGCGTCATATTTTTGTTGATAGAAAACCATTTTTGAAGTTCTACATCGATTGTGATTGGTTAAAGATTTGCTGACGTGATGTTGATGTTTCCGCTTGCATCAGATTTTTGTTGATAGTAAGCTTAGCTGATTTAGAAAAATTTAATGTTGGTGGAGAAATTTGAGAGTTTTTACTTAAACCAGCGTCATAATTGTTTTTAGTTGCATGAAAAGATATTGTAAATTAGATGGATGGTGAATGATTACAAGTAAAAGTTTGAAGTAGTCTCCAAACACAGCAAAGTTCAATCTTCTTGGTTGATAATATTTAGTAGTGATGCTGAATTTGAACAAGCTTCTTTGTTGTGATCTTTTCAAAAGGTTTCCACCGTTGTACTTCAACTACCTCACTGTCATATGTCAAGCAACTCTACATTTCACTCAAAAGTCTGGTCAATCTAAAATTTTCTTCCAAGAAAGTGTGAAACAAACATAAAAATGTAACTACCTCACTGTCACATGTGAAACAAATCTACATTTTACCCAAAAGTCTGGTCAAGCTACCGAAATTTTAATCTAAAAAGTAACGATAAAAGTTTGAAATTGTGTCAAATTTAATATTGTTTCTTCCACCAAACTCACAACGTCACTGTCTGTGATTTTTCTCCCACAAACCTGATAATCTAGAAAACTGTTGGCTATTTTCCTCTAAAACTAACGACTAGCTGTAATAAACATAAATGTTGAAAACCCTGAATTTTATGTTAATGTCCCACGAATAAGGTCAAAAGTTGTGCTTATTGCTATGTAGACGAGCTAAGGACACTGTAAAACCATGAATTTTATGGTAATGTCCTACAAAAATGTTAAAAGTTGTGCTTATTGCTATGTAGGGGAGTTAAGGACGCTGTAAAACCATGAATTTCATGTTAATATCCCACGAATAATGCTAAAAGTTGTGTTTATTGGTATGTAGGGGGGATCTAGGACAAGTGCCCGACTGACATGTGCCCGACGGCGACATGCCCGACGGACATTTTCCCGATGGACACCTAAACCTAAACCTAAACCTAACCCTAACCCTAACCCTAAACCCTAACCCTAGCCCTAACCCTGACACTAATCCTAACCCTAATCCTAACCCTAACCCTAATCCTAACCCTGACCCTATTTATTCGGGCATGCCGCCGTCGGGCACATGTCAGTCGGGCACTTGTCCTGATACCATGTAGGGATTAGGGGAGCTAGGTAAACTGTGAATCCCTGAATTTTATGGTAATGTCCTACAAAAATGTTAAAAGCTGTGCTTATTGCTATGTAGATGAGCTAAGGACGCTGTAAAACCATGAATTTCATGTTAATGTCCTACAAAATTGCTAAAAATTGTGCTTATTGCTATGCAGCGGAGCTAGGTAAACTGTAAAATCCTGAATTTTATGGTAATGTCCTACAAAAACGCTAAAGTTGTGCTTATTGCTATGTAGATGAGCTAAGGACGCTGTAAAACCATGAATTTAATGTTAATGTCCTACAAAATTGCTAAAAGTTGTGCTTATTGCTATGTAGCGGAGTTGAGGAGACTTTGAAAACTAAGAAATTTCGTATTAATAAGTTTGAAAGTTGCTAAATTTCGGAAAAATCTTTGAACAGTGTGATGATAGGATACAATTTAGATTCGTTTTATGAAAATGAATGTAAATTTGAGATGAATGTTTTATGATTTGCACACAATTAAAGATAAATCTTTTCGATTTTACGATGTCAACAGCAGTGTTTTAAGTGAGGTATGGTGTTTAAAAGAAAATGATAACACAATTTTATGGAGAGAGTTATGATGAGAGCTATGTGTGGTCACAAAATTATTGACAAAAAGACTGAACCCATTACCTACCTAGTTCTACTTAAATAGATGTAAATTAATTCCAACCAACTGCAGAAATATAACAAGGAAAATACCCCCAATAGAAGAGTAAAGAAACAACATTCTAGAGAATCAAATCGATAAGAGGTTTTATAAGCAATTTCACGAAGTGAATGGTAACGCGCGATTAATGCTTAAGCTTCGAAAGGAAATTGTTGGTAATTTACTATCAAAGGCTGCAGTCACGATCTAAAAGTTAGTATTTCCGCTTTACAATAGCTGTGTTTACAATAAGGCAAAAGATCGTTAACGAGTTGAAAAGCGAAATTAATTGGAGAACTTTTGAAGTGGGGGTATTCTGAAGTGAGGGTGCCTATAACAAATCAATTTCAAGTTGTCATGTATTTACAAGCTGCTATAAACAGCAAATCAATTTCAAGTTGTCATGTATTTACAAGCTGCTATAAACATTTCTTTTCAAGTTGTATTCACATTTGTTTTTGTATTGACATTTGTTTTAACTTGTATTGACATTTGTTTTCAAGATGTAATTTACAAGTTGTTACACGTTGTATCTACAAGCTGTTATAAACATTTCTTTTCAAGTTGAATTCACATTTGTTTTGTATTGACATTTGTTTAAGATGTCTTGACATTTGTTTTAAGTTGTATTGACATTTGATTTCAAGTTGTTACAAGTACACGTTGTCTTTGTGTTACCATTTGTTTACAAGTTGTTACACGTGTTTACAAGTTGTTACAAGTTCATGTATCAACACGTTTGGAAATGACGTAGCCGCACGTTCAATGACGTATCACCACGTTCTGGAGTCACGTTCGGAAATGACGTGGCGCTCCGCAAAGCGCTCCGCAAAATCCGGGTCAAAAATCATATTATATACTACTGCCGCCTAACCTGAAAGATGTTCTGTCTATCTGTGTGTAAGTTGTAAATTTCATTCGTGGTCGTCCTTTACACCACAAATTGTTCAAATTATTTTGTGAGAAAATGGGAAATGAACATCAAGTTCTTTTCTTTCACACAGAAGTGCGGTGGCTCTCTCGTGAGAAAATCTTGACTCGTATGGCAAAGCTCAAAGAAGAGATTACAATATTTCTTCGAGAATATTAGAGTAATTTTGTGGATAAATTCGAGGACGAAGTCTTTATCCTATCTCTGTCCTATCTTGCAGATATATTCAGTCATTTCAATGATATCAACACGTTCATGCAAGGCATGTATGCTAATCATATACTTTGCCCAGAGAAGATCAAAGCCTTCAAAAAGAAGCTCTCGCTCTGGAAGCGTTGAGTTCAAGGAGGAAGTTTAGAAAATTTTCCAATTATTGAAGAAAATTTGGGGATAAGAGAATCAGCCCAATGGTTTTAGAAAATATTGTTACTCATCTGCTGCACCTTGAAACCACCACGAAAAAGTACTTGCCCCATGATTTGACATTCTCAGAATGGATTTAGCTGCCCTTCTTGGCAGAAATAAGTGATGCTGACGGCCTGAAGGAGGAATTTATATATTTGCAAGAGAACCAGCGTTGCGAGACAAAATTCCGTGCATCATCTCTGTCTCATTTTTGGTGTGATCAGCTAGTTGCATATCCTGGACTGGCGAGGATAGCGCTGCAGATGACCACTCCATTCCCAACTACTTACCTGTGCAAGAAGGCATTCTCGACAATGCTGTTAATCAAGACAACTGTCCGGAACCGTCTTCATGGAGCCTGTTACATAGCATGAGTATGGCTCTAGCAAACACGATGCTACGATACGAAAAATTCGTTGCACATAACCAAGAACAAAAATCGCATTGATGAGTGTATTTTAAATTGCGTTTATCAATGAGCTTACCTTTGTTTTCTCATTGTTTTTGCCAATGCTATTGCCATAATTGCTGTTTTCGTTTTGAAGAATGGACCAAACATATGATCAAGACGTGCTGCACTTGTCTTTACTTTATCCTTATAAGTAACCAGGTGTTAGCCATTGGTAGGGGGTGCTGGACTGCTTAGGTCTGACCTAAAGGGGTGCTGAGGTAGAAAAAGGTTGCCGACCCCTGATCTAGAGTGAGTAAGTGATTTATTTGGTTCATTTGGACGTTAGGCAATCAAGACGAGCCAATGATAGCGCTAGTATTGTAAAGCGCGCCAAAGAAAGATTTCGCAATAACGAAAGTTAGAGAAAGCGCAGCAGGAGGCCAAATGCCGCGATTATCGAAAGAGTTTAAGACCGTAAACAAACTCTTTCTGTCTGCATAAAGCCGGGCGCTGGGTCTTGATATAAGCAGCCTCTAAGAGATTAAGGTGGAAAAAGCTGCGTGCTGTGGCGAGAATTGAAAACTGCTTGTTATCATAGTGCAGTTTAATGCACATTGATCATTTTCTAAAAGATGTTAACCAATGGCAGAGTCAAAATCCGATTTGGTGTCTTTTTGTTTGCACAATCTGTGTGGTTGAGATCGGTGTGGACGGGTCAATTGTTGTCTTAACCATTGCGGAACATGTTGCTTGATGCGATCCTGTAGCCGTTGAGATGCTCGCCCTAGCACTGACTATCACAGTGGCACTTATATTCATATATGACTGAACTTTTCTGAGCGGTAGGTAGAACATCTTTGCGGACCACAGGCAGCATGTGCTTTGACGTAAAGACCAAGCGGATGCTGACGGAACTATAGCAGTTTTCCACTATGGTTTGAACCATAGGAAACCATAGCACTTTCCACACGGCTTTCACGGAACCATAGCACTTTCCACGGCGGTAAGCGTCACGAAAAGCTTATGACTCAAACCAATTTTTTCAAAGCTATATTGACATTTTGTACCACCAACAAGGTTTTTGCGTACTTTCGCCTTCGGTACACTAAACAGCAAATAGCTCTTTTAAACAATGTGGTGAGAAGTAGAGGAAGAATCAAAACTCTAAAATTCTTTGCAATCTTTCTCAAGGCTTGCATATCTAAAAGAGTTGCCCCTAAAGTACATCGTGGCTCGTATCGAACGATCACGAGCCAGGCATAGCCCAGAGATGGAACGCGCTTTTTTTACCGGTTGAAAGCTAACAGAGCAATCAAGAAAACTATGAACAGTTTACCAATCACATTGGCGGGCGGCCCGCAAACTTCTAACATTCTTCGACACAATCAGATTCTGCAGATACCTGGCATTACTTGACGGAAGAACGGAGTCAAAATCCAAGAGCAAAAATGTGCGATTGCTTTTTTCACTCAAACGTGACCGTTTCGGGAATGCTTTCAGTGATACTACAAGGCATATGCAGAATCTCTCAGATTATGACTTATCTGACACTGAAAATTTCGTGCTGTCGCATGGTCTCAACTTTGGGTTGCCACCCAGGTATTTGTGCAAAGAAGAAATCTTCGTCGAATTGTGGGCACGGCTTTTACATCACAGTGCCAGTTCTGTTGAACAACGCACTGCTTTAAAAGCCGGACTCGCCGACCTTACGTTTGTTAAGACCAGGGACGCAGCCAGGGGAGCCACTGTGCCATGGCCCCCCTTTGGTTCCAGACAGAATTATGCACAAAACAAACAATTGCCTGAAAAATTTTTGGTAGCGTTGGGCTTCATGCCTGAAATTAACACAAGAGCTTCAAATTCTATATAGTTTTCCTGATATAAAGCAGAAATCACACGAGCAATTTTTTTGCAAAAGACTCTTGCAGCAATAGCCTATCGGTGTCAGACGAGGTGCACAATAAGTCTTGTGCAACATTGAGATCAATATTGGAAAACAACAAGTAGTTTGCTACGAGTGAAAGCGAGTTTTGTGCTTTCTGGAAAGATTTCAGAAATATTGTCTAGAATAGAGCATGTCTGTATTTTCCCCACAAGTTATTTACCAAACTATCTTGATGAGCCTAGATTCATAGTTGATGATTTAAATTTTCTAATTTTAGTCAAAATGCTTTGGACTGTAGTGTGTGAAGGAAACAAAACCATTGATTTGCTAAGAAGATATTTGACGTTCTCTCTGAAATGTTTTTTGGAAGACGATAAAGACTGCAATAAAATGTTTATCTGTAGCAGCAGAGATGCTGCATTCAGAGATAACACAAGTTGCGGTAACATTCTCTGGCTTGCAACGTACGCGAAATTCAAGTATGCGCAAGCAACATAAAAGACGGATTGGTGTTTTTTCTAATTCTGAAAAACGCTTTTCGCTACTGCATGCTCAAATTAATGGCAAATATCTTGATTGTTCGCATTCGAGTTTGAAGCACAATTGTTCCACAAAGTGGATTGAGGACCATAATGTTGTCTTTGTTTTCAAGGAGTTCTATGCGGCGGTTGTTAGTTATCTTAATCAACTGTCAGAATCAAGAGATGGAAAATTTCTAAGGGCTCTATTTTATGTGAAAGCGACAACAGCACCTGGGTTTTTAGTTTTAGTGATCAATGCTACGCTGAATCTTACCAAATCAGTTGTAAAGAAGCTACAGGGCATAAAGGAGCTATTTTAACTGCATTGGATGCTATAAGTATTACCAGTTACAAAGATGTTGTACATGCTTTTAGGGACAATAAAAAAATATTTGTTGGACTATTTAGACTTGCCGAAAGTCTCTACGGGGAATCCATACCCATGCCTCGAATCGTGAATCGGCAAGCCAATAGAGCAAATCTACTCATTTCGCCATTGCAGTTTTACAGGCGTTCTGTTTTTTTGCCTTTTATTGGCACAGCGCTTGAGCAACTCAGCGAAAGATTTTGCTCTGATCTAGTTGATTGCATAAAACTCAAATTTGTGATAATATTTGTTTGAGTAAAGCATTTGCTTCGGCTCCATCAGAGATGCTGTGAACTTCTATCTTCCTTTTCTGAATGACAGCACTGACAACACTGTGGAAGTTGAATTTGTGTAATGGCGTTTATATTGGCTGCGCCACAAAGGTGATTCTTTACCGTACAACGCTTCAGGCGCGTTGCTGTCTGCTAAAGAAATGAAAACGTATTCGTCTTTGGAAGTTCATTTTAAATATTGGCAACTCGTCAGGCTACTACAGCAACAAATGAGCGTTCGTTTAGTGCTCTGAAATATTTGAAAATCTATTTGCGGTGTACAATGAAAGAAGCTTGTCTAAATTGATTCGCATCGCTGTATGTTCAGCGTGACCTCAACATTAATTTTGAACGTGCGGTTGATGAATTTTTACGTAAAAATCGTAGGCTGAATTTCAAATAAGTTACATTTTGACACACAGCATCAGTAAAATATTTTTGGTTTGCTTATCACCACAACTAATAAGTTTGTACCAATAAATGTGTAGCATGCAGTTGCGTCAGTGCAAAATGTTTTTGTGTGCAATTGGGTTAAGCTTTTTTACGTTCTGTAAAAAACCGCACACACCCATCATCTCCTGGGGAGAAAAAGCCTCGATATCACTATAGCGACTAGATTCTGAGGGTTTTACCACTGCACCTGGGCTGTGTTTTTCAAAAAACTCTGGCCTCCCCCTTGAAAAAATCCTGCCTACGCCACTGGTTAAGACCATGCAAAATCTTAACATCGACCCTAATGTCTTCATGTACTCTTTTGATGTGTCCAGCTTGTTCACCAACGTTCCCCTTGATGAAACCATCAAAATCTGTTCAGATGCCCTTTACGACGATTCTGATTTACAACTAGTCATTCCAAGGGACGTATTTATTAAATTGATGAAGAGCGTTACATCCTCGGTTGAGTT
This sequence comes from Trididemnum clinides, assembly GCA_963675345.1. Lineage (NCBI taxonomy): Eukaryota > Metazoa > Chordata > Ascidiacea > Aplousobranchia > Didemnidae > Trididemnum > Trididemnum clinides. Next base: position 29,452,622 of record OY776286.1, read on the forward strand.
CAGCTTTGATAACACTATGTACAAGCAAACAGACGGAGTAGCTATGAGATTTCCACTTATACCGGCTTTGGCTAACATCTTTGTTGGATATTATGAGGAAAAGTTATTTTCTCAAATGTAGAAGCCTCCAATTTACTTTGGATACGTTGACGACACGTTTGCCATCTTCGATCATGAAGCTGAAACAGATGAATTCCTGACTAATCTTAACTGCCTTCATCCATTCCTTAAATTCACCTTTCAAAAAGAGAAAGGAAAATGTTTATCGTTTCTTGATATTTACGTCGAAAGAACAGATATTGGCTTTGAAACCAGTGTATACCGGAAGCTCACTTTCACTGACCAGTATTTGCGTTGGAAGTCCTTTAGTCCTTTCAAACGTAAAATAAGTCTAGTATCTACATCAGTGCATCGGGCCCTAATGATTTGCACCAAGCATAGACTCAACGAAGAAACAGAACGGATCAAGAAAATATTACTGGAACATGGCTATCCTAAAAACGTCATCAATACTCAGATCACCAAGAAAATTCGGCCCAGAAAAGTGCCCAAAGTACTTGAAGTCCCTTGGATAGGTAAACTCTCCACAAACTTAGAAAAAGAAGTTCAAACCACAGTGGAAAACTGCTATAGTTCCGTCAGCACCCGCTTGGTCTTTACGTCAAAGCACATGCTGCCTGTGGTCCGCAAAGATGTTCTACCTACCGCTCAGAAAAGTTTAGTCATATATGAATATAAGTGCCACTGTGATAGTCAGTGCTAGGGCGAGCATCTCAACGGCTACAGGATCGCATCAAGCAACATGTTCCGCAATGGTTAAGACAACAATTGACCCGTCCACACCGATCTCAACCACACAGATTGTGCAAACAAAAAGACACCAAATCGGATTTTGACTCTGCCATTGGTTAACATCTTTTAGAAAATGATCAATGTGCATTAAACTGCACTATGACAACAAGCAGTTTTCAATTCTCGCCACAGCACGCATCTTTTTCCACCTTAATCTCTTAGAGGCTGCTTATATCAAGACCCAGCGCCCGGCTTTATGCAGACAGAAAGAGTTTGTTTACGGTCTTAAACTCTTTCGATAATCGCGGCATTTGGCCTCCTGCTGCGCTTTCTCTAACTTTCGTTATTGCGAAATCTTTCTTTGGCGCGCTTTACAATACTAGCGCTATCATTGGCTCGTCTTGATTGCCTAACGTTCAAATTAACCAAATAAATCACTTACTCACTCTAGATCAGGGGTCGGCAACCTTTTGCTGACTGTGTGCCGACTTAAGTTTTGAAATCGTTCTGTGTGCCAACCTCATACATTTTAATACATTAATATACAATAAACCAGACATGGTCCATATACTTGTTCTACAACATATTTTATTTCACATACTAATGATACAATAATAAGTAAAGATTTTAAATCATTTAAAATAAATGAAGTAACAATTTTTTTTTAAGTTTAAATTATTTATGGGTGCCTTGCCCTTGCATGGTTTTAGTCAATTGCTCAATATCAGCAACATACTTTGTCACTTTGAGTTTCACACAATTGTCTGAATGTGCAGGTGTTAGGCGACTTCTTTGTGGATTTAGCACTGCTTTCATGTGAGAAAAAATTTATTCACAGGAATATGTTGAACCAAAAGCTGAAAGAAGAGCAAAAGCAATTTTCTTCAAACAGGTGTACGATCTTGGGAGGCAGTCCCGTAGCACTCCAACTTCGGGCCCCCCCCTCAAAGTAAGCGCAAGAGCCCCTGCGCACAGGTCATATCACTTTAGAGGTGTAAAATTGAAAAGCTGCATTAAGAAAATACACCACAATTTGTACATAAGTAAACAGGCTAATGTCAGAATAAAGCATGCCGATACCGAAGGTGCAAGTCATAAAAAATTCGGCACCGATGCCAGAGTTCAGTAGGACATTTATGCAGACACTGCGAAACGAAAGCAATGACACTGAAAAACATGAAAAAGTTATAAAAACACAGTATCATTTAAATAGTCTGGAGCGAACCTTTTTGTTCGCAAATGCTGTTATGACATTGTCATAATCAAGAGATCGGGCGCAGTCATTTTCGATTGACAACATGGCTAATCAAGATAGTCTACTGTCTGTCATAGACGTTCTATTAAAAGTTTTGATCAGTTTCAATTTGCTGAAGCTTCTTTCAGCGCTGGCAACAGTCACGGGGCAAGTTAGTAAGATTCGAAGTGCGATGTACACATTCGGATACAATTCAAATAAATGAGTCTTTAGAAGATAGTTCAGAAAGTCTTGAGCCGTATTGAGATTGCGTTTTTTTTGTAAAATTAAAACAAACCGCTGTAGCTCAGCACTCATTTCATCAGAATCAATGTCACCGAACTTTTTTTGGAACTCTTTACAGCAAGTAAGAAGAGCATTTTCTTGTTGCACAAGCAAAAGTTTGTCTCGTGTGTACAAAACCGAAAAGGCGGAAGAAGCCTCACGTAACAAATTAAAGCGCTCCTTTATTGACATAATAGCCTGGTCTACTAATGGATAGAAAAAGTTGCTTTTAAATTTCAGTTCAGGAGTAGCTCGTTGTTCCTCTTCACCTTGGTAATCAAACAATCTTCTTTTCTTTCCACTTCTTGACGGAGGAAAAGAAGGATCAATATCCAATTCCTGTGCTATTTCAACAGCAGATGTTGCGGCACTGTCATAACCCGTTGTGCGATAGTTTTGCAAAAACTTTTCAGTTGCCTGGATTTCCGTTTCCATTGTATGAAGGGAGACTCCATACGATTGAAGAATCTTGCTTGCTTTATTGACTTGGAATAGGATATCATACCAAATAAACACCGACAAAAGAAAACTCCATTTTGATAAATGAGCTATCAACGATTTTGTTTCTGAGGCAGCTCTTCCATCTTTTCTTTCTATGGAAATGGCTTCCAAGTCTTTCAGTGCCAGCAACACCTCTTTTAAATTGTATCGAAGAGGTTCGATGCATTTAATTCTGCTTTCCCAACGAGTATCAGATTGTGACTTTATGGACAGCTCCACATGTTTCTTCAAAATTTCCCAACGCTGAGCAGAGGAAGAAAACAGCACATACAACCTTGTAAGTACTCCAAAAAATGTCAATGCTTCCGTCGATGAATTAGCACTGTCAACAACAACTAAGTTAAGGGTATGGTTTGCACAGAGCACGTAAACAGCTTTGGGATTGATGTCTAGCATTCTTGCTTGGACCCCAGAATGTTTTCCTTTCATGTTAGCACCATTATCATATGACTGACCTCGACAATCAGACAATTCGAGTTGCAGTTCGGTCGCTTTTCTAAGAAAGCGTCCAACAAGCCTTTCCCAGTACTGTCACTTATTCTCAAGTAGCCAAAAAATGTTTCTTTAACAACAGCAGCTTCTTCATTACATAGTACATAACGGAGAATGACAGACATTTGTTCATGATGTGACATATCTGGAGTGCAGTCCAAAATTATAGAAAAATATTTTGCCAATTTCAATTGCTGTAAATTTTCTTTTTCAACATCTGTGGCTAGCAATTCAATTAGTTCATTTTGTATGGTAGGACTCAAATAGTGATCTTTAGTGTTTATATTCTTGATTCTGTCTTGAAGCTCTTTTAGGATCGGATCTCTTCTTGCCAAAAGCTCAAATATACCCAGAAAATTTCCATTGTGAGGAGATCCTAAGACTTCTTCAGATCCTCTAAAAGCAAGATTCCTTTCCGATAGAAACAAGGCAATGTCGATAAGTCTCTCTAAAACATTTCTCCAAAAACGTCTTTCATTGAGAAAAATATTCATCTCGCGTTTGTCGATAGTGGATGAATTTCTTATCCCTTCAGCTAGCAACATCCATTGACTGCAGCATTCTTGGTGGGAAATGCCGTTTTGATGGTCTTTCAGTTTTTTCGAAAAACCCTCCCATGTATTTATACCACTACAAAAGGGGCTTAGTGTTTTTCCAAATAGCTTACAACAAAAGCAAAAAACTTGATCTGATTCCCCAGAATAAACTAGCCACGACCGTGAAACACTTTCACCATTAGGTAACACACGTTTATAATGGTTGGAGGAAAAACGTCGCCTTGGAGTTGTGTTATTATATGGAAAATTCATTATTAGTTGATGTGGTCCACGCTTTACTATATCACATTGTTGAGCATCAGAAATACTTTCAGGCCATTTACATGGGTCATCAGGGATAGGGGTAAATTGAGATTCAGTTATTTTTGATATTGAAGGTTGCGTATTGGCAGGTAAATCACAACTTACATTTTCTGGAAATTCACAATCACTTTGATGCTGATCGTCATAGTCTTCTTTTTCTTGTACACTATAGTTTTCTTCATCCCTCTCGGTACTAGTGCCAGGTCTACTCTGCTCAGTAGTCTTGAAAAAATCTGTCATCTTGGGCAATTTCGCTACAGCATCTCGAGCAGTGGCTGCTTCTTTTCTCTTTTGAGCACCACTTTTTGAACGTTTCATTCTATACAATGTCAATAAAATACTTTATCTGCACTCTGCAGTGTATATATATTGTCCCGGTCTTTATAGCCAAACAGAATTCCAGACCATTCTATGATTGTTGCGTAACAACGGCATTGTTATGTCAATCGAATATTCAAGATTCTACCAGAAAATCAATCGAAATATTCTAGATTCTGCGAGATAAAATGACGTTGCATTCACTTATGATGTCACAAGCCAATTTCTTCCTACAGTTTAAATCGGTTGTAAACAAGTCTGCTGAACTGAAAATGGTCACGTAGCCAAAAAGCAATTTCAGACTAACTTGGGCCCCCAAAGTTGGCCTGGGCCCCCCCAATTGGGGGGTTTGGGGGGCGGCTGCTACGTCTCTGCAGCCAGCGAACATTGCTGTGTAACGAAAGGTCTCCATATTCACAATCAATTTCTTCAAGAAGAGACTTGAATTGCCTGTGAACCAGTGAAGAATGTGAAACAAGATAGTTGACTATCTTAACAACAGTTGTCAACACAGCGCCCAAATTCAGAGATGAAATCTTTGCACACAAGCTCTCCTGATGTATGATACAATGAAAATTTAACAGTTTGCGTCCGACATGATTTTCAAGAAGTTTTACAAATACTTTCTTGTTGCCAACCATTGCAGCAGCACCATCGGTTGTCACACAGAATAACTTGCTCAAGTCAATGTCATGTTTAGTAAAATAACTAATAAATGCATTCAAAATATCTTCTGCTTTAGTTGTATCACAAAGGGGTAATAAGCAACACAACTCTTCGTAAATTTGGTTATTTTCGATATATCGTGCAATTATGCCTAGGCGAGACAAATCATTTAAATCTGTGCTTTCATCAAGAGCAACACTAAATACTTGGGCTTGCTTTAATGCTAGGGTTACCATACGTCCCGCTTTTTTGATGGCAAATCCCGCTTTTTGCGTTACTGAATCAGAAGAGTTTCATCACAGTTGTTCAAATTTTGTTGTATGTCCGGCAGGAAACGATGACTTTTGGGGTGACCTCCAAAAAAAAAAAAAAAAAGGTCAAATCCCGTTTGGATGCATGATTTCGGCAGTTTTCGGTCTAAAAGTGACACAAAATGCACTGGTAAACAGGTGTTGACCTTTTTTTTTTTTTTGGAGATCACCCCTATTGCCTTTGTTTTTAAAACTCCGTCGATTCGCAGCAGAAACAGTCTACAAATCAATTTGAGCGTCCCGATTTTGTTATCGAAATAGTTGAATAGGCCCAAAATTTGGGCCTCGTGCAAAGTCGCCATCCGTTGTCCCGATTTTTGCTTTTACAAATATGGTAACCCTATTTAATCCAATTATTTGTTTAGTTGTTACATTTTCAGCTGAATCAGTTATGCGCCTCTCCACTGATCTTGAATAAACTGGAATTGCTGTAATTCGAGAGTCTATTATCTCCTTATTTGGTGAATCACCAAATAAAATTTCAGCACTTTTTAAAAAAGTTTCTTTGATGTATTCACCATCTGTAAAAGGTTTACCTTTCAAAGCCACACATTGAGCTATTTTGTAACTACATTCAGTAGCTTTATTCTTACTTCCAACTGCTTGGCTCAAAATACCAGTTTGTTTTTTAAAACTGGAATTGGCTTTTTCAATGGCTTCACTAATCTCTTCTGAGGTTTTAAATTTATATTGATGTTTAGTTTGAAAGTGTCTTTGTACACTAGATGAGCGGCACACAACACTTTCACAACAGAAAGCACAAACCGCTCGATCTTTTTGCTCTACAAATCCATATTCTTTTGTCCAGTTGTCTTGAAATGGTCGAAGATCAAGTTTCCTTTTTTTTGCAGCCATATTTTGAAATTCATATTCTGAAAATATAAATTAATCAGCAAACATCAATGCTGTAATTTATAAATAAAATATTTTTAAGAAAAACCAAAAGTGTTAAGAATGATATTAATATGCTTTATGAATTGTTTAAGAATGCGCTGATTCGGATCATCTGCATATTTATTTATATGATTATTGTTGATTAAAAGAAATCAATTTCGAATTTCCGATATTACATGCATGTATACACGTAATTATCAAAATATGCATAATATGAGCGAGTCCGTTTCATGGCAGCTATAAGCCATCGTAATCACATTTTTGTGTACATAAATGAATGTAGTTGCACTGCAATGCCGATCTGCAAATATCGATCGCTTTACTGTGCACATCTTATTTAGAACCGTAGGCCCAACTTACACGGACTTATCATTTTTTGTAGATCCAGAAACTATAATATACAGGGGATTTATTTTTTCAATAGGAACTATGTTATTCAAGTAGATCTATTCTAGGCCTAGCGGTATGCGGCCATTACTGGCATTAGATCAATCGATCCGTATATTTGCAGCACGTGGCCTGAAAGTTATAGATCTAGGCCTAAAAAATATTCACATTCTATAAATGTTTTCTAGTATGACTTTGCATAACGAATACTTTATCTGCTATTTTTCCAAAAACGTACCTTGTTCTGTTGTGGATAACGATACAGGAGCACTTGAAAAGTTCTACCAGCAGTGATTGCATTCAACTCATTCTAGATATACGCACGAACAGTGCAATAGGTTTCAAAACACTACTTGGCGTCATAGAAGGTTGTTTGTGCTAGGTGGCGTTAGTATCTAATATTGTGTACGAATTCAATCGGAACTACTGGGCTATTTTTTATAGACCGAGTAGCTCCGATTGGTGCAACTTCCGTGTGAATAATAAAAAACATTTTGTGCAACTTGGGAAGGCTCTGCGTGCCATTGGATATTGCTTGGCGTGCCAAGTGTGGCGCGCGTGCCGTAGGTTGCCGACCCCTGCTCTAGATCTTGCCTTTTGACGCGATATTGCCAGTGAATGAGAGCGTCACGAAAAGCTTATGGCTCAAACAGCTTTTTTCAAAGCTATATTAAAACTACAACTTTCAAATGTAACCTAGTTGTACAAGCGATAAACTGAAAAATCATTATGTAAGCAAAAAATAACAACGACGGGTTACTATTAAAGAAAGCAACACCGTCTGTTTTAACACAAAATTGTGTTTTTAGGATAATGGGAATTGAAAGAAGTAGCTTATTTAGAAAGATGGAAGAAAGCAGCATAATTGCTCACAAAATTTCTTGAAATTAAGAGTACTTCTGTTCCTCAAAGGAAACTGAACTAAGGTAAGAGAAGTTAAGGTGTTGGGAGTAATTTTTTATTGGTATTCAGCATCGGTTCCTCCTCTATCAAAACAAAATATTCAACCATGTCACTGCCTAGCTTAAATCGCGCTACATGCACATTGAACAGCTGCAAGCAGTGGCGTACGAAGAGGGCTCCTATGCTCGCCCCTCCCAGAAAAACGTTAAATGTCATTTTCAGCCACTATGCTAGTAATGACGTCAAACATATCTGATACAAAACTGAGAATATTGATCTCCCAAAAAAGAAATCTTCTCCGCGACTGTCTCGTAAAATTCGCGAAAAGTCATTTTCGCTCCCGTCCCCTGAATAAATTTCGTCGTACGCCCATGGCTGCAAGTCATACGGCAAAAAAGCAACTTGCAGAACCGGCCCCATTAGCGCCGAATCCTCTCGTATTGAAAATTTACTCAAGAGTTAAAAAAGAACTTTCTGAATTGCAAAAACAAAAACAGAGATGGCGTCTTTCCAAGGAGAAAGCTACTTTGGGGAACGCTCCACCTACCTGATCTTTCTTTCTACAATTTACTATAAGAAGAGAAAACACTAACATTACCGAGCTAATTGACAGCAATGGGAACGCTCAAGTCTCCCCTCAACAGATCATGAATATATGCCGGGATTTCTATGAAACATTATTCAAACAAAAATTTACAGATTACAGAACCCAAAAAATGTTTTTAAATAAAATTTCAAAAATACTTAAATCACTACAACAAACTGAACTCATTACTAAAATAAACCGAGAAGAGGTGGAAAGAGCTATTATAAATACAAAAATGGGGAAAACTCCAGGCCCAGATGGCCTAAGCATAGAGTTTTACAAGGAATTTTGGCATATAATCGGATCTGATCTTCTTGAAGTATATCAAAATTTATTTCAAACCGGAAAAATACCTTCGGATATGAAAAAAGGCTACATTTTTTTAGTTTACAAAAAAGGACCCAAAAACAAAATCGGTAACTATATACCATTATTGCTGCTGAATACGGATTTTAAAATCTTTGCTAAAGTTTTAACCCAATGTATTCGTCATTCACTGGGAGACCTGGTACAGAAATACCAATATGCACCACCGGGAGGCCGAACTTCAACGACCACCACCTTGCTACGAGACCTATATTTGGAAGCCAAATACAACGATTGGGAAAGATATTTCATCTTCCTTGATTTTCAAAAAGCCTTTGATTCAGTGGATCACAATTGGCAATACAAAGTTTTAAATGCAATGCAATTCCCACCATTGTTTATTAAAGAAATTGTTGAACTTAACACGAATGCCTTCTCATCGATCATCGTAAATGGTTTTATAACCCGCCCTCTCCTTTTGGCTAGAGGTGTGAGACAAGGAGACCCCTTAAGCCTTTTTCTGTTCCTTGTTGCGGTGGAACCACTAATTTCATACATAAATGATTCCCCCGAAATACAAGAAATTGAAATTGGTAAAAACCCGATAAAATGCCCAAGCTATGCCGATGATATGACCTTGACCTTAATTGGCAAATGTTCAGTTCAAAGAGCTTTTGAATATGTACAAATTTTTGAAAAAGCTTCAGGTTTATGATTGAATGAAGACAAGACACAAGGACTAACTACACAAACTAAATTGCATGCAGAGCTACCGCGCATTAACTGGAATAATCGAAATTTAAACATTTTAGGCACGATCATAGGAAATGCAAATCAAAAAGAAAAGTGGGAAAAATCACTCAGCGATCTAAAACAAGTTATCAGTTCACTAAACAGACCATATTTAATTTGGGAAGCCAAGTGTTTGCTAGTCAAGGCTAAGGTCATGCCAATCATCAACTACACGGCATCAACTTATCCCATTTCAAATCAAATCAACGAAAAGATTGTCTCACGAATTCTTGCCTTTATGGGAGGGCCACACAAAATTAACACGTTCCCTGGAGATCCTTCGAATGCCTAAAGATCTTGAAGAGTATAACATCACTAATATCACCATTCACGGTGACCTAACATATTAAAAAAATGGTTCTAAATATGTCAAAATAAGAACTCAGCACTTAGAACTAGATACCCAAGCTACCTTTATACAACATCAAATTGGACATACTTTATCAAATTTGTTTAACCTAAATCAACTGAATCATCTACCTTCTACCACATAAAACAATACCATCCCCATAATAAGGCATACATTAGATCTTCTCAAAAAGTATAACATTACGAAGAAAGAATTGGTATGCAGCAAAATTAAAAATATATATGTACGCATCATTAACGACTTATCCCTAGCGACCAGAGCAGTAACAAATAAAAGCAAGTGGAAAGCAGTTCACAATCCCATTTTCCCCAATTATTTAAAAACTTTTAATTACAAACTTGTTCATAATATTTTACCTTTCCAAACAAAATTTTGTAACTTCTCTTTAGACAAATCAAAATCCTTTTGAGTTTTTTGTAATAAAGGCCCAGACTCTGCATTTCACGTTTTCAAATCATGTGAAAATCTCATCATGATATGGCAATACCTTCACAGTTTAATAAGAAAAACCACTTCTATTGCCGTCCCAATAGTACAAGACCAATTATCCTTAAATTATTTAATACCTGCTTCCTTGTCCCAATCAGAGGCTGACGCGATAACCCTATTAATTACAATCACCAATCATAAAATCCGGAAGGCCAGAAACACAAAAATTCACCAAAATACTAAAATAAACGCCAGATCAATAGCTATACAAATCAAAAAAGCAATTCTACGACGTCATCGTTTAAAATCAAAAAAAATAGTTCAGCCTTACCGACCGATTCTCCAAAAACTTAGGGAAAATCTATAAAGTGTCATGTGATCCCTTGATCAACAATTGCATTTCAACATCTTGTATTTTAATGTACAATTTCGTATACTTACCGTTTTGTTCTTTTGTTTTGTAACAAAAGGTTACTTTTAATACTTGTTCCTCAATATAGTTGATACTTCATGATTTGAAATCACATATCGTTCCAAGTACTCATGCATTAAAATAGCACAACTAACTTTTCCGAGTTTAAAGTAGAAAGCGCTTGTTCGTGTACTTGCGCGAAAGAATTTCCTTACTTGTCACAATGAAATAACCAGCGACAACCGTTAACGAAATTTGAAATTTTGAAATAAATATTCCATTATTTTAATCAATGAACAGATATTCGCAACACACTTGTAATATGTTTTTTGTGCTGTTATGATTATTTAATTGTGCGTTTTTCCCTTTATTGTTTATTTTTGTCTTAACAAATAATAAAAAAGGATGGTCACATAAAGCTTATGGCTCAAACAGCTTTTTTTCAAAGCTATATTAAAATTCTGTACCACCAACAAGATATTTGAAAGTTGCCAACTTGATTCTTATTTACTTATACTTTTGGGCAGCATTTTAGGGAATAACAGCCAAACATTGAGCTGCTCGAGCGATGAGCGTTAATTTGAATAATGTGGTGGTTTTTAAAGGAAAAGACAGTTAACACAATGGATAGAGCATCTGGTTCGCAGTCAGTATACCAGGGGTTCATTTCCCTTGTCGAGTTATATCAAATGACTTTGAAAAACGGTATCCGCAGCTTCCTTCGTTGGCGCTCGGCATTTAGGGGAAGTTGTGGAGAACAAGCCGGCAAGTTCGCTTGCGTCCTTGGGTAAGGCACCACCTGTCTTTATGTGGAAGACAGGTGGCCCAGACACCACGAAAATGGCAACTCCCAAGCGAGTGCGGACGTCCCGTCCAAAATATAGCGATACAATTCGCTTTCTCGTGAATGGAGGATAAACATGGGACAATACGACATAACAACAATAACCACTATGGTTGATTCAAAAAAATCTCTGTATTGCATTTGCAGCAGACAAATTTATTTTTCAATTGTAATTAAGCCTACAACGTAAAAACGATTACCTTGGGATTTCCGACAGCTTTAATTTACCTGCTCGGAATGAAGTGCTGTAGGCTACTGGTGTTTCAAAAGTTCAACAAGTCATATCAATTACTGCACCGAGCACGTGATTAACTTGCGCAATGCGATTGTTGCAAAAACGCGTGCGAGCAATAGCAAGCTGACAGTTGATTAAGCTCATTGACGATGTGGTAGGGTTCTTGTACTGGGAGAATGGAAAATGTTTGGTGGTTAGAGAACATATGCAAAGTCGACTACCATTTCTAAAACTTTTTGTTTTACATAAAGAAACGTTTCGAAGCAAGCTGGCTAATCAAGAATTTAGGGTATTCAGAGCTCAGAAGTGATTTTTATTTTGTTTGTTGTATTTTAGTTCTTGAAAAAGTGCATTAGTGCCGCTAAAGATAGGAATACCGCTTGGAAGAGCGGAGGGAATCATTGCAAAGCTTTTGCACAATAATTTTGTCGGTTAGGTTTGAATATCGCCGCCAAAAAACGTTCATCAATCATTTAAAACACAGAATAATGCGAGTCTCGAAGCAGTTTTTTGCTTCGGGTAAGAGTCTATTTTTAAGAAGTTTGATTTTGGTGAAAAGGGGTTTGTTGAAGCAAAGCATTTCAGTGACAAAATCAAGTTTCTGCGTTTTCGGAGAGAAGAGAATAGGGTTTAAACATGACGACGGTCAAGAAAGTTCATTAAGCTTGTTTGATCTGCGCTTTGATAACCATATGGACTAAACCTACTCGTACCGCGAGGCCAATGCAATCCCAAATGGATCTGAATAAAATGCTAACTAAGCCTTCAGGTCTACTGATAACAAAAATCGAAACGTTTTGCTAGAGTCCTTTTACCGTAGTGTCCAACTCTTGTCAAGTTATTTTTCCATCCATTTAAGGCGTAGACTGCCATTAGAAAACGAGACGCGACAAAATAAGTTCAGTGTAAAAACTTGTGAGTTTCACACTCTAATCGAAGAAGAACCTTAGGGGTTGAAACTGGCGTTTGTGGAGCCTGCTAAGCTTGTTTACATTTTGGTTGCGATTTTGTACTTAAATAGTGACTTTGGGACAACTTTACGTTCAGCTGACTTTCATTCAATCACAAGTACCCAAGCACTCCGCAAAGTCATGACAATTTTGTATTTAATTATTCAATGCAAAAAAAGACTCTTTTACGAATATTTTTTTGCTTTTGCTTGCCGCTGGCCAGTGAAAGAAATTATTTGTGCTAGAAGTATTGGAAACCATCGCCGTGGGTTTGCCCACATATCGCTTTAAATAACTATCTTTTCCCATGATCACACGATAAAAATATAGAAATAGCCTTAATCAATTTTATTAGGTTTACTCGCATTTCTTTGAATTATGTTAAAATTGAATTGTTGATCTCTATGTTTATAAATTTTATATAACTTATCTAAGTCAGTTTGTATCGTTTTACGAGCTTATTTTCGAAATAGCACTCCACAAGCCCATTGTATGTTAAACAGAAACAATCCAAAATAATGGGAATGCTAACGCAGCAAAAGCGTAAAATTCGCATACAGAATTTGTTTTGCAAGTGTGCCAAAAATTGCCTATTTGTAAAGTTGGGAAATGGAACGGTGGATAGGGCACGGCTTTCTTGTGGCATATTTTTTTGTTTGCTGATTAAGCGACGAGCGGAGATGTATGAACTATCCGGACGTGAAAGCTCCTATGAAATATACGAGCAGCCGGAGCCGGTATCAAACAGGAAGTCCATACTTGGATCAGGTAGTAATTGGTGGTGTTGCCAGGAGGGGAAATTCATCCCCGATTTTTTGAAATTAGGGAAGTTTAAATGTTCATAGGAAAAAATTATTGAAGATTTTCCAACAAAATTTCAGGAAATTGGGAAAATTTTAAGTGTTGGAAAGTACGTTGGCTATAGAGAAAAAATTAAAATCCCACTGTTAGTACAGCAGCAGAAGGGATGAAAAAAGGGTGTTTTGACTGCAGAGGAGACTCACCATCGCCGTGCAAAAGTTCTTAAGACAGTAAGTGCTAATCTTACTGCTTTCATACTGTGGGCCTAATGCTGCTGTGCTAGGTTCAGTTGCATTCATTTATTGGTTAAAACAAATAAATGTAGCATACCATACTAAGTGACTGAATTAGCCCAAGTTTGTTAAATTATGGTTAGCTGAACAAAAAATATTTAGCAGTACTAACGTAATTATTGTAGGCCCACTACTGTACTGATGTAGTAGGTAGGACAATGTTTGACTGAGTCTTAAATCTTGTATGGCATGGTTTCTGATTGATCAAGGAATAAGTAGAAACAGCTACTTTGTTTTTGCAGCGTGCAAAGCAATACCACAGTACCACAGAGTTTCATTACTGAAGAAGCTAGAGTTACTTGTGTGGCATGAATTCTGATCAAACTGGCTGAAGGATAAGTAGGAATAGCTTACTCTACTTTGCCACTTACAAAGCAATGCCACAACTTTAGTTTCATTGCTAAGGAAGCTAGAGTCGCTGTAAAAAACTGGTCTGGCCTATTCTAATAATTCATTGCATTAAATGACTCTGCAATATGGGACTTTGCTAGCAACTTAGACTACTACAATGATTAATTTGACTGTTTGCACAAACAAGTTTTCTATGCTATTTTCTCTTTGTATAGTAATGTGCTTTATGATGCTTTTCCGCTGGTATAACCTAGTGGTTTCCCTTGCAATGGTGCAGTGATAATTGTGGTTGGTGGGAGCACACTGATTATATCCTATGATCCCTAAGAAAGCTAACAAAAGCATTTCTATGTATATTGTGTAACAATAATTATCACAGGTTTCAGAAATTTTGTACATGCTTAACCTTACTTGGTAATTCTATCTTCAATGCTAAACCCACCCCTAACCTTAAACAACTCTACTTTAATCCCAATCATAAACCCACAGGCTATTAAGTAGCTTTTTGTCCATGTTTTTGAATTCTTAAATCTAACCTAGCTCTTACCTACCCCCAACCCTAAATGTGATGGTGCTAATATGGCTAGTCTATGAAATAAGATCCTTTGACCAATACATACAGTCATTACCCAAGATTTTCTTGTTAAAAAAGTTGGACAAAATGTTTAACGAAATTGTCAGCAATTATGTGCTTGATCTCAGTTAAATAATTATGCAGATCATTGTTAGGGTTGTAAGTTAGCACATTTTGGTAGTATCCCATAGAAGACTACCATATATTTTGACGTATAGGACGACCCTTAAAGTAAAAAAAACCACCCTTAAAAATTGGGTGTTGTACAACTGATATAAAAGTCAGACCTTAAATTCTGCGTGTAGATTTTTTCATTTTACATAAAATAATCAGTATCATTTTGTTTGTAAATAAAAATTGGTTGCTCTAATTTTGTACCTTATCTTATCTGACAGTCATATTATATGCTGAAATATATGGTATATCAGAACCTTGCCATCAGACACTAATTATCAAGAAATGGAATTTTTGCATTGCAATGTACTGTAAACCCTTTATTTTGACAACCTCACTAATCGGACATTATTCACTGGAACAAAATTGGTCAAATTAATTGCAGTTGATTAGATTGTAGTACATGCTCATATTTGCTTCATGCAAGGGAAAGGTTGGGGTTAGTTGACCTCACAAAACAATTTCCTTAAGTAGTCATAGTCACAATTAAAAGCTTTGGAAATGTGTTGTTTAAAGTTATGTTTTAATTAAAGCCATGAAATTGGATAGTGGATACTTTTTGATATAGATAATCTTCATGTGTTATTTTACTGAGAATAAATTATTAAAGTACTATTACCATGCTATTTTACAGTATTATCAAACAAGATTTCATGTTAGTTCATGTTGTACAATTGCTTATAAATGAAAGCTTTAATGTAATACCAGTGATCATGCTAGAAGACAAAGGCCTTTGTTGTTAGCAAAAGCTCAATCTTATCATTCAATAATTTTCCACTGTAGTTCTCATTAGTGCATGTCTGTGATGTCCTGAATGTCTGCAATCTTTGATGATTATCCACTAGTTTTCAAAGTGCATTTTTATGATGTCCTGCAATACCTGCATGATTTAAGGTTAAGGCTAGCCTTTGCAGAGTTTGCTGGCAACATAAGACATTGTTGTGGGCATGTGGATAGACATGTACTATGTAGTAATAATTTTCCCCTTGTAATTTTTCACTCCTTGATTTTGTCATGAAAAGTGTAAAAAATTTTCACATAAATTTAACTAATTATGCAAAGCTGAACATTGCCTACCATTTTTCTGTATCATGATGTAAGCCACGGCTTGGATAGTAGATGATTTCAGTTGTTAACCTACATATGTGACGGTTGTACAATGTTTGCTACTGATTATAAATTTTCGGATGACTCAGATTATCAATTCATAGATGGAGTGGTTGTGTAATGGAGGCCTCCAATTGATTTTGGCGACCATAGAGCATCGTTTGATAGGGCAGGAAGCAATGGAATTTGAGACAACATTAGATGTATTATTTCTAATAAGGTGATAGGTATTGGGCATGAGGGTATAAGGCAATTAGATGTCAGGAATAGAAGAAAGCATGGGATGTCTGTTGCCCCATATGCATTAATTGCATTATGCCCATTACCTCTTGTTTGTGGCTCCCACAGCAATCATAACTGCAAATAAAAGGTCATTTTTTAAAATGGAACTGAAGGGCCCTACCACTAGTTGATCTCCAATGGCTCATTGTCCAAGAAAAAGGTCATTCTCTTTCTGGGTGTTAAAAATATAGTAACAGTACTATCAGTTTTACTGTCACTGTTGTCAGTTGACATTCAAGACTGATGTTATAATGTAAGAAACTTGTATGGTGATTTACGTTTTTGTGACAAGCACAACAAATGATTTGTGTATTACATTTTTGAGTGATCCTGGTCCCAAGTAGTCTTACCTGAATAAAATATATATATGCTAAAAAAATATTTTAAATTTATTCTGTTAGAACACTGTCAAAGAGTGAACTTTTAGTACGTAGCAAGTGAATTCTATAAAAATACACCAAATAGCAATTTTTGCTGCGTGGAGCAGTGGAGCATAGCCACAGTAAAAAGATCATTCTCGTTTTCACAAAATGTTGTGGAGAGATCTGCAAACGACTTATATCTAGCACTGTTCATTGTCAAGGTATTTGTTAGAGT
The DNA here is from genome assembly GCA_963675345.1 of Trididemnum clinides. Taxonomy (NCBI): domain Eukaryota; kingdom Metazoa; phylum Chordata; class Ascidiacea; order Aplousobranchia; family Didemnidae; genus Trididemnum; species Trididemnum clinides. The sequence goes on from OY776286.1 coordinate 29,469,368, forward strand.
GCTTAGTTCTCTTGCTGCTGGAAGTTGACTAAATAGAATTAGTTATATGTTTGCTTTTCAATGGAAACAGCACTTTTGCATATAAATTTGGCTTTGCTTGTCTTTAATAAACTTGGCTTTGTTTGTCCACAGAGCTTTTACAGCTGTCAAGTAGGTTCTGTTTCAGTACCGAAAACTTGCTTGTGTTTAGATGACTGTAAAGCAGCAGTGCCACTAATGCCCAATAGTGATAAGCTAAAGTTTGGTGTACATAACTTTTATATCTTAGGTAATTTGCCTAGAAAAACACTGCAAGATTTAGTGTTTACGTTAAGTGTGTCAGAAAACGTTGCTGTGTTATTTAAAAACTGTAAATGGTATTCTATAGAAAACAAGCGTTAATATAAAGTTTTAATGGGTTCAAAAAGATCGCCAAAAAATAAGCTATGCTCTACATTAATTGCACAAATCGACAGTTTATTTGTACCCTTATTAACTTTTCATCGCACATACTGTTATTTCAAACATCAAGTACACTTTTTACAATGAAACTTAGATTTTCTAGGCATAATGAAATTAGCTGTACAAAAACTAAATTTCAATGTTTAGCATTTTGTTTCGTAATCACTTGGCAAGTTAAAGTGTTTAAATATAAAAAAGATAGTAAGTGTTTAAATATAAAAAAGATAGTGATTCCAAGCACTAACTGGAATTGGTTAATTATTGCTATGCAAGTAACTTATTTCTTTCCCCTCAAAAGTGAAATTAACAACTTTTTGTCCGAGGATCGTATTGTATACGAGTGTTTGAGTGCTACTTTTATTTGTTCTGTGTACATATCTCAGCAATGAATCACTTTGCAGTTTCATTTGATGATAAGTTTCATTTTTATAATTTGAGGTAATTTTTTCAGTTCTTTCGGTTAAGGTGGTGGCTTTCTTTATATGCAACTACTTTTTACTGTGACAGAAAACCTTGGCAGCAGTCATTGCTATCGTGGTTGGCATAGTGCGTTTCCACCGTGTGCACTGCTGCGAGAATTTTTTATAGGACACAAATGAAGTCTAGGACTGTTATTCTTGTTATTGCTTTCAACTACGTATGATCAAAATTGATTTTATTATAGGCAGAAAACCATATTTAAATCAGTTTTACTTTGATCCCTCTCCAAAAATTTAGATAAAAATTTTAACCTTATCAAGACTTCCCCTCATTAAATTGTTTTTTTTTTGTTAAAATAAAGCAAAGAAATGCACTTTGTTATGGCATTATGGTCTTAGAAACGTAATGAAAAACAAGAATCTTAAACTGAATGTACTTTCAGCCTCTCCCCCAAAAAATTGTGCTCTTTTGTGTGTTGTTGCTTTAACTCTTTTGCTCCTGCTGTCATCAATTGATCTCGTGTTTTCAAAGTTTTCCTCAAATTTTTTCAAATTGAGTTGCCAATTACCGGTAGTTTATTGAAAAATGGATATGTGACTTTATTTCTCAACAGATTTCCATAAAATTTTCAAAAGATCACGCTTAATTCCTCACGCATCAGAAGATGTGAGATTTGTGCTCTAACTCTTGGATTTTCTAACCCAAAAAGAGTTAAAAAGACCAAGAGCCCTGTTGCAAACGACAAAAATTGCCAAATTCTCTGCAAAAGCCAACTACTTTAAAATCTAATTAAGATTAGATGTTTACCACAAAATCAAAGCCTTTATCATTAGCACAGTCTGAAAACTATTCGTTTGGGGCATCATTTGACAAAATGGTAAGCAATGATGATAAAATTTACCCATTTAAATTTTCAAATTTTTTAGGGGTCTCACAACCCCCTCAGACAAATTTGTATCGTAAGTAGAAAAAAAGAGATTTACTTTTTAAAAATATAATATGTTGCTAAATATCGGTCTCCTCTAAAAGCTTAGGAAATTTGTATGTGATATTTACTGATCAAAAATGTGTACGGTACATCATGTCGGTTCAAAACCCCTGAAAATTTTTTGACTTACTTTCACTAAATTAGAATTTTTAGAAAAACTACACCCTTTAGAAAACTTTCCACCACTTAAGTCGTCGTTTTGTATCAAGTTTCCAAGGAGACAGAAACTAAAGTTTAAAAGCTAGCAGAAGTTTGGCTTCTCTAAATCCAAGTATGCTGTATCTCCCTTGTTTCTCAACAAATGGGAGGAGTGTAAAAAAACTTCTGTTTCATTGTTAAAACTTCCGTTTCATTGTTAGTGACAACATACTCTATAAACTTGATATTTTCTGGATCTTAAAGAAATTCCCTTTTCAAAAATACTTTATGTTAGATGGTTTAGGCCAACCTTTAGCAGATAATGACTGATCATATTTTAGGTACTAAATTTAACTAAAAAAATTTGGTACCCGTCAGTACCAGTTAACAAAAAGGTCATGGGCCTCAGAAAGTTGCAAATTGTAGAAAACTTAGGCTTTTAGGTAAGTTTTGACTGATTTACCTTAAAGGCATATTTCCTAAGGATCATCTAGCGACCATTTCTAAAAAAATTGGTAGAAAATAGAATCTGTAGTAATCTTTTGAGGTCAACTTCAAAGACAACTCCGCACCTATTGGTAGGCTAATTTGCATATTCAAACAAAAAAATTTTTTTTTGTTTTTTTTATGTTTAAGAGATTTCAATGATATATTACACTTGATGTAGAAGTAAACAGATGAGTAATAATTTACAAACAAACTAGGGGTGTTTTATGATTAATTATGATTATGACAGTATTTCGCTCTGCCACCTTGCGGACATTTTTTTGGCAATGCAAGCGGGAGCAAAAGAGTTGGGAGCCATCATCAAAAATGACCAAAATAACTTTATACCGTTAACTTTGCATGAGAGCCATCATTGAAAATGCCCTTCCAACGTAAAAAAGAAAAAAGCATGCCCTTACTTCATGTTTATTAAGAGAAACGTTAATTGTAAAATAAAAGGTGGAATAGCGGCGTGCGCATTCGTTACATGCTTGCTGTTGCATTGCGATCAAGTGACGTTTACGCGGAGACGTGACGCTTAACTAGAAAAGTTTGATGCTCGAAACTAGAGAGAACCAGATGGAAGACGTGATTTTTGGTTATCCAGTCATATGCTACCAACTGTGTAGCAAAATTTGTAGTGCATTTTTTCCACACATGCTATTAAATGAAAGTTGTGTGTAATTGTACTACTTTCGACCTCTGTTTTGCATACAACTTTTGTCATAAAAAGCTGTTCTGAAGAGCCTTGGTGTATATAACTTTTTTTATATTTAGGTTTTTATAGTTGGTTTTAATAATGGCTGAAGAAAATCGTATTTATCGACTGCTCGATAATGCTCTCAAAGATCCTACTTTTTATTTACCTGAAAATACGAAATCTCGAGAAATTTTTGATACTTGCCTTAACCTGTTTCAACGTGATAACATTTGCACTGTAGTGAACAACCAGGATGGTTCATTGTGTGGCACATACCCTGGTCAACTCATCGTACCCTTACGTCAGAAAACAGGAGATGAAGAAACTGATGAAAAGTGTGATCAAGATGGCCACGATGAAGCGACTATTCGTAAAAATACAGCAGATTTGATCGCTAAAAGCAAATTGGCCAGAACCAGAGCTCGATTTCCTTTTCCATCTGTACTAATCGGAAACAAGTTCATCTGTCGATCCTCAACACTTTCAAGCTCTGTTGAAATGTACGCGCGACAAGGAATTTTATATTTAAATGGGGAATCAACACAAACTGAGCCTGAATCCCAACTGCAGAATGATCCAACGACGCAGTCGTCTGCTGACAATGGTGATAAAAATGGTGAATCAGCAGACGTGGTTCACTACAATATAGCAACCGCCAATGATGAGTCTATTTTGTCAAACTTGAAACTGCAGAAAAAGCTTTCAAGCAGCAGGCCTGTTAAACTCGATCCTAATGATTGGCTGTTGAATAAAGTACGAAAAACCGACATTGATTTACTGCATCAGCTTAAGGTGAATGTGATTTGTGATCTGATGGTTGAGAACAAGAAAGTGAAGTATGGCATGTATGTGACTTCGTCGGAAAAAGTTGACCGCTTCAATAGATACGATGCTTTTGATTTGGTCAGTATTCCTTATCCTGGTTGCGAGTTTTTTGCTGACTACTCGCGCAATCGTTACATCAGCTCTGGCCTTCATTTCAACTGGAATCAAACATTTATTGACGCAGAGTTGCAAGTTCCAGGAAGTGTTTCCGAAATTTCTGGAGTTGATTGGAAGGATTACAGAAAATGGGACATTGTTACCTTGACACAAAACTACATGAAGTTAATTTTAAAATATTTGATTTCCCCTCAAGCCTCTGGTTTACTGCTTCACTGCATTTCAGGCTGGGATAGAACGCCTCTATTTGTATCTTTGGTAAGGCTGTCATTGTGGGCAGATGGGCTAATCCATCAGTCTCTCGACGCTGAAGAAATGGTCTACCTAACTTTGGCTTATGATTGGCTTTTGTTCAGTCATCAGTTCACTGATCGAATTTACAATGAAGAAGAGATTTTGCATTTTTGCTTTCACTTCTTGACGCATATGTCATCAGAGGAGTACTCTTTACTACCAGATGTGGAGAATCACTCAACTAAAATTTTGTACTGTAACAAGAAGTATGAATCTGCTGTTTTTGATAATGCAAACGGTTCTTCATTGGAAAGAAAACTGGCTGAAGCGATGCATGAGGACTCGACTGAAAACAGACTTGATCTTTCCGACGAGTCAGTAAATGGCAAGCATCATTCCGAGAGTCCTTTTAATAAACCATCGAACACCACTGTTTTTTCCAGCGAGGATGGAAAACATCATCGCTTAGTAAATTCGTCCACTGATTGCCAAAATGGTTCATTTGGTACTCTGAAAGGTGGGACGGATGCAGAGCAGCCCAATAGTGACCATTCTTTTTCAGAAGTAGTTGAATCAAATGGTGAAAATAATTTCACTTGTTCGAAAGACGAAGGTCATTCGGAGGCTGCTTTTACTAGCATACCCGACCTTGAAAGATCGTTTAATTCTGTAGACCTTGACACTTCTAAATCCATTCCTTCTCCACGTTATTCTGTTCCAACCAGAGATGCAAACTCTTGCGCTTCAAGCAATGCTGTAAGCAATGGTGGTGCATCATTTACTGGCAGTGTTGAAGTGGTTGAAAATAACGATACTTTAAAATTGAACCTTGAAAAGCGAATTAACAAATTAAAAATGGCTCAGGATGAACTTATTCCCGCTTACTGTGCCGTGGTGCAAAAGCATAAACAGTTGCTGCAGGAACAAAGCCGTTTGTCTGCTTTCATGGGCAGTATAGGAACCATGCGAAATACTCTGGTTAAATTGGTAAAAGGAACTTAAAACAAACCTGATGTTGCTTCCATACAGTGTGCTCGTCTTAACGACTTGATATTACTACTGTGATTAATTAAGGGAGTTTAAAGAGGCCATTCGGATTTTGTTACTCAATAAGTCGTTTTTGTAACTGTGATTATTGTGAAGGCATCTGAAGCTTTTGTATCTTGTGAAACGTGTATTTGACCATCTGAGTATTTACTTTTATTTAATCAGTATTGAGAACGCTAATTGTCTATACGAACTCGAGCAGGTCCTATTTCCTTTTCGGGCAAAACGCCAATTAAGAGACCACTGTTTATTGTGCCCCAATATTTTCTAAGGGTTGTAGGTTTATATTTTCCGTCCCTTGTGTGATACTACCCTTGGCCTGCTCGTTTATTACCATGATTTTTTTTGGATTCTTTGCCCCACAGTAGTAGACTGATTACATTATTTGACATTGTTACGTGGTGTATTAATGCAATTGTTTTGTTTGCTGCAATATTGCTTATTTTAGACCATATACTGAAATAAAGCTTGTTTTTAATCCGTGAGGTTTCAAAAACAGGCTGGAAATGATATCATCATTCAAGGAAAGTAGGGGCGGGTGTTTAATTTTCTGGTGTGTTGAAACTTAATTAGAAAACGCTTGCTTGCTTTAGTTCCGCATGCACCGTGAAAACCTAGGAACAGTATGGCTCGGTGGTTAGACTTGATTGAACTGTAGTTGGTTCCTTTTAACATTTGGATTAAAGCCACGAAGCAACTGGACTGAAGTTACTGGTTTGGATAAGCTGATTTAATAACTACCAAGTAATTTTTTTAATCATCAAACTACCTAATACTGAGAAAAGTAATCTTTTTAATCTGAAGATGTCCTTGGTCTTCAATAACTTTACTAGTACGCGACTTAATTTAGGCCGCAGTCTACTAATTCCTTGTTTATATAAAATTGACCATTTTTAATTTGCAGTGACTTGGCGGTCAGAGGGGGAGCACGGAGTAGAAAGAGTGAGCTCTACGCTGAAGGAATGCAGGCTCCTAGAATAATAAAGGCAAGCAGACATGAGTTATAGAATGTGAGTGGGCGTCAAGGCTGTCCCGGAGGATCTTTAATCCAGGCAAACGAGAAAGGAGATTGAAAAAACAACACAGAGAAATGAGTCCACATAACTTGTGAGATACTATGCCTCAGAAAGGAGAAGAGGGATAGGTGAGGGGAGAACGAGAGGCAGCCGGTAATGGCATGACTGGCCGCTCGATAAACAAGTTTCAACTCTTAACACTGAGAAATCTAAACCATCTGGATGAGAACGGGTGGAAGAAAAGCTTTCTACAGAAGAGAAAGAAATTCTGTTAAAGTGCCTCGTGGGGAAGTAGAGATAGGTTTAAGCCCTTAAGACAAGGAAAGAACTTGTTTAGAAAAAGAAAAAGTGCGGTCAGAGATGATCCTATGAAAAGTGGGAGCAGGATTAAAGCTAAGAGAAGAGTTGAGCAAAAAGAGGTGGAGCTAAAGATTATCCTGATGGGAATCTGCAGAAGAGTAGACCTGACATTTTCTCAGAATGAGAAAAAGACCCTAGCGCTCCAGTCGAGTCGGAGCTCCTTGTGTGGTCTCCACAGCAGCAGGTACGAGGGAGAAAAGGACTAGATAACCAGCAAGTCAGCATAAAGAGAGCAGCTGACGGTAGAGACCGGTGATGAAGAAAGAATAGAACAATACCAACTACGGATCCTTGTGGAACACCTCCACGGACGCGAAAGAAGCGATTTTGAAAAACCACGAAAGCGTGGTGCCTTCCTTTTCTTGAATCTGAGTGTTTTTACTAGACCGGCGCGATGGTGTGGTGGTTGGAGCGTCCGCTTCGCAGTCAGTAAACCTGGGATTTGTTTCCCAAGTCGAGTAATTCCATGACTTCAAAAATGGTATTCAGTATTTACAGCTTCCCTGCTTGGCGCTCAGCTCCAGAGGAATGGTGTGACAAGCTCGCTAGCTTGCTTGTGTCCTTAGGCAAGACTCTTAACAGGAGGCCTCCATGTTATGTGGCAGACAGGTGACAGGGCTAAGCAGTCTACTCGTCGTGGTGACCCAGTCTAACTGATGACCACCAAAAAGGACTGATGAGAAGCTCCTTTGAAAATCAATGAAAAGACAAAAGAATTCAAGAGTGCACTTCGGAAAAGGCAACTCCCAAGCGAGTGGGGACATCCCATTCAAAAGACAGCGATACAATTTGTTTTGTGAATGTAGGATCAACCGAATGTATGGATGTAGGATCAAGGTTCCGCATTTGTTTGCTCCTGCCAAAACTTTTTAGTAATAATGATTGCTACTAGCTCTATTTAAGTAATCATTAATGCTGACTTTGAATGATACTTAACAATAGAAAGTTACTCATTACAACAAAACCAAAAAAAGCCAATTCAGTTTCAAAATGTGTAACTAACTTACGCTGATCTGCACAAATCAACAGCCACCTCAACGTGGTGGTGCGGTCCCCGGCCCCGTTTCGATTGGGTCAAAATGGCTGATGGCCTTCCCGAGGGTCCCAGTTACCCCGGGCACTCCCCTTCATTTTTTCGCCATGCTGCCCCCTGAACGACCGCAGAAGGGCAGCACACAGCTTCCTTAAAATCGGTAGCCCGTTTTCTCTTTTCTCCTGCCCCTCTCTTGCCCGTCTTCGTCTCCTTATTCTTCTACTCTTGATGAGGGGTAACGTTCATTCCAACCCTGGCCCCATCTGTCCTTGCTCTGTGAGGGCTGGAAACGTGACCGGGCGGGGCAAGTCAGTACAATGCTTCACCTACACCAAATTGGGTCATCTAAGGTGCTAACAACTTTCCTTTTCCAAATTCAAAACTCTTGACAGCTCTCACTCTTGGAGCTGCCCCTGCTGTGTCCCCACTCGTAACACTATGACTCTCTCCTCGGACTCCTCCGATATGTATAGCTCCACTGTACAATCTAGCCCTTCGTCTGCTAATGCTGCACTCCCGCCCCACCCTCGTCTTCAAACTTCTTATCTCCTATCGGCCCATTTTGTATCTTCTCCCTCTGCCCCCTCACCACTGTCCCTTGCTCCTGGTTGTCCTTCTACGCCTCCTGCCTCCTCTCTCCCCCTTGACTCTCTCAGGCTTCTCCAATGGAATGCTGGAGGTTTTCGAGCCAGGATCACTGAACTACTCCACTTTCTCTCGTCTCATCCTGTCGACCTTATCTGCATCCAAAAATCCAATCAAAACTCATCTTCCTCTTTCTGGATTCCTGCATTCTCTGCTCTGCATTCTTATCGCATCCACTCCCGGTCTGGCATTCTCTTTCCTGATGCTACGCACGCTAGCGGCGGTGTCATCATTTTCGTCAGGCAGGGTGTTACGTGAACTGACAAACAACATCATAGAAAAGAGAAAATCCTAAATCATGAGCAAGCGAATAAGGCCAGTTTACAATTCAATTTTTATCTGACATAGATCTACACGCCTAATTGAAATTCGTGTGTTTATGTGGCCGTAATGTTATGAGTCATTTTGGTGAGTCCGCAGTACCAATGAAAAACAACTTAACACAACGGAAGGGGGTCAATATCACTTTTAGTTTATTTATTATGACCAAGATCGAATTGTAACTGGAAAACAAGTTATGGATACTGCTTTCTCCGATGACTACTGGTGGTTCGTACTCAGAAAACAAATTATTTATGCCGCTTTCTCCAATTCGGAGAAATTACCCCAAGATCGTTATAAATAACGGCCCCGAGTTCTACTGTGGCAGATTAAAGAAAGCATTGGTTACAAAGCCATGCTGCAGTATCCATCAGCTTTAATAAAGCATTAAGTACGGTACGATGACTGAATGTTGGTCTGTACGAATTTGTAGATATAGAAATAGTAATATGATTCTTTGTATTTGTAGAAGTAAGATAACCCGAATTTAACACCATAATCACTGTCTCGCGCTTAACGCTTCCCTCTAATTGTTCTTATGTCCCATGAAACTTGTGTTATATTTTAAATCTTGGATGAATAAATGAATTGCTTGATCATTGTTGGGCCATCGAGTACCTGGAGACGAGAAAGTGAAGTTGAAATTCGTATCTGAACTTATTCAGATAGCATCACTTCAGTTCATCGAGGCGTTGAAAGGATCGAAGATTACACAGGGCCTATCTTTCTCTGAACTTTCTGCTTCCTCTCTTTCTTCGCTTGATCCCTGCTCTGATTATGTAGGGGTCAACATTTCTCTTAACAATTCCTCTTCGCTCTCATTTTTTAATGTGTACGCCCACCCCCCTATTCGCTCCTTTCCGACGGATGGCAGAACCGACTCCTTTTCTCCCTCCATTCTTCCCTCCTCCAGAAATCTCTTCATTCTGGGGGACTTCAACTGCCATCACCCCCTCTGGGACTCAAGAGGTATTTCCGACCCCTGGAGGAGGAAGTATCTGGCTGACCTCCTCCCACTCAATGACTCTGACACACCCACCCTTCTCCATCTCTCCACTGGCAGTAGCTTCTCTCCTGACATCTCCTTTGCTCCTCTTCTCTTGCTCCTTCTTGCTCCTGGGAGGTGCTTCAGGCCCTTGGTTCTGACCACATACCAATTCTTCTATCTGTCCCTCTTTCCCCGGTCTTGCCCCAACGAGCGTCCTCCTTCCTTCAACTTTGAGAAAGCTCGCTGGGATGACTTTGCCTCACACTTTGACTCCCACTGTCCTTTTGCTGAGAAATATTCGTCTCTTTCTCTTTCCTCTGCTGCTGCTCTCTTTACCTCTCTGACACTGAATGCGGCCAAACCTTCCATTCCTTTCGGCCACATCAAACGCCATCCTAAAGACTGGTGGTCCGGTGAAGTGGAAGGTGTGGTTAGTGAAAGACGCAAAGCTTTTGCTGCCGCTTATAGAAGTGATGAAGATCGCCAGGCTTACATCTCCGCTTCTCGACGCGCCTCGTCAGTCATCGCCAAGGCCAAAGATGAGGCATGGCAGACGACTTGCTCTTCTCTTTCACCCAAATCAAACCCGAAAACTGTACACTCTCTTCTTCGCTCTATCGCTAGCACTCCTTTTTCATCTTTCTTCTCTCCTAACTTCCCAAACTGTTCTTCTCCCAGGGAATCGGCTTCGGTCTACGCCGCTTACCTGGGATCTCACTTTTCCGTTTCTCAGCCAAAGGCTCTGGCATAGCAGAGCCAGAGGCTACCTCTCTGATCCCCGCCATGCAACGTGCCGGGAGGAGTCTCACTCGTCCTTTTGCTCTTCTTTCTCCCCCGCTGAATTTCTTGCTGCTGCTTCCAACCTTTTGACTCTGTCTGGCATCGCGCCCTTTTCCATAAACTCATTTCGGCTGGCCTCCCTCCTTGCTTTGCTTGGTCTCCCTCTTTGCTTGTTTGACTCAATCTTTCCTTTCTAATTGCCGCGCTTCTGCGGTCTATCAAAATCACAAAAGTCGTTCCTTTCGAGACCGTCGAGGTGTTCCGCATGGATCCGTTCTTGGCCCTGTACTTTTCTCTCTCTTCATCAATGATCTACCTGCTTCTCTGCCTTCTTCCTTCCGCTGCTCTCTTTACGCTGACGATCTGGCCATTTGGTCCTCTTCCCCCTTCGGTCCCCACTGCGGTGAAGGCCATACAAGGAGCTCTGTTTCAATTGGAGCGCTGGTCTGAGTACTGGTGTCTTCCTCTCAATCCGAGCAAATGTGAGGCCCCTTCTTCTCAGTGGATCCCCACCAAGCTAACCTCCACCCCAACCTCCTCTTACTCGGCTCCCGCCTTCGTTTCAACCTCACTTTAACCTTTCTCGGGGAAACCTTTGACCGCACTCTTTCCTTTTCTAAGCATGCATCTTCGCTAAAGGCCAGATTTTTCCCACGTCTCAAGGCCTTACGCTGTATTTCTGCTTCATCATGGGGCCCCTGTAACGAGTTTCTCTCTGTTCTGTATAAAGCTTTTCTTCGGCCTGTTCTCACATACGCTTCACCCGGATGGTTTCCTTTCTCAAACGTCACCAATATCACCAAATTGGAACGCCTCCACCGACCGCTCAGTCGCGCCATCACCGACTGCCTCTCGTCCTCTCCTATCCCTCTGCTTCTCTACCCTACGAGTCACCCTGACTCATTTCACTGTTTTATCTTATTAGCGCGCTCTTCGTCTCCCAACCTCCTTTCCTATTTCAGGTTTGGCCAGACTAGGAGTGAAACCAAGACTCTGCAGATCGTCCTGGAGAGCTATATCGTCCACACACCCTCTCATGCTTCCTTCCACTTCTCTTAGGGATGGAGTTCTTGCTTGCCCTTCTTCTCCTTTTAGGAATCTGCCTTCGTTCACCGTGGAGTCCACCCTTACCTCTTCATGATCCCGCTCTCACTCTTGCCAAGGTGCGGCTCTCACCCACCCCCCTTGTAATCTGGTACTCTGGACAGACAGCTCTGTTTCTTTTCTTTTTGGGAAGAGCGGCTCCGGCGTACTTGCCAACTGCTTTCTCTATGGCACTGCGGCCACTCTTTCCTTTTCAGCAAGCCCAGTATGTTTAAGTTTTTCCGCTGAAGCCTGCGCCATTCTGCACGCTCTTTGCTGGTCTCGGCAGCACCATAAAGTCTGCCATTTCTCTTCTCTTCTTCTTCTATCTGACTCTCCTCCATCTTTTCTCTTATCTCAAACGCTGTGGCAGATCTGTCCTCTCTCTCCTCCTGTTCTATCAGGCTATAATGGGTCCCCGGACACTTGTTTCTCCCGGGGAACGACACGGCTGATGAGCTGGCCAGACGGGGTGCGCTACCCCTCTCCTCTTATCCAGTCATGTCTTTTCTCGGACTGGAGGCGTACTATCTCGTTTAAATTCTTTGACACACAGGTTCCCTCGATTTCCACTGAGGAACTTGTGCTCCCTGTGTTCTCTCTCGTTTTCGCTGCAGCGGACACAGCCTTCTTGTAGGTTTTTCTCTCTCTAGGATTGGCAGAATCGAGAATCATTCCTGCAGCGCCTGCGGACACCTCTCATCTCATTCTGCACTGTCCAGCTACGGAGTGTTTGCGCCGCTTACTCTTTGACGACTCTCTGTCTCTCTACGAACTCTGATCCAGACCCTGGGAGTTGCCCGGCTTCTGGGGCTCCATGATCTTCCGCTATGTCCCCATCCCTCGGAAGGGGTCGGGTAATCAACAACTTACGCTGATCTAAAACGATAATTTGTTCTATAAAATTTTATTTGCATTGACTGCATTAGTATACACTCGATTGAAATCATCGACAATACAAAATTAATAGAAAGATGCGGTAGTACGAACACAAACACATTTAATCAAGGTTCTATCAAAGTAAAAGTACTTCTGAGAAAGCACAATCAAACAAGGAAATTTGTTTTGAACAAAGGGGAACTTACAGATTAGAGAGATAAAATTTAAATTCATACAATTTTATAGAATGTTATAACTTCAAATTTCTAAACATGGTGTTGCCTCAACCCACACCAGCATCTCACTGGAGTTAACCTACTGTACTTTTTCTCTCAGTTTTTGATAAATACTTTAATATTGATATATATTTAATGCTACAAAAAAATTTAAAGGGTTCTTAAATACGGTTTGACTAAACATCACGAGAATCAATCACAACAGCCACAGTGTTACGATTACGTTAGATGCAAAATAATATTGACGATTCTCATACGAAGCAAATTTATCGATCTGATTGCTGACCAAATCCGAGACAACTTTCCTAAACAAAAGCGCTACAAACAATAAATCTTTCCGGCTAGAGCAGGGTGTAGGTGTCACCTGCGGCTCGCGACCCTAAATTTTTATGACCCATGCAACGCTGAGTACGGTTTCAAATTACAGCGAAATTTGTATCACGAATTCTTGTTCAAATCCACTCAGTGATGAATTGGCAATAGATAGAATTCGTTTGTTCAAGGAAGTCACCAATAGAAAAATCTATTTGATGAGAAATGCAAGTTCGAACTATAAGCGTAACCAGAAGAGATCAGCAAAAGAACTGATGACTATTCCTCATTTCTTGCATCCAAAACAGAAATCACGCTATTTTTAGGTAAAATAGCAAAAAATTTTCGAGCCCACACAGGGTAATGTTTTCTTTCACTTTTTTTTCAATATCTGTATTTCTCTAACTTTTCTTTAAATTGTTATCATAACAATAATGAAAAACGGAATTGGTTAACTTCAACTGCCACTTGTATTTGATTTTGTACAGATTAAGCTGCTTCACGTAACTTACCATGTAAAAATTACGTGCAAAACTAAAAGTCGTAAAGCAATGTTTAATTTTGATCAAACTTTCTCCGTTAAAACAAGAAACATATCTAGATGAATTTATTCCCTCCACAATTACGGTTGCACAGAACGCCCCTGGTTCAAAAATAAAGATAGGCTTACAATGCAATAAGCACCACCAGTCTTATGCGAATCTAAAACTACACAAAACCTTTTCAGTTCGCGTATCAACATTCAAAAAGCCAAGGAATCATTTATGCTATTAAGGTAACACAGTTAATGTTATGAAAAACACAATAGATCTAAATAAAAAACAAAACTAGCACCTACGACTTCCACAGCACGCACATATGACCAACAATTATTGCAATTTCAATTGCTTCGGATGTACAACGCGCAACATTAACCTATAAAGAAAACGGATGGCGGCAATGAAGCCGCAGAACAAGCAATAATCCAGAGGGGATTCAAACCATAGCCTTATTGTTGTAGTGAAAAAATATGACTAGCAACCAGAAGGCTGCTGGTTTAGATGCAACCAGATTACATTGCAAATAAAAATTAAAAATCTTCATCTGTTACTTTGACTGCATTTAGCATAGTAATAATGTTAGCTTTTAGGCGTCACTGGTTTGAGTAACTTTGGCGTCGGTACATCAAAACAAGCACATAGTTGATTGCGAATAGGCCGCAGTTCCTCAACGGGTTGATCCCACTCAATCTCCACTAGACTACTGACAACTGTGTTCATGTTGTCCTCGCCGTTTATTATATCTTCATACGTAATTACAGCTTCATAAAGCTGCTCAGCTGCTGTTCGTCTGACTACAGGAAAACGTTGGCAAAGCAAAATCATCATGTGATACAACACCGCTTTGCGGAATCCACTGCGCGTGAATTGCAACATGCCGCTCAGGACAGATACGCCGATCAACATCTTTTGAGCGTCTTTGCATTTTGTAATTTCTTCTTTAACAAGAGCAAGCAAAGAGTCCTGGAACTCCACAGCGGCTTCGTCCGAGACGTCAAACAAAATTGAAAACGAATCTTTTGTCAACAACTGCTGAAGTGTCTTCAACAAAGGGATCGAAACCCGATCTTTTTTCAGGTACTTTCTGAAAATCGCAATAAAATGGGAACAAAACTTGTCAAGAGATTGTCTATCGTCGGAAATTGTGTCCATAAATGAGAACAATGCATCACCGCTGGCTTCAGCAACGGATTGTGTCAAATCACCAACAGACACAATGAAACCAAGCAATAAATTGTAGGCATAAACTGGTTCATGTAATAAGTAGCTTAATTTGTCGAACAAATGCACCATCGGCATGTTAGCAGATTGCATAGGAAACAACTGAATCATCTTTTCCTTGCAAGGAATATGAGGAATGTTGAAATTGTGCAATAAGCTTAAAAACACTGTCGCGGCCAGTCCTTGAACTTTGTGGATTTTTTCACAAGCTTGCTGCAGTACTCCGCACATGGTCTTGGTTATAATCGTAGGGCTAAGCAGCTTTGGGTCTTGAGCTGCAAGTAATTCAGTGACACCTTGTAAGCCTTTTAAAGCAGCGCTACGTACCAAAGAGCCGACGTCCCCTTGCTTGCTTCTTGTGTAATCATCAAGTGCAAGGAAAAACGCATTGTACACGATGTCCACGTTGTCTTCGCACAGTCCCATGTTCATGTCACCTGACGGCGTTACGCCCGCAGTCTGACATATTTTCGAAATTGCATAAACAGCATCACGTCTGGATTCGGCAAAGTAAGTTTCTGATTTGTCCACTGCAGTCGAAGCTCGAAATAAACTGTGACAGATCTTCATGAAACAACCCTGTAACACTGGTTTTGGTAAAGACGCAATAGCGTGCGCGTAGCCGCACCGCTGACTTTCTACAGTGCTGGACAAGTGCGATAAGTACAGCTCCACAGCTTCGTTAGTTGACTCTTTTTTGTCGGCAGCAACGTTTACGTATACATCAGAGACAAGTGCAACCTTGTTAATTGACGATAATGCATCAATAGCAGTGGTGCAAATCTCCTCAGCATTAGTATACGTGTGTAAATTAGATAATGTCTCGTACACGAGTTCAAGCCAAAGGTCATTGATCATTTTCGGAACTGTAAAAGTCTCAGTGCATTGGGATAAGCGAGCGATTAAATGACAAGCAGCAACTCGCATAAGTTCGCCTCCAAAACCGCGGAAGAGTTTTGCATCCCTAAGTGTCTTGACAATTCTAAATATCTGCTTCAAAAGAGGGTTTCGTGAAATCAAGCCAGCTTTGTCCTTGTCTCTTTCTTCTTCATGCAAAGAATGCACCACCTCAGCAACAATCAGCATGCTTCCATGCCTTGTGAAAAGATCCATTCCTGTGCACAGAGGGACTAAAGTATCAAGCACACCTTTGCTGACGAAGTCAGGTTTTAACTTCGTCAATTCATGCATGGATTGTGCCGCAAGCCAACGTATGCTACTATCCCAATGATCTCGCTTAACCAAAACCAAGTGGTCTATCAAAGCTTTTGTATATTCTTTGTATTTGCCAATAACAGGACAAAGATTCAAGTATGTGTTAGTGCGATTACTGACCGCAAAATAATCAGCCATCGTTAGAATGTCAATGCCATGAGGAAAATATCCTTGCCGGCCAACGTTTTCTTGGAAAGCCGCAGAGGCAGCTCTTCTGCAATTCACTTCGCGGTCAAACAAAGTTGTAATGATTAAAGTGCGAGCAATATCATTTACATGACCACTCAACGCCTCGGGTTCGTACGCTCTTGCAAATGACCAAGCCAAATAACAAGCTGCATCACGCACATGAGCTCCAACACTAGACGTTCCCCTGCGCTCGTCATAGGTCAACGCCTTCAGCAAAATCGGAACTACGTCTTTTAATCGTTCAGGAAGCAGAAGCCCACGCCTTCCCAACTCCGCCAAAGCTAAGCAACCGCCATGCCAAGCAGAATCTGATTCCATTATGGTAAAATATTCGAGCACAGATTGAACAACTTCGTCAGCCAATTCTTTGGGCAGCCTTCCAGTAATACGGCCAACGCCTTTAGCAGCAGACCATCTCACTACTGTATCCTTGTCTTTTAAACTTGTTAAAACGATTTCCAATATACTCTCAACTTCTTCAGGTATATCATAATCTTCGTCGGAATCTACTTCCCTAGCTGGTGCCGGAACGGTTAAGGACCCATTACCCTGTTTTAACGTAGTATCCAATGAACGATTGCCACGCTGATATCTCCACACTGCTAGTCGAGGTTTCAGCAAAGTCATTCCCACTCGCTGAGCGAGTTTAACGACAAATTTTCGAAGTACAAGATTTTTTACTTCCAACAAATTTGCAGATTGCACATGATCTAGAACTGAAGAACAGAATTCAAGCAAATCAGCTCTCTTGCCTTGTTTAAATATTAATGCCAAAGCACCAAGAGATCCTTTCATGACAGTGACGCCGCTCATTTGAGTTGAATCCGATGCACATAGATTCATCAAACACCAATCAATAAATGAAGGCAAATACTTGGGAAGGACGTCAGGCCTTGTCAAAAATTTGGAAAGAAGAACCGTAGCTGCCTGTTGGCAGGTATCCGTTGAAGCTACAAGATACAATTTTCCGATATCAAGTATTCTCTCTATCATCGGATCCTTTTTCAAATCTTGGTGATTTACATGTGCATCAAAACGAGTCATATCAAATGGAATCAGACAAATCATTGAAAGCCAAAGTAGCAACATGTAACGCGTTTCCCAGGTTTCTTGATCGCTTAAACCCTGCTTTGATAACAAATCCATGATTGGTTCAAGATCAGCTACCTCATGAGGAAACTTTTTAACTATAATTTTTGGACCTCTGACTTTAGTGACCAAATACAGATATTTAAAAGCGCAATGTAGCTGATCGTCAGATGTTGACTTGTCCTGAATAATTTTTAAAAGAAGCTGCAAAATATTGTCCAAATGGGGATCAATTAAGTGCGGTTGTTCGAGATACTTATCAACAATTTCCGTAAACTTTTCATCAGCTAATTCCTTTGAAATTTGAGTAGCAACAATATTTGGAATGTCTGCTATGATACCAACAACTTCATCAATTTCGCCAAAGTGATCAAGCATAGTACCTTCAGTCAAACCTTTATCAAGTTCATATGGTTGTTCCATTGGCTCTTCAATATCCATTCGTATGACTTCAATAAGCCTTAAGTATGCAAAAAATCTACAGCAAATCCTCTAAATAAGTAAAAAATGTCATGAAGCATTGAAAATTACTTTAAATAATTTTATTTCAACAAATCCAAATCTTTTCAATGTGTGTGTGTGTAGCATTGATTCGACATTACAAATAGAAAATCAGCTAATACGTATGCATGTGCAACCTGCACAGAAATAGCGGAAGCTGTCAACATCTTATAACAAATGCATCACTTATCTGATAGGCAGCATCAGATACTTCGTAAACCTAAAGACCACATGCAGTTTTAAAACAACATAGGACCATTTTCTGATGCACCTGCTATCGAAGGCACTAAATTTTGTGCTTTGGGAAAACCGATGGTGCTTTTTTAAAAAAACTAGTCAGACAATGCACGACACACAGTTAGGACTTTTAGGCACATCGCAAGTTGCCAAAAACTTTGAAGCATCGGCGGATAGTTTCAATGAACGCTTGATGCTGACACTCTTTGAACACTGCAAAAGGTTAAAGCTTTGTTGGTAAAGTGGAGGCAGAACAAAACGTGGGTTAAAAAATTGGAGGCTCAATGTAACAGTGTGTCGTGGTGAAGTGAGTGTTACACTTGTCATTGAAAACTGAGGGTTGAACGATTAGGGCATAACGTTGCATGCGAGATGGCGAGCACTCCCAGGGTTGCATTGATTCTTACGTTTCAGGTTCAAACTACTGGCTTGAAGACTGTAAAGCATTTTGCAGTTTCCCAAGCTTTCCGCTTTTGTGTTTAATAAGCTGAACATGTTCTATCTTTTAATCATTATCATCTTCCCATAATATTATAAACTGTGGGAGCTGATTGCTTATCACAAACCTATTTCGTGTTTGCTTAACTTATAGCAACAAATCTAGCAGAGAATTTTATCGAGCAGGTATCATCAATTGCTCATGTAAAACCAACTAAAAGCTGAAACAATGAAAAACGCAATTAGATAGAAAAAATAATAGAAAATAATTAATACCAGCAAAAATATAATCAATAATAAAGTGTTTAGCTGAGAGGTTGCAAAAGACCAAGAGTCTGAGCCTGAGGAAAGCAGGACATGATCATCAAATCAGCAATGTCTTAAAAATATAATGCATATGCTCGACAAAGAGCATATACAGGTGGTTCACAGGTAGATAATCATATTTAAAAATTGACTGAAAATAATAGTTGCAGTAAAAGATTTATTAAACCAAATACATGTAATGCTTAACTTGAACTTTTGTCATGTCAGTTTGGTATGCATGGCAAAAACCTTTGTAAGCTGGTCAGCAATTTTATAAGCTAGACAATTTTGTTTCCAAAGGTTGACATAAAGAATTTGAACTAGAACTAGAGATTAAATAAATGCAAATTTGACAGCAACATTGTAAATTTTGTAGAGTTGCTGTTTTGTTGAGGTGATGACGACGACAATGACATGCATTAAAATTGTTTAAAGCTTTTTGAAAAAGCATTTTATGCCAACTTTCCTGCTAGATGTTTGAAAACGTCTCGTGCAATGTTAACACTATATTAGACCTAAGCTTTCTATTTTTTCTGTGAAAACATGCACAACCTATATAATAATTTTTGGGACGTGATGACTAATGTTTTCTTCATTTTACCCACAAACAAATTGCTAAAATACTCCTTTTTAAAAAAATTCTGGTCTCCCAGAATACTTCCTGGCCCCGTGGCCAGAAACATAAAATCTGGTTCTTCTAACTCTTAAAGCACATAACTTCTTAAACATAACATAATTCGAAGCCCTAAACCCCTAAATCTTAAGTCCAGATATCCCCAAAAGGATGAATCATATGTTGATAGTCAAATTTAACAAAATCACTTCATATCAATTCTGTTATATTTTGTTATTTATTTTAAACAGGAAGATTGCATCCACAACCTCCTCACAGCTACTCTCCAAGCATTTGTGGCATTTGAATACTAGAGCCTTCGACATCACATCTTTGCCATAAACCTCTTTAAAATGTTAAAACCTGTTGTAAAATTCCTCCTCTGTTTCACCAAACACTTCAAATTGAATCATTGCTCCACATTCGTACTACCAACATTGGCATAACAACATACCATGTAACAGAAGAGCTTGAAACAAAGAATGACTGAACTTAAAAATATTGTATCATAGTAGAGCAAAGAAGTTTTAGAGCATGGTGAACAATTGGCATTGAGCTGCCAATTGGCATTGAGCTGAAAGTGTGGTAGACAAAGAGTCCAATTTCTTTTTGGTCATGCCTTATTTTTAAAGTACAGGTTTACAGCTATTGAACATGCAGAAGAACCTTTGCCGCAGTTTGTAGGTAGCATGAAGATCCTTGCTGATGGAGCAATAAATCCCAGTCAGCTCAAATGCCATCTGGAGACAGGCTTGCTGACAAGAATTGAAATGCCAGTTATTTTCAGCAACCTGGTGAGAACATAAATCGGAAGCACTTGGACAAAACCACCCCTACTTATTCTAGGAAAAATGGCATTGTCAAAGTGTCATATAAAGTCTTCTTCCTGATGGCTAAAAACATGAAAGTGCATACAATTGCAGACGAATGATTCGAGAGGCAGCTGTGAACCTGAAAAGTATCCCCTTATCCAGCAGCACTGCAGAGAATCTAATTGAGATGTCAATCAATATTGCAGACAAGGTAATATTGCAGGCATTAAAGCCTCAATGTTTTGATTTTTAATTCACCTCTGATGATTCATTGGGCCAAACCAACTGCTGTCAGTTATTTGTCTATACCTGCTTTATACAAGAAAATTCTGTGAAGACTGTACCATTCAAAAAGTTTATAACATTGTCAATGATTTTTTTCAAACAGAATGAATTGGACTGGAGAGTTAATTAGACACACAACAGACAGGGCTCCGTCAATGCTTAGTTGAAAGTTGGAGTTTACAGATTACATGAAAGCTCTGTCATCCCACACCACTATTGTTCATTGCTTTATTCCGAGTTGCCCTTTTTACTCAGTGCTCTTTCTAAATATGTTGTAATGCTTGTACCAAAGTAACAAAATTGTATATTATAGTTAATCATCAACCTTAAATACTTGGGTTATTCAAACGGCTGTGAAGACGTCAGCTCTGACCACCCCTGCCTTCTTTACGACATGAAACTGCTCTGGCTCTGCTGACGTAATACAAGGCATCAGCACAAACTGTGTTATCAGCAGTTTCAATTTTGCAAGAAGATGAATCACGATTCTTCAAAGAGATTACAACAGTAAGGAATTTATTTTGAGGTCAGCATACTTAGCAGACATTTTTGAATTGCTAAACAACTTAAATTGTGATTGCAAGAAGCCAAACAAAATGTGATAGAATTCATCTCAAAGCTTGGAGTATTTGTTCAAAAGTTAAACCTCTGGATAAAAAATGTTTAGAGCAAAAGCTATGGAATATTCAAACACAGAAGCACCCTTGAGAAATTTTATGATGAAATTTCCTAAGAAATTGAATGTCACCTTTTGTGGTTTTAGGCTGAATCGATGCATTGCTTCCAGGACTTTGCATCTAGTGATCAGTTCATTGACCCATTCTTTGTTGATTTAGCCGATGTGCCAGTGGGAACCAGGGGAACAAGAATAGAAAATAAATTTTCAAGCTGATGAGACAGTAAAAGTGAAACACAAGAAATGATGTCTATTAACGTTTGGCTGAGTATGGTGTCATCGTACCATAAGCTAGCCAGTCACGCTTCTTCACTCTTCAGTTATTAATTTTTTCCTCTTCATGGGAGAGCAAGCAGGGATTTTCTCCTATGCTGACTACCATATCAGAGAGTAGAAATCATCTTGTTGCACCTGGACCTGACTGAATTTTATCCACCTCATTAATACTGTGCGTGTTCTGTAAATCTTTTTGTTGCAATTTTGAGGTTTTTAAGCTCTGATTGATTTCCCATTCAAATGTAATCATTAGACGCTTTTGGCTTCTATTGTTCATTTATGAATTCTGAAAATTCAAAATATAGGTGGTATGAAAACACTGTATGCAGCAAAAAATTGTAGATGAATAAATATAGTTCAGAAGCCACTGGTCTAGAACACCTTTGTGCTTGAATTTTCTTTGAAATTACCAAAAGTGTAACATAGCCTAACAAGGTTTACAGAAAGCATAATACTATTAGAATGACACCAAAAGGCGGAAATGCAATAAAAATACAACCTAAATAATAAGTCATGGACATCAAAGTCAAAAAACAAGACTAATATAATTTTTCTAAGCTGCAAAACATTAAACTCTTTAAACCTAAAATAAAAACAGTTTATATCAATCAAATAGGTATACAAATTTCCACAACTTTTACATTAATAAAACATGGATTTTCATTACCCTGAAAATATGACATTTTTATAATATGAAACTAAAAACCATCATAATAATGGCATTAGAATCATCATCACAAAGCTTTCAAAATTTCCAAAGAGGAAAACTGTGATACTACCCTTTTATGAAGTAATAATTCATGTGATCATCTCAGTCTTATAGTTCACACCTGGCCAAGTCACATTTTGTAGCATTTTTTAAAAAGGCTGGCAATTCGTAACAGAATTGAAAAAGCAAGTTTTGAATGTAGTGTGTGTGCTGCAATTGTGCATTGGGTCTACTCTCTTTCTTGATCTATACAACATGTGAAAGGCCGAACAGTAACAGCAGCTGATTTTACTTTTCAATTTACGGTGTTGAAAGTTTCTTGTTTTAGTTTGTTATGCTAAGTACAATGGTCATAATGGAGAATAAGCAAAATTTGAAATTCAATTCCTAGTGTTCTAGAAGAGTTTATAGCAAATCAAGTAACTGAACCATAAATCATTAAATTGAAATATCACTACAGAAGCATATTTGAAATATCTAAGAATAAGCATTTGTGCCAGTAGCACAGTACGTAAAAACCTAGCAATGCAATAAAAAGAATTGCTTGCCAGCTCTATCAAGTAAATCTTGCATAAGTAAACTTCTACTATACTGTTTTGTGTTACTTGGTTACTATATTAATGCTATGGTAAATAAATGCCTTATGTTTGATTGCAAATCTGGATATGTTAACAAAGAGGAAAAGTATCCTCATTTTGCTTTCCATTTGACAAACGAGCTTTGTTAGAAAAATGGCAACAGTTTACCAATAGAGCCAACTGGCACCATCAACCAACTCCGTGATTTGTGCTAAGCATTTTGATGAGAAATTATTATGCACCGGGAAAAGAACCAAAGTGGAGTGCAAATCCAATTCCCACTGTACACACTGCAGCTGCATTTCAACAACCTTCAACCATAAAGACCCCTCATGTGCAATGCAAATTTCCTCTGCTTCAGGTTTGTCAAGCTGATCAGCTTGAAAGTTTTGTTAAGACGCTATAAAAAATTTCACAAATTGTCAGAAAAGAATGCACCTGCTGGATTTTAGTGTAGAAAAACCAATGAAAATGTTTACTACAATCTTTGTTTCAGTGAAAGTGGATTTCCTGCTGTAACTGAAGCTATTAAAATAGATTTTGATCTGCATGATGCACTGCAACACAGAAATAGATCGGCGCCATTGCCACAATGGTTTACTAAAGGTAAAAATGCAAAACTGACCAGCCTATCAATGCTGCACAATTTTCCAGCTTATTTATGTAATCTGGAAAGAAGGGTAGACAATTTAATTAATGAATTACAACACAGGCAGCATTACTATCCCAATGGCCAATTACTATATTCAAATAAAATAATTGGTTTTGCTTTAGCTTTTAGATCAGTGATTTCCAACCTGTTAAAAGATAATCTACACTGCTTTGGACTACTACCTCCAATTTTCTTACATATAAGCTGTAACACTATAAAATTCAATGACATTTGAGTTTATTACATTTACAACACGATTTATTCCAGATAGTACAAACTGCCACTATCAATCAATGTTTAATGACTTTGTTATACCTGGAGGTTTTCCACTAACAATTCAAATCGAGAAACGATATTTGAGACACACTCTAATTCGGTTATTGACTGATTTTAATTGGTTCCGCTCCTTGCTTTTGATATGCATTAATGAAGAGAATCCTCATTCACACAGATATGTAGCAGCAAAGGGCAGATGGTTCAAAGCAATTCTGATATGTTTATACACTTCACTCTGGAACAGCCAGAATTTGGTTAAATTGCTCGCAGTGAACAACATACTTGCAGTGCTAGATGCCTTCAGATCAAGAGTTTCTTCTTGGAAGTTTTCCTCCATATCATTAATATTGGCCAGGAATGAGTTTTGAATCCATGACGGGGCAACCTTTTATTTGGAGAAATATAGTCAAATTTTGATCTCAGCAATGTTAAATAAACTTCAATGTCGCTTAGTACATGTTTGTCCACTAGCATGCTTTTTTGAAGCTTACAGAATTTTAAGAAATTGATCAAAACTACCCTTTGGAAGTTGCTTCAACAACAAGTCGAGTTTCCACTTGAATGCTGTAATTTTCTCCACTGATGATATGATGTCTGTTCCTTGCCCTTGAAGAGAAATAGAAAAATAATTCAAGGCTGCAAAAATATTGGCAAGATATGCCAAACGAAACAAAAATTGACGAGATGCCAAATGAGTGGCATAAACTGACTTTTCATATATTTTTTAGAAATGAGAGCAATTCATAGCATTGTTCAAACAATTGGTTGAGCACTCTCTCATAATCAGCCATTGCACATTAACCTGGTAGAGAAGATTAATGTGCTCAGCTCCTATCTCCTTACATATAAGCACTTGAACAGCCTTTGATTTGTCGCTCTCCTTGAATACAATTAACCATATGAACTACAGAATTCACTTCCTTCAAGTTCTCAGGCAATGTTGTGCTCATAAATGCTTATCAGTGTAATATGCAGTGGATTATGATTAAGTTGGAATCATGTTTTTTAACAGGGCCACAAACCCAGATTTACAGCCATAGCCAGTGCACCATCAGTACACACCTACCCAGTTTTTTCAAAGAGAAATGTCATGTTTTTCAAAAAAGTCTTTGATTACATTCATGGCATCTGTCACAACTGCTGTAGTTTGGAGACTCTCACAGAACAAAAATTCATCTACCTCAAATTTGTTTTTGTTTCTGTATGTAGCATACAAATAACAACAGTTGCCTAATACATGCAACTTTAGTTGACTCATCCAATTGCAAGGCTAAGGGGAAAGTGCTGTTCTTTATACCCTGCACAATTTGAGGCAAAATGTCACTGCTCATGTCATCGATATGCTTTTTTTGCAGTGTCATCTGACATAGATATCTTATTGAGTTTTGCTACCCAACATAATTTTAGCCACTTTTAGGAGGCAAGGTTTTATAAGGTCCTCATCAATGATGTGTGCTTTTTTTTACTCTTCACAATCAAGTAAGCAGCCCTATACAATGCCTGTAACATCGAGTTTTTGCATAATGGTGTTTGTTTTGTGCAACTGAGGAAGAGTGCCTTTTTGATCATAATGGGTTTGCTTTTCTTTCAAAGCTCTAGTACTATAAAGTGCTAATCTGCCATGCGTTGCAAAATGTACTTTCAGTTAGGATGGTTTTAAACTCGAGTTTGTAAGAACTTGATTGCAAAGAATGCATTGTGCTTTCTCTGTCCCATCTTTTCCAACCTTTTTGGTGAAGCTAAATTCAACATAATTTACCTTCTTTTCAACATATTATGTTATATGACAATTACTTTAGCTTAGGCTGAAATGTCTACAAATACTGAGAGGTTTAACAAGAATTATAGGCCATAAATGTAACACTAGAAAACAAGACGTAGCGGTACTAGAATTCTAATTTAACACATGCTGACAATCACTACCTAATTCATAAGCTTTGAGCTGAGCCTAACTAGTAGTGCTAGTCTTGACTGCACAATGTACATCAGC
Organism: Trididemnum clinides; assembly: GCA_963675345.1. Lineage (NCBI taxonomy): Eukaryota > Metazoa > Chordata > Ascidiacea > Aplousobranchia > Didemnidae > Trididemnum > Trididemnum clinides. Next base: position 29,495,019 of record OY776286.1, read on the forward strand.
ATTGTCACAAAAATAAATGCAATAATACCTATTGTTGAAAATTGACAGAAAGACTCATGTACAATTTTTTGAATAAGTATTAATAGTAAATAATTTGTTTTTATGGAAGGACCTCTCAGTGGACCATTATAGAAGCCTCTTGGACCACTTGGTGGTCCATAAACCACTGGTTGGAAATCACTGTCTTAAATATATGTCGATACAAGCCTACAAAATTTTACTTGACAAATTTCCTGTGCAATGCAGATCATTGTTAAGAAAGCTGAAGCATGGAAACCTAGACACGATCAAAGCTGCAAAACTGTTAAGAAATAATGGCACAATGTCAGATGACATCATCCTAATGGCTGATGAAATGTACCTCTGAAAATGTGCTCAATATTCTGGTTGGCAGTATGTGGATGGCAATGAGAATGGAAACTTGTATAAAGGTGTAATAGTTTTCATGATACATAATCTGAAAAAATCTGTCTCAATAGTTACTATGGCATTGCCAGAGGTATCTATTGATGGTAAATGGCTGGCTGAAAAATTTTCAAATAGCATAATAAACCTTGTTAATGCCGCCTTTAAAATTTGTGGTATTGTAACAGACAATCATTTGGCAAATGTTGCAGCTTTTTGCTATCTTTTGCAAATGTTTTGTTCTACAATTCATTGCATATTCAAGATCCTGAAAATTCATCAAAGGTCTCTTTGTTCTTTGCAATGTCCATCTGCTGAAAGAATAGTAGAAACAACCTGCTAAATTGAAGCAAATTTATTTTTTGACCTTTTTCTTTCTCTATTAAGGATCAAAAAATAGCATCATCTGAAAATGGTACATTTCATGGCGAGATCTGCATGAAATTTATGATGAGGGCTCAAAGAGTCAAGCCAATCTATGAAAAGTGCCAAAACTTACATCTAAATCTTTACATTCAGGTTTTAATAAGCAGAATGTAGGTTACGCTTTAGCAATTTCTAATTCACCAACCATTGCTGCATGCAAAAGCTACACTCCAATCAGAGAAGATGCAGTTGGATTTTTGTCTCTGGTGAGCAATTGGTGGATCGTTGTGAACTCAAAAACAAGGTTTTACCCCAACATAGTTGGCAATGCTATGGTGATGGATGGTGGAAAATTGGAATTTTTAAATTAGTTTGCAATAGGGTTAGAAAATTAGTCACATAGTAGTGGCTTGATCAAAATAAACTAGTGATGCTCTTATTAACACTTTACATGCACAAGCATTGCTTACCAAAGACCTGCTGCAGAAAGGATACTCAGTATATTTTAATGGATAAGTTTCTGTTGTTGTGACAGGTTATGTAGCTAAGCAGCTGAAGAAGAAAACTGGGGGCTAGTAAAGAATCGGCCGTTATGCTCTGTATTAGGCGATCACGTGACATGCGTTCAAATGAGATACTCTTTTTTCTTTATTATCGTTAGCTTTCTTATAACTGAAACTATTAGAAACGTGTTTTTAGTACAGAAGAACTGTTTGCAAAGCCGAGTCACTAACAACAGTTGATCATTGACCACAGGTGTGTACCGTAACTTACCACCGCCACAGCCACAGTGATGTCATAATGCCATCAAAACGTGTGTAAAATGTGCACTTTCTTAATATGAAGGCTTAAAATTTGTACCTTTTCCAAGACGAGATGTTAAATACAAAAGCGTTGTTTGCAAGCACATCAAATTTCAAATGATTGATTAACCTTCTCCATAGGCTCCTTTTTGGCTTTGGTGTAAAAACAACCCAATGTTTCAAACTGGCACCACCACAAATACGAGATTAATGTAATGAAAAACAAGCTTGCCATAACAACACTTGTCAAGCATATGGCCCATCAGAAAAACGCAATTTGATGCTGAAACACACAACGCCATTGTATACAAACCCAAATAAAGTATAAATTCTCAAAAACAAAATGGAACTTGATGCTTAACTACCTGCATATTACGCAAACACTTACAGATCACACGCAACATGACAACTAACATTATGAAATGCACAACGTTATTGCATATCGATTCTAGTCAAGTATAAGTTGCCATTCAAAACAATGCAGTTTATCATGGAATACACGACATTATTGCATATCGACCTTAATCAAGTACAAGCCCTCAGCCAAGAAAACGCAATTTATCATGAAATACGCGACGTTATTGCATATCGACCCCAGTCAGGTATAAGCTGCCAACAACAAAATTCAGTTTATCATGGAATACACGACGTTATTGCATATCAGCCCTAATTAAGTATAAGCCCCCAACCAAAAAAATGCATTTTGTCCTGGAACACACAACGTTATTGCATAATGATCCCAGTCAAGTATAAGTCGCCATCCAAGAAAATGCAGTTTGTCATGGAATAAGCGATGTTATTGCATATTGATCCTAGTCAAATATAAGCCGCCGATCAATAAAATGCAGTTTATCAGAGAATCCACGACGTTATTGCATATCAATCCTAGTAGAGTGCAAGCCCCCAACCATGAAAAAGCATTTTATCCTGAAATATACAACGCTATTGCATATTGATCCTAATCAAGTGTATGCTGCCATCCAAGAAAATGCAGTTTATCATGGAATACACGACGTTTTTGCATATTGATCCTAGTCAAATATCAGATGCCATCCAAAACAATGCAGCTTATCTTGGAATACACATTGTTATTGCATATTAATTCAAGTCAAGTATAAGCCCCCAACCAAAGAGATGCAATTTATCCTGGAATACGTGACGTTATTGCATATTGGCCCCAGTCAAGTAAAAGCCGCCATCATGCAATTTATCATGAAACACATGACGTTATCGCATATAAACCCTAGTCAAGTATCAGCCCCCAATCCATAAAAATTCCAATTTATGGTGAAATACATGACTTTACTGCATGTCGGCTCTAGTCAAGTATAAGCCGCCATCCAAAAACATGCAGTTTATCCTGGAATACACAACATTATTGCATATTGACCCTACTCAAATATAATTCACCATCCAAGAAAATGCAATTTATCATAGAATACATGACGTTATTGCATATTCATTCTAGTCAAGTATAACCCGCCAACCAAAACAATGCAGTTAATCATAGAATACATGATGTTATTGCATATTGATCCTAGTCAAGTATAAGCTCCCAACCAAAGAGATGATATTTATCATGAAACACATGACGTTATCGCATATCGGTGCAAGTCAAGTATAAGCCACCATCCAAAAAAAAGCAGTTTAGAATAAAACACAAATTATTGCATATTGACCCTAGTAAAGTATAAGCCACCATCCAAGAAAATGCAGTTCATCATGGAATACACGATGTTATTGCATACTGATCCCAGTCAAGTATCAGCCCCCCAACCAAAAACATGCAATTTATCTTGTAATACACAACATTATCGCATATTGGCCCTAGTCAAGTGTAAGCTACCATCATGCAATTTATCATGAAACACACGACGTTATAGAATATTGACACTAATCATGTATAAGCCCCCATCCAATAAATTCAAATTTATGGTGAAATACACCACACTATTACATATTGGCCCTAGTCAAGTATAAGCCCCCAACCAAAAACATGCAATTTATCATGAAATACACGACGTTATTGCATACTGATCCTAGTCAGGTATCAGCTCCCAACCAAAAACATCCAATTTATCATGGAATACACAATGTTATGGCATATCGGCTCTAGTCAAGTTTAAACCGCCATCCAAGAAAATGCAGTTTATCATGAAACACATGACGTCATTGCATATCAGCCCTAGTAAAGTATAAGCCACCATCTCAAAATATCCAATTTATGGTGAAATACACGGCATTATTGCATATTGATCCTAGTCAAGCATATTAATCCTATCCTAGTTTTTTCGAGTGAGGGCTTATACTTGACTGGGGTCAATATGCAATAACGTCATGTGTTCCAGGATAAAATGCATTTTTTTGATTGGGGGCTTATACTGACTAGGGTCAATATGCAATAACGTCGTGTATTCCATGATAAACTGAATTTTGTTGTTGGCGGCTTATACTTGACTAGAATCGATATGCAATAACGTTGTGCATTTCATAATGTTAGTTGTCATGTTGCGTGTGATCTGTAAGTGTTTGCGTAATATGCAGGTAGTTAAGCATCAAGTTCCATTTTGTTTTTGAGAATTTATACTTTATTTGGGTTTGTATACAATGGCGTTGTGTGTTTCAGCATCAAATTGCGTTTTTCTGATGGGCCATATGCTTGACAAGTGTTGTTATGGCAAGCTTGTTTTTCATTACATTAATCTCGTATTTGTGGTGGTGCCAGTTTGAAACATTGGGTTGTTTTTACACCAAAGCCAAAAAGGAGCCTATGGAGAAGGTTAATCAATCATTTGAAATTTGATGTGCTTGCAAACAACGCTATTGTATTTAACATCTCGTCTTGGAAAAGGTACAAATTTTAAGCCTTCATATTAAGAAAGTGCACATTTTACACACGTTTTGATGGCATTATGACATCACTGTGGCTGTGGCGGTGGTAAGTTACGGTACACACCTGTGGTCAATGATCAACTGTTGTTAGTGACTCGGCTTTGCAAACAGTTCTTCTGTACTAAAAACACGTTTCTAATAGTTTCAGTTATAAGAAAGCTAACGATAATAAAGAAAAAAGAGTATCTCATTTGTGCACATTGCGTTCATCACGTTAATACGTCATTGAACGCATGTCACGTGATCGCCTAATACAGAGCATAACGGCCGATTCTTTACTAGCCCCAAAAACTGTTGGCAATGATTGCACCAGTGAACTCTGTGGGGATGAGGTTGAGCATAACTCCTACATGGCCAATCCCACAGTAGTTATAAATAGGTATAGTACAGGCATAGTATATGGTAGTAGGCATAGTAGAGACATAGTACTGTAGTAGGCATAGTAAGCGTAATACAGGCATAGTGATAATAACTAGAGCTTTTAATGTGAAATCTCATTGCACCCCCTCAATGCTTAAATCTAAACTGTGAAATCTCATTGCACCCCCTCAATGCTTAAATCTAAACTCAAAAAATTAATTTTTTTTGAAAATAAGACTTCTTTATATTGGTGCAACTGGTTTTAAGTTGCACGCCTCCCCTACTGTCTTTGTACCCATATTATGTCGACTATGTATGTACTGTGCTTACTATGCCTGCACTATGCCTTTACTATGCCTATTCATAACCACCCCCAATCCCATCACGAGGTGGCTTGACAGAACCATCAAGCGCTCTTGCTCAATTTGTGTCTAATGGTTTTGCAGTTTTAGACTTGCCTGAAAAAGTGCTGCAGCAGCACAAGTCAATCAACATTCGTCAAGATGCTACATATATGTTTTGCTAACTTTTTGAACCAAAATTAGTTTCACTTGTGACAGTCACATTGAAATGGGTGGCACACTTGCCTGAAAAAATATTTCAAATGTTTTTATAACAATAAACAAAAACTTGACAATGACAACGTTAGAAAAGATACATTACATTTTTTCACAAAAGAACAAATCGAGGAGTAATTTCTTTCCAGAGGGTTTATTCAAAACTAGCATTAGCATATTTGCACTCACAAAATACATGTATATATCACTAAATATCATATTTGTGGTCAAACGAGGTGTGTCCGAAAAGAAACGACATTGGTGTTATAAAAACTATTTGAAAAATATTGAAATATACCAAATTCAAACTCCTTTAAATTATTAATACTCTCCTTCCACTTTAAAACAATTGCGCATTCGCCTTTTCCAGAATTCAATACACTTTTGGAAGGCATTTTCTGGAATCTTTTTGAGCTCCGTCGTTGCGGCCATTTTGCTGGAACCAATGTCAGAAAAATGGGTTCCTTCAAAACAGATTTGATCTTGGGGAAAAGGAAAAAGTTTGGGGGACCAGATGGAAGAAATATGGGGGTGTTCCAAAGTTTCAATGCTCTTTTGTGCGAGAAACTGACGATTACTCTGCGCTATGTGAGCAGGAGGATTAACGTGATGGAACATGTTTACGTTGGCTTCCTGAAGCCTCCTCCCCTTGTCACGCACTGATCTCACGAGGTGCCGAAGGATGTCTTTATGGATGGTTTAGTTAACTGTTTGTGGCAAAACTTATGATTTTTTGTAGTTGCATGCTTGTTTATGCCAACTAAGAACTCTGGCTGAGCGCATATTGCTTTTTGACACAGGGATATCTAGAACAACAGGATTGACAACATCGTTTTCCAGCGCTTTTAAAGTGTTCAAAGAAGGGTCAACAATACAGATGAACCATTGCTGGTAGTTGTAGATTAAGTCTAATAATGCAGTGATATTAGTTACACTAAAGTTATACAAACCAGGTGCTAGGTCCGTTAGCTTATAAGTGCAACTTTTGTGTGGAATTATTGCTTGTCTGCCACTGCTCTACCCGGCAAAAAATGTAATTTTCCTACAATCACGTCGGGGTCACCATTGTGGCGCAACGGCAGGCATCCGACTGCAATCTAAGTTAAAATGAGTGCACTCCGTGTGTCGACTAGTCATTTCTATCATGATAGCTACTGAAGTAGTTGGCGATCCATACATAAAGCCAGGTGTTGTTGGTGACATTCTATTTGTGGTTTGTAGTTGAAGTTGCTACACAATTTCACTCCTCAAGCCATGCAGCTAGTGGAGACATTGTGAAGAAACGGAGGAGGTTGCTGAGATCGCAACATGCCTTCCCCGCCAACGTTGAGAGAGTGAGGTTTGCCGGCCGAAGTAAGTGAGATTTCCGCCAAGACTTTAATTGGAAGGTGGTCTTGGCGTTAGGGCCCGACGACGGCTTGTGCTGCTTGACGGAAGACGGTGCCGTCTAACTACATTGGAGAAGATGTAGCATCACGTCGGGTGCACCATTGTAGCGCAACGGCAGGCATCCGACTGTAGTCCAAGTTAAAATGAGTGCACTCCATGTGGCGGCCAGTCACTTCTATCGTATAGTGATAGAATATAGCGCATTGTTTGCATAGAATTTAATGGAGGTTTTTGTTATCAGTTCGTTTTCTTAACATTTTATCGCTAAAATTGCAATTTTTTTCAAAGAGACTGATAAAGCAGCTAAATATTAGGACACTAACTGTAAGCGAATGTGCTAAAAATAAGAGATTTTTAGGCTGTATTTGGTAAGCTGACTTAGAACAGTAATTTTTTTATTTTGCCATATTTATCCTCCATTTACGAGAAAGCGAATTGTATCGTTATGTTTTGAACGGTGTGTCCGCACTCGCTTGGGAGTTGCTATTTCCGAAGTGTCTGGGCCACATGTTTTTCACATGAAGGTGGGGCGTCCCGTGAAGTGCCTTGCTCAAGGACACAACAAGCGGGCTTGTCGGCTTGTTTCCACAACTTCCCAAAAATGTCCAGCGTCAAGCAGGGAAGCTATAGATACCATTTTTTAAAGTCTTTTGGTATGACTTGACAAGAGGAATGAACCCCAGGTCTACGACTGCGAAGCGGACGCTCCAACTAATACGTCATCGCGTCAGTAACAACCGCACATGGGCAGTCGCGTTGAGAAGGGTCAACGCGGCAAACTTGGGACTGTGTAAAGAACCCAAATTAGTTAAAGTAGCTGGGACCTAACTTCTTTAAAAATTATTTTGGTATTTTTGAGATAGAATGTAACTCAATGCCTCCCAAAAGTCCGATTTCAGCTAAACATTTAATTGCTTTTTACTGAAAAAGTGTTGATTTGCCCCATACTGAAACAAATTGGTTCTCATCACTTTCCTCAAAAATTAAATCAAAAATCAGGATTAACTTCGCAACGCTTCTAAAAACTGGCCTATTTTATGGGCGTTGTTATATATCCTGTACTTATAGAATACTCTAAGCTCTTGCTATGTACATACCTTTAATTGGATGCTATACATTGCAGTGTTGCCATAAATAAATATACAAATTAGATATATCACAGTCCTAACATTTATTGTGCATGGGAGAGAGAAAAGGCACTTTTGTCTTAAAGGTTGAAAACTTTTTTGGAAATTAAGTTCTTCTGCTCAACCTTTTCGGTTATATTCAGCTCCAAATAAACGTGAAGACAACTTTTTACGCATATTTTCAAAGATTTTGCGGAGTGAGTGGCTGAAGGCATTTTTGTTTTACAACGAAGTCAAAAACCATTTTATGCAAAATATTGTACTCCTTGTGATTGGCTTCTTTATTTTCAGCCACATACAAAAATGAAGATCTTTTTTTTCTAAGTATATTGCCCATTTTTGATAATTTTGGGGGGCTGAAGGTATTCACGAGTGATACGGCTTCGCAGAGGTTGACAGACCATCCACTTCAGTGGACCTAGTATTTGGTCCCACAAGTGTGACGGTCTAAGCTATGCTTTATTAAAAGCCTCTAGCTTCTTTTTGGTCACCAACTGCACTGAAGAGACCTGATAGGTCGAAACAGTGTCACTGTCTGCAGTTTGCTAAGTGCATCCCTGGCCTCTTGCATTACTATACATGAAGGTATTTGTATCTCAAAAAAAGTTGAGGACTTTTTATAAATCATCTTTTTTTTGAGCGATTCTTTTGCTCCATACAATCAAAATTAAAGACCTTTATTTTGGGGATGAGCCTTTCGCAAATGAGTTCTTTGCCTATTTTGGAAATTTTTGGAAAAGGGATGGCTGACATATTTTGGGTCGGCGTGCACTCGTTTCTTTTACATTGATAATATATTCAGATGGGAGGTGTAGGAAAAGTGCTTGACCTTCCCAGCCTAATTTTCACGTAACGAGTCGGAGAACCTAGCTTTTTATATTATCTGTAAATTTACACCAGTAATTCCATGCGGAGTTTCTATACGTGATCTGTTGCATTCTGCTATGTTTTCGGTATTAGAACAGTTAGCGATCAAATTCTTCAAAAAACATGGTATTAATAATTATAAAGTTATTGTAAACTACATAAATACAAATCACAATTGAAAAAAAAAAGATAAATGGTAAAACATAATTGAACCAAAAAATTTTGATATGAGGCCATTGCAGCAGCAAGTTTACCAGTCGTTCAAATGAAATTCAGAGATCACGCCTCGACCAAGATTGTTGAGAGTAGAGAGCCTATGTTTAAAATCAACATAAATCTTATCATTGCGACCTTCGTTCTTTGCATTGAAACCGGTGTGGGCTCAATCCGTAGGTTTATTTCAATGAGATTGTGCGCAAAAATTAAAATAGTAAGGGCAATTCAGGAGTGGAGGGGAGAGGTAAAAGAAAAGGAGTTCCTCGTATAGAAGAGACATAGAGAAAATGAAACAAAAAAAGTTAATTACACGTGAGCTCTTTTAAAGTTGAGCTATTGGTGATTGCGCAGGAAGAATTTACCCTCAACATAACTGATTTTTAACTAGCAAAAGTACTGGTTGAGTACGATCAAGCCGAAACCATAATATGCTCAAAGGAAAAATAAATCCGTACACCATTCAATAACGCAAGTTTTTAATAAACAATAGGAATATAAAACTATTCTATGTAATTTACCAATAATTGCATCTTTAAATGTAACAGCAGAAAATAAGCACAAATTGTATGCAAATGAGGTGGTCCAGATTTTAATTTTTTATGCACAATTTCGATAATAAATAAAGAATATTACTCCATAAAAACGAAAAACAAAGCAGGCCTTTTTCTTTTTCTGTGGTCTTAAACAAACCAATCCACTCCGCCACAGTTGTATGATTAATCATCTGGAATCAGATATAGTCAATGATTGAATGCATTCATTTCTGAAAGTCATGGAATTATGACAGCAACAGTTCAGGTAGACCCTGTAAGTTACATCTATCAGCTTTGCTTTTCATCAAAATTTACACTGCTCAAAAACAATGCTTTTTAAAAACCTGCAGTTTTCAAAAGGAACTGCTCAGTGATTCAGCATGCCATATAAAAAGTTCACATAATTAATCGGTTATATGAATACAAAAATGATCGCTGGATCAGCGTAATAAACAAGGAAAAAAACAAAAACTCATACAAAGCAGTACTTGATAGCCTTTTTGAGACCATTTTAAATAACACGCCAATCAGGCCTTTGTGACATCATAGTTTTGGTATTGCACTTCAGAGCAGAAAAGGCCTAGTCGGATTTTACATTAAATCAAAATGACAACATGCTACAAGGAAGCAACAACGATTTTTAGCATCAGACTTACACAGTGCGGTTGCCCTAGTGGGACACAAATGTGTTATTTCATTCTTTCACAATACTTACCAGTGCATAAAATCTATTCCAATTGGTTTTAATTCCAAGTAATGTTGCATTCCAGAATTTCTTTATGGAAACTACACAAAACAAACAAGAGGAAGGATTAATGAATCTCATTCTACACAAGTGTCCTCAGCAACAGAGATTTAGTCGGGTAATGGATAATGCCAAACGATGATTAAGAGCTAGCGATTTATTAGGCACTATTAAAAAAAAATTGTCTACACAAGATAACTACTTATATATCTAAATTACAACTTTCAGATTGCAAATATAATAGCAAAAATAGACTTAAGTAACACACAACCACAGAAAATTAGGTCTGTTGCAAAAATGTTTGTAAAAAATATAAAATTCAGGATATTGGCTGTATCTGTGGGGAGCAGTTGGTATTTGTTGTTAAAAGAGCAATAAGGTAAAATAAAATATTTTGCTTAAAAATGATCATCAACATCTTATGATACCATACAGCAATCTATCACATTATATTAATAATCCGCAGCCAGTTTTATCCATATTGGGTCTCATTACGCAAGTGTGAAAATACTCAGTAATAAAAATTGCTACCTAGCAACTAGCAACCTCCATATTTTGGTAAAAGAACAATAATTCCATAATAGAGAGTGCACCTTTGTCTTGCATTTTAGAAGCCTGTCTTTAGGTATTGCATTCATTTAAATAGAAAAAATTATGCAGTTTAAAGAATAGATTACATATTCTAATTTAGTTACTTTCTAATAGTGGAGCCAGTACTCAATTATTTTTTCCTGCTTGTTGATGTTATACTAAGCACAGGATCCAAACGCAGACATTTTGTGCAGCAGGTCAAAAAATATTGTAATTTATGGCAACTTAACATCAACAGCATTTATAATTTGTTCACAAAATTTAAAATTAGGCAGTGGCTATTTCGCCGTCGACGGCAATTTCCCCTTGGAATCTATTTTGCCATAATCATTCACGTGTGTTTATATAGCCGTATTTGCTACAATTACACCAGTGACACTGTGGTGTAGTGGATAGAGCGCTGGTCTTGATATACCATGGTTGCGGGTTCGAATCTCAGCTGGCAGAGCATTAAAAGAAAGGCAGTGTACACCGAAGGGGCAGGCCCAGTATGTAAGTGTATGGGACAGTGTACACTGGAAGGGAGTGTACAGGGTGGGGGAAAGAGACCTGGGGGTGCAAAATTTTTTAATTGGTTTTTAAAATTGACCAATCAGAAACGACCAAAAGTCACATGTTTAGTGCATCATTAAGATTGACCAATCACAAATAACTCACGGCAAAATAGTCTCTGAGGGTGAATTGCCGTCGACGGCAAAATAGCCACTGCCTTAAAATTAAGTTATGTGTAAACTAGCTAGAAATATATAATTAACCATGAAATGAGAAGTGGATAAAGTTTGATTAATAGGCACTGTGAGTTTAAAAGCATCACTGGTTTCTCTAAACCATGTCATAAACACTTTGACGTGCTGAGACTACAACTTCAGTTTGTTGAGGCATAGTAACAAATTAGGTCATTGGGGCTTTACTTAATTCTGCTAACAAATGTAGACTTCGTGTAAAATTTTACTTTAATTTTATCCTTTCCGTCCTATATTGAATCGATATCCGTGTTGAATGATGACGAGTTTCTATTCTTTGTTGGTTTATTTGATAAATTGTATAAAATGAAGAATAAGCGAACAAGATTAACCAGAATTTGAACCACGTTTTCTAAAAGATAACACCAAATAAATTACTACATAATAAAATATAATCAAATAGACATACCAATTTGGTTGATTCAATTAAGGACAGAATTTAATTTCCAAATGTTTCTCGAATATGGCCAACTGCTATTTCGTCAAGTTCCAAACACAAAGTGCTACAATTATAGAGTTTTGTCGAAGTGCCAAAGAAAAACGTTTTTGTACGAGTTGAGGTCAAAAGGCAGGGCGAAAAAGGCGTGCATAACAAGTACACTACAAGATTATGCAACGCTACTTAAACGCAACTGCAAAACTAAACACACGGGTTCGACATCCGATACGCAAACCGAACAAACAACTGGAAACTAAAAAGTGGTTTAAATAATGACAAAATTTTGAAATTTCTAACACTTCGAACACAGCCTTTCTTATTACCCAGATTGGAAAGACAGCAACACTTTATTCTTAATTGTTTTCGAACTGTAGGTTAATGACTTGCAACAAATTTTCTGCAAAACGAAGTTCATATTTAGAATGATAATTAAATTTGAATGATGATTAAAGCAAAAAAAGGATGGTAAAACGACAATTGATCAGAATCTTGCATTTAACCATACAATAAGTTTATAAAATATGAGGAGAACATCAGTAGATGAAAAATAGCTGGTAGTCAATTGATTAAAAGATATTGCAGCCACTCAGGTAGCCCACAAGCTTACTAGTATCGCTAGGCTTACTTAGTACAGTTACACTGTAGTAGTGTACAGCAGCAAACTATACCAGTTAAGCTCTATGCACCTTCTACAAAGTGGTCACTGCAAACTCAAAGATATGTGTAACTACTCTTTTACTTTTCTTTTAATGTTTGAAAGCCATTTGACTTTTAAAAGATAAATGTTCAAGCAGCTGCATTCCCAGTTTCCTTTGCAGCTTTATGCATGATTTTATACATCCAAAAAACCTAGTTTCTTTGCTAGCACATCCAACAACGGCACAAAAAAGGGTAATCCTGTACTTTAGCGCGGTAAATTATTTAAGCTGAAAGGGCAGTGTACACTGTAGGGCCAGGCCCGGTATGTAAATGTACGGGGCAGTGTACACTGGAAGGGAGTGTACAGGGTGGGTTCCAGTGTACACTGCCCCGTACATTTACATACCGGGCCTGGCCCTACAGTGTACACTGCCCTTTCACCTTAAATAATTTACCGCGCTAAAGTACAGGATTACCCAAAAAAGATCATTATTATATACTATCCCTATCGAAGCATAAAAGATAATCCATTAAGTTAAAGTTGCAAGTCTTTTGTACATTAATGAGGGTTAGGCTATTCTTTGTTAGTATGTTTTTTTGTTTTATTTGCCATTTTTATCCTCCATTCACCAGAAAGCGAATTGTATCGCTATACTTTGAACGGGAAGTCCGCACTCGCTTGGGAGTTGCCTTTTTCGAGGTTTATGGGCCACCTGTCTTCCACATAAAGGCGGGGGCATCCCGTTAAGTGCCTTGCCCAAGGACACAACAAGCGAACTTGCCGGCTTGTTCTCCACAACCTCCCATAAATGCCGAGCGCCAAGCAGGGAAGCTATAGATACTACTTTTTAAAGTCTTTTGGTATGACTCGACAAGGGGAATGAACCCCAGGTCTACCGACTGCGAAGTGGACGCTCTAACCACTACGCCATCGCGTCGGTAAACGTTTAGTCCAAAGAAATGCTACCTTTTTTCCATGTTACATCAGAATTTAGTAACTTTTGTTGATTTGATCTGCCACTGATAAAAAACTTCTCAAACAGCCATATCTATTTAATTTTCGGAAAAAATTGTTTTGCTTCCTATACCTTTACATCGTAAAAACTAAATTTTGGTCCTCCAAGAATGTTCAAACATTTTCACAACGATTGGTCCAGGCGATTAATGTCGTCAATGCAACTGACCTATAAGAAAGCTGCATACGACGTCACATATTTCGCACCAAAAAAGGTGGCTGACCAAGACCTGTAATTTATGCTGGAGAGGTATAGGGCGAACACCAGCTTTTGGGGTTATTTTGAAAACTAATGAGAAATTAATTAACATTTGGATTGAATTATTGCTAGTTGGATACTCGGAAACAAATAAAATTAACTAAAAGCAATTTGTTTGAGATGAGATCTTTTTTTAGTTCGCTAGTCTAAGCTTAGTACTGTGTACCAATTTAAAAAAATTGCCCCTAAGAGAAGTGCCATCTAAATAGCATTTGCTCCTCACTTAAAAATAAACTATACCAATTAGATACCAGTCGGTACATTAGCAAAAACAACCATTATTTGATCATTAATACCGGTAAGGTAAGCTGCCGGCAACCTTGCTTGTTGTGTCCATGGGCAAGGCATTACCGGCATGCCTCCATCTTTTTGTGGCAAACAGGTAGTGTGGCCAAGCATTCTACCCGTTTGGGTGACCCGGTGTGACGAGACATGCAAACAGAGCATGAGCTCATACGCATGAATAAATAAATCGATACGTAAGTTTTTTAATTGCTCTTGGTCCAGCAGCCTAGATAATAGCCAAAAAAATTTTTCAAGAAATAGTTGAGGTCACAAAATTACATCTGAAATATCAATATGACTGGTCTGCAATCACTTTTGACCAAAAATTTCTGATTTTATCCAACAATAACTAAACCAGCATATGACTAACGGTACAGAAGTCTGCCCTGTCATTTAGGCTACAGTATAACTTAAGTTTTCAACTTTTCAGTATGCTAATGCCACTAAATACACCATATAAGTTACACATTACAATTAACTTAAACTCAGGATTCTTAAACACGCTGATTAATCTATAGGAAAACCTTACAGAAGCTGGCTACAAATAAGCCTGCAAGTTTAGCCCATAAAATAAGTTCAACTATTAGCAATGACAAGCAAACCTTAGCACCTCTTATCTTACTTTGGCTTTACATTCATTCCTTAACATCAGTAAAACAACATATTTAACGTTCATTTAACAACTGTCACGTTTATCCATTTGATTTGCAAAAAACGATATCACTGCTATTCAATTCAATGCAAAATCACTCAAAGTGGTCAGCCACTTTATTTGAAAGTGCATTTTGATGACGTTTGATCACGTGCGTGCAACCTTCCTATTGGTACTAACAAAAACATGGTGATAAAAACGACACAATGCGAAAACATAAACAATTCATCCTATCAGTCCCATGCCAGGACACCAAATTTTGTTTACACCATTGAAATTCAATACTTTTGAATGTGAGTGAAAATTGACCCTTAGTCTCGCAAGCAACCTGCACGGTGTACAGACCTGTAGTAGAGATTGTCATGTTTTAATTCTACTGTAATCAATGGTGCATGCGCAGGGGTTCATAACATTGTAGCAACTTTAGCAACTCCAACTACAAACCACAAGCAGGAAGTCGCAAACAACACTTGTCTCTACAGTACGGTATATACGGATTGCCATCTAACTTACATTCAGTAGCTATCATGATAGAAGTGACTGGCCACCACATGGAGTGCACTCATTTTAACTTGGGACTACAGTCGGATGCCTGCCGTTGCGCTACAATGGTGCACCCGACGTGATGCTACATCTTCTCCAATGTAGTTAGACGGCACCGTCTTCCGTCAAGCAGCACAAGTCGTCGTCGGGCCCTAACGCCAAGACCACCTTCCAATTAAAGTCTTGGCGGAAATCTCACTTACTTCGGCCGGCAAACCACACTCTCTCAACGTTGGCGGGGAAGGCATGTTGCGATCTCAGCAACCTCCTCCGTTTCTTCACATGTCTCCACTAGCTGCATGTGCTTGAGGAGTGAAATTGTGTAGCAACTTCAACTACAAACCACAAATAGAATGTCACCAACAACACCTGGCTTTATGTATGGATCGCCAACTACTTTCAGTAGCTATCATGATAGAAATGACTATTCGACACACGGAGTGCACTCATTTTAACTTAGATTGCAGTCGGATGCCTGCCGTTACGCTACAACATCATTTCCCTCAAACCAAAATTGCCGTGAAAATAATTTCAGTGCTTGGAATATTCGCCCCAATGCTTTAATGTTTCGACCTGGAGTCAATACACAGAGCTCAGAAACAGAAACATCCACTTCTGCTACTTAATCGTCGACAATTTCTTTGGTCCAGGCCGTCATGAGTTTAAGGGCTCTTAGAGATCTGTAATGCTTCGTAAAGATACCATTCCCAACAACAGGTCGGGGAACAACAAAGTCACATTAATCCTTTCCAACTGACGTATCATATCGATTTACGTTAGACCCACAAACGGCAGATGAAAAAAATCAAACCGTTTTTCATGCCATGGTAGCTAATTACACTTTTACTCTGTACATTTTTCATTGACCTTGTCTTTCGGTAGTGACGTTATCAACTATCACCTAGAAATTGAGAGACTTACAATTTTTCTCCACAAAGTTACAGTGTGTTGTGCACTGTGAAGTCTCCATTTTTATGAAGTAAGGCGAGATTTGTTTGTCAACTTGTTTTATTCTGACAGACTGATCGAGCTGACTTTTCCTTAATATTTTATGACCGTATTATAATTGGTTTCAAAATAAAGAAAACACCAGGCACCTTTGACATTTCATAATATTCATGTTCAAAAAAAAAAACACGATGAAAATTAAATTCGAGGTTTTTAACAACCATGCATGATTAAATCAAAGCAATGCATTTGAAAAATAACAAATATAAAACTACGTCAAA
The DNA here is from genome assembly GCA_963675345.1 of Trididemnum clinides. NCBI lineage: Eukaryota > Metazoa > Chordata > Ascidiacea > Aplousobranchia > Didemnidae > Trididemnum > Trididemnum clinides. Next base: position 29,511,674 of record OY776286.1, read on the forward strand.
ATAGACAGTCAATAAGAAAACGCGCATCTAAAATCACCAAGAGCGGTAGACTGGTATTAACGGTTCACAAATGAAATTCAAAACATTGATCTAACACCAGTAGTTGACTAAGAACAATTATCTTGGTCAATCGTATAGAAAAATTGCACTGGAATTATCAGTGCTTTTAACAGAAAATGAAGCAACTTTAAAAATTTTTTACCAAGCAACCTTTCGAGGCCTGTTTAGCGTTCATACTTCCACAAGACGAGCTGAAAACTAAATTTGATTAAAAGCTTGCACCCACAATGAATTTATTACCCAGTGAAAATGAAACTGTAAAGCAGTAACTTCTGTCTTGTTTCCAAGCTTGTGGTAAGTCAAATCTAAGAAAAATCCCATTTGAAAATACAATTTAGGCTAAAATGACCATTAGTACTATGAAAATGTAAACACATCAACTGGCGCGAAATTGAAATAAAATCAAGTATTTCCCAGACACATATTGCCAGCAATAGACGAGGTTGTTTTGTTACACCCATAATACAAAAAAGCCTACTTTGTAGGGCTTTCTTTTTATTACTTCAGAGAATTTTAAGGGATAAAGTACTGATAAAGAGTTAACGCTTGCCAGCGTTAACACCACCCTCAAACTTTAAATTCTTGATCAAAGCCATCAAAAGGTCTTCAGATAAGAGTTAATGACTAAGTGGAATTCGTTCAACCAATGGAGTCAATCTCAATGGTCGGCTTTCGAGCGTCATGTAACATAATACCAAGTTGTCGTGTTGACATTTTCTCTTTCTTGACCCACCGTTCTCGTCACCAAAATGGACACCTAAAACATAGGAAATCAAAACAGGCTCACCACTATAAGACCTTGAAAAGAACGTTGTCAAATTTTCAAGAAAGCGCAAAAAAATCAAACAACTTGCCACGTCTAAACAGCTGACATCCTCAATGTGGTCGATTACAAGTATAACTCGTTCAAGAGTTACCAATGCTGCTGGCAGCGCGCGTTTCTGCCTCAAAAAATGCAACCAAGCAGGAGAAACCGCCTGAAAGTACCGTTTCCAAGGACAAAACGCTGCAAGCACCGTGAGGTTTGAACCCAACACTATGTGATCATTAGAAAATTGGAAACGTGGTGGAATGTGTTGAAGCACCACAAAACGACGCTTCAACCTATTCCACCATGTTGCCAATTTTCAAAATTAAAAAGTAACTGACTCATCACAAGGCATTGGGCTTGAAGTAACAGTTTTTACGAACAAGTTCAAGTTGCTAACTTACTGTCTGGGCGCATTTTTCATCAATTAAGCTTTTTAATTGAGTTTAGGGGAGCTGAAATTTGAGCAGTGAAAGGCACCAGCATCCATCTTTCAACGCACTTGATTATACCAAATATATTTTTCTTTCAATCGGCACTGATTTTTTTCATGGTAAGAGTGTACTTTCAACATCACTGATTTGTGATTTACATTAATGTTTAAAGCATCACTGGTTTATGAGCAAAATTTTGTATCGGACTGCGACTAGGACAATCGTGTCAGCCTTACATTTGCCTATAAATCTTTGCAGGTCCATTGTTCTGATTTGTGCGACAGCTATCGCGCAACCGTCATGTTTTTGAAGCGATGAAGCAAGATGTGGCAAATACGAAAAGTGACCAATTAAATTAGCACGCACGCTGAAACAATAGTCAGGCATAACGACAAAACACTTACCAGCCAATATAACACTGACATAAATTTTCGTGTGATTGGGCTTGTGCTATCAGCAATCGCACTTGATCAGATATCTCCATCGGTTCCGAGCTAAAATCGCAACCTATAAAACAAGGTAATATTACGATATACCCCTGTTTTTAACTAATACTTCTGATCATTTAGTTGAGCCCGCAGGTAGTAGTAGTAGTGATTCAGTTTTTATCCGGTGTTGTCCCTTTAACAGAGATGGCCGGATTTACCCCATTCCTTCTGCAATTCGCACTCCGTCCCTCCACTTGTCTCGTCTCAGGGCATCCTCCTTTTTCAAACCAACTTTCTCTGTCTCCTCTTCCACTTGCTTCTTCCAGGTCTTCTTCGGTCGTCCTTGCTTTCTCTTGCCTCTCACTTCAAGATTCAGAGCAACCCTCAAAACACTATCGTCATCCCTCCTCAGCACATGTCCATACCATCTAACTCCATTCGCTGTTGCTAACCGGTCTATAGTTTCCTTCAACCCCAACATATCCATCTGTTCTTCAGTCGTCTTCCTGTCTACCACTTTCTGACCGTACATGGCTCTAACCATAGCTCTCTCCGTTCTTCTCAAAATTGCTTTTTCATTTTCTTTTAGACATCATGTCTCACTTCCATACAGTATTGCTGATCTTACACAACGACGATAGACTTTACCTTTCATCTTTAGAGGAAACCTATTTCCAAGCAACAATTCTCCACATTCTCTGAATCTTACCCAACCGATTCTTACTCTTGCTGTAACTGCCGCTTCACAACCACCACTAGCATCTAGTCTGTCTCCCAAATAACAAAATCCATTCACTGTCTCCACTTCATCGCACAACTTCTCAATCGAATCCATCGTCCCTTCCATTATTCCTTTACATTTCGAGCAAACAAAATGCATTGCCAACTTAGCGGTAGCTCTCTTTATTTTTGCACATTTGCCATGAACCCAGTTTCCACATTTTGTGCACAACACTGAATTCGCCATGACTCTCTTCCCACAAACTCCACATGGATCTATCTTGCTTTTGTATAATTCGCCTTCTGACCCGCTTACCATCAATTTGGTTTTTCTGGTGTTGACCTTCAAACCTTTACTTTCCAGTACATTCTACCAATTCCAAAATCTTTCCTTCAAGTCTTCAATGTCTTCGCTAATGATAACAAGGTCATCTGCATATAGTAATTCATTAACCACACCCCTTCTTGCATTTTCTGTATATTACGTCCACCACTATTGCAAACAATAGTGGTGACAGCACAGATCCTTGATGTACAACAACTTTTACTTCAAATTCCTCTGAATATGCAGATCCCACCCTCACTCTTGTCTTTGCACCATTATACAGGCTCATAACTGCCCTAACTATTACTTCTGATAAACCCTTCTTTCTCATGGCCCACTCCATCACTTTTCTTGGCACTCTATCAAAAGCTTTTTCCATGTCAACAAAACACATATACAACTTCTTGTCCTTCTTTTGATATTCCTCCTGCATTCTTCTCATAATGAATATCGCATCCACTGTTCCTTTTCCTGGCATAAATCCAAACTGCATCTCATTTAACTTGACTAGTGTTCGTATTCGCCTCTCTAGTACCCTTTCAACAATTTTCATGGCCCGCAGGTAAAACATTGAATTTATTTTTCTGCTTGGTACTGTGCTTGTGGTGGAAAGATTCTGTTGAAAGATTTATTTATTCAATGACGACACTTTTTGGCAGTTTTAGAATTGAAGATTGCTAGACCCCACGGCCTTTGTGCCTTTTCCCGCGAAAGGCGAATTTGCTTTGTAGAAATTTTTTCTCTTGTTTGTATTTTCCGTGTGATTAGGTGCAAAATACACATCTCTCTTTGTCAATGTAGCAGTAACCGTGAACACAAGCAGAGAATATAAATGCCAAGCAACAGCAAGTTTTTTCACAATTCCTACCTGTTAACTTGTCCCGTACGCGGTTAACAATGGCCAGGGCTTTCTTATTCAATACTTCAGTAGGTCGCACAACCAGACTCTCACCTGAAGCAATGTAGATGAGTAATTTAATATCATAAAAACGTTTGCACATTAGCAGACATTAGGCTACAAGCTGACAGAGTGGAAGGCAATTAATTCGAACTCGACCACAGCTACAGTTGAAGCAACATCTTCAGCCATTCGGGCTAGCATTAGTGGGTAGCCAGTAATCGCTTCTCACAGCAAAAAAATTTCCTCATGTAACGCTTATTTCGCGAGACAAACGCTTACAGTAATTTTTTTAAAGTCTACTTACGCGCTCTGAGGTTCAGAGCATTTCAACTTCGTTATCTATCAAAATCGGGAGTTTTGATAAACGTTAAAATTACTGCCTGCATCGACCACTACGCCATATATGGAGAGGTGCTAACTCCAAAATCGCAATATCATTTTGCCGTCTTTCACACTCTCCGTTCATTTTGTTAGATGAGCTGATAAAGATCTCAAAATTTGTTCATTTAAATCGCCAACCTGGGTCTTGTGGAGCCGAAGGCAACGCTGCCAAGAGATTGTCAGCTCCAGGCGGGAGATCGCCAGTACGTGCAGAGTGTTCGTTATTACCTGAAACCAAATGCAAATAATCGAATGCAAAAAAGAAGCCTACGTCAATAACGCCTTGTGCACATATTCCCTCATGAGTTTGAACTCATGCTCTGTTTGAAGTTTTTGTCAACATGGCCTCCATCGCCACAGGTAGACTGCTTCATCCCGTCACCTATCTGTCACGTAAAGATGGAAGCATACCGTTGTTCCTCAAGTAAAAACACAACAACTGTTTTTTCTCCGCTCCATCCCATTCGTGCTGAGCAGGGAAGCTGAGAATATCAATGGAAATCGAACCCAGGTCTATCGACAGCGAAGCAGACGCTCTAACAACTGCACCATCGCGACGGTTTGTATACATGGGAAAGGGTGCAAACATACCAACGGCAGTACGGAATCAAACCCATAATCAATACCCGCACCCTATCTGAATCGATATGCCTTTGACAAACAACACTTCACAAAAATCCCTCGACGTGATTGCGCATTTGTGTTAAAAGAAAAAAGGCATGGAGTTTTGGCTGCTCCGAAACCGCTCCAAACTCAAGCTACTCTCTGCATAATGGACAAGAAAAAACATTATTCATCAGGGTCAATGTTAAACGTTAAGTCTTTTCAAGTTCCTCTCACCAACTTCCACTAATCTCCAATTGAGCAATGGATCGTATACAAACGCTTCCAACACAGCCATTACACTCTCTCTATGTTCTCGCAGGACAGACATCACAATATAACACGTATGCATGTAGTTGCCTTCAATACCAGTAACCTGCAGTAACGTATGTAACAGGGTAATTACAAAATTGAAGTTTGCAATTATTTGCTAATCTTTATCCTCTTGTCGCTGGAAAATGATGATATATCATACCAACACCTACTTAACATTATTTGGGGGTGAGTGAGATTTCTTTTTAAGAACAGTGAAACGTCCAGATGTTCGTCCAATTGGTTAATTTTTCGTATACTGTAACATTATGTCCTCAAAAATTAAATGCTTCAGTATCCTTTTTAGGTTCTGTTCAATAAATCCGATGCTTGATAGAACTGCGTTTCAATAAACCTCAAGTAAAATAACCGAGAGCTGCGATTAAGTTAGCGCTTTAAGCGCTGAACCCCAAGAGTTTTGACTGCAGGTTGACGTTAAGTCCATTTCGATACGATAGTGCAAAAATCTAACCCTCTATTGACATTTTTTCACTTTTGCCATAATTTTTTTGAGATTTGCAACACTTTTGGCAAGCTAATTTTGATTTTCCGAACAAAAAGTAACAATACCAAGTATACAGAAGAGGACAGTACGAGCAATAGAATGTAACATAATGTGTTGGCCAATTGAAATTATAAAAACTATGATAAAAATTGAAACGTTAAAGTTTGTTGAGTCGGTCAACAACATAACAGCATTTTTACGCTTGAATAAACTACAAACATAATAACTTTGGTAAAATTATTGTCCCACATCACGAAGCCGAGGAAAATAATTTTTCCAAAAATGAATTGCCTGAAAAATATAAAAACAAATTGATGTCTGAACAAAAACCTAAAATAGAAAAATAGGGAAACGGCGAGCTGCTTTACCTCCATGGCATTGGTGAGCATCCTAGTCAAACGAAACGGAATTTTTTCCGGAAACTTTTCTCTGGTCATCGCCACCTTTAAAAAACTTTCAATATAAGTGTTGCCATTTAAATTACTCTTGATATAACAAAACCACGTTTACTTCAGCTCTTCAGTAGTAAGGATACTATTACAGAGCGCACCTTCACCCAGTTAGAGTGGAGAGGCTGCTCACCCGACATGTCGTAATAAAAGACTTTTGGGAACTTACCAATAGCAGATCACCATGTCGGTTGTGGGGCTACCAGTTAGCATAAATTTGTATTCATGACTGATTCGAAATGGACCGTCACTTTCCTCTACTCAGGTTTCGATTAGGTTTGCGGTGCAGACCCAGGTATACCTGTATGCTTCGCACCATGGTTTCATTCCAAGCAACGGAAATGTGAACGCATCAATGTTAACGTTTACGCTGGTTGTTGTTGTTACCAGATCCCTTCCGAGGGATGGGGGCATGGCGGAAGACCATGGAGCCTCAGAAGCAGGTCAACTCGCCAGAGCCTGGACCAGAGGTCGTAAAGAGACAGAGAGTCACCAAAGAGCGAGCGGCGCAGAGTCCGTAGCTGGACAGAACACAACGTGTAGGCTTCGCAAAGCTTTTAACAAGGCAACTTTTTCAACGTAATAAAATCAAGCACCGCCAATAAACGATCGTATCAGCCTAAAATTAACTCCGGCGTGTTGTCGTTTCAACATTTTGCTGATAAAACCTCGTGTATATGAACTTGAGTCCAACTCACCTCAAAGCAGTCACCGAAATCGATGTGAAGAACTTTGCCACTCTTTCGATCCAGCATTAAATTGCTCGGATGTCGATCGCCCAGACCCAAGATATGCCCGACCATGGACATGACCGCCAAAGATCGGGTGTAGTTAGTTCGGCGGTCAAACCAGGCCTAAATAATAGAAAGCTGTAAATCGTCAAACTGGTTAAAAAAAATAGTCGGCAAAGCCGCCGTGATGTAGTGGTAATTGTTAGAAATTTCAGAACAAAAGACCGCAGTTCGAAACCTCATTAAAACACCACTGGAACTTGTCAGAACGGGGATCCGAAATTTTAAGTGCAATGTTGCACCAGCAAAAAGTCTGATTCTAAAGCGAGTGGATACTGGCAGACACAAGCTAAACTAGCACCTAAGTTAGCGAAAGTGAGGAAGTTTTAAATTCAAAACGTCCCCAAAAGCAGCTAAACCCATGCATGTTGTCACTAAAGTACCACTATTGGCGTTTAGAGATAAGTAAAAATATAGATTAAAAAATTGGTTGAAAAAATTTGTTCTTCTACCTCTGAAGTTGGACTTTTTAGCCAAAGTAGTTTAGCGAGATCATCACCGGCTGTGTTGTTAATCGCATGCTCAAATACTTCAACCTTTTGCATCAGTGATAAGTGATCGTAATCAGGCGCCATCTGAAAGAATAAATGAAAACTAGTAATCTCTGTTAAAAAGACTATGATGAATTTGATGATAGCCCCTTTTTGTTGTTAGGATGGAGAATAAGCGCAGAATGAAATATCTAACTCACGCCGCAGTGCAAAACGGCCGGCAAATGTGAAGGCCTGCAAGCAGTCGGTATCTGTTGCCGTTTTCAGTCATTTTAAGCATCTTCTACTCATTCCATCGCATTACTCACTCTAAGCATTATTCTGTGTTCAATGTTTAGCAATATCTTCTTCTTGTCGCGGTAATCACGAATAAGTGCATGCAGCGTGTCGCAGTTTGGCACCCAACCGATCAACCCAGAATTAGTAGAGAGAGGAACGACAGAAAATCGTTGAATACTGAGAAAAAAATTGTCAATCAAAACGTGAACGATATGCTCCTGCAACAGTAAATTGACTAATTGCTTTACCGTTTTGTCGTTTGGCATAGTCTCAAATTATGATAACCTTCTACCTACCTTAGGTTCTTTCTACTGCAAGCTTGATCTGTAGCCAGCAACGCATTGACTAGTCCGAACAGCTGCATGACGCGCTCGTCCTGACGCAGATCTTCGTGCCCTTTCAGTAAGAAGTTGTAATCTATGCCGTCGCTACCTGTTAATCAAAACGTTGCTCAATAGCGCTTCAAGCCCTTAAATTGCTGGAAATGTCCAATTACCCTTCATGGAGAGCTTTCTCGGCCTCTGTTTGGACGTAATAACTTGTAAAGTACGCTGGATTGACTGGATACGTACGATGGGGCGATGCGGGTCGTAGGTGCCAGGCACGGCCAGTTCCATGTCATTGCACACCATTAATTTCGGAGAGACGTAATGTAGTTCAATTGTAGTAAGCTGAAAAAAGCTTTCTTAGTCGCGACTATTTCAACATGACCATTAAGGGACCGCGTGGTGGGCCACTGGAACCGGGTGTAACAGCTTTACACCTATGATTACAATTCAGGACACCAAAAGCTATTCTATCAACTGCCGACAGCAGGCTGGGTACTCCGAGTAGTTTGCCTGCCAAAAATTCTTTACGGTTACTTGTACGACTATACTGCAGTATTGGTAGTGAAAATACGCTGTCCAAATAACTGGAAACTTCGAAGCGGGTTGAACCAAGTTCTGTGAATGACGGTAAAGGTTTTCCTGAAGCCATCGGATAACCACGCACACTAACTATAAATGAGTAAATTACTTGAGGTAGTTGCTTTGATATTCTCCTGAACACATGATAGTAGAGATCCCACGCTTGATTAAGATCTTTGATATTATTTGATTTCGTGTATTTGCGGCAATATTCTTGCGCTTCCTGAAGGTCATGGCGATATGCCTGGAAAATTATCGAATGGTGATGCTATGCATATTACCAGCGCAAGCCAAATCAAATTTGTTTTGTGATATGGGACATAGTAATCAACGACACATTTCTGCGCTGCACCAATCAACAGCCGTCTCATCGCGGTGGTGCGGTACGCGAACCCGTTTGGGTTGGGTCGAAATGGCTGTTGGTCTTCCCAAGGATCCCAGTCGCCCCGGGCACTACCCCCATACCCACAATTTTTCTGCTGTGCCGCCCTTTGAACGACCGCAGAACGGCAGCACGCAGCCACACTGAAATCGGTGCACTGTTTTACTCTCTTCTTCTCCTGCCTCTATCTTGCCCGTCTTCTCATTCTCCTTCTTCTACTGATGAGCGGCAACGTTCATCCTAACCCTGGCGTCATTTCCTGTTTAGTAAGCGCTGCAAATGTGATTGATGCAATGCTGTACCTGTTCCAAAATGGGTCCAATTAAGGTGCTCACTACTCTCCTCTAGATGGAAAACTCTAGGCAGTTCTCATTTCTCATTCATTTCGCTTCATCCTGTGGATCTTATTTGTATCCAGGAATTCAACCTTAACTCATCTTCTTCTTTCCGGTTTCCTGGAATCTCTGCTCTGCGATCTGATCGCACTCACTCCCAGTCTGGGATTCTTTCTCGCGATAGCCCATTTCGAACCAGTCATGAATGACTGGTAGCCTCACCACCAACAAAGCGGACTGCCATTGGTGGGTACCAAAGAGTCGCCTCCTATGACATGCTGAGTGAGTAGCTTCAAAACTGTAACCCGGTGAAGTACGGGTGCCACCTGTCTGCCACATAAAGATGGAGGCATCCCGTTAAGTGCCTTGCCCAAGGACACAACAAGCAAGCTTGCCGGCTTGTTCTCCACACTATCCCTTTTTTATGCTGAATGTTTGGAAGTCTTTTGGTATGACTCGACTTAGGAAATAAACCCCAGGTCTACCGACTGCGAAGCGGACGCTCTAACCACTACACCATCGCGCCGGTCACTTCCGGTCGTGCCGTACCTCCATCCCGAGGAAGAGGAGGGGTAACCACAACATCATCGTTTTCGTCAAGCAGGGCCTATCCTCCTCTGAACTTTCTACCTCCTATCTCTCTTTGCGTGAACTTTACTCTAACTATGTAGGAGTCAACATCTTACTAAACAACTCTTCCTCGCTCTCTTTCCTTAATGTTTATGGTCACCCTATTCGCTCTTCTTCTGCCGATAGCAGAACCGATTCCCTTTCACCCTCACTCCAGAAATCTCTTCATTTTGGAGGACTTCAATTGCCAACACTCTCTCTGGGACTCAAAAGGTACTTCTGTGGGAAAAGCGGTAAAGATTGTCAGGGTTACATCTCTGCTGCCCCACAATGCACCGTCTATCATGGCCAAAGCCCAGCCTGGAGCATCGCATCGCATCTCTCTCCTCTAAATTTGAATTTGAATCTGTATATTCTCCCCTTCGTTCTGTCGCTGGCTATTCATCCTCCTCTCCTGACTTCTCGAATTGTTCCTCTCCCAGGGGTCGGCTTTGGTCTTCGCCGATTACCTGAAATTTTACTATTCTGTTTCCCAGCTAAAGGCCTTGCGTAGCAGAGCCAGAGGCTACCGGGCCGAGCTCTGCCAAGCCACGTGCCATGAAGAGTCCCACTCGTCTTTCTGCTCCCCCGTTTCCCTCACTGAATTTCTCGCGGCCGCCACAAACCTCTCTTCGTCCAATGCCACTGGCCTAGGTAAAGTTGCCTATCCCACGCTAAAGCACTTTCCTCGCTCTGGCATATATTTTCTCCAACACATTTCTAATCATTCCTGGTCTTTGCATCCCTTTCCTTTTAATTGGAAGAGAGAAAGAGAGAGAAATCCACTTTTTAAAATCCGGTTTTTTCTGCGTTAGCGCAGGTGGTCGGATTCACCTCATGTTTCTCGATGGTTCGCACACACCATCACGTCACTTTGCTCTGTCAATGGCGTCCTCCTTTTTCAGTCCAATCTGATCGGTATACTCCTCCTTTTGTCTCATCCACGTCATATTCGGTCGCCCACGCCCTGTTCTTCCCGTCACTTCAAAATCCAACGCTCTTCTCAAAATCATACCATTATCCTTTCTCAAAACATGCCCATACCATCGTACTCCACTCGCCCTGGCTAGTCCATCCAAAGTATCCTTTAAACCTAGCAAACTCATAAGTTCTTGGCTCCTTCTTTTGTCAATTATCTTATCTCCACACATTGCTCTCATTATTGCTTTTTTAGTTCTTCTCAAAATTGCAATCGCATTCTCTCTCAGACACCATGTCTCGCTCCCATACAGCATTGCTGATCTTACGCAACTCTGATAAATCCTTCCTTTCATTTTTAACCAAAACTTTCTCCCATAAAGTAACTCCCCACATTCTCTAAATTTTATCCAGCCAATTCTCGTTCTTACTCTTACCGAGGCTTCACTTCCACTGCTGGCGTTTAGCCCGTCCCCCAAATGCCAAAAGCTCTTCACAAAATCAACCTGGTCAAAAAATGATATTTCTTCCCCTGGTTCCACAATTCCTTCCTTTGTATCAACACATAGTTTACAAACAAAACCTTTTGCCAGAGTTGAAGTCACCCTCTTCTTTTTCGCGCATCTACCATGCACCCATTTACCACACTTTGTGCACATCACCGAATTTGCCATCACTCTCTTGCCGCACTTGGCACATGGATCAACTTTACTCTTGAGTACCTCACCTTTCGAACCACTAACCATTACTTTGGTTTTCTTGAGGTTCACCTTCAACCCATAGCTTTCAAATGCCTTTCTCCATTTTAAAAACTACTCTTTCAAATTCTCTATACTTTACCTCATTAAAACCAGTTATCCGCATACAAAATTTCATTTATCAATCCTTCTCTTGCATTTTCCAAGATTACATCCACCACAATTGCAAAAACCAGGGGCGACAACACATATCCTAGATGTACACCAACTTGTACTAAGAATTCTTCAGATAACTCAGATCCCCTTTCGTTTTTGCCCCGTGATAGAGGCTCATCACCGCTCCTACAATTACTTCCGACAAACCTTTCTGTTTCATTGCCCACTCCATCACCTTTCTTGCAACTCTATCAAATGCCTTCTCAATATCCAAAAAAACACATGTACAACCTTTTCTTCTTATTCCTACATTCCTCTTGCATTCTTCGCACTACAAGTAAAGCGTCTGTCGTTCCTCTTCCAGGCATAAAACCAAACTGCATTGAATCAATATTTACTAATTTTCGAATCCCTTTCTCCAGCACTCTTTCAACGATCTTCATGGCGTGCTCTAACAGCTTTATTCCTCTATATGCATTACAATTTCTTACATCTCCCTTTCCCTTGAAAATTGGTACCAGCACACTTGTTTGCCATCCATCTGGCATTCCTTTCCCATCTAAAACGCGTTGGCAAAGCTCCACCATCACACTAACCTCTACTTCTCTACTAGCAGATATCATCTCTGCACATACTTTAGAGGTTCCAGCTGCCTTTCCTGGCTTCACCACTTTTATTGCTGTAGCCATTTCTTTGCGGGTAACATTTTATATAGGTCCCTCTGCCATACTAGCTACTATCACGCAGTCCCAATTATTCTTTTTATTCATGATCTCCTCCATGCGATTTTTCTATATTCTTTTTGTCTTTTTCACTGAAACCTAACCTTCCGTCTTTTCCTCTCATGCATCTACCTCCTTCAATATCTTTCCCATCTTTTTTCATGAACTTCACCAGTGTAAAAATGTTATTTGTTTTTCGTTCAATTTTGCTAACTCTTTCTCAGCTTCTTTCCTCATAGAATTAGCAACCACTTTCTTTGTTCGAAAAGCCTCTCGACCCTCCTGCTTTTTTTCGGTCTATCTCTCTCACCTCCTACGTCTCTCAGCTTTTTGAACGCATCATTCAATCGTGTCTACTTTTCTTTCTGGAATCTTACTCCATTCTCTCTTCCAGCGAGGCCAGTTTCCATCCAGGACGATCTACTCCGAATCAAAATCTTTTATCTTTCTCAGTTCATTTTGGATGAGTTTAACAAACCCAAGCCTGGCCTTAAGACGATTCTTGCTACGATCGACTTTTCCGAAGCTTTCCATTCTGACTAGCACCTCGCCCTTTTCCACAAACTTATTTCGACTGGCCTCCCTCCTAGCTTCGCTCGTTTGACTCGATCTTTCCTTTCTGATAAGCGCGTTTGCGCGGCTTTTCAAAATTACAAAAGTCACTGCTTTTGAGTCCGTCGAGGTGTTCCGCAAGGATCCGTTCTTGGCCCTGCACCTTTTTTCTCTTTTCAACGATCTGGTCATTTGCTCCTCCTTCCCCTCAGTCCTTGCTGCGGTGGAAGCTACACAAGGAGCTCTGATTCGACAGAAGCGCTGGTCTGAGCATTGGTGTCTTTTTTTCAAACCAAGCATATGTGAGACCTCTTTCATTCCAGTGAATTCTCATCAAGCTAACCTTCAACCCCACCTCCTCTCAACTCCCCCTCCGCTTCAATCCCACTCCAACTTTCCTTGGAGTCACCTGCGACCGCACTCTTTCTAAACATGTTTCTTCGCTGAAGGTCAAGTTTTTTTCTCGTCTAAGACCTTACGCTGTATTTCTGCTTACTCAAGGGGCCCTTCTAAGGAGAATCTCTCTCCCCAGTGAAAATTTTTTTTCGGCCCTTTTTCACTTATGTTTTACCCGGATGGTTTCCTTTTCTTAGCGCTCCCAACACTACCAAATTGGAACGCCTTCATTGAGCGGCTAGTCTCCAGCTGCTTCTCGTCCTCCTCTATCCCACTTCTACTCTGAGGTGTCTCACCTCCGCTAAGAGTCATCCAAACTCATTTCGCTCTGTGATCTTATGAGCGGGCTCTTCGTCTCCCAACCTCCTTCCCCATTTCAGGTTTGGCTAGACTCGGAGTGAAATCAAGATTCTGCAGATCCTCCTCGAAAGCTTTTGCGTCCACTCACCCGCTCATGCTTTCTTTTACTTCCCCTAGGGAGGCTCTCCTTGCTTGCTCTTCCTCTCCTCCTAGGAACCTGCCTTCCTTCACAGTGAGTCCACCTTTTCCTGCCCATTCTCGCGCTCCGATCCCCCTCTCTCTCCGCAACCTGCGGCTCTCGCTCACCTTGACTCTCTCTCACCTCACGATCTGATGATCTGAACAGATGGCTCTGTTCCTTTTGGCAAAGACGGCTCTGGAGTCCTTGCCAACTGCTCACTCTGTGGCACTGAGGCCCCCTTTCCTTTTCGGCAGGCCCAGTATACTCAAGTTTTCCGCTGGAGCCGGCGCCATTTTGCAAGCTCTGCGCTGGTCTCGGCAGCACCAATAAGCCTACCATTTCTCTTCTCTTCTCCTCCTCTCCGACTCTCGCTTTGCCCTCGCCACTCTGTTCTCTCCTCCTTTTTTTCCTTTTACCTCAAACTTTCTGGCACATCTGGCAGGAACTGTCTTCTCTGTAATATCAGGCTATAATGGATCCCCGGACACTAATTTCTCCCGGGGAACGACGCGGCTGATGAGCTGGCCAGACGGAGTGCGCTACTCGTGCCCTCTGCAACCCCTTGAAGTCTCTCTCCTCTTACCTCTCGTATCTACTCTTCTCTTTTCTCGGACTGGAGGCGTACTGTCTCCTCTAAATTCTTTGACTCAAAGGTTCCCTCGGTTTCCACTGAGGAACTTGTGCTCCCTCGTCACGCTCGCTGTGTCCTCTCTCGTCTACGCTCCAAGGAACCCAGCTTTCTGTTAAACTCGTATCTCTCAATGGGAGAATCGAGAAACCTTCCTGCAGCGCCTGCGGACATTCGTCCCAGGATCGCTCTCATCTTGTTCTGCATTGTCAGGTTACTGACTCTTTGCGCCGCTCGCTCTTTGGCGACTCTGTTAGTCTCTCTACGATCTCTGGTCCAGGCCCTGGAGAGTTTCCCGGCTTCTGGGGCTCCATAGTCTTCCGCCATGCCTTTAACCCTCGGAAGGGGTCGGGTTACAACAACAACATAAACTTCTACGTATACGCTTGAAGAAGGTGAATTTAGCGTATGCTTGAAGACTGCACAAGTGAAAACCAGATTCATACTGCTAGAGACCTTCCTGTTTCTTACCTACTGGTAATTTAAACTAGATGCAAAGTGATCAGTGGTAGACACATAGAGCATCAGCAACACACAACTCTATTATATTATTTTAACGTGAAGCTATTAGAGAAAAAGATACTTGGGCTAATTCAAGTAGCCACCAGCTTGCTTCATCATCGCAACCTTATACGTTACTGGTAGTGATAAGATGGTCTGATGTGAGCCCAACTTGCACACGTAGATACAGAAAAGGCTGATTCGGACATCAACATTATAAAACAATGCATTTAAATTTGTGTAGCGTAATTACCTGGCTAAAACTTTTTTCTTTGAGAGTCTGCGGTCCTTTTTCAAGCAGTTCGTGAAGTGGCTCCAATTTGGCTAGCATCGCTTCGACATTTCGTTCGCTGAAATAGAGTCGCGACGCTTCTTCCAATCCTTCATGCCACATCTCATACCACAATATTGCGACTCTGATAAGTTCTTCAGATACCTTTTAGTGAAACCCAAAATCAATTACGATACAACTCGACAAGCAATCCATGTACTGCCATGAAGTAAAAGTGATTGGATCAAACTTAAGAACAAAAGAGCTCAAGTTCAAAACTCTGTTAAAACACCGTTCGTATTCGTCAGAAGAGCATTCAGAATTTGCAGTAGTGTGTTGATCTAACATGCCTAGTCGGAAAGCGATTGGATAGTGGCAGACTTCACTGAACCAGCACGTAAGGGCACGGCAAAATCTGGGAAAAAGAACGCAAGTGCTAGCTTTTAAGGGAGTGTTCGCAATGGCAACCTACCATTTTTGCCTGTTGTACCAACGTATTTGAATGGTCACACATCTTCGTCAAAATCTTATTAGCAGCTTGATTACGAGTGCGGATCGCTGATTTTGAAGCCACTGCTAGTGGATAGATAAGAGCCTGCAAGATATTGCAATTAGCAATGATTTCGAAAAGGTTGGGGGAATGGGCTTTTTCTAGTTATGCCTTAATTTTTTTACAATCCGGACGTGGGAAAACTTACGCGGCTATACAATATGCATAGAATTATGTTCAGGATCGCTAGGCAGTTACCAGTTATGTAGGCACAATGCAATTCTGCCACAAACACGGATCAAAAGGCGTTGAATTTAGTATCTTTTTATACGAACAAGGAGAATTTCATAAGATTGAACTATCGCTTGCAGTCATGCTGATGCTCACTCTGAGCCACTTGCTGACAAGAAGTAACCCTTTGTAGCTTGAATAGCGACAGAAGCTTGAACGGGTTAGGTCAGAGGTTCCCAATTGACATGAATTTCTCACGCACTAATCTAAATTATAAAATTTAACGACGCACTCCATATCTTGACCTCAAAAAAAAAGGTCTTTAAAAAAGATCATCAAGTCCAAAGTAGAAGCAAAAAATCTCTCCACATAAATTGATCTACAAAAAACAGTGGTCAAGTCAATCATTAAGACAAAAGGCTCTCAACGCTGGTTGATTACACAAAAAAGTCATCAAGGATGTAAACTTGTGACGCCTTAGCTTTTTCCAAACGACGCACCAGTGTGTTGCGACGCCCAGTTGGGAACCTCTGGGTTAAGTGATGACAACCCTCGTATACATTACAATAACTGATTCGATAATGCAGTGAATAAACCGACCGACTACTTAGCAGTTGGCTATAATTTCATTGTCGGATCATGCCAAAACTTTTGATTTTGATAATCACACATCACGCAAGAGCTTGATCCTGTGTTGTGAGGGTGATGTAAACAATGAAACTAAGCGAAATTGACTCGATTATTGAGATACAGATTTGAAACAAAAAAAAAACAAAAAAACACAAAAAAGCTACATCAGATCACAACTCAACTGCTATACCTGAGGATGGTGCTTTCCAACATCAGTCAGCAGTTGATGATTGATGTGCGAAACCAAAGGCCGGGGAGTATCTATCCTTGCTATTAGTTGAGGAATGACCTGAAATTAATAGGATAACAGTTGAGCAGCCAGTTAAAACAAAGCTCGCACAGACAAAAAGTTGAAGCGTTTGACAAAAAGCGGCACGCCAGACCGACAGGGGAAAACATGAACGAAATGATTTTTTCAGCCTCAAGTTTAAAAGAAATTTAAAGTTTTTAAACAGACGGCGGGCGCTTCAGCTTGTTCTTACTTCTGTTGTTACTGTTGGGCGAACAATGAAGCTGAGTGCCTAAGGGTGTTCAGCAAGCTGTTAGTATGTCGTAATACGCACCTGCAACCAATTTTCGATCTTAATGCTCTTTATTCCTTCAACCAGAACGTCGTGTATTGAGGAATAATGACCATAATCAAACCACAGAGTCAAAACCCTTGAAAAAGCAAATAGTAAGACCTATCATGTCTCAAAATTACATCTTAGCGAAACAAGTCGTAACAACAAAATCAGGCGCAAAAAAAAGCAAACATATTACAAGCGAAAAAGACCCTAAAAAGTAACTGCATTGAGCTGACTAGGATTATTTATTACTAACGCATTGACGTAGACCTAGCTTACTTATACGTGTGAGTGAGTGTGGTGGTTATGGTTACAAGCATGTTTCCTTGGGATGAGTGCATGAAACGGTCATCTACGTTTATAACGCAAATCCAATCA
Source organism: Trididemnum clinides (assembly GCA_963675345.1). Taxonomy (NCBI): domain Eukaryota; kingdom Metazoa; phylum Chordata; class Ascidiacea; order Aplousobranchia; family Didemnidae; genus Trididemnum; species Trididemnum clinides. Next base: position 29,529,013 of record OY776286.1, read on the forward strand.
AAATTACTTTAAGAGAAGCGGCAGTTCATTGTAAGCAATGTATAAACTGACAGAGACCAACAGGCGTGTTTCAATCTAGATGAGAAGATCACAGATGTAAACTAGACTCGTAATCTCCAAAACATTTTCTATTTGTAGTGCCTTAGCAAAGTAGCACAAAGAAAATGTTTTCAAATTTACCATGTATTCCTTGCTGCGAGGGAACATATGGTAAACTGCTCGATGAAACTAGGGCAGTTACAAGCAGTAAACATAACTTGTCTTAGCCGTTCCCGGGCTAACCATGAGCACAAGCAGACCAACTGTCTTCTATCTCTAGTCGGCTGGGAAAGACAAGTTATATCTACTGCTTGTAACTGCCCTTGCCACATCGAGCAGTTTATTATATAACCCCTGCTCGCAGCGTGGAATACATGGTAAAATGCAAAACATTTTCTTTGTGCTACTTTGCTAAGGTACCATAAACAAAAAATGTTTTCAAGTTTACAAGTCTAACTTACATATGTGGACTTCTTGTGACGTAGTTGCCCAAAAGAAATTTTATAGATCGAAACAGTCCAGTCAGCACATCAAAAACAAGGTTGACTGCAACGATGGTAAATGGGTGCCGAAACCTCGCCTCTAACAATATGCTGCATGTGCAGCTTCGCAATGCTATCCCAGTAAAGCAAGGGCAAGCCTATTTCTCGGTTTGACTTACTGAATCGCTTTAACATAGCGAGACAGAAAAAGTTGGATATCGAGTATCTGCCTCAATTTAGAACACCAATGCAATGCCACAACTGTTGACATCAGTGATGTAGTCACCCCCCTTACAGCTGAAGCAAGAATTTTACTAAGCGCATTTGGGACGGCAACTACCATCGAATAATGCTTCCAAAGTTAAATTGTGTTTTATTGGGAGTGAACCACGAAAACCAGTGAAATGGAATGTTCAAGTTGTGTCATTGGGTGAAATATTGAAGGTTTAACTAAAATTTATGCAAGGTACTCGATAGTTAGTGTTTTGATTTAAAGAACTTTCTTAGAAAAGTTACCTGAGCGTGTCTTGCAGTGAGCTTCCCTGTGACAATGCGATTGACCTGAAAAAACCTTGCACTGATGGCACGGCATACTTCAAGATTGTTGCTATGTAATCGGGCTGAAACATAAAAAACAACACTTTGCAAATGCGAATTTCTGAATAGCAAAAGACTGACCACGAGAAATATTTCGTGGCCTGCTGAGCAGGCAATAACGCTTTCAGATTAGCAGTAACAGTGAAACTACTTTCCAGTAGTAAGAAATCGAATAGGAGGAGACACAGAAGGAAACAAACTCAACTCCGCAGGTCCGCCTATTAACTTGATCAGAGGTCAAAGATTTCTCGCTCTGGCTGTGTGCTACCTGACCATGAGGGTTATCACCAACTGCATTGATGTAATGTCGATTTAGTGAAATATATCCCCAGGCTGTAAATTCAATCAGAGCCAATAGCTTACATTCTAACTACATGCTGGTAACCATTGGAGTTTTTCTCAGACGTTTCAACAGAAGTTGATGCAAACACTGCGGTTTGCATAAAGCTTAAACTCATATCAAATATTGCTTCTCATTTGAACTCATTTCACCCCTGATAAAAACAAATAGTCCGTCGTTGAAACGTCGGGTGAACTCTTGTTGAAAAAGTTATTCCTGCCAGTGTAGTTGTTTTTGTGTTGTTGAATACCACAGCCAGGTAACTTGAGTTCTGATATTTAAAGAAATTCTCAACCCTTCTACAGTATTATCAACCATATACGTCTTAGTTAAGATGGGAGTGAAAGCAACAGCACACTGATATATCGTCAAAGTCCGTCCAGTGCGACAAGTGCTAGAGCAAAAATAGTGATTTTAAATACCGCATGTCCAAGGTTTTCGTGCGCTTGAGAATTCGCTTCACGGCCATCTCCCTACTTGGTAACAGACGTAGAAATCGAGGCAAAAAATGCTTTGTGCTGACAGTACTAGCAACCCAAAGCAGAACTGCATACAAGTTGTTCTAAGTCTAACCGTTCACATTGCACTGTGGTCGGCCGACATAAACGTAACTAGCTCCATCATTAGCCAATTTGGATCGGCATCTGTCCGACAGTTGTCTCTCACGACGTGGTGGATGCTGCACCAATCAACAGCCGCCTCAACATGATGGTGCGGTCCCCGACCCCGTTTGGGTTGGGTCGAAATGGCTGTTGGCCTTCTCGAGGGTCCCAGTTACCCCGGGCACTCCCCTTCATTTTTTCGCCGTGCTGTCCCCTGAACGAGCGCAGAAGGGCAGCACACAGCATCTATAAAATCGGTCGCCTGCTTTCACTTTTTCTTCTCTCCTGCCCTACTCTTGCCCGTCTTCGTCTCCTCATTCTTCTTCTTTTCTTGATGAGCGGTAACGTTCATCCTAACCCTGGCCCCATCTTTCCTTGCTCAGTGTGCGCTGGAAATGTGACCTGGCGGGACAAGTCAGTGCAATGCTGCACCTGCTCCAAATGAGTCCATCTAAGGTGCTCACAACTTTCCCTGTCCAAATTCAGAGCTCTTGGCAGCTCTCACTCTTGGAGCTGCTTCCCTTGCCGTAACACTGTGACTCCCTCTTCGGACTCCTCCGACATGTATACCTCCACTGTACAATCTTGCCCACCTCTACTGATGCTGCACTCACGTGTCACCCTCGTCTTCAAACCTCCTATCCTCTTTCTGCCAATTCTATATCCCCTTCCTCTGCCCCTTCACCACCGTCCCTTACTCCTGGCCGTCCTTCTATGCCTCCTGCCTCCTATCCTCTCCTACCCCTGACTCTCTCAGGGTTCTTCAATGGAATGCTGGAGGTCTCCGTGCCAGGAGCACTGAACTACTTCACTTTCTCTCATCCCATCCAATCGACCTTATCTGCATCCAGTAATCCAATCTTAACTCCTCTTCCTCTTTCCGGATTCCTGGATTCTCTGCTCTGCGTTCTGATCACACCCACTCCTGGTCTGGCATTCTCTCTCCTGATGCCATGCACGCCAGCGATGGCGTTGTCATTTTTGTCAGGCAGGGCCTATCCTTTTCTGAACTTTCTACCTCTCTTTTTCTTCGCTCGATCCCTACTCTGATTATGTAGGGGTCAACATCTCTCTTAACAACTCCTCCTTGGTGTCATTTCTTAATGTGTACGCCCCCCCCCTATTCGCTCCTCCACAACGGATGGCAGAACTGCCTTCTTTTCTCCCTCCATTCTTCCCTCCTCCAGAAAGCTCTTCATTCTGGGGGACTTCAATTGCCATCATCCCCTCTGGGACTAAGAGGTACTTCCTACCCCCGCGGGGAGGAAGTATTCGACTGGGTCATCTCTTCTGACCTCCCCCTCTCAATGACCTTGACACACCCACTCTTCTCCATCGCTCCTCTGGCAGTTGCTCCTCTCCTGACATCTCCTTTTCTCCTTCTACTCTTGCCCTTTCTTGCTCCTGGGAGGTGCTTCAGGACCTGGGTTCTGACCATCTACCAATTCTTCTATCCTTCCCTCTCTCTCCGGTCTTTCGCCCCAACGAGCGTCCCCCTTCCTTCAATTTTCAGAAAGCTTGCAGGGACGGCTTTGCCTCCTACTTTGATTCTCACTGTCCTTCAGCAGAGGAATACTCGTCTCTTTCTCTTTCCTCTGCTGCTGCTCTTTTTACCTCTCTGGCACTGAATTCGGCCAAATCTTCCATTCCTTTCGGCCGCATCAAACGCCATCCTAAAGACTGGTGGTCTGCTGAGGTGGAAGAAGCGGTTAGTGAAAGACGCAAGACTTTCGCTGCCGCTCACAGAAGTGATGAAGATCGCCAGGCCTACATCTCCGCTTCTCGACGCGCCTCGTCAGTCATCGCCAAGGCCAAGGCTGAGGCATGGCAGACGACTTGCTCTTCTCTTTCACCTAGGTCTAACCCTAAATCTGTGCACTCTCTTCTTCGTTCTATCGCTGGCTCTCCTTCCTCGTCTTCCTCCTCTCCTAATTTCTTCAACTGTTCTTCTCCCAGGGAATCGGCTTCGGTTTATGCCGCTTCCCTGAGGTCTCACTTTTCCGTCTCTCAGCCAAAGGCCCTGCGTAGCAGAGCCAGAGGCTACCTCTCTGAGCTCCGCCGAGCCAAGTGCCCTGTGGAGTCTCACTCGTCTTTCTGCTTTCCTTTCTCTCCCGCGGAATTTCTTGCGGCTGCCTCTAATCTTTCCTCGTCCACTGCCACTGGCCCAGACAAAGTTGCCTATTCCATGCTAAAGCATCTTCCTCGCTCTGGCATGGATTTTCTTCTTCACATCTTCAATCTCTCCCGGTCTTCGCATTCCTTTCCTTCCATCTGGAAGACATCTTCAATTATTTCCATACACAAGATGGGAAAGCCTCTCGACTCTCCTGCTTCCTTCCTGCCTATCTCTCTCATCTCCTGCGTATCAAAGCTGTTTGAACGCATCATTCTATCCCGTCTTCTCTTCTTTCTGGAATCTAATTCCATTCTCTCTCCCCGCCAGGCCGGTTTCCGCCCTGTACGATCTACACTCGATCAAATTCTGTACCTTTCTCAGTCCATTTCGGATGGGTGTAACAAACCCAGGCCGGGCTCTCGGACGATCTTGTCTACTATCGATTTCTCGAAAGCTTTTGACTCTGTCTGGCATCCCGCCCTTATCCACAAACTTATTTCGGCTGGCCTCCCTCCTTGCTTTGCTCGTTGGACTCAATCTTTCCTTTCTGATAGGCGCGCTTGTGTGGTTTACCAAAATCACAAAAGTCGTTGCTTTCGAGTCCGCCGAGATGTTCCGCATGGATCCGTTCTTGGCCCAGTACTTTTCTCCTTATTCATTAATGATCTTCCGGCCTCTCTGCCTTCTTCCGTCAGCTGCTCTCTTTACGCTGACGATCTGGCCATTTGGTCCTCCTCCCGCTCGGTCCCCACTGCGGTGGAGGCCACACAATGAGCTCTGTTTCGATTGGAGCGCTGGTCTGAGTACTGGTGTCTTCCTCTCAATCCGAGCAAATGTGAGACCTCCTTTTTCTCAGTGGATCCCCACCAGGCTAACCTCCAGCCCAACCTCCTCCTACTCAACTTCCAACTCCGTTTCAATCCCACTCCAACTTTTCTTGGGGTCACCTTCGACCGCACTCTTTCCTTTTCTAAGCATGTATCTTAGCTGAAGGCCAAGTTTTTTTCCACGTCTCAAGGCCTTACGCTGTATCTCTGCTTCCTCATGGGGCCCCTCTAACGAGTCCCTCTCTGTTCTGTACAAACCTTTTCTTCGACCCCTTCTCACATATGCTTCACCCGGATGGTTTTCTTTCCTAAGCGCTATCAATTTCACCAAATTGGAACGCCTCCACCGAGCGGCTAGTCGCGCCATCACTGGCTGCCTCTCATCCTCCCCTATCCCTCTATTACTCACCGAGGCTTATCTACCTCCCCTACGAGTCACTCTGACTCACTTCACTCTTTCATCTTATGAGCGGGCTCTTCGTATCCCAACCTCCTTTCGTATTTCAGGTTTGGCCAGACTTGGAGTGAAACCAAGACTCTGCAGATCGTCCGGGAGAGCTTTTGCGTCCACTCATCCGCTCATGCTTCCTTCCACCTCCCCTAGGGAGGCTCTTCTTGCTTGCCCTCCCTTTCCTCCTTGGAATCTGCCCTCGTTCACCGTGGAGTCCACCCTTTCCACCCCATGCTCTCGCTCTGATCCTCCTCACTCTCACCAAGGTGCGGCTCTCGCCCATCTTGACTCTCTCCCCCCATGATCTGATACTTTGGACTGACGGCTCTGTTCCTTTTCCTTTTGGAAAGGGCGGCTCTGGCGTTCTTGCCATCTGCTCTCTCTCTTTGGCACTGAGGCCACTCTTTCCTTTTCGGCAGGCCCAGTATGTTCCAGTTTTTCCGCTGAAGCCTGCGCCATTCTGCAAGCTCTTTGCTGGTCTCCGCAGCACCATAAAGTCTGCCATTTCTCTTCTCTTCTCCTCCTGTCTGACTCTCGTTCTCTCCTCGCCACCCTGTCCTCTCCTCCATCTTTCTTCTTATCTCAAACTCTGTGGCAGATCTGGCAGGAACTGTCTTCTCTCTCCTCCTGTTCTATCAGACTACATTGGGTCCGCGGACACTCGTTTCTCCGGGGAACGACACGGCTGACGAGCTTGCCAGACGGGGAGCGCTGCTTGCGCCTGCAGCAATCCCTTGTAGTCTCTCTCCTCTTATCTCTCGTATTCACTCTCGTCTTTTCTCGGACTGGAGGCGTACTGTCTCCTCGAAGTATTTTGATACACAGGTTCCCTCGATTTCCACTGAGGAACTTGTGCTCCCTCGTCATGCTCGCTGTGTCCTCTCTCGTCTACGCTGCAATGGACACAGCCTTCTTTTAGCTTCTTATCTCTCTAGGATTGGCAGAATCGAGAATCCTTCCTGCAGCGCCTGTGGACACCCGTCCCAGGACACCTCTGATCTCATTCTGCACTGTCCAACTACGGAGTGTTTGCACCGCTCACTCTTTGGCAACTCTGTCTCTTCACGACCTCTGGTCCAGACCCTGGGGAGTTGCCCAGCTTCTGGGGCTCCATGGTCTTCCGCCATGCCCCCATCCCTCGGAAGGGGTCGGGTAACCAACAACAACAACAACGTGGTTGATGGGTAATGAGCAGCTTCACACCGCCTTGCGATAAAGTCGTCAGTGAATTACCTTTGGTATTGAATCTGACTTCATACTTCTAGTTATTCTTGATATCTCACTTTCGATATCAGACACATCGGAGTCCGACTCGATGCTGCTTTCTGCATCTCGATCTGTGAAGAGGTTTGATTAAAAAATTACTGGCAGCGGCTTGTGTCAAATGGAAACAACTAAAGCAAACAGTACGCCATAGGTCAAGAAGTTGGACGTCACAGGCGAGCGTCCAAATTCTTGACCTATGGCATTTTGTTTGCTTTGGCTCGTTCTCAATTGATATGCTTCATTGTTTCGATGGCACAATGATGACAGCGTCCGACTAAAATGAAGTAGGTTGCTGTTTCAACCCTCAACCAGGTTATACCAAAAACTGCTTAAAAAATGGTGTTTGCAGCTTTCCCGTTTGGCGCTTAGCAGGGAAGGGATAGTGTGGAGTGAAAGCTGGCATGTTCGCTTGTTGTTTCCTCGTGAAAGGCACATGACGAGATTGCTGCCCTTTTACGCCGCAGACTGGTAGAGGAGCAGAGTAGTCTACCCATCGCAGTGGACGAGTCGGATTAAATACAGGCAAACAAAGCATTGAGCTCTAGGGTGTTTCATAATTTCACCACTTTCGACTTTTCAAACGGCTACCAATTTTTCTGATTGGATTGTCGGCGCTGATTGCAAATTTGGCATTATTTTTTTATCATGACGTCATCTTGATGGTGCCCCGTGCGATTATTACGTCATTTTTGCTGTTTTATTAGTATCTCGAAAATCATTTGCGATAGAAGCATGGGGTTTGTTTCAATAGACGCAGAATGGTCGACTTCTTATCTGTCTTTAATATATTATTTAGTCGTATCTGCACGAGAAAAATAGCTATTAACGAAAACGTATTTTTTATGATTTGGGACAATTTATATACCAGAAAATACGAGTTAAATCATACTGCACAAAATACTTAGCAAATTGACATAAACTGTCATAACTTTTATCAATTACACATACAGCATTTAACAAACTTTCAAATATTATAACAATACCTCGTTTGAGGGGGGAGGGTTAGACAAAAACTTCAGCTAAAATGTTTAAACTGGTCGCTTAAACCCATTATAGATGCTAAATTTTGAAAAAAATCAGTGTCATGCATTATAGCATTTAGACTTTACTTATTTATTAGAGTGCATGAACTGTTGCAAGCAATAGATTTATTCAAAAATATAACATCAACAGCACCACAATATTTACAAAAAACAACGATAACACAAAAATGGTACACTCACGACCGTAAGTCAATAAGGATACGAAATAATAGCACTAGCAGAAGTGGCAACTAGCAACCAATAGTTAATGCAATTCATAACAATGAAGGCAAAAACTATCATTTTTACTAAATAGAAATGGGCAAAGTTGTTAAAAAGCTGGGCTAGCTTCGGTTAACAAAATGCAGACTTACATAAAAAGACAAACTTGTTGAAGGCCTAGCATAAAAGTGATCGTTTGTAAAAAAAAAATTGCAATATACTGCAAGTATAATCTTAGCCTATAGGATATAAAAATACAAGAATTGAACATCAGCACTTACTCCATATTACATAAAAACGCACGAATACGCACGTCGGTTTTATTTGGATGTGGAGGGAAATCAAGAATTGTATTTTGAACGATACCTTTTAGTTTGCCGATCAACCTTTCAGTAGCTCTGTTGTTATTTTTGATAATTTCCAATGTGCTACTGGTACCTCGGAGCAAAGGATGCAAGAAGCGGTTCTGCTCTCACTTGTAAAAAAATCTCTTAGGCCAGCTTTTCGACCTTGAAGTAGTTTTCGCGCATCTACAGAATCTAGATAATGAGATGTTTTCACAGCTTCTACGGAATACGGCGATACTTCCGCGAAAACGTTACGAGCAACATTTACTGGCCACATCCATTGTACAGTATGCTGGTAAAAATATTTCAGAACAACATCTGTTAGTTCGGAATTAATTTCACGATATGTCAACAAAAGATCACGGTGAAATAGTGTGATTTTTGGACCTTCAGCTGCCAATGGTTTCAAATGAATCAGCAAAAATGAAGGCACATATACCGAAATTATGTACGAAATTAGCCTAATCAATTTCGATTTTTGGTGATCATCCAAATGGCAAATATCAAAAATTAATAAACGGAGATATGAACTCGCTGTTGTGATCCATCTTGCATGGCATGTTTCTTCTTGCTTGTAAGCCAAAAGAGGCTTCATATTTTGTGGAACTTTCATCAAAATATAACAAGATAAAGCAAGTAAGCACATGTGATCATTTCTGAATGAATGATCGTTTCTTTGCTCTTTTTCATTGGAGAACCACTCAATCTTTTTCCTTAGATGAAGAGATGCCATTTTAGTGACAGGGACCACAAGTTTTTCTCGATCTACAAGTTTACTCATGTCAGGCTTCCGAATATCACCAAAGTACTTCATCAATGATCCGTCTTCCATAGTTCCTGGTCCTTTCTTTTTGCCTTCAATTTTTGGAAAGTAAATTTCATTCACACGAAACAAACATTCCAGTGAATGAATATAACGATCATGATGCAATTTGTAAAAGTCAGCCAGCCGCTTATTTACACAAGATATTTTATCTGTGTTCAAAGCCGTAGCAACCAACATTACTGAATAAACTTTATCTAAAATACTTTGATCCACATGTTCGGTGATGGCAGTAAACACAGACTCAGCAGTTACCGATCTTCCCTTTTCAAACGTTTTCACTGCAATGACTTTCACTTTTTTTCTTTATCTACGTATTGCCCCAATAATATATATCGATCCATTTTATTTATGATTTTGCCATTATAGCACAGTTGAATAGCTGCAGCACGACCCAGCTCTTTCTCGCACTTCTTCACGGCTTTCAACCGGAACTGCTCACGCTTTCGAAATACAGTCGCAGGTGAAGCAGATATATTTTATATATATATATATATATATATATATATATATATATATACGGTCGCAGATATATATTTTTCCCCAACCGTTGATCGCTGTAGTTCTGATTGCTGGCGTATCGACATCAATCGCTGGTCCGCCTTCTTGCAGTCACTGGCACTTACAGAAAAATTACGAAGCTTTTTGTATGATTTGCCTCCTGTTATTTGCTTAGACGGAGGGTGGTAATCCAAGTCAAATGTTTCAGTAAAGCTGCGTCGATTTGCTACTATTTCATCATCGCTGTCGTCAAAAATGGAGCTGGTGTCAATTTACGTGGCCTCGGAACTGTAGGAAAGATGGCATTAGGTGTATCAGTGATTTTTATTCTCTTGCTGCAAATGGGCTGTTCCTGATCAGTTTCAGCGTTATTTCGTGTTTTTGCAAGGACTTGCTGTCTCTGTTTGTTGAATACCATATCTTTTGATTCAGATAATATCATTTTTCTAGACGACCGTTGATTTTTCAGAAACCCTATTTCTTTTTCTGGTATTCTGTTATCAAATTTACATGTGCAGAGTAATTTGCCTCTATACGTACCAACGGTTCCAAGAATCTCGCACCGGCATTTAAACAAGTCGAAAAGTTATCAAACCAATATTCATTAATGGAAAACTGAAATTTTTTAGCTCGTTTTCTTGGGTTTAAAAACTTTTCAATTACATTTTTTAGCTTATTCTGGGCACTCTTTGCATCCATCACGGCTAAACTAGCTTTTCTTCATAAATCTACATCGCTAATCACTACCTGCTTTATGTCATTGAACCCTGGTCCTGTAGCTGAGAATTTAGATTCTGTATCCATCAAAGCCTGCCGAACATGATAGAAGTGCTCAATAACCTCCCTATTCGTGGGTAATGCATTACCCACCAACTTTTTCCTGAATAGCAAAGATTCTATCTCACTAGATATTAGAGATGCCATACTAAGGCTTTACTTTTGTTGAAAGTGTAGCTGTGACTGATGCTGCGATGCTGCCAATAATTTTTTATGCTAACTGGCTAAATGATGTTTTTAAATGCACTTAATTATCGTTTACTTGCCGATCAAACAACTGTCTTTGAGACGAAATATCTACTTCATAGTAAAAATTACTTTTGAAGAGATTCGATTACAAAATATTCGATCCTTTAAGCCAACAAACAAAAATACACAAAAAATACGTTTTTATTAATAACTATTTTTTTCCTGCAGATAAGACTAAATAATGTATTAAAGACAGATAAGAAGTCGACCATTCTGCGTCTATTGAAACAAACCCCATGCTTCTATCGCAAATGATTTTTGAGATACTAAAAAAACAGCGAAAATGACGTAATAATCGCACGGGGCACCATCAAGATGACGTCATAATACAAAAATAATGCCAAATTCGTAATCAGCGTCGAAAATCCAATCAGAAAATTTGGTAGCCGTTAGAAAAGTCGAAAGTGGTGAAATTATGAAACGCTCTAATGAGCTCATACGCATGAACGACGTAATCAACAAGATACCTCCAGTCCACTACCGACGTGTGCTTTACAATACGCTTTTCAACGTTACTAACCTTCTTGAATTTGCATACCACTGCTGTCTGTGGACGGCTCTACGAAACTTCCCATTTTGTTTTTGTAATGCAAAACGCATTCGAAATTGACCACCGCCCACGAATGCCAAGCCTGCCAACAGAACAAAAGCATTGAACAGTCCAACACCACGTCTTCACTACCAGTTACATGTTAAGAAAATGATTGCACCGCCATCGGCATCACTTTTTTATTACACTGATACACTGGCTCGCAAATGAGTTCAACGCTGGTGAGACTTCCGCGTACGTGGGAAAACAAATTTCTACCGCACAATCGTTGCAACCAAGCTGGAAAATTGCCTCGCCAAGTGTGAACTCGAAACGTGATCTTTACTACAACGCTCTGAACGACTAACTCGAAGTTAGCCGATCACATAACGTTGCTGGTAACCAATTTCAACTCACAATATTTCGTTTTAGCAGCGGCCGTGGAGCAGTGGTGATCGTTTCTGACTTTGGAACTAACGGTTTGGAGTTCGAAACTTCATAAAAGCATCATTGGTATTCGCCAGGAGAGCAGCCGGAATTGACAGTGCTGCGTTCCTCCAGCAAAGTGTTCCAAAGCGGTTTTGTAATAGTATATATACATTGAATCAATGCGCTTAAGTCCGCAAAAAAGCGGAAAAAAAGGACATAAAATTGAGCAAGGTACTGCGGTGTTAAGGCAGTTTTTATAAATAGCTTGCTCAAATAAATTAGCGTTGCCGATAATATGAATACGAGTTGCAGACACTATTCACATATTGCCGCGTAGTGGTTGGTTACTACGTAGAGCAACGTCAACAGAACATTCTAGATTAGCGTTCACGACTCTACCTTGTACCAAGATCTATCTTCCTCAGTCGACATCTTGTGACATCTGATAACTTCGGAAATTGTTTTCTCGTTGATGCCAAACAAGTCATGATGCCATTTTCCAAGTTTCAAATAACACCTAAAAATAATTCAACTTTTCACTAGCATGCCAAGGTATTGGAAAGCAAAAAAACGCCACGATCAACTCCACTTTCAAGTATTGTAAAAGGGTTAACGTCGCTTATATTGAGTTCGTCAATCACTAGCCGCACGATTTTGTATTCGACTCAAGAAACTTTCAAATCTGAATACGGTTTTGAATCCCGAACTACTTGCACATAAGCCCAAAACAATTCCATTGCGCCATGATTGCTTTATTGCGGCGATAATGAAGCGTAGATCGCTGGAAACACAAGGACTACCTGGCCAGCAAATGCTTTAGTTCTCCTCGTTGTTCTGCGTCTGTCAGTGTGTTTGGTACTGGTTGCAAATTCTCGACGAACTCGTACATGCGCGTTAATGCTTCTCTCTAAAATCAATTTCATGTAACTGTCTGTAAGTAATGTTCCGTTGGACACGTTTCGATCCTATTGTTGGTTACCCGACCCCTTCCGAGGGATGGGGGCATGGCGGAAGACCATGGAGCCCCAGAAGCCGGGCAACTCCCCAGGGCCTGGACCAGAGGTCGTAGAGCGACAGAGAGTTGCCAAAGAGTGAGCGACGCAAACACTCCGTAGCTGGACAGTGCAGAATGAGATCAGAGGTGTCCTGAGACGAGTGACCACAGGCGCTGCAGGAAGGATTCTCGATTTTGCCAATTTTGAAGAGATCAGAGCTTAACAGAAGGCTGTGTCCGTTGCAGCGCAGACGAGAGAGAACACAGCGAGCATGACGAGGGAGCACAAGTTCCTCGGTGGAAATCGAGGGAACCTGTGTGTCAAAGAATTTTGATGAGACAAAACGCCTTCAGTCCGAGCAAAGACAAGAGTACGTACGAGAAATAAGAGGAGAGAGACTACAAGGGATTGCAGAGGGTGCAAGTAGCGCTACCCGTCTGGCCAGCTCGTCAGCCGCGTCGTTCACCGAAGGAACGAGTGTCCGGGGACCCATTGTAGTCTGATAGAACACGAGGAGAGAGAAGACAGTTCCTGCCAAATCTGCCACAGAGTTTGAGATAAGAAAAAAGACGGAGGAGAGGACAGAACGAGAGTCAGATAGGAAAAGAGAACAGAAGTAGCAGACTTGTTGATGCTGCCGAGAGCAAAGAGCTTGCAGAGAGCAAAGAGCAGTAAAGAGCTTGCAGAATGGTGCAGGCTTCAGCGGAAAAACTTGGGCATACTGGGCCTGCCGAAAAGGAAAGAGTGGCCTCAGTACCACAGAGAGAGCAGTTGGCAAGAACGCCGGAGCCATCTTTGCCAAAAGGAAAGGGAACAAAGCCGTCTTTCCAGAGTACCATATCATGGGCGGGAGAGAGGAGGATCAAAGCGGGGAGCATGGAGAGGTAAGGGTAGACTCCACGGTGAAGGAAGGCGGATTTCAAGGAAAGGGAGAGCAAGCAAGGAGAGCCTCCCTAGGGAAGGTAAAAGGAAGCATGAGCGGAGCGGTAGAAGGAAGCAATGTTCCGTTCGACACGTTTCGATCCTGTTGTTGTTGGTGAACCGACCCTTCGGAGGGAGAAGGTGTTACAAAGCATAAGCATGAGCAGGTGAGTGGACGCCAAAGCACTCCAGGACGATCTGCATAGTCTTGGTTTCACTCCAAATTTGGCCAAACCTAAAATGGGAGTGGAGGTTGGGAGACGAAGAGCCCGCTCATAAGATAAAACAGTGAAATGAGTCAGGGTGACTCACAGGGGAGGTAGAGAAGCCTCGGAGAGAAGAAGTGAGATAGGGGAGAACGAGAGGCAGCCGGTGATGGCGCGACTGGCCGCTCGGTGGAGGCGTTCCAATTTGATGATATTGTTAACGCTGAACAGAGGAAACCATCCAGGTGAAGCATATTTAAAAAGGGGCCGAAGAAAAGCTTTATACAGAACAGAGAGAGACTCCATAGAGGGGGCCCAATGAGTAGACAGAGATACAGCATAAGGCCGTGAGACGGGGGAACAGCTTGGCCTTCAGCCAAGAAATATATTTAGAAAAGGAAAGAGTGCGGTCGAAAGTGACGTCAAGAAAAGTTGGAGTTGGATTCAAACGGAGGCAGGAGTTGAGTAAAAGGAGGTTGGGATGGAGGTTAGCTTGGTGTCGATCGAAAAAGAGCTCCTTGTGTGGCCGCCAACGCAGTGGAAGGAGGAGGACCAAATGGCCAGATCATCAGCGTTAAAGAGAGCAGCTGACGGTAGAGGGCATAGAAACCGGAAGATCATTAATGAATAAGGCGAAAAGTACAGGGCCAAGAACGGATCCTTGCGGAACACCACAGAGTCAACAGCTTTCGAGAAATCAATACTAGCGAAGATCGTCCGACAGCCCAGCCTGGGTTTGTTACACCCATCCGAAATGGACTGAGAAAGCAACAGAATTTGATCTAGAGTAGACCATCCAGGGCGGAAACCGGCCTGGCGGGGAGAGAGTATGGAATTAGATTCCAGAAAGATGAGTAGACGGGATAGTACAGGGTGTCCCAAAAAAAAGTTTATTTTTCAATTTTTAACTACTTTTGTTTTAGAGCATTTGACTCTTTCATTTTTTCAGGTTTTATTCTATGGTAATAGGAGTTTTATACCTGAAATTTTGAAGCCTTTATCTTAATCATGCCTTTCACAATTGAGCAGCGATCAAAAATAGTAAAGTTCTATTTGGAAACTAAATCACTGGTCCAAACCCAAAGGGAATATCGCAAGAATTTTGGTGTAAAAGAAGCTCCATCTGTGACGTCAATCAAGAAAATTGTTCAAAAGTTTGAAGTGCATGGCACCTGCCACAACAGAAATAAAGGAAATTCTGGAAGGAGAGTGTCTGCTCGCACCGAATTAAACATTGATACTGTACGTGAATCGACTGTGCGTAGCCCAAAAAAATCAATACGGAGGCGTTCATCTGAACTTGGCTTGACAAAGTCCACCGTTCAAAGAATAATGAAGCAAGACCTCAACTTATATTCTTACAAACTGGAAATAAAGCAAACTTTGACTGATAGGGACAAAGAACAACGTTTTCAAATGTGCACATGGTTTAATGAAATGATGGAAAATGATGAACTTTGGGTTGGCAAGATATGGTTTTCAGATGAGGCACATTTTCATCTGGATGGATCAGTAAACCGTCATAACTGCCGTATTTGGGGCACTGAACCTCCAAACGTTGTTACCACCAAATCACTCCACAGCAGGAAGTGCACAGCTTGGTGTGCGCTTAGCTCTGACGGAATCATCGGGCCTTACTGGTTTGAAGACAATGCTGAGAATGCGGTGACGGTTAATCAAGAAAACTATCGCCACGTCATCAAAAAGTTTACTGCTTGTCTTCGTCGTCGTCGCTTTGACTTGAAAAAATTATGGTTTCAGCAAGATGGGGCAACACCTCACACTGCAGTGGAAACACGAAAATTATTGTCTGAAAAATTTGAAGACAGGCTGATTTCCTTGAAAGCTTCCCACATCTGGGCTCCACACTCTCCTGACCTTAGCCCACTGGACTTTTTTCTGTGGGGCTACGCAAAAGATAATGTCTATAAAAATAAGCCTACCTCTATTTCCGAACTTAAACAAGAAATAACTACGTTCATGAGAGCCATTTCCGCTGACACATGCAAAGCAGTAATTCAGAATTTTGCTGTGAGAGTAAGGGAATGCCTTCTGCGCCATGGCGATCACATTGAGCATGTTATTTAAGCAGCATCATCAAAATATATGACTATTTTTAAACTCCAGTAACATCAGCTAAGTAAAATGGATAACGACGATTTTGATGGCAAACAAATCTCCAACACATTATTTATGCACGGTGAAACTGTCATTGCTTTATCTTTACAAGTTTTTGCGTTACAAAAATTTTAAAAATAAACTTTTTTGTGGGACACCCTGTATGATGCGTTCAAACAGCTTTGATACGCGGGAGATGAGAGAGATAGGCAGGAAGGAAGCAGGAGAATCGAGAGGCTTTCCCATCTTGTGGATTGGAATAATTGGAGATGTCTTCCAGATCGAAGGAAAGGAATGCAAAGTCCAGGAAAGATTGAAGATGCGAAGAAGAAAATCCATGCCAGAGCGAGGAAGATGCTTTAGCATGGAATAGGCAACTTTGTCTGGGCCAGTGGCAATGGACGAGGAGAGGTTGGAGGCAGCCGCAAGAAATTCAGCGGGGGAGAAAGGAGAGCAGAAGGACGAGTGAGACTCCACAGGGCACTTGGCTCGGCAGAGCTCAGTGAGGTAGCATCTGGCTCAGCTACGCCAAGGCCTTTAGCTGAGAAACGGAAACGTGGGATCTCAGGTAAGCGGCGTAGACCGATGCTGATTCCCTGGGAGAAGAACAGTTGAAGAAATTAGGAGAGGAGGAAGACAAGGAAGGAGAGCCAACGACATAGCAAAGAAGTGAGTGCACAGATTTAGGGTTTGATTTGGGTGAAAGAGAAGAGCAAGTCGTCTACCATGCCTCAGCCTTGACCTTGGCGATGACTGATGAGGCGCGTCGAGAAGCGGAGATGTAAGCCTGGCGATCATCATCACTTCTGTGAGCGGCAGCGAAAGCCTTGCGTCTTTCACTAACCGCTTCTTCCACCTCACCGGACCACCAGTCTTTTGGATGGCGTTTGATGCGGCCAAAAGGAATGGAAGATTTGGCCGGATTTAGTGTCACAGAAGAGTGCAGCAGCAGAGGAAAGAGAAAGAGACGAGTATTCCTCTGCAGAGGGACAGTGAGAGTCAAAGAAAAAAGCATAGCCATCCCAGCGAGCTTTCTGAAAATTGAAGGGAGGGGGGCGCTCGTTGGGGCGTAGGCCGGAGAGAGAAGAACAGATAGAAGAATTGGTAGGCGGTCAGAACCCAGGCCCTGAAGCACCTCCCAGTGGAGCAATGGGGAAGGGTGGGTGTGTCAGGGTCGTTGAGGCAGAGGAGGTCAGAGGAAATGACCCAGTCGAATACTTCCTCCTTACGGGGGTCGGAAGTACATCTGGAGTCCCAGAGGGGGTGATGGCAGTAGAAGACCCCAGAATGAAGAGATTTCTGGAGGTGGGAAGAATGGAGGGAGAAAAGGAGTCGGTTCTGCCGTCCGTTGGGGAGGAGCGAATAGGGGGGGGGCGTACACATTAAAAAATGAGAGCGAGGAGAAGTTGTTAAGAGAGATGTTGACCAATACATAATCAGAGCAGGGAACAAGCGAAGAAAAGGAGGAAGTAGAAAGTTCAGAGAAGGATAGGCCCTGCCTGACGAAAATGATGACGACGCCGCCGCCAGCGGGCGTGGCATCAGGAAAGAGAATGCCAGACCGGGAGTGGGTGCAATCAGAACGCAGAGCAGAGAATCCAGGAATCCAGAAAGAGAAATATGAGTTAAGATTGGATTCCTGGATACGGATAAGGTCCACAGGATGCGACAAAAGAAAGTGAAGTACTTGAGTGCTCCTGGCTCGAAAACCTCCAGCATTCCATTGGAGAACCCTGAGAGAGTCAGGGGGAGAGGAGGCAGGAGGCGTAGAAGGACAGCCGGGAGCAAGAAATGGCAGTGAGGAAGCAAAGGGAGAAGATATAGAATGGGCAGACAGAGGATAAGAGGTTTGAAGACGAGGGTGGGGCAGGAGTGCAGCATTTGCAGAGGGGGGGCACATTGTATAGTGGAGGTATACAAGTCGGAGGAGTCCGAGGAGGGAGTCACAATGTTATGGTAGGGGGGACAGCTCCAAGAGTGAGAGCTGCCAAGAGTTCTGAATTTGGAAAGGGAAAGCTGTGAGCACCTTGGATGGACCCGTGTGGAGTAGGTGCAGCATTGCACTGACTTGCCCCGCCAGGTCACGTTACCAGCACACACAGACCAAGAAAAGATGGGGCCAGGGTTGGGATGAACGTTACCGCTTATCAAGAGTAGGAGAAGAATGAGGAGACAAAGAAGGGCAAGAGCAGGGCAGGAAAAAAGAAAACAGGCAACCGATTTTGAAAAAGCTGTGTGCTGCCCTTCTGCGGTCGTTCAGGGGGCAGCATAGCGAAAAAATGAAGGGGAGTGCCTGGGGTGGCTGGGACCCTCGGGAAAGCCAACAGCCATTTCGACCTAACCCAAACGGGGTTGGGGACCGCACCACCACGTTTCGATCCTCGTTCGGATCATTTCAAAGATCCTAAAATGCTTCTTATCACGTCAGCTTATTTTATGGTACTGGGGTCTTGATGAGATGCGGTGAAGCTTTATTGTACGGCCGACGGGAACTCCTCGCCATCAAGCACACAGAAGTTAATGTTACTGGCTTGTACAACAAAAAGTTTAAGAAAATTACAACCAATCAGGCTGATCAAAAACTAGATGGCTACTCTATAAACAACTTGGCTACACACACTGCCAGTTAAATTAGTAGCTGACGATCGAGCGGCTGTAAAGAACCTCTTAAAGATGTCGCCTCGATGCGGCTTTTCCAAGGAAAGAAGTTTGACAATTCACACCTATACCTTTCTGTCTTGTTTCCATACATATTTAACGTAAGCGTAAGAAACGTATGGAAAGGTCGTAGGCAATGGCTTGTTCTTCTCCAATGAAGGATCCATTCTAAGCAGCTTGAGTAACGTCTTGTGTGCCAGCATCTGTAAAAATATACGTCATTAACAAGCCAAAAAAACAAACATTTGAGGAGACAAACTTTCGCTTTGCCGATGTTTTTTGGAATGATTTGTTGTTGTTGTTGATTACCCGACCCCTACCGAGGGATGGGGGCATGGCGGAAAACCATGGAGCCCCAGAAGCCGGGCAACTCCCCAGGGCCTGGACCAGAAGTCGTAAAGAGATAGAGAGTCGTCAAAGAGTGAGCGGCGCAAACACTCCGTAGCTGGACAGTGCAGAATGAGATCAGAGGTGTCCTGGGACGTGTGTCCGCACGCACTGCAGGAAGGATTCTCGATTCTGCCAATCCTAGAGAGATAAGAACCCAAAAGAAGGCTGTGTCCATTGCAGCGTAAACGAGAGAGGACACAGCGAGCATGACGAGGGAGCACAAGTTCCTCGGTGGAAATCGAGGGAACCTGTGTATCAAAGAATTTTGATGAGACAGTACGCCTTCAGTCCGAGAAAAGACAAGAGTACGTACGAGAAATAAGAGAGAGACTACAAGGGATTGCGGAGGGCACGAGTAGCGCTCCCCGTCTGGCCAGCTCGTCAGCCGTGTCGTTTCCCGAGAAACGAGTGTCCGGGGATCCATTGTAGCCTGATAGAATAGGAGAGAGAAGACAGTTCCTGCCAGATCTGCCAAAGATAGATGTAAACGGAAAGACAAAGAAGAGGACAGGGCGGCGAGGATAGAACGAGAGTAAGATAGGAGAAGTGAACAGAAGTGGCAGACTTGTTGGTGCTGTCGATATCAGCAAAGAGCTTGCAGAATGGCGCAGGCTTCAGCGGAAAAACTTCAGCATAATCAGACGGCTGAAAAAAAAAGAGTGGCCTCAGGCCCTCACAAGCATGCCACAACCGCCCTTTCCAAAACGAAAGGAAACAGAGCCGCCTTTCCAGAGTACCATATCATGAGGTGTGAAAAAGTCAAGGTGGGCGAGAGCCGCACCTTCGCAAGTGAGAGAGGGATCAGTGCGGGGAGCATGGAGAGGTAAGGGTGGTGGACTCCACAGTGAACGAATCCAGGTTCCAAGGAGGAGAACGAGGGCAAGCAAAAAGAGCCTCTCTAGGGGAGGTAGAAGGAAGCATGAGCGGGTGAGTAGACGCCAAAGCACTCCAGGACGATCTGCATAGTCTTGGTTTCACTCCAAGTTTGGCCAAACCTAAAATGGGAGTGGAGGTTGGGAGACGAAGAGCCCGCTCATAAGATAAAACAGTGAAATGAGTCAGGGTGACTCACAGGGGAGGTAGAGAAGCCTCGGAGAGAAGAAGTGAGATAGGGGAGAACGAGAGGCAGCCGGTGATGGCGCGACTGGCCGCTCGGTGGAGGCGTTCCAATTTGATGATATTGTTAACGCTGAACAGAGGAAACCATCCAGGTGAAGCATATTTAAAAAGGGGCCGAAGAAAAGCTTTATACAGAACAGACAGGGACTCCTTAGAGGGGGCCCAATGAGTAAGAAGAGATACAGCATAAGGCCGTGAGACGGGGGAACAGCTTGGCCTTCAGCCAAGAAATATATTTAGAAAAGGAAAGAGTGCGGTCAAAGGTGACGTCAAGAAAAGTTGGAGTTGGATTCAAACGGAGGCAGGAGTTGAGTAAAAGGAGGTTGGGATGGAGGTTGGCTTGGTGGGGATCCACTGAAAAAAAGGCGCCTCACATTTGCTTGGATTGAGAGGAAGATACCAGTACTCCGACTAGCACTTCGATCGAAATAGAGCTCCTTGTGTGGCCGCCAACGCAGTGGAAGGAGGAGGACCAAATGGCCAGATCATCAGCGGTAAAGAGAGCAGCTGACGGTAGAGGGCATAGAAACCGGAAGATCATTAATGAATAAGGCGAAAAGTACAGGGCCAAGAACGGATCCCTTACGGAACACCTCGACAGACTCGAAAGGAGCGACTTTTGTGATTTTGATAAACCACACAAGCGAGCCTATCAGAAATGGAAGATTGAGTCCAACGAGCAAAGCAAAAAGGGAGGCCAGCCGAAATAAGTTGTGGAAAAGGGCGGGATGCCAGACAGAGTCAACAGCTTTCGAGAAATCAATACTAGTGAAGATCGTCCGACAGCCCAGCCTGGGTTTGTTAAACCCATCCGAAATGAACTGAGAAAGCAACAGAATTTGATCTAGAGTAGACCATCCAGGGCGAAAACCGGCCTGGCGGGGAGAGAGTATGGAATTAGATTCCAGAAAGATGAGTAGACGGGATAGTATGATGCGTTCAAACAGCTTTGATACGCGGGAGATGAGAGAGATAGGCAGGAAGGAAGCAGGAGAATCGAGAGGCTTTCCCATCTTGTGGATTGGAATAATTGAAGATGTCTTCCAGATCGAAGGAAAGGAATGCAAAGTCCAGGAAAGATTGAAGATGCGAAGAAGAAAATCCATGCCAGAGCGAGGAAGATGCTTTAGCATGGAATAGGCAACTTTGTCTGGGCCAGTGGCAGTGGACGAGGAGAGGTTGGAGGCAGCCGCAAGAAATTCAGCGGGGGAGAAAGGAGAGCAGAAGGACGAGTGAGACTCCACAGGGCACTTGGCTCGGCAGAGCTCAGTGAGGTAGCATCTGGCTCTGCTACGCCAGGGTATTTGGCTGAGAAACGGAAACGTGGGATCTCAGGTAATCGGCGTAGATCGATGCATTTGCCCTGAGAGAAGAACTGTTGGGGAAATTAGAAGAGGAGAGCCAGCGATAGAGCGAAGGAGAGAGTATACAGTTTTTGGGTTTGATTTGGGTGAAAGAGAAGAGCAAGTCGTCTACCATGCCTCAGCCATGGCCTTGCGGATGACTGATGAGGCGCGTCAAGAAGCGGAGATGTAAGCCTGGCGATCTTCATCATTTCTGTGAGCGGCAGCGAAAGCCTTGCGTTTTTCACTAACCGCTTCTTCCACCTCATCGAACCACCAGTCTTTAGGATGGCGTTTGACGCGGCCAAAAGGAATGGAAGATTTTGCCGCATTCAGTACCAGAGAGGTAAAGAAGGCAGCAGCAGAGGAAAGAGAAAGAGACGAGTATTCCTCTGCAGGACAGTGAGAGTCAAAGAAAAAGGCAAAGCCATCCCAGCGAGCTTTCTGAAAATTGAAGGAAGGGGGGCGCTCGTTGGGGCGAAAGGCCGGAGAGATAGGAACAGATAGAAGAATTCATAGGTGTTCAGAACCCCGGTCCTGAAGCACCTCCCAGGAGCAAGATAAGACAAGAGAAGAGGGAGCAAAGGAGATGTCAGGAGAGGAGCGATTACCAGAGGAGTGATGGGGAAGGGTGGGTGTGTCAGGGTCATAGAGGCAGAGGAGGTCAGAGGAAATGACCCAGTCGAATACTTCCTCTCCCCTACCTCTGGAGACCCAGAGGGGGTGATGGCAATGGAAGTTCCCCAGAATGAAGAGATTTCTGGAGGTGGGAAGAATGGAGGGAGAAAAGGAGTCGGTTCTGCCGTCCGTTGGGGAGGAGCGAATAGGGGGGGGGGGGCGTACACATTAAAAAATGAGAGCGAGGAGAAGTTGTTAAGAGAGATGTTGACCAATACATAATCAGAGCAGGGAACAAGCGAAGAAAAGGAGGAAGTAGAAAGTTCAGAGAAGGATAGGCCCTGCCTGACGAAAATGATGACGACGCCGCCGCCAGCGGGCGTGGCATCAGGAAAGAGAATGCCAGACCGGGAGTGGGTGCAATCAGAACGCAGAGCAGAGAATCCAGGAATCCAGAAAGAGAAATATGAGTTAAGATTGGATTCCTGGATACGGATAAGGTCCACAGGATGCGACAAAAGAAAGTGAAGTACTTGAGTGCTCCTGGCTCGAAAACCTCCAGCATTCCATTGGAGAACCCTGAGAGAGTCAGGGGGAGAGGAGGCAGGAGGCGTAGAAGGACAGCCAGGAGCAAGAGACTGTGGTGAGGGGGCAAAGGGAGAAGATACAAAATGGGCCGACAGGGGATAAGAGGTTTGAAGACGAGGGTGGGGCGAGAGTGCAGCATTAGCAAATGAAGGGCTAGATTGTACAGTGGAGGTATACATGTCGGAGGAGTCCGATGAGGGAGCCACAGTGTTACGAGTGGGGACACAGCTGTGGGGCAGCTCCAAGAGTGAGAGCTGCCAAGAGTTCTGAATTTGGAAAGGGAAAGTTGTGAGCACCTTAGATAGACCAATTTGAAGCAAGTGCAGCATTGCACTGACTTGCCCCGCCAGGTCACGTTACCAGCGCACACTGAGCAAGGAAAGATGGGACAAAGGTTGGGATGAACGTTACCGCTTATCAAGAGTAGGAGAAGAATGATGAGACGAAGACGGGCAAGAGGAGAAAGAGAAAACAGGCAACCGATTTTGAAGAAGTTGTGTGCTGCCCTTCTGCGGTCGTTCAGGGGGCAGCATAGCGAAAAAATGAAGGGGAGTGCCCAGGGTAACTGGGACCCTCGGGAAGGCCAACAGCCATTTCGACCCAACCCAAACGGGGTCGGGGACCGCACCACCACGTTGAGACGGCTGTTGATCGGTGCAGTTTTAAAAGATTTCGCAACCAATGGTGCGTTAAATGACACTTTGGCTAATAATTAAAACGACTTTACACGAGTAAATCACGAATGAAGTTGATAAAATCAAAGTTGATGAAAATCACAAGAAAACAACCGAGCCTCCAAAGCATTTAGGTTGCTTTACTTTATGAGAATTGGTCCAAGTAATTTGGCGAAGTCATTGACCCTGCGTCTCCAAACCTACGTCTATGGTTTGAAGTGTATATAATTCGATAGGAATTAAAACGTGAAAGACAATTCTCCACTTGCACAATGTTCATATAACAAGTGCAAACTTGTTTTGTTATATTTTGTCAAAAATGAGTTCATTGCCGCGTGTGTTTATGGGTAAAATATGATGCAACGACCTTCGCTTCAAGATAAGTGAAGACCAGCTATAACGCAGCGCATAGAAACTATACCAACAAAAAATTCCAGAGTATGTAGTACTTTTTCATCTTAGGTTCTGTGTGAAATGGATGTGACAAAAGATTTTAGCAACCCCTTTTAAAATACAGTTTCACGAGCTAGACTGTACGCCGTTTCTTCCCCGCTTTGCCAAGCTCAGTACGCTACTGCTATCCACTCGCTTTCGCACCAGCATGTTCCTGAAATAACGCAGCACTTTGAATTGCAGTTACCCTTCCCGACCAATATCAAAGGTGTTTGGATGGGAGTTTAGAACTGCCGGCTTATTGTTTTAAAGTGCAGAAAAATGGCCATTACACCGCCTCGGGTGACTGAAAGCAGAGTCAGGATGAAAACTTAATAGCGAGTGGCTATAAGGTTGCTTTTTCTGTAATATCAAGAAACTACACCTTACCTGTCTACCACTCTTGAGACACAAACTGGCAAACTTCAGATGAGTTCTCATGTCTTCTTGTGGTGAGACAACAAGCGAGCGGACCTGAATTATTCGTTGCCAATCTTCCAGTTGCCTTTGACAACCCTAAATTGAAAAAAAAATTATCTTTTACGTCCATTTCACTTCACTTTCATTCTGTGGCGATTGCCGTTGGGGCGCTGCAGATAAACAATTTTTTGATTGTGTTCATCATGCAGCGAATCTTAAGCTGAGACGCCTGGCGGAGCCCATCCCTCTCCAGGCCTGGCCACCTGTCTTCCACATAAAGACGGAGGCATCCCGTTAAGTGCCTTGTCCAAGGACAGAACAAGCGAACTTGCCGGCTTGTTCTCCACAACCTCCTCTGAATGCCGAGTACCAAGCAGAGAAGCTGTGGATACCATTTTTTAAAGTCTTTAGGCATGACTCGACAAGGGGATTAAACTCCAGGTCTACCGACTACGAAGCGGACGCTCTAACCGCTACGCCATCGCGTCGGTTCGTCGTACGTCCATTGGTCATGAATCACATACCTTTCTCTTCCTCGAGATGAATGCGCGGTATGAAACAAAACATTAGATTTCATAGCAAATCTATTCTCACCGGGGGCAGCACGAGCGTCCAATTAGTTGGCAATTAAAGATAAGAAGGAAAAGCCTGACTTGTAATACATCATTTGTGATCAAGAAATTGTGAGTTCAAAACTGCCATAGGTTGTGCATTGATTGTTCCCTTGGTAAAACACCTTACGGAAATTTTCTATGATCAGTTGCTTAAAGTAAGAAAGCATTGTGCCGGCAGTACTGGCTAATCCAAAACGGGTATAAACACAAATTGTTCTATGCAGCGTACAACCGTGTGCAGGCATTCCATCGACATGAAAATAAATAAATTTTTATTCACAAGCCACTCACTTGCAATCTATCCCACCAAGCCTGTCTTATGATCGATCTTCTCTCGGGCAGTAGCTTGTAATGGATCACTTCTTCAAGTTCAGCGAGCAATTGACAATTAACCAAGGCCGGGTAAGCACGACTGTGCGACTCACCGGCCAACGCAGTCAACTCGCTGTCCAAGATTTCCCGGGCTTCGTTAATACACTAAGGTAAAAAAACGAACTGTATTCAGCAAGTATCAAGAAATAAAGCATTCTAAACTGTTTGTGAAGTGCAGTTATTAACACTGGTAAGCTCCCTGAAATGAAAAATTATATGATTTATGGTATGGAAATTGATATTAATTGGTATGTTTTGAGCTTTGCGACCGATACCACTGACATACGGCTAGCTTCCAGAACAGGTTTAAAACTAAATATTGACCAGTAGTTAGATTTGTATATGCAATAAGATAAAAGTTTTAGAGTTTAAATGCTATCGTATTTGCATGTCCATTGTGAATACACACTTAAGGATGTCTACACATCGTACCAGCTCAACGGTACAGGTACAAGTCTAAAACTACCTACTCTTTGGGTAAGACAGCGCAAAGGCTAAACGGCTTCCTATCAGTCGCTCTGGCTGGCACTCAGAAAACCATGGATACAAGTGCAGTAACACTGTTTTAGTCATGTAAGCAGCTTCATGTGAGCGACTTCCTTAACCATGAAAGGTATACGCTCATATCACGCTGCACAAGAAAATCCTTGAAGACTATAATTTATTCCAAACGCATATTGAAGATTATCAACACTTACCATGAAGAAAAGCGAAACGTCACAATAACATCAATGAAATCGTTTTAAACTTACGTAATGCATTATGGTAAATGTAAGTGGCTAAGTTAGCTCCTATTTTTCTGTAATAAGTGCATTAAATGCTAACCTCTTGCGCTTGCACGAAATGGTTATTATGGATAGCAATCACGGCTCGGTATAAAGAACCATCGTAATGTTCACGCGGTATCATACAGGTAAATTCATCCATACGGTCCCATTTCCCCAGTCCCCATGCAGCGGCCGCTGCAAGCCGCGCCATCTTCCTCTGGACCTCACCAGCACAATTGCCCCATTCGTCACCAGCGTATTTATAAAGAGAGTCCCTGAAAAATAAAGTAGCGTTTTGACAGCGAAAAATTATGTCTCACTTAATTCTTTTAATTTAATATCTTTATAGAAAAGTTTCACTATTTGCAACTTGGTCTAGTCTGCAAAAGCTAAAGCCGTTCACAAATGTATATTGCATTGTTTGGAAACTTTCAGAACTGTTGATGCAATCAAGCGACAGCATTAAAATCATAAAAGCGAATGTGGACTTTTCTGCAGGATGAGCGAAGGAAGCAAAGACTCAACTCGCTACAGCATCGTAACCACGCTTAAATGCACTACTTCTTTGCTAAAAAATATCAATTGTTTAAGGAAATAATTAGCACATATCAAAATTGAGAAACCAATTCTGTTTTGATCAATTGAGATCACGTTGACATAGTTATCTCTTGCATTTACAGCAAGAAAATATCACACAATACTACACACATGAAGTAAAAGCTGGATCTTGCAACCGCTGGAATGCTATCTGGATTAAGATTAGAACCCCAATATCGCCGTAAAAAAATGCTTCGAAAAGAATACGCTAAAATCATTACGCCATGTGTCAAAAACGAAAAAATCAAAAACAGAACTCTAGCTTGGACAAATGTGTTGTACGTACATTCAAGTTATAGTTTATGTTTCACAAGTGCTCAATGTGGCCACTACTGGGAGCACCGACAACATCAAGCCAATATCAGAATTCCTCCCACACGCGTCTCAGAATGTGGCAATTCACGGTGTTGACTGCAGCTTTTATTCGATCTTTTATGCCATCGACATTTGCTAGAAGTGGTGGAACATAAACTTTGTCGTTAATATACCCCACAAGATAAAGTCACACACAATGAGGTCCGAGGATCTGACAGGCGAAGCGCAGAGAGAGATGTCTCTAGCGCCTCTCCTACCAATTCATCTCTGAGGCATGTTTTCATTGAGATAAGCTCGAACTCCAAAATGTCAGTGGGGCGGTACCTTTCTAGTTGAAAAATGAAGTCATCCAAATCTGCTTGCAGTAAAGTAAATAGCCAGTTTTGTAGTATTCCAAGATAGGTAGGTCTTGTAATGGGGTTTCCTTTAAAGAAAAAGGGACCATAAACCATGTCTTGAAACACAGCACGGCAGACCGCGACATGCTGAGACGCGTGAGGGAGGAATTCTGATATCGGCTTGATGTTGTCCGTGCTGCCGGTAGTGGCCATATTGAACACTTGTAAAACATGAAATAAATCTTGAATGTACGTACAACACATGTGTCCAAGCTAGAGTTCTGTTTTTAATTTTTTTTCGTTTTCGACACATCGCGTGACGATTTTGGATAATTCTTGTTGAAACGACCTGCAATGTCTTCTGATTTAAACGGAGTTAGCCGGCTTGCTTTATGCATGTGGGCTTACCACTCTCCTAGCGCTTCCAGACATCTCATGTAGCCAAGTTTATTCTCAGCCAGACGTTCGACCTGGGACATGCCGTCTTGCTGTCCGGCGTCACTGAGAGGCACATTCAATTTGAATCGATACGCCATCTTCGCTTCCTCCCACTTGTGCAAACGCTCGTACCACTCCACGTTAATGTCATGGTGAGCCTGAAACAGTGCGGTGATCGTGTTTCAAATGTGATAGCGCCAAAACGAACGCGGCATTGTCCGTAATTCAGACACTAGAATTCTTGACATGTAGGGCCGTATTCGTCTACAACAAGGATTCTTAGGCTGGGGAAATTTAATCACCCTAGGGAGCAGACGTCTTTATTCTACTTCAATAGTCGTCAAATTTAATGAACTGTTTTTTGGAAATCAATATTTTCTGTCCTCCAATTTTGTAAATTTGTACCTCATTTTCGCAGGGTGACTTTTTTTGATATCAACGTGCTGAGCTCTAGTGAAATGTGTTTTGGAGGTATACCCAGTAAATTGAATTGGTATACAGGTCATTCATTCACGCGTATGAGCTCATGCTCGGTTTGCATGTCTTTCGTCAGACTGGGCCACCACGGCGGATAGACTGGTTGGTCCCACCATCTGTCTGTCACATAAAAACGGAGGCATCCCGTTAAGTACCTTGCCCAAGGACACAACAAGCAAGCTTGCCGGCTTGTTCTCCACAATATCCCTTATGTGCTGAGCGCCAAGCAGGAAAGCTGTGAATACCATTTTTTAAAGACTTTTGGTATGACTCGACTTTGGAAATGAACCCCAGGTCTACCGACTGCGAAGCGGACGCTCTAACCACTACACTATCGTGCCGGTGGTATACAGGTAAAAAGTGGAAATAAGTATAAGAATTGCTGGCCTAAACTCCACCGTATTTTTTGCTCCAATCTTAAGTTCTACATAGAGAAATATGAATTTCACACATTTTGAAACGGGAATTGATTCCGGGTCAAAGAAACAATCACCTTTTGCTCTGCAGGTTTTCTTTTTTGACCTACGAATATAAAGTTTTGACCACACTATCATAAGCTTGCTTTACCAACACAATCTTTCGTTTGGTTTATTGCATAGAAAACTGACGTAAAACTTGACACAGTGTCGTAATTTCTATTCAGCTCTAGCTCGTAGCAACTCTTTCCACACAATACTCACATTCGGAACTTGGATATTGTTAACGTGATATACAAGAGCACCGTTTGCTGCCTCCGGTTGACCGAGTTTGCTGTTGATACTAGAAAGAAAAGAGATCGTTTTTCATGAAGGACTGCATCGAAGTCGCGTAAAGATTAACGTAAATGGGACAAAAAGGCTAGAAAAATGTGAGGCCGCACGCTCAATCCCGGCTTCGTTTCTGCGTTGTTATGCAAGTAGGAAAGGCGCTCTACGGCTATTTCCTCAGCTTGATCTCGACGCTTGTGACAGCCTCGAAGCAAATCTGAACACAAATTAGTAAGGTTTTTCTAACAAAGTTATATAAACCGTTCGTAATCACTTTATTAAATCTCCTATCATTTCGTTCGTCGGATTTTTGTGAAATTCTAATTCTTTGTAATGAAGGGCTTTCGCAAACGCACGACACCGCGCCGCTGTTTCACCAAGCAAAGCCACTCCACTGTCCTCGCCCATTGGTAAAGCTCCCTGAAATGAACAAATGATGTTTTATTCATGAAAATAGTTGCAATAGCGTACTTCCGTACTTTTCGTCTCGTGCAAGTCAGAGATATAGCCGAAAACAAAAGTGACGGACGGGTAGCTTGCAGAATATGGTACTGCAAGTAATTTTAAAAAGTAATCGTAGCACTAAAATTGAGTCACGTGGTTAATGCTCATGTGGACTGATGTGCGAATTTCAAGTCAACGCAGTAAGGCGCTGATGTTAGCAAGCCCTAATGAGATGCGCTTTCAAAAAAAAGCGGTTCATTTCAATTTATCCAACCACCGTTTTGGGATAGAATCACACAGAGCCAATAGTACCAGTAATTCAGAAGCAGAACCGAACAGGAGCAGATCCGAACAGTGCGTATAACCGCAAGTTTTCTTTGCTAGGATGACGACGCAGCAGCAACTGCACCAATAAACAGCCGCCTCAATGTGGTGGTGCGGTCCCCGACCCCGTTTGGGTTGGGTCGAAATGGCTGTTGGCCTTCCAGAAAGTCCCAACTACCCGGGCACTCCCCTCGCACCACCATTTTTTCGCCGTGCTGCCACCTGAACGACCGCAAAAGGGCAGCACACAGCTTCTTCAAAATCGGTCGCCTGTCGTCTCTCTTCTCCTGCCTCTCTCTTGCCCGACTTCGTCTCCTCATTCTTCTACTCTTTACGAGCGGCAACGTTCATCCC
Organism: Trididemnum clinides; assembly: GCA_963675345.1. Lineage (NCBI taxonomy): Eukaryota > Metazoa > Chordata > Ascidiacea > Aplousobranchia > Didemnidae > Trididemnum > Trididemnum clinides. The sequence goes on from OY776286.1 coordinate 29,558,900, forward strand.
AATCCTGGTCCCACCTATCTCTGTTTAGTGTGCGCTGGAAATGTAACCTGGTGGGGTAGGTCAGTGCAATGCTGCACTTGCTCCAAATGGGTCCATCTAAGGTGCTCACAACTTTCCTTCCCCAAATTTAGGGCTCGTGGCAGCTCTCACTCCTGGAGCTTCCCTGCTTCTTCTGATAACACTGTGACTTTCTCGTCGGACTCCTCCAGTTTGTATACCTCCACTGTACAATCTGGCTTCCCCTCTGCCAATGCAAAACTTCTGCCCAACCCTCGTCTTCAAACCTCCTATACCCCTTCCGCCCATTTTGTATTTTCTCCCTCTGCCCCCTCACCACCATCCCTTGCTCCTGGCTGTTTCTAGACGCCTCCTGCTTCCTCCTCCTCCCTGAACCCCTCAGGGTTCTTCAATGGAATGCTGGAGGTCTCCGAGCCAGGAGCACTGAACTGCTACACTTTCTTTCGTCTCAGCCCTTTGACCTTATATCTATCCAGGAATCTAACGTTAATTTATCTTCCTCTTTCCGGATTCCTGAATTCTCTGCTCTACGATCTGATTCCACGCACGCTGGCGGAGACGTTATCATTTTCATCAGGCAGAGCTTATCTTTCTCTGAACTTTCTACTTCTTCTCTTTTTTCGCTTAACCCCTACTCTGATTATGTAGGGATCAACATCTCTCTTAACAACTCCTCCTCGCTCTCATTTGTTAATGTTTAAGCTCCCCCTATCCACTCTTCTCCAATGGATGGCAGAACCGACTCCTTTTCTCCCTCCATTCTTCCCACCTCCAGAAACCTCTTCGTTCTGGGGGACTTCAATTACCATCACCCCTTCTGGGACTCAAGAGGTACTTCCAACCCTCGTAAAGAGGAAGTATTCGATTGCGTCCCCTCCTCTGACCCCCTCCCCCTCAATGACCCTGACATTTCCTTTGCTCCCTCTTCTCTTGCCCTTTCTTGCACATGGGAGGTGCCTCAAAACCTGGGTTCTGACCGCCTACCATTTCATCTATCTGTCCCTCTCTCTCCGGTCTTTCGTCTCAACGAGCAACCTTCTTCCTTCAATTTTCAGAAAGCTCGCTGGGATGGCTTTGCCTTTTTCTTTGACTCTCACTGTCCCTCTGCAGAGGAATACTCGTCTCTTTCTCTTTCCTGTGCTGCTGCCTTCTTTACCTCTCTGACACTGAATGCGGCCAAATCTTTCATTCCTTTCGGCCGCATCAAACGCCATCCAAAACACTGGTGGTTCGATGAGGTGGAAGAAGCCATTAGTGAAAGACGCAAGGCTTTCGCTGCCGCTCACAGAAGTGATGAAGATCGCCAGGCCTACATCTCCGCTTCTCGACATGCAACGTCTGTCATCCGCAAGACCAAGGCTGAGGCATGGCAGATGATTTACTCTTCTCTTTCACCCAAATCAAACCCAAAAACTGTATACTCTCTCCTTCGCTCTATCGCTGCCTCTTCTTCCTCTCCTAACTTCCCCAACTGCTCCTCTCCCAGGGAATCGGCTTCGGTCTACGCCGATTACCTGAGATCCCACTTTTCCGTTTCTCAGTAAAAGATCCTGGCGTAGCTGAGCCAGATGCTATCTTTCTGAGCTCTACCGAGCCAAGTGCCCTGTGGAGTCTCACTCGTCCTTCTGCCCTCCTTTCTCCCCCGCTGAATTTCTTGTGGCTGCCTCCAACCTCTCCTAGTCCACTGCCACTGGCCCAGACAAAGTTGCCTATCCCATGCTAAAGCATCTTCCTCGCTCTGGCATGGATTTTCGTCTTCACGTTTTCAATCTCTCCTGGACTTTGCATTCCTTTCCTTCCATCTGGAAGACATCTTCTATTATTTCCATCCACAAGATGGCAGCTCTCCTGGATGGGAATCCCATCCACAAGATGGCAACTCTCCTGCTTCCTTCCTGCCTATCTAAGCTGTTTGAACGCATCATACTATCCCGTCTACTCTTCTTTCTGGAATCTAATTTCATATTCTCTCCCCGCCAGGCCGGTTTCCGCCCTGGACGGTCTACTCTAGATCAAATTCTGTTCCTTTCTCAGTCCATTTCGGATGGGTTTAACAAACCCAGGCCGGGCTGTCGAACGATCTTCGCTACTATTGATTTCTCGAAAGCTTTCGACTGTCTGGCATCCCGCCCTTTTCCATAAACTCATTTCGGCTGGCCTCCCTTTTTGCTTTGCTCGTTGGACTCAATCTTTCATTTCTGATAGGCGCGCTTGTGTGGTTTATCAAAATCACAAAGTCGCTCCTTTCGAGTCTGCCGAGGTGTTTCGCATAAATCCGTTCTTGGCCCTGTACTTTTCTCTTTTTTTATCAATAATCTCCCAGCTTCTCTGCCTTCCGTCAGCTGCTCTCTTTAACGCTGATGATCTGACCATTTGGTCCTTCTCCCCCTCGGTCCCCACTGCGGTGGAGGCCACACAATGAGCTCTGTTTCAATTGGAGCGCTGGTCTGAGTACTGGTATCTTGCTCACAATCCGAGCAAATGTGAGGCGCCTTTTTTTCAGTAGATCCCACCGAGCTAACCTCCATCCCAACCTCCTTTTACTCAACTCCTGCCTCCGTTTCAACCCAACTCCAACTTTTCTTGACGTCACCTTCGACCGCACTCTTTCCTTTTCTAAACATGTATCTTCGCTGAAGGCCAAATTCTTCCCACGTCTCAAGGCCTTATGCTGTATCTCTGCTTACTCATGGGCCCCCTCTAAGGAGTCCCTCTCTGTTCTGTATAAAGCTTTTCTTCGGCCCCTTCTCACATATGCTTCACCTGGATGATTTCCTTTCTTACGCGTTAACAATATCACCAAATTGGAACGCCTTCATCGACTGCCTCTCGTCCTCCCCTGTCCCACTTCCTTCCGAGGCTTATCTACCTCCCGACAAGTCACTCTGACTCATTTCACTGTTTTATCTTATGAGCGGGCTCTTCGTCTCCCAATCTTCTTTTCCTACTTCAGGTTTGGCCAAACTTGTAGTGAAATCAAGACTATGCAGATCGTCCTGGAGTGCTTTGGCGTCTACTCACCCGCTCATGCTTCCTTCTACCTCCCCTAGGGAGGCTCTTCTTGCCTGCCCTCGTTCTCCTCCTTGGAACCTGCCTTCTTTCACTGTGGAGTCCACCCTTACCTCTTCATGCTCCCGCTCTGGTCCTCCTCTCGCTTGCCAAGGTGCGGCTCTCGCCCACCTTGACTTTCTCCCCCCTCAAGATCTGGTACTTTAGACAGACGGCTCTGTTCCTTTTGCATTTGGCAAAGGCGACTCCGGCGTACTTGCCAACTGCTTTCTCTGTGACACTGAGGCCACTCTTTCCTTTTCGGCAGGCCCAGTATGCCCAAGTTTTTCCGCTGAAGCCTGCGCCATTCTGCAAGCTCTTTGCTGGTCTCGGCAGCACCAACAAGTCTGCCACTTCTGTTCTCTTTTCCTATCTTACTCTCGTTCTGTCCTCAAAACTCTGTTCTCTCCTCCATCTTTCCGTTTACCTTGATCACTCTGGCAAATCTGGCAGGAACTGTTCTCTCTCCTCCTATTCTATCAGGCTGCAATGAATCCCCGGACACTCGTTTCTCAGGGGAAACGACGTGGCTGATAAGCTGGCCAGACGGGGAGCGCTACTCGTGCCCTCTGCAATCCCTTGTAGTTTCTCTCCTCGTATTTCTCGCATGTACTCTTGTCTTTTTCGGACTGAAAGCGTTTTGTCTCATCAAAATTCTTTGACACACAGGTTCCCTCGATTTCCACCGAGGAACTTGTGCTCCCTCGTCATGCTCGCTGTGTTCTCTCTCGTTTACGCTGCAACGGACACAGCCTTCTGTTAAGCTCTGATCTCTTCAAAATTGGCAGAATCGAGAATCCTTCCTGCAGTGCGTGCGGACACACGTCCCAGGACACCTCTGATCTCATTCTGCACTGTCCAGCTACGGAGTGTTTGCGCCGCTCACTCTTTGACGACTCTCTGTCTCTTTACGACCTTTGGTCCAGACCCTGGGGAGTTGCCCGGCTTCTGGAGCTCCATGGTCTTCCGCCATGCCCCCATCCCTCGGAAGGGGTCGGGTAACAACAACCTACACTTCTGCGCATACGCTTAAAGAAGGCGAATTTAGCGTATAAAACTATTTAACAACGCAGCAGCAAACTATTTCTGAGCCCTCACTTTGTCAGTGTGTTCCATAAATTCAGCTAAATTCAGCAGAGTATGAGTTACTTCCGGGGGCACATCCGGGGCTTTGAGAGCCTTTCCTATGCAGCCCACCAATTCGTCCTGCTGCCCTTCGTCTAACTCAGTCCAGCAGGACATGAAAGCAGCGTTAAAAAGATGTCTGAAAAAATGAGAGATTTTTACTTTATACGACAAACAGCACAAAAAATTAGAATGCAGAAATCTAGACTTCCACAGACACGCTGTACAAGCGCAACTTGAAAGTGTAGTAGTTCTTCGGCAGCTTGTGCGGAAGAATCACAACCCAAGATGCGATTCCAAGGACAAGAAGGCATCTGCAAAAAGCAGGGGTGCTTAAACTTTTTGAGATGTACCATTTTGGTATTGTCAACAAAAGCCCATGCCCACTTGAAACGTGAAATCCCTTTTTTTGGAGGCAATTTTGTTCCCAGCGGTTGTCATTTTCCTTTATTTTCTCTCCAAAACAGCATGATGACCTTTTTTCAAATGCTCACCATTTGCTCTACAGAGCAGCATGTAGACCTTTCTTTTTTGGAGATCAATTTCTTCAAAGTGGTCATTATATGCTCTACAAAACACCACAAAGGTCCTTCTTTTTTTGGAGAGCAATTTCTTGAAAATACTGCTTTGACAAAATTTCTTCATCTCTTTAAGGGGAAACCATGGAACGGTGGCCCCATGCCAACTCCCTGCAAATCCTCCGTTTGGGCCAAGAAAGGAATGTCGTGAGTTACGAGCAGCCTCCCAAACTTGAAACATGACCTCGCGCGAGTCATGTTTCCAACTTAACTTTTCTCCACCCCACTGACGCACGTCTAGCAGTGAAGGTTTTACCACCAAGTTAGACCTCAACAGCCATCTTCGATACCATGATTGTGGCAAGCAGTGGCCCGCGCATTTTCAGCTAAATACTGCTAACATACTTCAATGTGCGCTTGTCGCGTGGGAAAGTAGAAAATCAATTAAGTTTACACTCTCACAAAACAGCTGTGATTTAGCTAGGTTTGGTACCTTGCTAATGGTGTATAGGTTTTCGCCAAACCGCCACAAGCTTTGAGAGCAAGCGAAGGCGACTCTTTGAGTAATTCCACACTAAGGTGACGCAACCATTCCATCCAATCATCTTTCGATACAAGTCGAGCAACAGTCCAAGCCTGAAGTAATATTCGAAATATTTACAATGATCTTAGTGCATTTTATTTCCCCTTACTAGAAGAACAAAAACAGCAGCTTCAACATAAGAAAACTGTTCGAACCTGGGTCGGAGTTACCATTTCTATACAACTCGCATTATTTACTTGCTGCTGATAAGACATCGTCATGCAGAGGCATCATCGTAAAGTGACTTCACGAAAACTACAGCAGCGCAGTTATAGTGAGGTTTGAACTAATGACCATTTAATCGTTGTCGTGATATACAGGGCGTACCGATAAAACGTATACGCATTTTAGCAGCTGGTAACTTTACCGTCTAAACAGGTACAATGTACAACATAGGGTTTCGTTGAATACCCTCACCTTTACCAGGCATCACATCGCTTGACTGTTTTTATGGAAATACCAGAAAGCAAGTCTATACTATGAGATTACCCACAGTTGTTTAACTGGAAGCAACCATCGAAAGTGGGTACATGCAAAGGCCAAAGGAAATAATTTTATAATGTGTGCAAGTACATTGCTTCGCGTTGTCAGCAGTGTTTGGACCGGTTTCAGAACAAGCAGTAATAAAACAAGGAAATAATGTTTGTAGACCTATACGTTTTTAAATTTGATAAATAGTGATCAACTGCCTCGCAATTATTTAAACTGTTCACAAATTGGTTTGGAGCACCCTGTAGATGGCTGCCGGGTTGAAATGATTCTAGTAAAAACGCAATGAGGTCATCAATAATGGCGGCAACAAACTTGGTCTTACAAAAATCGTTACATTCCAAAGTAGCAATAACATACAACTAGTTAATAAAAGTGATCTTGAATCACTCACTTTTTGCAAGTTGCTCGTATGGACGTGGGTTTTTTTCGACGTTAAGTCAGCAGTGGTTCCAATATTACTTTCACCAGCTTTTTCGTTTCTGGTCCACAGAAAGGCATCTGCGTCTTCGTGGTGGTTATTCTAATTTAAAAAGCGCTATCGTCGCAGATACAAAGTTTTTTATATTTGATATCGTGGTATCGGGTGAGGCACATTTACAATTTTCAAAACCGTATGCTCGGAAACTTACCGCCAATCAAGGTGAAATCGCTGCTACTTAATGTAGCAAAGCTATATTTTACTTCTTATTTTCCCCATTCGCAGGCTTGCTGGCTTACGCTCGTACATGTATCGGTTCAATGTGTGCCAACGGCGACTCACTTTCGAACGAGTCCTTTTACTGGAGCAACACAGATCCTTATATTTCGGATGCCCTTCCTGGCCTGTGCTGGTGGTGTTTTATACAGTAGAAGTTTCAAACTCCCGGCTTTTTGTTTTCAAGTTGGAAATACCACGACACCACAGCGGCGTCTATATCTAAGAAATTCAGTCGGCTTCGCTGCGCTGCAAAACTACTTTAAAATCAAGTCCTGTTTTTCGCACTTGTTTCAGTGTGTTTGTAATATAGTCCAGATATTCAATTGACACTATCGAAAGTAAGCCTTAAAGAAGAGATATACTAAGTCCAATTCCTTCACATCACTCTTACGGTTTAAAAACCAATGCCAGCATCGTCGCGTACGCAAAATAAAACATTTCTGTTCAATGAACGAAGTCGTGTAGAAGTTCCTTACTTTTGTTATTTTAGCGACCAAGGTCTCATATTCCGAATAAAGAATGCGATTTTTCTGCATAATTCCGTCGATAACCGGAAGGAAAGGAGTGAATCTGTTAATAAACAGTATGTTCAAAACAACTGATCTAGTAGACTGCCATTGACTATGATGCTATGCCGATTTCAATGGCATTTTGGTAGGTCGATAAAAGCAACACATTTGCCCTGAATTAGTTTTAAAATTTAAGAAACTTAAACAACGATACTAACTACAATCAGCAAGTAGACCCCATCAACATGCAACTGTTTGAATACAGTCGGTTGCATTTGAAAATTTTCTAATAAACAATTTCAGTGATGCCAATTACACTTTTCACTGAACGTCTTAACAACCATTTATAGCAAAAAAAAGCAACCACCCACAGTTGTTGCATCGATGATTTGCGTAGTAATTTTGGCAATCATGGCAGCGGTTCTAGGAAAACCTGTAGTTCAGTTAGAACCAGATGGTAACTAAAGTATTGCAGATGCTACTTTCTTACAAAAGAGCAACACAAAACGCTGAAGCCCAGAGCGATTCTAACCCACAGCCCCGTAAAAATCAGACAATTACCACTTGAGCATCAGTCTACTGCTATTTATGCTCTACTAGAGCAGGATTTAAACAATCTGCTGCTCAATTTTTTTACAAGCAGCATTACCTTGAACCGAATTGCTTGATGGCAGCGCACAAAGTCTTCATACCGAGCGTGTTCAAGTCGGGGTAGTTGTCGATAACGAAAGCAAGTGGATGGACTATCTGCGACATGTACTCACGCAGATCGATGCAGTTGAGCAAGACACCAAGTGTTTCAAGAACGGTTCTGCATAAAAAAGTAAGGTGTATAGAATAAATCTCATCAGCATCATACATGCGCGGTATTAAGGAGCAACAAGCAGACCAACTACTGCTTTTCGCCCTCGCTATTTTCCAACATGGGTGGCGCCTGGTCCGCAATAGAAACAAAACGACCAACTGGCTACACGAGATAATCCTACGTTACCTGAAACCGCTACTGCAAATTAAGCGACATAACGGCTTTCTACTGTACTACAAGAGGCAGGCCTTGCCTTCTATGGGAGCGATGTCTAATATTGTGTTTACTGGCCCTCTTTCTCAAATAGAGGCACGGCATGACGTTTGTATTCCGGTAAACATAGCAAATCTGATCAAGATCAAGCTGCGGGAAAACGATAATCCGTTTCGAATCCGTCATGATACCGACAGCAAGGTGGACTGCGATTTGTGAATACCCCAAAACTGCCTCATACAACATGCTGCGTTAGCAGCTTTGTTATACTCGCGCGATTAAGCAAGGGTAGTTTTCGTGTAATAAGTCGCATTGGTTTCATATTGGCAATTATAGGTTTTGGAAGTACTAACGCAACGCTGCATGACTTCTATGCGATCGTGTAGTTGAGAAAAAGCATTTTATTTTAACTTTTTTCTGCGACGGTAGCTGCTAAAAGAGTAAATTAATAACCCTACCCTTTTAAAGAAGTAGGAGTTTCGTTAGTGCGTAGCAACTGCATCATGGGAGGCAACAGCATGTGACTGTAATCGTCCAAGTTGATGCCAAAAACCTGGATCGCTCGAAGAAGCTGAAAAAACGACGGCCACTCGTGAGTCAATTACAATGTACACAGTTTCATGTCTGCAAACGTTCGGAGTTTTTGTGCCCTTGGAATGCTTCCACGAGGCAATTTGACCTGCTTGATTACAGCGCTTCAGGTAAAATACAGTGTCAACAATGCTAGAAACTCCACAGCAGATCTGATTACAAGTTGTTCAGCGTTTCTATAACCGGAAAAGCGTTTTCCATGAGACAAAAATACACCATCTACCGTAGGTTGTTGAATCGATCGATTCTATAAGTGAGCAAGTTGACCAAGAAACGCAAGTGTTGATGTAAAATTTGAAAAACATCAGCAATTTTCTTTTAACCTGTGCTGTAACTGATTTCGACGGACTGTCGTCATACAGGAAGATCTTGAGAGCGTGTGGTATAATCTGCGGCAAGTAAAGCTTGAATTCGGAAGCAAGCGCAGAAGCAATCTCCTCGGTCAGCTGCAGCACGGCTTGTATTGTACTGCTCATGGCCCAAAATTCCTGCAAATAACAGACAGAAGTGAAGGAAGCAAGTGCATTAAGAGAAGAAAACGAATGAACAAGTGAAGAAAAACACTAAGCAGAAATAGATATGAAGGTGTACGAAAAAATATAATAATTTTTGGAACGTGGGAGGTCATTTTCCACGCTTAACACGGCCAGAATAGAGCTCTTGGATAAACAAGGAGACTCCCTTTCTCTTTCAGAAACACTTTCGAAAAAAACAAAGATTCTCATTTGAAAACCCAACCAAGCAATACATTCCAACAAGATTGCGTAACCGTAATGTGGTAATAGAAGCATGGAATAGCGTATAAACGATTCGAAATATTCGCATATTACCTTCATCATTTCAAATATACTGTCCACGTATGGTCGTATATGTTGCCTAACTGTGGTGATGATGTGGCCCAGATTGGTCAGCATGAACTGAAAGAAAATGTTTTCAAAGCATTTCGTATATGGCTGGCATAGAACTTTAAAAGAGCGTCGAACAGCTCGCAACGCAATAACACTGCTACAAATCCTACGCAAAAAGCTGTTACAAAATTCAAAATACTGAATGGTTTTTGGTTGATAGCGCATCACAAAATCTTATAGCAAAATACTTTTTTAACCATTTTCTGTAGTGACGGTGGTCTGGTTCACAGGACAAGTAGTTCTGATCTTGCACCAGCCAGGTATGACCCAAAACCAGATGGCAACTTGTACGCATAAACAGCATCAGCAACGCGCAAGCTTCTACTGCAATAAAAATGCGACGAAAAACATCAATTTTCTGATCCACCACTAACCTCTTTAATACTAGGATCGCAGGTCTTGATTGTGGATAAGTAAGTAGGCATGATTTCTTGCAAGTATGGAACGCATTTCACACCCAGCGATTGAAACATGTAAATAACGGCCTGTGCGAAAAGCAATGCCGCAAGTTCATGAGAATCACAAGCTACACCTTCTAAACTCGTTAAAAAATAATGCAGCAAAATGTGGGACCAATAACACGAGACCTCATAGCAGATGTAACTATCAAATTATGTGCAAGTGAACTCAACGCTGAATACATGCTCCACTCTTGTCCGTTTTCACAGCACCTGGGACGGGGAGTGAAATGGATCAGGATAACAAAACAACGAAATAGGTTCTTGAAAAGTGACCACGCATATGACCTTTATAGTGAAGTAACCTTAAGCTCAAAACTATTCAAGAAATGGGGCTTGGCGAGAAACCAGAAGTCCCAGATGAAAAGAAATTTTCTAAAGCCTAAGCTACAGGTAATAGATACGGGGAAACTGAACAGGGACTACGAAGAGGGCAGGAAAGAGATGGAAGATGTCCCGATGCATATGTCTATGCTGTGCGGTGGTTGAAAAAGTAGTCCTAATCCTGGTGATTTCATCAACTTTAATCGAACTTTACTATCACATGCAACACACCTGCACCACCGCTTTATGATGCGTTGAGAGAAGCGGATCTTTCAAGACCTTCATTAAAGTTGCTATAGCAACAGCGGGATAAAAGTCCTCTGACGTAGTTCCAATGGACACCAACATTTCACTGACATTGAAATCCTTAAAAGCGCCGGAAGAGCTTTGCTTCGCTTCTCTTGGTGAAACTGAAACAGTTTTCCAGTGAAGTCGTATGTGCGTTGACAAATACTTAATGATGAAATCACCAATCCTGCTGCCAATATGAAAGCATGATAAAAAGTTTTCAACTACTACTAAAAATCCTATGTGGTGGTAAACGATGAATATATTAGGGCAGGGTTTGACAAACTACAACTCTTTTGCTTATTTTTTTGGATACACTTCAGTTAAGAAGGGGTGAGCCAGGTGAGCGTGTCTTGAAAAGCGGTTGTTTGCCACAAATTGAAGGTGAAGACCTTTTTTCTTTAGGGAACACCCTTAATTTGAGATGGGCACTGTCGTACAAATTTTCCCGAATAAAATCTTTTTCGGCTCTCATTCTTCCCTTTTTTGTGAAATTCGCACCTAAATGGCCCTTCGGTCGTAAAATGTTGCAGACTCGTGGATTAGGGGAAAGCCTAGCCATCATGACGTAGACTGCTAGCTCTGCCGACAACACAAAGAGCCATTAGTGGGCCAGCAGTCACTTCTTACAACCGACTGAGTAACAACTTCAACATTCTACCCTCGTAAAAACTGTTCTTTCCAACTCCGGGGTTTTCAGTGATGTTTAGTAGCTATTTTAAGCGATATCTCCATGAAATTGTTACAAGAAGACAGCACAGCAGATGTAACGAAACGTAAAGCATCAAAAGCTTGATACTCACTCATTTCTTTCCTCACGAGATTTTCCCTAGCTGTGGTGAGGGCATCTTCAATGCTGCCTTGATTTAGCTTGTGTTTGTAAGGGTCAAGCGTTCCAATTAAACCCAAGACTTTCATAACCTGAAAACGAAATTGTTCCAGTTAATGCAGGCGTAAAACCCGCCATCCGTTAACTAATATAGTTAAATCAATTGATTTTGCATTTTTTCAATTGTTACTGAATACATTGCGATTTTTATCGTCCAACATTTTCTGGACCAGAGTTCGAAACTTGTTTTTGGTCGCTACGAAGCAATGCTGTCGAAAAGGTAAAAGACTTTCACGAAAAATGAAATGGGTCGAATCTTTTTAGCGTGGAACCGACTAGCCTTCGACTTGATGTACTACCAGTTGTAAACACAATTTTTAACACTTGAGAAGTAAACCCAGGTCTACCTAACGCAGCTTGTACCAAGACATTTACCTCTTTACGAAACGCCAGACTTTGCTCCGTCTTTAAAAAGCTCAGAAGAATGTTGAGCAGCTGCGGAGATTGATAGTAAGGTTGAACAACATAACCTGTGCTTTCTACCACTTTTCCGAGAGTGATTAAGGCAACCTGAAACAGAAGGAATTTCTTTGTATTAATGGAGAGCTGTACAAAACCACAAGCTTGAAAACAAAAGCTCTTTAATACTAAGCAGTAATGAGCTTGATATAAAAATGACAAAAAACGTCAATACTTTTCTTTACCTTCTGTGAGATAGTGTCTACTTTTCTCTCGTTCCGTAGATAAAGCTAGTAAGTATTCTTACCGGAAATTCAAAACTATGCAATTGAACTGTATACTAAGTGCTGAGGGCAAAGACGACCAAACATAACGCGGAGAAAACAAAGGAAAAGAGATCAAACAGATTACAAAGGAGGAAAATGATATCAACAGAGTATAGTGGTGCAACACTGTTTTCAAAATTGCGAGAAGCGTGAGGTGAATTCGGCGACCTCGATTAACAGAAACAAAACCCGATTTTTGAAATGGAATGTCGTCAATACTACAGCGTCGCGGTAGGAATATATAAATGGAAATGTCCTAGACAGAACCGCAATTCACACAAATCAGGGCCGAATCTGAGCGTCAACTTACTGACTCCACAGTGATGGAATACACAGAACACTTTGCGTTCAGACCCGCTTCGAAGAAGCCATTATCGCTGGTACAGAGCAACCATGCAGATAACATCGTCGAAAAGTACTTTTACCTAACACAAAAACGCAAAACTTTTGGCCTTAAGGTTGATCAAGCAGCACTTTATTGCGCTGAGTTACGCTGGCGTAAGAATTCACATCGACAGCCAAACTTGTAACAATCGGAATTTAAAGGCTTGCTTCCATTAAAATGATGCTCGAGCGTAATCAGAAACGTGTTTTTTGTTGTATTATGTCGAGACATTAAAATGAAGCACGCTTCTGATTGCACTCGAACATCATGCAATAGAAACGAGACTTTGATGTATTGCTTTGATTTCAAAACCTCACTTCTCGCTTAGCAAAGCATGACATGGCTTGTAACATTGACAGAATGATTGGAATGAGCTGGTCGATCACTTGTTTTATGTCAGGACCGCCAACCTCGGCGAGGTCTCCAATCGCTCTCATGATGCCAACAGCGACCGAAGTTGATAATTCTTCGTCTTTCAGTTTCAAAATGAGCGTCTGCATGTAAAGTGATTCTTTGTTAATCGCTGGTTAGTCTGGTCTTTGTCTTTCCTATAAAAAGGTGCAGCCCAGAATAAAAACTAAGAGCACATTAAAGCAATTTGACGCAGATTATCATGTTGGAGTGGTTAATGGCAAGTTGTTTCGAACCATTTATGAATGCAAATTGCTCAACCACAAATAATACGGACTATCACTAGCGGGCAAACAATAGTCGCCTGTAACAGATAAGCTAAAGAGCACCTATGTCCGAGCTATTTCAACACTTAAGCGAAAAAAGGGCAATCATGGGATACAATGTACCAAGGAGTTCTGTAAAAAACAAAAATCCTAAATACCCAAACGGCAGTCAACCAAATCCACCTCCCCCTCAACAATTAACACTACAAATTAGAAACAGCCTACACCTACCTTTATAGTAGCAACCACGTAAGCTTTCATTACTGTTGGTGCGTTTCGTGCAAAATGTCCGATTAGTTTCGCAGCTTGCAACTTGTTGCGTCCAATACCGCTGTACTCCACTTCTGCCATGAGCTAGAAAAACGTATGACGCACGAGTCAACGCTTCCACAAGCACGTAAATTTCATCTCAAAGTTGTCTTTTGGAAACGCAAGTGGTGCTGTAATTAAGCGTCCGCTTTGCAGTTGGTAGACCCGAGTTCAATTTCTTTGCCGAGTCGAACCAAAACTTTTAAAATGGTGTTCACAAATCTCCCTGTTGGCGTTCAGCAACAGGAGCAACGTGGAAGGCGAAACGGAGTTATCCCAGGTATAATCAAAAAGACTGCAGTGGGCCTCAATCGCTTGGGTACGCAGCCAATGTTAGCGCAAAAGCAACAACATTTATAGAGAAGGCCTGAGAGAATTCTCTTTCTCAATAAAGAATTTTTCAAAACTATTTCTTTACCGACGTCAGGTGACCACACTTCAATGGAACTTTTTTCATCCATTAATCGACAATTCCTATACTCATCACATGTTTAACGCACTCATTTAAAATCTAAAGCCAGCATCTAACCTGTATATGAGTTTTTCTCAGCATAGGCATAACATAAGCTGGATTGAGCTCAGACAGACGGCCTATTGTTTGAATAGCTTTTTCTTGAACATCAAACGCTTCGTCGTGGACAGCCACAAACAGAACGTTCAAATTTTCGGACTGAAAAGTAAGTCAGATACATAATACATTGTACTCTTCCTCTTTACAATGTGGTGGCTCACCACAAACTATTGATCAGGTTCACACCGTAAACCTTACCAAAAACTAGTTAAAGCCTTTAACGGAATGCGGGCAGTCCCTTTTAAAGTTAAACCAGTTATGAACAAAAGCTTCAAACTGGTCACCTCAACACCAAACTAACCTTTGCAAATATGCAAGGAATTGTGTTCAGATCGCTTTGGAACTGCCATTGTTGTCCAGCGAATAACCACAAAGAAAATTGACTTATACTTGACTGCTATGCCTAAGATTCCATTTTTTACATAAACTTCATAACTTTCAAATGCATTTTGACACTACTATTTTTTGAAGAATCGAAATAAAAAAAATCACGAATCTATAGAATACGATACTCACCAGTACTAGGTAACAATTAAATCTTTCATCCAATAATGTCAACACGTGGAGTCGAACTTGTTTTTCTGAAAACATATTAACTACTCATGCTACTGTGGTTAAGCTTCTAACATTTCCTACTGCTACACCAACTGACACAAAACTGAAAAGCAGACTACGAATTACCGTAAATAACCAAATTATATAAACAATTGAGATTAGGGTTGTCAAACGTACGGCCCGTGAGATGATTCTTAATCAATTTCGGCAGTATTGCGACGTTAGATAACACGCAGCTTACAACTGCGAACAAATCTTTGTTTTGGAAAATAAACGCGACATGGCAGGGAAATTGTTAGGCCAGCGTGCTACGCTGACTTTGTTCTCACAGTTACGGCGAAAGAGGAAATGACTTATTTTTTTGGAGATCAGCACCATTTCGGGCTACACAACAGGATTTTCTGATATCGTTGCCAGGAGAAGTGATGATCTCAAATAATGCCACTCGCCATCATTGGGAAGAGATTTGCATGGATGGTGTGCCGCAAAATTTGATCAACTGGTTTCCTGTGCCGGCAGACAAAAAAGCTTGGGGACCACGGAGATCGGAATGGGAGCATTTGGCGCCGCCGTTTGGGCGCCGAATATTAGGATTAGAGTTAGATTTTG
Organism: Trididemnum clinides; assembly: GCA_963675345.1. Lineage (NCBI taxonomy): Eukaryota > Metazoa > Chordata > Ascidiacea > Aplousobranchia > Didemnidae > Trididemnum > Trididemnum clinides. The sequence goes on from OY776286.1 coordinate 29,574,197, forward strand.
GGTTAGGGTTAGAGTTAGGGCTAGGGTCAGGGTTAAAGTTTCGTACCAATGATTCCCTCAGAACGGCAAATATTCGGCGCCAAAAAGTACCATACCCCTGATATACAGTCTTGTCTGCTTAAATTTTTTTTTAATAGAGTTGTATAAAATCCAGATATCTAAAGATTTAGATCAATTCAGCAGTTATTGCAGAGATCGGAAGATCAGGCTCTCCGAATGAGAAAATTGAATACTGAGGACGAACGAACGATAACCACAGAGTAGTGTAGCAAGACCCACCTGAATCACTAATGGACAAATTTAAAATGCTTTCAACAATCTTTACCAATCTTGTAGACAAGGAAGGATAGACCTGAATTATATAAACGTCTTTATTTTCTCTTTTCACACTTATTTACGCAGCATTGATTGCGATTTTCAGCACTTCTGCTACAATGCGGCAGTTCCAAACAATGCAGACCACGTCCAAAAGTTTATCATGACATTTCTAGTTTATGACGTCGTGATAAATACTTGGTATCGAACCAGTTTTGATGGGAAATTTAGCTAGGAATTGTAATTTGTCCAACGATGCTGCTTTTAGCGGCCTTATAAATCAAAAGAGAATTTGAAAAGGTATGTGGTTTACAACAACTAAAAATTTAAGTGGTTAGAACGCTCAGCACAGCATGAAGAAAACAAGGAGTTAGCTGTCTGACGCACACATCGTTGTCATTCAAAATACGATTTCGGATGTAAGTGTGCAACCATGCCCATTCCATTCTAATGCAGTTTAAGTCAGTTTGTAGTAACTTACAGGGACGTTATTTCCGGACTGACATGGCACTGGTATGTAAGGGCGCATTAACGCCACAACCGCTGCAACGGCGTTCAGTCGAACGTCTGTGTTTTCGTGGCACAGGTACTTAGGCGTAGAACATTCCAGGCAAAAGTCCATAAAAGGTGAAGGAGGGAGCTTGGTTCGGCGTGCCAGCGGCTCATTAATAAAGAACTGGAAATTGGCAAGAGTCTGAAGGGCAAGATTGATAGTAGACACGCTTGCAGTATCAGTACCAAAGAAAGCTGAAACAGTAATACAAAGTCATTGTAGAAATTAATTTTAAAATGGTATTCATAGCTTTCCTGCTGGACATTCAGCACAAAAATGAATAATGTGGAGAAAATGCCAGCAAGTGCGCTCATTGCGTCATTGGGAAACACCCTTAAAAAGATCCTTCAATTTTTATGGGGCAAGCAGGTGGTCGGGCCAGGCAGTCTACGCGTTGCAACGGCCCAGTCCAACTAAAGATTAGCAAACGAAGCATGAACTCGTACACAAGAATAGATGGTTAACTGTCAACTTTTCGATTACTATGCTGGTTTTTACACAGCTGCTCATAACACTGGATTCTGTAGTAGTTTAAAATCCAACTAAAAACCCTAAAAGCTCTGTCAAGACAAGCGAGTTGAGTACAGATCATGCGAACAAAAACTTTACTTTAAGCCCTATAGTTGTGAGAAAAAAAAGTCAATATCAACTTTTTTATAGGTTAATTTACAACTACAATGTACTAATCAAAAAAAGTTTAAATGTAGATCCCTGGGGAACATAATTTGTACCTGATGATTGGTCGCCAGCTGCAAAGTATCTTGACAGAAGGACGGAAGAAAGAGTGCGAATGACCCCATCGTGGATTGATCGGCGTAAAGAGGGGACGGCTAAGTTCAATTCATGTAACGACTGCATAAGTGCATGGCTAAAATGTGAAAGTTGGTTTATCACACAACACATACCGATTCCAGAAAAATCTTATAACTCGTGGTAAGACCCAATTTCAAATTGTCAGCAAAGCATTTTCATAACCAGCACAGGCAAGGAAGGAAAATAGCTGCAAATTGTCTTTTCCACAAAGAACATTGCAGCATTACACAAGCTAAGCTATCGTCTTCCATTTATACATCAAAACATTTACGCTAGTTATATAAACGACTTTAACAACCACTTATTTATGTGTGAAAAAAGCAACCTACTTTAAACCAGTATTGAACATGCATTGCAATAGTTCGTCACGTATGTATTGAACTGCTTTGGAGGATGAAGATCGGGCTAACATTGATATGCAGCCAAATACGGCTGGTTCTGGAGCTACATTACGCTGCTTCCTGCAATAGATGTTCATCGCTCAGTTAAGAAAACTGGTCTTGAAATCATAGGTGATCAACATACGATGGTTGTATGTTGAATACAAAAGTAGTATCCCATTTAACTAAAAAAGAAGTCCCGTGATAACTTCATGAAAAAACTACGATTCTTGCCGGCAACACTACAAATTCCTGTAACTACATGTGGTGCAAAACCTGTATACTAAACTCTGTCGAGTTTATTCCAACACTTACTTTGCGGTTGATTCTTTCGACGGTAGATAGTTTTTGATAACTTCAAATATTTTCGAAATGTGTGGGTCTTTCACAGACTCGTGCACTGTCATTGCTATAAGTCCAATAGCGTTGAGAGCATTAGGTCGATCCCGTTCCTACAGAGAACAAGAAATTAGTGCTCGATTGTGGCTCTGCCACCAGAATTTGTTTTAAAGTTATAACGTTAATAAGTTGAAAAACAGCGTGAAATACTAGCGAACTACCATCACAAAGCTTCTAGAGCAATGAAAAAATTTCTTTTCAAAATTCTCCACCAGAGCTGCCAATCATCAGAGCATAGAATCAAAAACAATTTTTTGCAATATCTCGTAATAAAAAGCTAGTGAAGGAAAAATCAGCGAAGAATGACGGCGGTCTGGCAGAGGTAGACCGCGTTTGCATCAAAGCTCATGTTACGGGTTCAAACTATGGGCTGCACCGCTTGAACACTGTTAGGACATTTCGCAGTCCCCAAACTCAACGCTCTTGTATTGAAAGAGTTAATTAATTTCTCGCTATTTTATTTATCATGGTGACCATTGCATTTCATTCAATGAAGTGTAGTTTATAAGACAACAAACCTGTCAAATATCACGCTAGCATTGGCTACTTTCAAACTTTGATGTTCACTTAAATGGAGGCTCTCACGCGCTGAGATTATCTCAAAGAACAAACAGCACACCACACTCTACAATTTAGCATTGTTTTTCCACAACCAAAAACAACTGGCCTGTTGATTGCACAGGACAACATGAAGTGTGCCTAGATACAGGACGTTCATGAAAGCACCATCATAAACGAAAAAAGCCAGTAAGTTAAAACGAAAAAACGTGATTTGCGCGGTGGCGCTGAAATAACCTAACGCTACAACAATTTTTCACAACCTAATGCTACAACATCTATGATAACCTAACGCACTCTTCTTAAGGAAGAAAGCAAAAACTTCATCGACTTATCGAGATAGTGATTTGAAAACGCATCGCAATTGAAGACCACCAAACGTGGAAGGAGTGAAATCAATGAATGCTGAACGAGAGCGCTCTTTGACGTTTGAAGCGTTGACACGAAATTACACAGCTGCAAAAAAAAGAACATAAATAATAATATTTGCGTTTTCACAGCTTTGTTGATGGTTTGGCTTTAGCTAAATCAGTTGTAACGTCATACACGTGTGTAATGTCACATCGGTTTTGAGAAATATCAAGTCATGAAGTGGACAATGGAAACATACTACATACGTATTGCACAATTATCAAATATATTTGCTAAGTAGTAGTGGACAACCTATGGCCCCCAATGAGAAATAAAACACTTCGAAAAACCCATTTTGTAGAGAATTTTCTCTTTCGCAACCTCAACCTGTTTGTGGTTACCCCTCCTCTTCCTCGGGATGGAGGTACGGCATAAACGACAATTCAGGTTCATGCCGTCAACGTAATTGAAATTAGGCTAGGGGAAAGACGGCAGCCCATTTTGAACCAGTCTTCAGTGACTGGGTGACTGGTAGCCCCACCACCAACAAGGCGGACTGCCACTGATGGGTACCCAAGAGTCGTCTTTTACGATATGCTGGGTTGGCAACTTCACAATTGTAATCCGATGAAGTAAGAGTGGGCCACCTGTCTGCCACATAAAGATGGAGGCGTCCCGTTAAGTGCCTTGCCCAAGGACAAAACAACAAGCTTGCCGGCTTGTTCTCCACACTATCCCTTTTTATGCTGAGCGCCAAGCAGGGAAGCTGTAAATACCAGTTTTTAAAATCTTTTGGTATGACTCGACTTAGGGAATGAACCCCAGGCCTACCGATTGCGATGCGGACGCTCTCACCACTACACCAATGCGCCGGCCACAACCTCGCCAAAGCAACTTGCAATAACGCCAATGCTCATGCTATTGCTATATTTGCTCTTTCTCTTCCTTGGTAGGGAAACACGGCATAAAATGTCCATGCCGCCAACCCAATCAAGATCAGGCTTAGGGGGAAACGGCGGTGTATTTTGAACCAGTCACGAATATAAAGTTCAGGTTGCTAGCCCCATCATCTACAAGAAGACCTGCTTATTCCTTTCAAGCATCGTAAGATTCATATTTAGAAGATTAAGTCTTTGCAAAAACGATAGAAAAAAAGTAAAATGCATCGCTACAACTAACACATTGATACGCCAGACCATGTCAAAGTTCATTCTATTCAGTTTCATGACCAATATAATGCATGACATCATTACCATAACATCAAAAACGCAAAAAATATGCGCGTAAAAATTTTGCAAACACACGCAACACCTCAAACGTAAAAAAGTACCTTTGAAAGTACCTGCAAACGTAAAAAGCAAACTAATAAAGTATTAAAATCATTAAGGGATATTCAAATCCTATTTGTATTAAGTACATCAGACCTTTAAACCGCCGTTATCAAGTCAAAGTGCTATATTTCAAAAACGGCCATTTTACCAATACAATTAGCAGATACTACGCAAGTCACTATCAACAACTGAGTTATTGAAATAAGATAAACGCAAACAACATAAAAATGCAAAAAATACGATAAGTGATTTATTTACATTCAATTATTTCTAATTCACAAAAGTTTGTGAACTTAAGCAGCACAGAGACTATGCCTCCTAAATTTATAACAACTTCTTGTTTCTGTTGTCACGAATGTTCCTTGTGTCAAGTCGGCACACAGCCGGCTGAACTGATATTCTTCATTCCGACGTTCCTGACAGGGACTCGTTGGCGAAGCCAGCTTACTCATCAATAAGCCGGCTTAGAATTGTAAAGCTGCCGACCCAGCATGTCGTAAGAGGCGACTTTTGGGTACCTAACAATGGCAGTCTGCCTTGTTGATGGTGGGGCTACCAATCAGTAACTTGCATTCATAACTGATTCGAAATGGGCTGCCGCTTTTCCCCTAGTCTAGTTTAGTTAGGTTGAACTGGAATTTCCGTTCACGCCGAACCTCCATCCAAAGGAAGAGGAGAGGTAAACCAACCAACCAACTCATCAACGACAGAGTTATTGAAACAAGGCGTACGCAGTTAAAAAGGATTCATTTAAACAACGTTAGTTCTAATTCATAACATTTGACTTTGATAAAAGGAAAAACCAACGGATGGTTTTGTTTAGTTCAGAAGAAACTGCAGGCAAACTGTCCAAAGCGAATGGAGGGCGAAGATATGAACGTGTTCTAAGGAGAAACACTAACGATGCGTCGAGAAGCGCGTTAGATTTCAAAGTAAGTTGAAAAAAGAGAAAAACCAAAAACGAGGTGAAGGTGGACCAAGAGATTAATGAAATTAGATCAGAGAAAGAGGATACCATCGACAGCGTGAAGAGGCGCAACGCCGTTTATGAAATTGCAAGAACTTTGCGGTGAATTCGGCCACTTTCATGAACGAAAACAAAACATGGTTTTAAAAATTGAAACTCTCTTGCGATTCCGAGCAGCCGTCACAATCAGTAGAGTATTTGTCCTGATTTCAGACCCAAAGGCTCGAAGTTAAAAACTCTATTAAAGCACTATTGATATCGGTCAGAAAAAGCACCCACAATCTAAAGTGCTGTATTTCCCCAGCACTAAAACTAAGTTTGAAAGGGGGTGGATATTGACGTACACAATCAGCTAGTCCACGTCTGCAAACGGTTAAAATTGAATTCAAAATCCAGCTCATCTTGTTACTGTAAAATTTTGTATTCGGCTGTTGTTGTTACCCGACCCCTTCCGAGGGATGGTAGCTGGACAATGCAGAATGAAATGAGAAGTGTCCTGGGACAAATGGCCGCAGACGCTGCTTGAAGGATTCTCGATTCTAGAGAGGTAAAAAGTATAGCAAAAAGCTGTGTCCGTTACAGCGAAGACGATAGAGGACACAGCGAGCATGACGAGGGAGCACAAGTTCCTCGGTAGAAGCCGAGGGGACCTGTGTGTCAAAGTATTTAGATGGCACAGAACGCCTACAGTCCGGGAAAAGAGTAGATACGAGAAATAAGAGAGAAATTACAACGGATTGTACAGAACACGAGTAGCGCTCTTCGTCTGGCCAGCTCATCAGCCGCGTCGTTTCCCCGGGAGAAACGAATGTTCGGGGAATCACTGTAGCCTGATAATACCGAGAAGACAGTTTCTGCCAGAGAGTTTAGGTAAGTGTGTTCAGCTAGTTGAAAAGATTGATCAGTTGAGCTTACAATATTGCTCACATTATAAACAAGGCTGTAAAGCTCAGTTTGAGAAATAACTAAACAAACGTACTTCGGTAAAATGTTCTAAAATAAGATCGCGACAATGTTGGCTTCTCAGTAACACAGCGGGAGGAAGATTATTGCCAGCTATGGGCGGTGGTAGTAACACTGTAACAAAAACGTATCGTGTTAACGTCGTGTGAAGCAAGTTTTATTTCAGCTGTTTCGGAAGTTCGGTTTCACCTTCTTGTCTGTGGAGTGCGATTTTCGCATTGCATTTCTATCCTTTAGACTCGCAAGACGACAGCAGCGCTTACTAAAGCACATGGGTCCACATCTTGTTTTTACATTTCCAAATATCTTCTTGTACTGCGTCCGATAAATTACTGCTTGGTAGATTTTGCCAAGCAAAGAAAACCATCGTATAGTACCTTTCTTAAGGCCTCAACAATACACTCAATGTGAGGTTTGGACAAGATTCAGTGGGAAACGGTGAGGAACAATTCGCAAAATAAACTGAAGCAATATGGCACAGTACAATACTCGATCAACAAAAGCAGATTTACAACACAGTACCATTTACACTTACGAGAAGCTTTAGAAGGAGAAATACTAGATGAGCTACTGCGGAATAAATGATTCTTGGTTGAGCGGAACAAACTACCCTGAAACACAAGCAATTCATCAAAACTTGTAACAATGTACGAAGATATATATGCTTTGAAAAACACAGCTGAATTCACAAATGTCACAAAAAAATGAATTTTGTAGTGGAAACTTGAAAAAAATTGCTTAAAGCTAAAATACTAACACATCAACATACCCCTTCAACAACTGTCAATATATTGCATGAATTCAAAAAACTTTGGCACAAGTCGAATGGGCCTTTTGGTATTGATATTGTACCCCTCAATCATACTTATTGCTTTTCCGATATGACCCCAGCTCCAAAAATTTAATTGTTAACCGGTTCTGTCGTGCAGTGGTTAGGAGCGTCCGCTTCGCAATCGGTAGACTTGGGTTTAATTCCCATGTCGAGTGAAATCAAAAAACAAAAACCATTTAAACAGGTAATTCACAACTCTCCTTTTTGACGCTCAACACGAAAGGGATTGTGTCGAAAAAATTCAGGCAAATTCGCTTGCTATGTCCTTGGGCATAGCCCTTAATGGGGAGAGGCGATGGGGTCAAGCAGTCTACGCTTTGTGGTGGCCCAATCTTACAAAAGGCCTGTAAACAAGAGTTTAGTAGTTTATAGGCAGCGAAAGAACTTGTAGCAAGTCCGATCAAAGCAAACATCAATCAAATATACATAAAAAAGTAGCTTCAGAAGCAGTTTCTAGCTAAACATCTTCTTCAAAACTTGTTGTTTCTTAAGTACCTTATCCGAGCTCGAATTAGTGGAATAAGAAGCAGTGGTGGAATCGCTATCTTCAACCGATATACTGATGCGCAGCAGTTCATACAAAACCAGCAGCGAGGCGTGAACGCGATCGCGATCGTCTCGTAAATTCGGCGAGCTTGCTTCCATAACTTTGTCGTAGCAAGTCTGAAAAGAATAAATATGCATCTTCTAAAGCATAGGTCTTCCAGCTGTGGACGGTGGCGCAGTAGTCAGTCACAAAACCATTTTGATCACCTTCAAAAAAAAAAGCTTTCACCCAGATTATGAAGCAAGTAATATACGTAGAAGATCTTTCCAAGATCGCAGATTATGCTGCGGGTTTTTAAAATATAAAGGACTGAGGTGTATGACCATTCTTTTTTTTTGCGCAGACACGCTCCAAATGGGGTAAATATTTGTTTAGCTGCACGTTTTGTGAAGAGCTACCTTATACCATATTGGCTTCTGCTTTGTGTCCTTTGATTCGCGCTGAACTACCAGAGTTAACGCAGCTCGTAGTGCCTCAACACCACATTCGCGAAGTGATTGCTGAAAAAATTTTTAAAAACCGGTTAATTACGGAAGTAAACAGTTTGAAATAAGGCAATAATGAAGTTGGTAGTATTGCCAACAAATTATTCGTTTCGTTACATAAATGATTCTTTTAGTACACTTTATGCTCTGGCCATTGAAAATCATTACAGTTTGAGTTCATACTTGCTTTATAGTCGCCAGTGCCGCAGTATTAATCACAGTGCATATGACTGACTATAATGAACTGGCTTGTTTACAATGCATAACGTGTTGCAATTATCTGTAGCAACTGATATTATCACGTTAATTAACATGCACACAAAAGAGTATTAATTCTTGAATTAAGCAAAAGACTCTAAATAAAACCTCTTCCGAACTTATATATTTTGCTGACAAGCTCGCATCAAACCTTATTTATAGTTTACTCACAGTTAGACGTCAGTGCAAAGTTGTACTTGCTCAATTACAATCATACATGATTTCAAAATAGAAACTACCTTGTAAGTTGCAAATTTCTATTACGATATCGTACCTTCAAAGTTGGAAAATAAAAAGGCAACTGCTATGATTAAGACAAAGCATACACCTACTTTTGTATCTTGAATCGCAGTAAAAATGTTATCAAAAAATTGTTGTATTTGTTGGTAAAATATTGTTGGAGAATGAATAGCCATTTCCCGGAGAATAAAAACCTGTCCAAAACACAACACGTAACAACTTTAAGAAGTCCTTATTTTCTAGCACTATCCTCACAAATGAGTTCCATTAACAAAAAACTTTCAGCTATTGCCACTGATTGGTGAACAGTCATCGACTTTAATGCTTAATTTTGAGTGATTCTAAAGACCTGTTCCGTTAATATGATGTTCGAGCATAATCGGAGCTTGCTGTTTGTTTGTTCAAGTCGAAACTAGAACTGTAAACTTGACTCAATTCTATTGCAGCTCAAGTTCAAGTTAATAAAGATTGCTTCACCCAGAATTCCAGTTTTGCATGTTAAATATAAAGTTGAGCAACACGTTTGGTAAAAATATCGGTAAGCTTTTACTCAATAGGTTCGAGCCCACATCGCGAGCTCAGCAAAACGATCAGGTTCGTTCGCGTTCAGCTTTGGCCCAAACGCACGGTATGAAGTAGAAGCATTGAAAGCATATAACGTAACACAACAATAAAGAGTGCTTCTGACTGTGCTCGAAAATAATGGTAATCAAAATGGAGCTTTAAGCGAAATAATACATTTAACTGTGTAAGGATCAATAGCAGCTGAAGATCAATTTGAAGCTCCCATATTTCTACATAAGATATTTGGTTCAACATTAATAAACAAAATAATGCAAGTGATGTGTAATGCTTAATGAAACACTAACTGCAGCTTGTTTCTTTCCGTCATTTCTTTCATTCGAAAGCCATTCAATTGATCGTCGCACTTGGAAGGCTATATGTTCTGTTCTGTAATTACCACTGCATGCTGCAATCCTTCCCATTGCTTGAGCAGCCATTTCCATTATAACTGAAGAAAAACACAACCTAATTATTAAAATCTTTCCTGTTATCTTTTAGTGTACATACATTGCGCTTTAAATGCTAATTTTGCAAACAAAACGTCGTCTACACTTGCATGGAAAACAATGAACGCAGCGTGAAACGATAAAAGGAACCATCAAACATTCAATGTGGTTGTTAGTATGCGAGACTGCGGGTTTGGTGCTTAGTGTTGCATTGCAAGCGCTATGGTTGAGTAGACTTCGTCATTTGCTTCCGAGCGTTAGGTTTACACTATGGTCTGCAACAACCGCAACGATATCTCTGGGTGACTGCTGACTTGAAGTCCATAAAATCATTTTGCAGTTTCTCAAACTTTTCATTTAATTTCCAGTCATTGATGGAGTGAGACTACTTGGTTCATGTCAACTGATGAACAGTTCTGTGATTTAACACTTCTGGATAATGCATGCAACCTATAGACCCAATTCAGAGCGTCTTTTATTTTCTACTTAAATTATAGAAAGGAGAAGCAAAATAAATTCATCTTACCAACATCAGATGAAGGAAATAAGTTACGAAGAACATTATAAAACCTCAATAACTGCCCATGGTTGGACTCATCTACTTCTACTTGGCTTACTGCATAGAAACAAATATTTTATTATCATCACTTATGTACAACGTCAAAAAAATTAGGTGAAATAGAACTTAGTCAGATATTTACGTTAAGAAGAGGAAAGGAGTGGACTTTTGACTCTTGCTTGGATAATCAAGATAAGCGAAAGCAACGTATTTAAGAAATCTTAATACCACGTGTCAACTACATATGCTTTCTTGAACATTTTTTAATGGATTTAAATACATAAAATTTTATAGTAAAAACAATAGTTAAGCTTACTATGAGCAATTATCATATAAGCATTGAAAAATGTATCATGCAAACAGTAGAAAATGATAAAATTCACATCATCGAGAAAGCTTATCACAAACGATAAAGCTGCTAAAACATTTACATTATTTAGTGAAGTTACAAGATAAGCTATATACTTGCACGAAAATAACAATGCACAGCAAAAATATATACCATGTTCAAAGCAACAAAATGCTCATTGCTTCATCGATAATATGTAGTACATAATCAGAAACTTTTCAAAAGCTAAATTTGTAAAAAAAAGTCTGGTCTACAATATTAAATAGTTACCAATTCCAAGTATTCCTCCTTTCTTTTCATTGTTATCCGAGCTTCCCACCATGTCGTATATTTGTTCATTAAGTTCAGACATGAAACGGCTATTCTGTTCAGTGGGAAGTTCTTGGACCTCTGTCAATAAACATGAAATGAATCACCAAAAATATGAGATAAAACATAACAATCAAGTAATGTTTTATGGACTGCATGTTCTACAATGACTGAGTACGTCCACTCTACAGCTTTTAGAGCTGAGTTTAATTCCTTGTCAAGACTTCAAAAAATGGTATTCACAGCTTTCTGCTTCATGCTCGGCAGGAAAGGAATAGTGTGAAGAAAAAGTGGTAAGTTTACTTTTTGCGTCCATGGCTAAGACATATAAGAAGATACCTCCATTTGTGCATAGCAGACAGATAGTGTTTTATTGACGATTACAGACTGACAACTGCAAATGAAGCAGGTGGTAAAAAACCCTCAGCCTGCTTGACATAAGTCCAACTCCCAACAAGAGAGACTGATTGTAATCTCAGGATGCCTATGCTACTGGAACAACAGAATCAGTTTATCACAGTTATGTATGCAAAACTTGCTTTCCAACTAAACCTATACAAACCAAAAATTTTCAAAATTTTTACACACTAGCATCTATAAGCCTTAAAACCAAGCACATTGCTTTTAAGGCATTGCATTGCATGAAAACACTATAGAAAAATAACTTGTAAATTGTTATTTTCATTCAAAACTTATCGTTGCTACGAGCTAGCCGCATTTAGGGATCTTCACAAAATGTGAAACTAACAGATCCAAAGAAAAGTCAATTGTCTGATGTCAAATTTTTGTATATGCTGTTTTTACATATAATGTAAATCAGCCCTTAAGGCCAAGATTATGAAAAGGGGGTCCTTTCCTACTTTTGGCCAAGATTTTATTTAGGAAAGTATGGCATGTCACATAAACACCACATTGCTGTGATATTGGTGTTCTGCAAATGAAAGGATTGTTATTCATTACTTGGCAATCTTTTGTATTATAAATTACTTCTCAAAAAATTAACTTACAATAAGGATAATTTTTTCTTACATTTTTCAGCCAATTTCAACTATAACTATTGAATACTAACAGTAAATGGCTTTCACATTTACTTTGATAAAAACTTTAATTGGTGTAAATTCAAATATTTTTACTTTATCACCTATTTTTGTTGTGACTGCTAAGCGATTATAGCATAGAGCTTTCAGCTTTATTTTAACACAAAAAACGTCATTTCTTGAAAAGGGAAAAACTAAAATTGGTTAAAATTCATGTCTTTTCCAAACATTTCCAAAGCAATTTAAATTGCAACCATTAACCTAGAACAGCACAAAGCTCTTAACTCTAGTTAAACACAAAAAACGTAAAAGTTAAGAGGTTAAATTACCATGTGTAAATTACAAATGTTTAAATAAACGTTATCACAATTGCCAGCAATGAAAATTAACTATCAAGAGAAAATATGAATTTTAACCAATTCTAGTTGTGTTTTCCAACCCTCTAAAATGGTGTATTTTGTGCTAAAATGGTTTAGATACATGATTTTACACCTTTTTATTAGGAAATTTGGCCAGGATACATAAAACAAAACACGGATTCAAATTAATTCTAGCTTTCACCTCCTACCATCCCCCTAAAAAACGCCAACTTTGTGTTGAAATAAAGCTGAGAGCTATTTGCTGTTATTGCTTAAATACAGGGTGACCTGAAATAAATGATACCCACACAAGTGCTCATAATTTCCACAAAGGTCGGTAGATGTTACTCAAATTTATTCTAGGCTATAACAATTCAGTCCTGTAAGTTTGAGTTCATAACATCAACAGTTCTGCTATTTACACTTGTTCAAAAATATATTCAAGATGGTCACCATTATGATGTAAGAACTCTTGAATAAAGCATGTGAAATTATCAATCACATGAATCAACTTTTTTGTAGGGATAGAAATAATTTTAGTGGTGATTGCTGTTTTCAGGTCATGAATGTTTTGAGGATTTGCTTCATACACATGGTCCTTTAAGATATCCCCATAAATAAAAATCGTGAGAATTGAGATCAGGTGAAGGGGGAGCCCACTCTGGATCACACTGCCAACTGATTAGCCTATGAGCAAATTGTTTTTGCAACTACACCAATGCTGCATTTGAGGTGTGTGGGGTTGCCTTATCCTGCTGAAACCATCCCTCCTCTTAATTGATACCACTATGCTTGCCTATGGCTTTCCAAAACTTCTTCATGACCCCAAGATATCATGCTGGGTTTACTGTCAGGGACTGCTCATTTTCATCTTTAAACCACAACAGACCAATGATTTCATGCTTGGATAAAACCAACCAAGCAGTGCATTTTTTCAAATGTAATGGACGTTGCAGCTTATTTTCTGGTAGTGCTGTAACCCAAAAATCACAATTTTTTATGTTGACATGACCTAACAGAAGAAAAGTGTGCTTCATCCGAAAACCAAACATTTTCCAAAAAGTCAGGATTCACTTCAACCTGTTTGCAGAACCATTGACACATCTCAACTCTTTTGTCCTGATTTCCTTGCGTTAACTTTTCCTTAATCTGTATTTCATAAGGGTACAACTTAAGATCCTGAAGCAGAATTGGTTGCAATAATTCTTATGGAATGCAAAGTTCCTGACTGTGTCTTCGAATAGACTTCCTGGGGCTGTGACCGACCAAGGTATAGCCAGAATCAACATTTGCTGGAACCTAACACTCAAGTGCCACCCAATTGTAACCTTTTCACTTCTTGCACTCAGTTTCAGCACAGTTTCCATGCTTTTAAACTTCTTAACCCATCTGCAATTCATCAATTTGTTTGGAAAATAGTTGAAATCAAATTGCCTATGAAATTCTGCCTGCACAATTTTATTGACTTTGTCTTAATTCGTCTGAATGCAAAACATCTTTTGCTCGATTGTTCAAGATATCTTTCATAAACTTCTTCAGTTAAATTTTATTGCCAACTCCTACTTAAGTTGAATCTGAAATAGAAGATTGGTAGCATCAGCATAAAAGATTTTATTCACTGCTATGTCGGTATCACTCATTTCAGGTCACCCTGTAGTTATAACTGAAATTGAATGGAAAACATGAAGAAAATTTAACCATATTTTGTGTTAATTACTTGAAAGATAATTTGCAGAACAAAAAAGGTGTAGTAATTACATGCATGTTACCAATGATGTCACCATCACTTGTTGTTGCAACATGGACATGTGACATTTGCCTGAGACATTACGCTTCCTTAAAAAATATCAGTCGCAATTAGGAAAGAATCAGGATTTGACTCAAAAGCTCAGTCAACATTTAATCCGAACCCTGAATAGTGAACTATCACCATGCAAGTACCTTTTTCACTGAACGAGTTAAAGCTTAACAACCATTTAGTTGTTAAGTTATCAGCCTTAACAACTACTATCTAAATTAGGCTTCTCAGCAATGAATGGTGAACGTTGTAATAATGACAACAGTATAATAAAATAATGATGAAAATTAATATTCCTCATTAATAGTGTTTTATTTAAAACATTAACAAAGTAGCTTTATTAAAGAGCCCAATAAATAAGCAGAAAAATTAAAATAAAGCAGGGTACCCAGATAGAACAAGATTAACAAAAAGGCAGTGGCTATTTTGCCGTCGACGGCAATTTGCCCTTGGAATCTATTTTGCCGTGATCATTCACGTGTGTTTATATAGCCAAATTTGCTATTATTGCACCAGTGACTCTGTGGTGTAGTGGATAGAGCGCTGGTCTTAAGATACCAAGGTATCGAGTTTGAATCTCAGCTGGCCAGGGCTTTAAAAGAAAGGCAGTGTACACTAAAGGGGCAGGCCCGGTATGTAAATGTACAGGGCAGTGTACACTGCAAGGGTGTGTGCAGGGTGGGGGATAGAGACATGGGGGTGCAAAATTTTTTAAATTGGTTTTTAAAATTGATCAATCAGAGACAACCAAAAGTCACATGTTTAGTACATCATTAAGATTGACCAATCACAAACAACTCACGGCAAAATAGTCTCTGAGGGTAAATTGCCGTCGACGGCAAAATAGCCACTGCCTAACAAAAAAGTCCACACACATACACATAAAAATATCAATAACCGTCAAGTAATCCTTTACCTGTATTAATGTAATGCTGTAAAGCAACTGCAGCAGAATATCTAGTTTCTTCATTTCGACTTTTTAATTCCTGTACAAAATGCTGCACTGTTTGAGCCATTTCATAGAGCTAGTGCAAAAAATTGAACTGAAAACGCCAGTTATGAAGCCTATTAGGCTACTGCACCATCAAACATCTACAGCATCCGACCATTTACATACAAACCACTTTCCTTGATGAGCAGACAGGCAGATCAGCAAGTCTAGATGACAAAGTGAAACACCATTACAAACTCTAGCCTACAGTCTTAAAACCATCAAATTATTGTCGCTCAGACCTACACGCTATTCACTATAACATACAAATGGGCTCCCAAGCCAACCAAATTCTATTGTCTTCAGACCGTTATTCGAGTAACAATCTAAAATCTTATCCAGGCATAAACCAAAAGTGAGCTGAAGGCTGAATCTGAAGTAGAAAACTGGCAACCCCAGCTGCATGACTTTGGAAGCGGAAAGATCCAAATTCCACCACAATGGTCCAACTTCTTGAGTTTCTGTCACAATTTCAAGCTTAGTGTTACGGATATACATCTCCGGTTTAATGTTTATTTGTAATTGGCAACACCATTTGCTTGGTTTTGTGTTGTTGTTAATTGACTGGTTTCCTTTTTAAGCTTGGTTACTGGCTAGTCGAGCCACTAAGTATTTTGGCATCTTGGATAAGTCGAATTTAGTTGTTTTAAGGTGAGCGATGCTTATATTTGTCTAATGTTTATGTTTCACGCTGAGTTTATCATTTGTGTTAAGTTTTGGTTGATTGGCAAGTAGCCTGACATTTTGTATCCGTATT
This sequence comes from Trididemnum clinides, assembly GCA_963675345.1. Taxonomy (NCBI): domain Eukaryota; kingdom Metazoa; phylum Chordata; class Ascidiacea; order Aplousobranchia; family Didemnidae; genus Trididemnum; species Trididemnum clinides. The sequence continues at coordinate 29,590,358 of OY776286.1, forward strand.
GAAGAAAACCGGTAGCTGTAGTGAGCCTTTAGTTATTGCTTGGTTTGGTTATTGTTGGATGTTAGCAGTGTATTTATTGCCTTTGAACTTGTTGCCAATCTTTGCCTACTTCATGATATCTTTGCCAGTAATATTCCCGTTATTATGTTTTCGATTTGCCAATTCCTGGTCTTTACCTTAATAAATCCCATTTAGTGTTAGTTGACATAAGCTGTGTTTATTAATTCCCTTTTTGTATTCAGCTTTGAAACTTTGGAGTTTGGAATTTAATTATTTGACTCGCCACATCGTCAGGTTGGTTATTTTGACCAGTCGCTTGCTTACTGCTTCGCTGCTAGTGTTAATTTGTGTTTGTTTATTTTTGTGTTTCAGTTACCGCAACGCAACGCAAGTCAACGCAATCACACGTTGTCTTGTCTAACATCAATACATCATTTTCTTCAAACGTTGCGCGTTCCTAATGAGCTGACGTAGGCAGTTTAATGATTTAAGGATCCAACAACACTTAGTCCTTGTACAGTATTATTATTAGAAACAATTCTTAAACTTAGATCAAAGCGTTTAAAAAAAAATGGGTTGTAAATATTTCAAAATCAATTGCAATTGCTTAATTGTTGGATTTATTTTAGCTTAAAACACAAGCGGTCGTATTATTTTGTTGCGTAAGTGGGCTTGGTCAATTTAATTGTTTTCACTATAGGCTAAGGCAGTAATTCTTAACGTTTTTCTTTGTTGGCACTTCTTTAAAATCACTAATCCATTCACGCACCTCTTCTTTAATTGCTAAAAAGCAATGTTGTTCTCATGTATAAATAGCAAAATTATTGTGTTTCTTTAATAATTGAAAACAAAGTGACACAACACTAAAATGCAAATTACTTTCACATCAGAAAAGAAAGTGAATCACAGTAATATACTGTATATATATACTAAACATGGTGTGTCGTGTAGAAACCATAGTTAAGCAACAAGCTCAGTGACTTTTTTGCTGTTGTTTCTTATTTATGATGACATCTAATCTTGGTGTGAATGCTACTCACATGTTGTGCTGAAGACCCAACCGATTTCTGACTTTTGATTCCATGTAAAGCAGGCAGAAAAATCCTGCTTCGCACAGGTAAGTTGTCGCGCAAGGCACCAACACAACGAGAGCCTTTTTGACCAATACAGGATACGTTTTCAAATGAGAAGCCCAAAAGTGCTCCAGGCTACCATCAAAAAATTTTATTTGGATTCCACAGTTGTTTTTATATCGATGAGATCTTCCATAAGTTGCTGTCATCATCAATATCTTCTAAATTCATCCTGAAAAGGTGCCGGATCTATCGGTTACATGTTTGCAGGTCTCCATACGAAAAGTAACTATCAAATGAAGTGCACAGTAATGGCAGATGTTCAACAAATTTTGAAGCAAAGTGTAGATGCAGGAAAGCATCTTCCGTGAGTGTCTCTTCAAGAGAAAGAAAATTTACCCAGTTTCCTTTCTTTATATGCCTAATCCACAGCAAGAGTTTTTCTTTAAATGCAGACAGCTTCTCACATGCAACGAGAATGCTAATTTCCCTTCCCTGCAGAGAGCGGTTGAGCTGATTGAGTGCTGTGAATATATCAACCAGATAGGCAAGGACTTGAATAAATTCAGGTTTATCAAAATATCCAGCCAGTTCATGTCCCGCTTCACGGAGAAATTGCTGAATTTCATCCTGCAATTCAAACAGACGAGATAGCACACGACCACGTGACAACCGCTTTACTTCCGTGCAATACAAAAGCACGGTGTGTTTTTTACCCACTTCCTCACAAAACGATTGAAACAGTCGGTGATTCAGAGCAGGGCTACGAATAGTGTTCAGAACTTCCACACTAATTTCCAAAGTTTTTCTCAGGTCTGACGGCAATGTTTTTGCTGCAAGAGCGTGCCAATGAAGAAATGCAGCAAATCCTCAACGATTACCCAGCATGGCTGGTGCTCCATCAACACATATTAAACCCAATCCTGTCAAGGTGAAGTTGGTGTTTAGTGAAGAAATCTTTTATCACATGAAATACGGTACGGCTTTGGCTTGCGATGTAGTTTTTAGTGATCAACAAAAAGCTTTCTTCAACTTCTTCGCTCTTCACGTACCGGACTACTACTATTATTTGACATCAGTTTTGACACGTCAGTTGACTCATCCACTTTCAGAGAAAACTTTACTGGGCTGGTCTTAATGTCAGCAACAACTTGCTCCAGAATATCTTCACTTATGTGGACAATTCGGTCGTGAATAATATCATTGGATAAAGACACTTTTTGCGTCTTTATTGCAGCTTCCTTGCCAAGAACAATATCTGCCATTTTAAGGACACGTGGCTTGATTAATTCCTCGCCAACTGTATGGGGCTTCTTTGACTTAGCTATTTGGTATGCAACTTGATAAGAAGCTTGCAGCAATGGTTTCTGTCGTGGTGAAAATATGTACATAGGCAATGTGCCGGCACGATCAAATTTAGATCTTTTGATTTGTAATGTCTCAATGTCATTGCCTGCATCCCTGCCGCTATGTCTGTTTTTGAAATGCTAAACGAGCTTTAATGGTTTCAAATTCTCATTTGAGAACATGGTGCTGCACAGGATACACTATGGACGCTGTGTATCACTTTTCTCTGTAATGCCGGTAAAGCCGTACTGAACATAGTCATCATTACATATTTGTTTTTTCGACATGATGAAGGCAAACTACTAAATTATTAAAACGCACCACAGTAATTTACTTACTATTTCTACGTAGTAATCACCTGATAACAGCAATGTTAACCCTAGGATGAATAATGCTTAGTTACCACTTTCAATGCGGAATGTAAATCAAAAATCACCCTCATTGGCTTTAATGATATTAGATGCGGATATTGTGCTAAAAATGTTTGTAAACCAATATTATTTAAAATTTTGATGTTTTAGTAACGAATGCCATACAAGCTATGCGTAAACATAATCACAAAATAATGATTTTTCGCTGCTGCCAGAACAATACTTTTAACCTTCTTAACGAATATAAATGTAATAAAGCATTCATATAACCAACCCTAATGATTCAGCATTTACGTACCCCCTACAAACAGATCTCGCACCCCTGGTTAAGAACCCCTGGTCTAAGGTTTTTACCTCTGCTTTGCAATAGCTCCTTCTGTGAAGTTGTAAAATAACGCAATCTATGAGGGATATAAATCTATCATAATCACTTTTTTTGTTAAATGAAACAACTGTATCTCCAATCACCATGATGGGTTTTTAAATGGTCAAAATTATTGTAGAATTATCAGTTACGTCTGAGGCAATTTTTTTGGGTAGGCTAAAATGCGTTGTGCCAGCCACGGAATAGGCATCAAACTTGCGTGGGGAAGTCTGTGTATTAAGAGCCATAAAGCTATTAATATAATTCGGGCATGTTGGGCCGAAAATGGATGAGGAGCTTGGAAAACTGTAGGCAAGTTTTCAGGCAAATGATGGCAAGTAATGTTAGTGCATCATACTGTTACTGTAGACAACATAGTGAAAAACTGAAAATGGTAGACCACGAACTGCTGCGAATGAAGAATCCTCGCAGAGTTCCCTTTGGGCTCGCGGCAGGAAAGGTTGCCGACCTTTGGTATCAACTGAATACTGTTACATATTTGCATCAGCAGTTTAATTCTGGTACCGTACTCTAAGAAAAGATGAACAGTTTATAAAATTAGGAAAAACAAAAGAAAACAAGCATATATATCTTAAAAAAGAACACAATGCTTTAAAAAAATCAGCTTGTGTATTTAAAAAAAATCAGCTAAAAAAAATCAGCTTGTGTAATTTTACATACTGTATATGCTTTTCTTCGTGTGTGTTTTTATTTATCTGTTACCTTACAGGTGCGATGGCCATGCCACTATCTTCAAATCTAAACTAAATTCTTTTCATGTGCATGTATTACTGTATATCTTTTTGCCATCGTCTCCTTTTTTTTTTTTTGTCCACTGCTATTAAATTAATTTTCTTTGTATGCTGATTTGGGCAAAAATAAAATGACTGATTAAAGCTATGGCTGAGTTTGGTTTAGGCCAGCAGTGTAAATTGGTGTGGCTATTTCTTGTCTAGGTCGTGCAACTGTCCCAAGGAAATGCTAAGGCAACTCAAAAACTAACACAGCAGCTAAAAGAATTTACAGTTTTTCAGTGCATAGCGAGCTGCCCACTGTTGCTCAACCGAATAAAGGCTGGTTTCCATTAGGCATAAATTGTAGGCGTAGCGTGAAAAATTCTTTGCTTTATTTAGAGAGATGAGTGCGTGCGCGCAATTTACGCCTAATGGAAACCAGCCTTAAGGGTGGTTTCCATTAGGCGTAGATTGCAGGCTTGACGCGAAAAATTCTTTGTTTCTCTATTTAGCTTTATGCGCGGAACGTGCGCGCGCTCCGCGCATAAAGCTAAATAGAGAAACAAAGAATGTTTCACGCTACGCCTACAATCTACGGCTAATGGAAACCAGCCTTTAAAGCGAAAATCAAAAGATTAAAATTGACAGTCGAATACGCTCTCCTTTATTGCGTCCTTGCGAAAAACATATTGTGACAACTTTTCCACTTAATAGTTTATAGGGCGAGCAAGGGCGTACTCAGGGGGGCACCTGGGATCGTCCCCCCTCCCACTAAGTAAGTGTACAATAAATTTCTTTGTGAAGAGCGTTTAAACTTTCCATAGCTCACGATTTCCCTTAACTTCAATATTTTGTGAGATTCATTTACTCAAATTTATAACTATGAGGTAACAAACGAAAGCAAACATGCTAGAAGAGAAATAAATGGACAAATTACTCACGGTTGCAAGTTATGTAGTGTTAGTACCGATTTACCGGAGTTAAAGTTATACTGTTATAGGCTGCTTGGTTAACCATTTTTTGGAAAGGGCTAAGTTGGAGTCGTGCGATTTTAGCTGCGTCTCCACAACCCTGTTTCGTACACAAGTTGCATACAACATCGTAATTCATATGCAAATTTCACTTTCAAAATAGTGTTGCTTTAGCAGCCTATAGTTGACTAAACTAAAAGCACAAGCGTATTGAAAGGCTGCCAAAATGTAAAGTTGTAGGTGTAGCTTAGCAGTTTTAGTTCATATTTCTTTTTCATAATTCATATTATGTGAATAAAACAGTATTTGAAAAAGCTTAATCTGCCGTACCGGTACAATGTAAGACAATATATAATTCCTCAGCGCAAGAATAACGTGCTTTTAGGTAACCTTTAAGTTAAATAGTGATGTTAGTGACCACTCTGGTATTAAAAGGTTTGGGCACAAAAGAGTGTGTGATTGCTCTCGCTACCGCGCTATGGCATAACGACAGTCTACCAAGCTAATGTTTTTTAAAAAAGCTGAAAGAGCAAGTGCCTGATTCGTTGCATCCTTTTCAGAATGCTCGTCAAGTAGGCCTGTACCTACTGCCAACAGTCCCTCACTCCAATGCAATACCTCGAAAATACTAGGCATATAGCACATTTTTTAATTCCTCTTTCATATGTTTGGTGGGAGTTATCATAAAAGGCACTGTAAAGATTTATTAAGCTAATGTTGGTTGCATCGGTTGATTTTTCAGCGGGAGGAAACCATATGGGTGTAACTTGATTGCTTGTGTATATGTGTGTTTTGTTGTTGTTTTGACGTTTTTTGTGATATGGACTATTGAAATCCGAAATAAACTGTAGTGTTAAACTGCAGCATTGGGCAGACGCATAAAACTACAGAAGGCCAGCTAGCTACACCAATATCAAGAAAATCAAAGTATTAAATGCTGGAATGTAACGAAACGCATAGGCTGGGAGGCGAAGCTCTGCATAAGCTGATACAAGCGAAAAAGCTTCCCCTACCAAAAAGTTTCAACTGTTCAAGGTTTTGGATTGCGCCCACCCCCCTTTGAAATTTCTGGGTGCGCCCCTGGACGAGTGCTTGTGGTCGCAATGCATTGTGCTCGCATTACTGGCCGCCTGGCAGCTAACTATTTAAAGTAGGCATTTTTCTATAGGTAGAATTGCGACATTATAACTCACAACTACAATGTACACTTGTACAGTACATTGATTACAAGGGCAGATCGATTGTATTTTTTTCGATACATCTACACTGGAGTACTGACACTGAATTTGGTCTTCGTTTGGTACATTTTATACTTCTGACAAAAAAATGTTGTTTTGCTGTGACACATTGTCTTCACGACGATATGTAAATGAACGACACAAACGTTTTAATGAAGTGCCACGATATACACGCTTATCTTCTCTCATGTTACATATATAATTACGAAGAAGAGAAGGCTAAGTTTTAGCTCTTTTTGTACACACACTCGTCTGGTTTTTGTTCTTGAGGGCTCAAATAAATTTAGAAAGCGATGTTTTTTCCTAGTGATTATCTGGATTTTTAAAAATGCATCAAAAATTTTGACTTGGGATCACAGCAAAATTTTAAACTTTGAAACAGATTTTACCAAACGCCGATTTCTTGAATCTTTTTTATTTCTAATTCTGAAAATGCAATCAATGATAAAAAAAATTGTTTTTATTCTGAAATTTATGATAATTTGGCGTAATCTACAGTTGGTTATCATTCGCGTTTAAATTTTTTGTTTCGCTTTTTTCTTTCGATTGCGTAGCACACTATTTATATTGCCTCACCCATGCTTTCGCTTATTTTAATTATAAGTCCTGATAAAGAACAGCTGTATAGCTGCTCGAAACGTTGACGAATATTGAAGTTTTTTGCATGCTCGGTAAGAACTTGTATCAACTTGAATAAACGTTATCATTACCAGAAGAGCTAAATAAAAATGAATTTATCAGAAATATCTGGTAGCCAGAATAACAGTAAAATTGTTTACATTATTCCAAGCAACATAACCAGGAACTTCAGTCCTCTTAATCTCTCTTCCTGGTTGCGTCTTAGCAGTTGTCTATGTGCTCTTGTGCAGATTTTTCGGGACTCAAATAAACTTAGAGAGCAATAGCTTTCAGGTGACAATATGGACGTACCTTTGAAGAAAATTGTTAAAATTTTTTCAGGATCGGGATTCACTAGCTCCCTTTATTTACCAGTTTGCATTCTGGCGTCACATGTAGCACGTGTGTGATAATCTTAGAATGCTTAATCTTTCCAAAAATATATAGCCGAAGAAAGCTTCAGCTAACTTGGCTCTCCTTGATTGCAGCCGAGGGTGTGACAAGAACATCTAGTCTCACACCGTAAACCTAATTAGGCAAGAAAATGTCAGACAATTAAGCTAAAAAAAGAGTGACAGACCATGTAGAACCGAGTATAAAACTGGTACCGATATCACCTGGGCGGATTGCCATTGCTGGCTGCCGACATAAGTCTTTTTAGACAAGTCGTTCTCAATCTTTATTCTCTCCTTTACCCCTTTGCAAATTTCAAAAGAAAAATTTACCTTCTAAATTTTTTATATTTTCACTTCTACAAATGCCTATTGTAGTTGGTAAAAGTGAATGTTTGCTGTAAAAATTTACCCCCAAGGCAGGTCAAATTTACCCCCGGTTGAGGATCCCTGCTTTAGACATACTAAATGGGCTGCTAACTACTACAACCTGGGGAACCGCAGGCACAAAATTTAAATCAATACAAACGCATATACACAAATCTCAGTGCCAGTTTAGTTTGTGATCTACCCAAGAAATATGATCTACCACTAACCCTAACCATAGAAGGCATTTTTTGCGTAGATCACAAGCTAAACTTCAAACATGTGGGTAGATCACTTAATAAACCCGCCTCGAAATCTCGTTGACAAAACGAGTTGTTCTCTAAATGGTTATTAATTAAACTCTGAGCACTCAAACTCGACCAATCAAATATTGCGTTCGACGCCTCTTGGAACCCGACAACAAAGAGTTAAAACATCCTGTTTTTTTAACTAGAATATACGGTATTTCTTTTCCGCCTCATGTGGTTTCATATCACAGTTCTTCAACAAAGTTTTGCAAGATCCTACGATTAGAGATATCAACACTGCTTCAGTCCTTTTGAGCACGGCTGTATTTAGTGTTTGAACATATGTCAACAGTACTGAATAGAATTCTTAAACTTTTCAGTAGGAAAAATATGCATTTTGTCTGCGACGAGTTCTAGTTTCTTCAGCGCTCTTTTGGTTTCATCTGCAATAAAAAAATCTCGAAAAGGTTTTTTTTGTAGTCAACTGCCAAAATATTGCAGAGGTGCCAAAAGCAATATAGGCTTACTAGCGGTTACATGTGTAGCGAGCGAAAATTTATGGGGCAATGTACATTTTTTATCTTAAGTTTATTCACACTCTTAGTCAATCATGTGATTAAAACTCACACAAAATCTAAGTCAAAACAAGGGGTTTACCAAATTTTAAGGATAAGTTTGGTCATTATCGGTAATTGTCACGATTAAGTAAATTTGCGGTGAAAGAATAGTTTTTGTATGAGTATAGTTGCTGTAATCTGTTGTTTTATTTAGCAGTGATTATTTTATTTGTGAATCTGAATTGTCTGAAACCCTACATGCTAAACTGTTTTCGAAAAAAGACCTTTTTTTCTTTCGCATTTTTATTAATAGATTTGTAACTTACACGCCTTTTCTGACGTCACAACGGTTGACGACGAGACTAATTTCAAGAGTATACTAGTGAATTATGTTTCTTCTCGAACATTTATTTTGATTGCCAATTACATGATTTATTAACGGTTTTTTTTTTCTATGTCATGTGATGTTCTAGCAATTGCTAGATTATTTTCCAGTCGTATATATAAGGCGGCGAGATTTTTCACTCGTTCAGAAAGACAGACAGAGAGAGTAATAGTTTAGTAGAGAGAGTATAGTGTAATAAAAAGCACGTTGATCTGCGGTGATTTTATTGGATATCTATTAGTGTGACAAACGATTAATTGGTGAATATAGTTACGGTTAGTCTCTGATATTTATATATTGAGGTGCTACAGTTCCTGTGTTTGACAAGCGAAGGAATTCGAAGTTTTGCAAGTGGTATTGTGAATATATTTGTTCTGTTCGTGATCGAGAAGTGCGTGAGTTAACAATATTGCTCCCGCGTGCATTGCGAAAAAAAATGTCCGCGAGGTGGCAGAGCGAAAAACTGTCATAATTTGTCATAATCAATTATAATTAATCATCATAAAATACCCAAGTTTGTTTGTAAAGCATTACTCATCTGTTTACTTCTACATCAAGTGTAATATATCGTTGAAATCTCTATTTCTTGAGGATTTCAAATAAAATAAAAACAAAAATTTTTTTTTTGAATATGCAAATTTTATGCAAATTAGCCCCCCCCCCCCAACAGGTGCTGAGTTGTCTTCAAAGTTAAAGTACCCTTACCTCAAAGATCACTACAGATTTTATTTTTCTACCAATTTCTTTAGAAATGGTCGCTAGATGATGCTAAGGAAATAAGCTTTCAAGGTACATCAATCAAAACTTACCTAAAAGCCTAGGTTTTCTACAGTTTGCTACTTTCTGAGGCCCATGACCTTTTTGTTAACCGGTACTGACCGGTGCCAAATTTTGTTAGTCAAATGTAGTATCTAAAATAAGATCAGTTATTATCTGCTACAGGTTAGCCTAAACCATGTAACATTATGTATTTTTGAACAGGGAATTTCTTCAAGGTTCAGAAAATATCAAGTTTAAATAGAATATGCTGTCACTAACAATGAAACAGCAACTTATTTACACCCCTCCCATGTGTTGAGAAACAAGGGGGATACAGCAAACTTTGATTTAGAGAAGCAAAACTTCTGCTTGCTTTTAAACTTGTATTTCAGTTTTTGTTTTCTTAGAAACTTGATGCGAAAGAACAACTTTAGTAGTGAAGTATTTGCAATTTATTTTATCTTTTTAAAGGGTGTAGTTTTTCTAAAAATTATAATTTAGTGAAGGTAAGTCAAAAAACTGTGGGGGTTTTGAACTGACATGATGTACAGTATCCATTTTTGATCAGTAAATATCATATATTGCTTAGCCTAAACTATTTAAAGTTATATATTGCTGAAAAGCAAATTTTCTAAGCTTTCAAATGAGACCAATATTTAGCAACATATCATATTTTTTACGCACTAAATGTACTTTTTTTACTTTTCCTACAAATTTGTTTGGGGGGTTTTGAGACCCCTAAAAACTTTATAAATTTGAATAGCTAAATTTTATTATTATTGCAAAAAATTTTGTCAAATGATGCCCCAAAAGAGTAGTTTTCAGACTGTGTCAATGATAAAGGGTTTGGTTTTGTGGTAAACCAGGTATCTTGATTTCAGTCCCGTAGCACTCCAACTTCGGGCCCCCCCCCAAAGTAAGCGCAAGAGCCCCTGCGCACAGGTCATATCACTTTAGAGGTGTAAAATTGAAAAGCTGCATTAAGAAAATACACCACAATTTGTACATAAGTAAACAGGCTAATGTCAGAATAAAGCATGCCGATACCGAAGGTGCAAGTCATAAAAAATTCGGCACCGATGCCAGAGTTCAGTAGGACATTTATGCAGACACTGCGAAACGAAAGCAATGACACTGAAAAACATGAAAAAGTTATAAAAACACACTATCATTTAAATAGTCTGGAGCGAACCTTTTTGTTCGCAAATGCTGTTATGACATTGTCATAATCAAGAGATCGGGCGCAGTCATTTTCGATTGACAACATGGCTAATGAAGATAGTCTACTGTCTGTCATAGACGTTCTATTAAAAGTTTTGATCAGTTTCAATTTGCTGAAGCTTCTTTCAGCGCTGGCAACAGTCACGGGGCAAGTTAGTAAGATTCGAAGTGCGATGTACACATTCGGATACAATTCAAATAAATGAGTCTTTAGAAGATAGTTCAGAAAGTCTTGAGCCGTATTGAGATTGCGTTTTTTTTGTAAAATTAAAACAAACCGCTGTAGCTCAGCGCTCATTTCATCAGAATCAATGTCACCGAACTTTTTTTGGAACTCTTTACAGCAAGTAAGAAGAGCATTTTCTTGTTGCACAAGCAAAAGTTTGTCTCGTGTGTACAAAAACGAAAAGGCGGAAGAAACCTCACGTAACAAATTAAAGCGCTCCTTTATTGACATAATAGCCTGGTCGACTAATGGATAGAAAAAGTTGCTTTTAAATTTCAGTTCAGGAGTAGCTCGTTGTTCCTCTTCACCTTGGTAATCAAACAATCTTCTTTTCTTTCCACTTCTTGACGGAGGAAAAGAAGGATCAATATCCAATTCCTGTGCTATTTCAACAGCAGATGTTGCGGCACTGTCATAACCCATTGTGCGATAGTTTTGCAAAAACTTTTCAGTTGCCTGGATTTCCGTTTCCATTGTATGAAGGGAGACTTCATACGATTGAAGAATCTTGCTTGCTTTATTGACTTGGAATAGGATATCATACCAAATAAACACCGACAAAAGAAAACTCCATTTTGATAAATGAGCTATCAACGATTTTGTTTCTGAGGCAGCTCTTCCATCTTTTCTTTCTATGGAAATGGCTTCCAAGTCTTTCAGTGCCAGCAACACCTCTTTTAAATTGTATCGAAGAGGTTTGATGCATTTAATTCTGCTTTCCCAACGAGTATCAGATTGTGACTTTATGGACAGCTCCACATGTTTCTTCAAAATTTCCCAACGCTGAGCAGAGGAAGAAAACAGCACATACAACCTTGTAAGTACTCCAAAAAATGTCAATGCTTCCGTCGATGAATTAGCACTGTCAACAACAACTAAGTTAAGGGTATGGTTTGCACAGGGCACGTAAACAGCTTTGGGATTGATGTCTAGCATTCTTGCTTGGACCCCAGAATGTTTTCCTTTCATGTTAGCACCATTATCATATGACTGACCTCGACAATCAGACAATTCGAGTTGCAGTTCGGTCGCTTTTTCTAAGAAAGCGTCCAACAAGCCTTTCCCAGTACTGTCACTTATTCTCAAGTAGCCAAAAAATGTTTCTTTAACAACAGCAGCTTCTTCATTACATAGTACATAACGGAGAATGACAGACATTTGTTCATGATGTGACATATCTGGAGTGCAGTCCAAAATTATAGAAAAATATTTTGCCAATTTCAATTGCTGTAAATTTTCTTTTTCAACTTCTGTCGCTAGCAATTCAATTAGTTCATTTTGTATGGTAGGACTCAAATAGTGATCTTTAGTGTTTTTATTCTTGATTCTGTCTTGAAGCTCTTTTAGGATCGGATCTCTTCTTGCCAAAAGCTCAAATATACCCAGAAAATTTCCATTGTGAGGAGATCCTAAGACTTCTTCAGATCCTCTAAAAGCAAGATTCCTTTCCGATAGAAACAAGGCAATGTCGATAAGTCTCTCTAAAACATTTCTCCAAAAACGTCTTTCATTGAAAAAAATATTCATCTCGCGTTTGTCGATAGTGGATGAATTTCTTATCCCTTCAGCTAGCAACATCCATTGACTGCAGCATTCTTGGTGGGAAATGCCGTTTTCATGGTCTTTCAGTTTTTTTGAAAAACCCTCCCATGTATTTATACCACTACAAAAGGGGCTTAGTGTTTTTCCAAATAGCTTACAACAAAAGCAAAAAACTTGATCTGATTCCCCAGAATAAACTAGCCACGACCGTGAAACACTTTCACCATTAGGTAACACACGCTTATAATGGTTGGAGGAAAAACGTCGCCTTGGAGTTGTGTTATTATATGGAAAATTCATTATTAGTTGATGTGGTCCACGCTTTACTATATCACATCGTTGAGCATCAGAAATACTTTCAGGCCATTTACATGGGTCATCAGGGATAGGGGTAAATTGAGATTCAGATATTTTTGATATTGAAGGTTGCGTATTGGCAGGTAAATCACAACTTACATTTTCTGGAAATTCGCAATCACTTTGATGCTGATCGTCATAGTCTTCTTTTTCTTGTACACTATAGTTTTCTTCATCCCTCTCGGTACTAGTGCCAGGTCTACTCTGCTCAGTAATCTTGAAAAAATCTGTCATCTTGGGCAATTTCGCTACAGCATCTCGAGCAGTGGCTGCTTCTTTTCTCTTTTGAGCACCACTTTTTGAACGTTTCATTCTATACAATGTCAATAAAATACTTTATCTGCACTCTGCAGTGTATATATATATTGTCCCGGTATTTATAGCCAAACAGAATTCCAGACCATTCTATGATTGTTGCGTAACAACGGCATTGTTACGTCAATCGAATATTCAAGATTCTACCAGAAAATCAATCGAAATATTCTAGATTCTGCGAGATAAAATGACGTACGCATTCACTTATGATGTCACAAGCCAATTTCTTCCTACAGTTTAAATCGGTTGTAAACAAGTCTGCTGAACTGAAAATAGTCACGTAGCCAAAAAGCAATTTCAGACTAACTTGGGCCCCCAAAGTTGGCCTGGGCCCCCCCCAAATGGGGGGTTTGGGGGGCAGCTGCTACGTCTCTGCCTTTTTGGGTGTGAAAATCTAAGAATTAGAACACAAATTGTATATCTTCCGATGCGTGAGGAGTTAAGCATGATCTTTTGAAAATTTTATGAAAATCGGATAAGAAATAAAGTCACAAATCCATTTTTTAGTAAACTGATTTTGTAACTCATTTTGAAAAACTTTGAGGGGAACTCTGTTTTATGTTGCGGGTATAGGCCTAGTTACCGGCGCGGGAGCGAAAGTGTTAAAGCATCTTAGTGGAAGCCAATCTTTTCCAAGCTATTAAGTTGCAAACAGACTTAATTATTCGAACGATACTATAAGTCGCCTCAATTTTAAGAAGTAAATTAAAGTTGAAATAGAATCAAATTTTTATTAAAACGCGACAGTAATGATGATTTTTTTTTTGAGGTGCCGATGCTAAAATAAGTTTCGTTAACCCAAAACCGAGACGCACCAAAGTTCTATAACAGGATTTTTAAGTAAGTAGTTTTTAGGCACGCTTTTGGGAGTAGTTTTGATGTACAACCAAAAATCGACTAACGTAGTGCCAACTGATAAGTGTGCTAAATGCCACAGGCTTATTCCTTAAAACGCCTCGCCCTAGAAACTCTTTTTTCCTGTTTGTCACGATTAAATAAATTTGCGTTATAACAATAGTGTTATCTATGTATAGTTGTAATTTATCGCTTGGTTCTGCCGTAATTGTTTTATTGTAAATCTGACTTGTCCTAAGCCCTAAACTTGTTTTTTAAATCTCGCCTGTTTTCCACAAAGACCTTTTTTTTTGCATTTAGATTTGTAACTCACACGCATCTTCTAACGTCATAATGGTTGATTACGTGTTAAGTCTCAGAATAATCGAGTGAATCTTGTTTCTTCGAGGATTTTCGTTTGCCGGTTGCATAACTTATTAGCGGTGCTTTTCTTCTGTATCACACGATGTTGTTCTGGCATTTTCTGGAATCTCGTTTCATTTAGGTATAAGGCAGCGTTATTTTTACGATTCAGTAGAGAGAGTGGTAGTTGTAAAGAGTAGAGTTTAAAGAGGCCCGAAGAAAGAAGTGTGGTATTCTGTGGTGATTTATTGTGGATTTTATTAACGGTTATTATGTGGATTTAGTTTTGGCTGTTTCTTGATTGTTATATAAGAGTGCTTTAGTTTCTGTGATCCTCGAGCGAAGGAATTTGAAGTTTTACAGCATTTTATAAATATATTGTTCTATTCTTGATCGAAAAGTGCGTGATTCAAGTATCTTAGTGGAAGCCAATCTTCACCTAGCTGTTAAGTTGCAGCCAGACTTAATTATTCGACCGATACTATGAGTCGCCTCAATATTAAGAAAAAAAATTTTAAAGTTGAGATAAAACCAAAAATTCTATTGCACGCGACACTGTTCGAGCGCTAAAAAATCTTAAAAGCACTTTTAGAAATTGGCAAAACACTGAAATTTCTTCTCTTTGTTGCACCTAAAGGTTATTTTTTTGGAGACACTCCTGAAGCAAGTTCTGAAAAAGCCGATTTTTGAATTGATTTCACCACGGTACCCACCTTAATCATCCGCTGTAGTAGCCATCATCGGCCAATTATAAGCTTAGGTTTACGTAGACATCAATGCTGGCAGGCTTTTGGATTATCCAGTATATATATATATATATATATATATATATATATATATACTTCCGTACAATTTAAGCCAAAAGTTGGCTAAATGAGAAAAACTAAACAAGACAAGTAGAAGTACCATGAATTCTACCTTTGGCTGCCACGGGCAAGTATGCTTTTGATTCTTCTAAACGTGCTAGTCCATTTTTCGCAAATTCTAGAGCGGTTGGAAGTACACTCATAATTCCTCCAAAGTGGTTATCCAATTCATCACAGCTCAAGTATTTTAATTGCGGATTGTCTTTCTTTGGTCGCAAGTTTGCGATGTTCTATATCAAACAAATCAAAAACAAGTGTTGCTGATTTTAATTCAAACACTTTTTCAAAACTCTTGTAAATATTTGTAGTTTTTAGTAATTCATATTTACTGTATCATTTCCTCACGCACAGCCTAAATAAATAGGAAGTAAAGGGAAGAGTAACATCGGCATAATTCCACGTGTAGTCCAACTGGACTAAATGAGTAAATGATTATTTACCAGCTTTCTATTTGTAGTCAACAGGAGATGCAACAGCTGGCTACATAAAGGATAAAGCTACATGTTTTTACCATTTAAAATCGTTTTGTGTTTTTGAACGAGAGGCCATTGTTTTAAGTCAAATAGAGCGGCTAAGTTTGTCATTCAAATGGACCAAAACCGATGCAAATTAGGAAAGATTGCCCTTCAACCTTTTCTAGGGTTTGACAACAGATACATCTGGAAACCTTTTGCGCAGAAATTTTTACTTCCATTACGCCTTTCCCCAAAACCGATTTCTGAAAACCTATTCCTGTAATTGGCATGGAAACAGAAGGAGCATGTACTGTAGAAGCGAAGTCAAGCCTATCCTTGAATAACGATTTTACTTTCGATGCTGACTTCATGTGAACAAATTTTTATGTTATCTTACTCTTAATTTTTAACCACCACGTAATTTTTAGTATACCTAATAGTAAACTACTTAATATTTGATTTCAACTACTCACGTATCTCGGACTTAATATTTTACTCCATGCTCTATATATTCGCTCTAGTTGGTCATCGCTACGTTTTGTTTGATCAATCATACGCTGCTTCAATTCTCCCAATTCACATGTTAGCTCCAAAAATAGTCTCAAGATACGTTTGTCGGTGAGATCCTCAGTTACATTATTGTGAAAATTGTCCACCTTAAAACAGAATCAAATGCTGTAAAAACAAGTTTTTTTTGCTACTACGGCTTTTTTTCTAATCTGCCAGCACTTGCATAAGCATGCTTAGAAATATGAGGGGGAGAGCCTCTTCTGGAGAGGTGTTGCTGTGTGTAATTAGCAGAGGTTTGATCTTCCTACTTTAACTCGCTTAATTTTGTCTTTGTTTTTCTTTAAATTTTCAATATTAAGGCGTTTGAGACAAGGTCGAAACTAGAAACCATTAGCAAAGAGACAATGACAGCCCTGCCCTCCCGAAAAATTTGGCGTGCCAGTGTTTTAATAATATGATCGTCGTTTAATGGTTTCTTATAGCATTGGTTGATAAAAGCAATCATTTTTTTGAAATATTTGGGTAAAATATTTCGAGCCCACCCTTGTTGACACTCTGTAGTGATATCATTGGATTTGAGTGGAACGCGATGGTCACTTAACAGATTCCTCTTCAAACACGCTTTTGCGCACCGCAAGAAAGTAGAAGACAGGAAATTAAAGCTAATAGTAAGCTCTCAATGTTTCTTTATTCATTCGTATGAGTTTTTTCATTCATTCATGCTCTGTTTGCACGTCTTTAGTCACACTGGACCACAGCCGCGGACATACTGCTCGGTCCCACCACCTGTCTTCCACATAAAGACAGCTGGAGGTGCTCCGTTAAACGTCTTTCCCTAGGTCACATCACGCGAATTTGTAGGCTTTTCTCCACAAAGCTTATCCTTCTGAGCTGAGGGTCGAGCAGAGAAGTTGTGTATACCATTTATTTAAGTGCTTAGTATGACTCGACAAGCCAACCGCACCAGTATGCCGCAAGAGGCGATTCTTGGCTACCCACCAATAGCAGTTCTCCTTGTTGGTGGTGAAGCTACTAGTCAGTAATTTGCATTCATGACTCGTTTGAAATGGGCTGCCACTTTTTTTTAGCCTAGTCCAAATGGGTTGACGGCGTGAGCCTGGATTGCCGTTCGCGCCATACCTCCATCCCAAGCAAGAGGGAGGGGTAAACCAACTAACCAACCAATGTTTACAGACTACGAAGAGAACTTTTAACCACTACACTACCGCTCCGGTTAGAAATCTACCACTAAAAAATAGGTTTACTTGGGAGTTAGATGAGATTTTGACATGGGATTGGTATGCCGCTTCACGACTGCGCTCAAGAGCTGTCACAAAAGTCGCTTGCTGTTGAGTGAAGATTTTGTATTTTTTCTCTATTCGGTTCAAAGTGACTTTGAAGTCCTTGAGTGTGGTCTAAACGATATTAGGCTATGGTTAAATTACATTCACGTGGCGTTCACCGACGGTGTCATTAGAGAGGACGATATCATGCGGGCGACCACAGAAAATGTCCTATCGCGTAGCCAAAAATAGCTTATAGCAATCACTGGATGGTTAGAGGTGGTGACCTTTTTTTTGGAGGCGAGTTTGCTACAGCTGTTTCCTAAAGATGTCACGTTCACGCAATCGCGAAGATGTAAATTTAATCTCCGCTAAATAACTTGGGCTGTGCATACTACAAAGCTCACTGCAGTAATTTTCTTTATCAATCATTATTTTTCCTATGAAAGATGCAATTCGTCCAGCAAAATCAACTTGTACTAAAAGCCTAACTTAGAGCAGTTAGACCAGCAAATGCAAAGCTTTCTATTTTTCATCAAAATTAATGTTTATATTACGGTTTTTCTCTTCGTACACAGGTAGAAACATTTCTTTTATTGCAAGATTATTTTTCTGAATGCAACCTTAATTTTCAAATTAAGGTGTTTTCTCTTTGTACAAAGGTGAAGACGTTTGTTTTTTTTAAGACCAATTTTGTGAAAGTAAAATGTACTCATCTTTTGCTCAGATTGAGACATTGTTTTGTCCACATAAAGGTGAAAACCTCATAGCTAGAAGATAAGCTTTAAATCAACTCTAAGAAATATGTGCTCGGCCGCACAAGCTATCACTAATGGCTGCAGGTACTGTACTTTTGAGTTAGGCGTAGCCAGGAAAGAGGGCGGAGGAGGTACGGTCGCCCTTCCTAATTTTGGCTTGCAAATCAGCAACTATATGTGAGTAATTCAACATTCCGTAGCAGTTTCTAAACTTGATAACCTTTTGTTTTTGCAAATTAATGTTGGGTTGAAGTCTTTTGAGGTAAATGAACTTGTCCACCCAAGTGAAGAGGCTGCAACGCAATGCCACTCCTCCCTCCGTAAATACGCCCCAGCTGGCATTGCGATCTTTGAATGGCAGCTCTCAGCTCTCTTTTCTTGGCAGCTCTCACTCTTGGAGCTGCCCCCCTGCCGAATCACTGTGACTCCCTCCTCGGACTCCTCCGACATGTATACCTCCACTGTGCAATCTAGCCCCGCCTCTGCTAACGCTGCTCTCTCGCCCCACCCTCGTTTCCAAACGTCTTATCCCCCATATGCCCATTATATATCTTCTACCTCTGCCCCTCCTCCACCGTCCCTTGCTCCTGGCTTTTTTTCTGCGCCTCCTGCCTCCACTCCCCCCCCTGATTCTCTCAGGGTTCTTCAATGGAATGCTGGAGGTCTTCGAGCCAGGAGCACTGAACTACTCCACTTTCTCTCGTACCATCCTGTCGATCTTATCTGCATTTAGGAATCCAATCAAAACTCATCTTCCTCTTTCCAGATTCCTGGATTCTCTGCTCTGCGTTCTGATCGTACCCACTCCCAGTCTGGCATTCTCTCTTCTGATACCACGCACGCCAGCGGGGGTGTTGTCATTTTCGTCAGGCAGGGCCTATCTTTCTCTGAACTTTCTACTTCCTCTCTTTCTTCGCTTGATCTCTACTCTGATTATGTAGGGGTCAACATCTCTCTTAACAACTCCTCCTCGGTGTCATTTCTTAATGTGTACGCCCCCGCCCATTCGCTCCTCCCCAACGGATGGCAGAACCGATTCCTTCTCTCCCTCCATTCTTCCCACCTCCAAAAATCTCTTCATTCTGGGCGACTTCAATTGAGTGACTTCCGACCCCCGCGGGGAGGAAGTATTCCACTGGGTCATCTCCTCTGACCTCCTCCCCCTCAATGACCCTGACACACCCACCCTTCTCCATCACTCCTCTGGCAGTTGCTCCTCTCCTGACATCTCCTTTGCTCCCTCTTCTCTTGCCCTTTTCTGCTCCTGGGAGGTGCTACAGAATCTTGGTTCTGACTAACTACCAATTCTTCTGTCTATCCCTCTCTCTCCGGTCTTTCGTCCCAACGAGCGCCCCCTTCCTTCAATTTTCAGAAAGCTTGCAGGGACGGCTTTGCCTCCTACTTTGACTCCCACTGTCCTTTAGCAGAGGAATACTCGTCTCTTTCTCTTTCCTCTGCTGCTGCTCTTTTTACCTCTTTGGCACTGAATGCGGCCAAATATTCCATTCCTTTCGGCCGCATCAAACGCCATCCTAAAGACTGGTGGTCTGCTGAGGTGGAAGGTGCGGTTAGTGAAAGACGCAAGGCTTTCGCTGCCGCTCACAGAAGTGATGATGATCGCCAGGCTTACATCTCCGCATCTCGACGCGCCTCGTCAGTCATTGCCAAGGCCAAGGCTGAGGCATGGCAGACGACTTGCTCTTCTCTTTCACCTAGGTCTAACCCTAAATCTGTGCACTCTCTTCTTCGTTCTATCGCAGGCTCATCTTCCTCGTCTTCCTCCTCTCCTAACTTCCCCAATTGTTCTTCTCTCAGGGAATCGGCTTCGGTTTATGCCGCTTACCTGAGGTCTCACTTTTCCGTTTCTCAGCCAAAGGCCCTGCGTAGCAGAGCCTTCAATTTTCAGAAAGCTTGCTGGGATGACTTTGCCTTCTACTTTGACTCCCACTGTTCCTCTGCAGAGGAATACTCATCTCGTTCTCTTTCCTCTGCTGCTCTCTTTACCTCTCTGACACTAAATGTGGCCAAATCTTCCACTCCTTTCGGCAGCATCAAACGCCATCCTAAAGACTGGTGGTCTGCTTAGGTGGAAGGTGCGGTTAGTGAAAGACGCAAGACTTTCGCTGCCGCTCACAGAAGTGATGAAGATCGCCAGGCTTAGCCTACATCTCCGCTTCTCGACGCGCCTCGTCAATCATCGCCAAGGCCAAGACTGAGGCATGGCAGACGACTTGCTCTTCTCTTTCACCCTAATCTAACCCTAAATCTGTACACTCTCTTCTCTGCTTTATCGCAGGCTCATCTTCCTCATCTTCCTCCTCTCCTAACTTCCCCAACTGTTCCTCTCCCAGGGAATCGGCTTCGGTCCATGCCGCTTACTTGAGATCCCACTTTTCCGTTTCTCAGCCAGAGACTATGCGTAGCAGAGCCAGAGGCTACCTCTCTGAGCTCCGCCGTGCCACGTGCCCTGTGGAGTCTCACTCGTCCTTGTGCTCTCCTTTCACTCTTGCTGAATTTCATGCGGCTGCCTCCAACCTCTTCTCCTCCACTGCCACTGGCCCAGACAAAGTTGCCTATCCCATGCTAAAGCATCTTCCTCGCTCTGGCATGGATTTTCTTCTTCACATCTTCACTCTGTCTTGGTCTTCGCATTCCTTTCCTTCGATCTGGAAGACATTTTCTATTATTCCCATTCACAAGATGGGAAAGCCTCTCGACTATCCTGCTTCCTTCCTGTCTATCTCTCTCACCTCCTGCGTATCAAAGCTGTTTGAACGCATCATACTATCCCGTCTACTCATCTTTCTGGAATCTAATTCCATTCTCTCTCTCCCCCCCCCCCCCCCCCCGCCAGGCCGGTTTCGGCCCTGGACGGTCTACACTCGATCAAATTCTGTACCTTTCTCAGTCCATTTCGGATGGGTTTAACAAACCCAGGCCGGGCTCTCGGACGATTCTGTCTACTATAAATTTCTCGAAAGCTTTTAACTCTGTCTGGCATCCCGCCCTTATCCACAAACTCATTTGGACTGGCCTCCCTCCTTGCTTTGCTCGTTGGGCTCAATCTTTTCTTTGTGATAGGCGCGCTTGTGTGGTTTATCAAAATCACAAAAGTCGCTCCTTTCGAGTCCGTCGAGGTGTTCCGCAAGGATCCGTTCTTGGCCCTGTACTTTTCTTTCTCTTCATTAA
Source organism: Trididemnum clinides (assembly GCA_963675345.1). Lineage (NCBI taxonomy): Eukaryota > Metazoa > Chordata > Ascidiacea > Aplousobranchia > Didemnidae > Trididemnum > Trididemnum clinides. Next base: position 29,611,700 of record OY776286.1, read on the forward strand.
TGATCTTCCGGCCTCTCTGCCTTCTTCCGTCAGCTGCTCTCTTTACGCTGACGATCTGGCCATTTGGTCCTCCTACCCCTCGGTCCCACACAAGGAGCTCTGTTTCGATTGGAGCGCTGGTCTGAGTGCTGGTGTCTTTCTCTCAATTCGAGCAAATGTGAGGCCTCCTTCTTCTCAGTGGATCCCCACCAAGCTAACCTCCATCCCAACCTCCTCCTACTCGGCTCCTGCCTCCGTTTCAATCCCACTCCAACTTTTCTCGGGGTCAGTTTCGACCGCACTCTTTCCTTTTCTAAGCATGTATCTTAGCTGAAGGCCAAGTTCTTCCCACGTCTCAAGGCCTTACGCTGTATCTCTGCTTCCTCATGGGGCCCCACTAAGGAGTCCCTCTCTGTTCTGTATGAAGCTTTTCTTCGGCCCCTTCTCACTTACGCTTCACCCGGATGGTTTGATTTCCTAAGCGCTATCAATATCACCAAATTGGAACGCCTCCACCGAGCGGCCAGTCGCGCCATCACCAGCTGCCTCTCGTCCTCCCCTATCCCTCTACTACTCACCGAGGCTTCTCTACCTCCCCTACGAGTCACCCTGACTCATTTCACGATTTTATCTTACGAGAGGGCCCTTCGTCTCCCCATCTCCTTTCCCATTTGAGGTTTGGCCAGACTTGGAGTGAAACCAAGACTCTGCAGATCGTCCTAGAGAGCTTTTGCGTCCACTCATCCGCTCATGCTTCCTTCTACTTGTTTTAGGGAGGCTCTTCTTGCTTGTCCTCCCTTTCCTCCTTGGAGTCTGCCCTCGTTCACGGTGGAGTCCACCCTTACCACTCCATGCTCTCGCTCTGATCCCCCTCTTTCTCGCCAAGGTGCGGCTCTCGCCCACCTTGATTCTCTCCCCCCCCCTCATGATCTGGTGCTTTGGACAGACGGCTCTGTTCCTTTTCCTTTTGGCAAGGGCGGCTCCGGTGTACTTGCCAACTGCTTTCTCTGTGGCACTGAGGCCACTCTTTCCTTTTCGGCAGGCCCAGTATGTTCCAGTTTTTCCGCTGAAGCCTGCGCCATTCTGCAGGCTCTTTGCTGGTCTCGGCAGCACCAACAAATCTGCCATTTCTCTTCTCTTCTCCTCCTGTCTGACTCTCGTCCTGTCCTCGCCCCCTTGTCCTCTTTTCCATCTTTCCTGTTATCTCAAACTCTGTGGCAGATCTGGCAGGAACTGTCTTCTCTCTCCTCGTGTTCTATCAGACTACAATGGGTCCCCGGACACTCGTTTCTCCCGGTGAACGATGCGGCCGATGAGCTGGCCAGACGGGAAGCGCTGCTTGCGCCCTCCGCAATCCCTTGTAGTCTCTCTCCTCTTACCTCTCGTATTCACTCTCGTGTTATCTCGAACTGGAGGTGTACTGTCTCATCTAAATTCTTTGACACACAGGTTTCCTCGATTTCCACCGAGGAACTTGTGCTCCCTCGTCATGCTCGCTGTGTCCTCTCTCGTCATTGCTGCAACGGACACAGCCTTCTTTTAGCTTCTTATCTCTCTAGGATTGGCAGAACTGAGAATCCTTCCTGCAGCGCCTGTGGACACTCGTCCCAGGACACCTCTGATCTCATTCTGCACTGTCCAGCTACGGAGTGTTTGCGCCGCTCACTCTTTGGCGACTGTTTCTACGACTTTCTGGTCCAGACCCTGGGTAGTTGCCCGGCTTCTGGGGCTCGATGGTCTTCCGCCATGCCCCCATCCCTCGGAAGGGGTTGGGTAAACAACAACAACAACATCTTTGAGTGAGCAGTAGTGCTGGGTTCAAGTAACCTTAAAAAAATACTTAAGTAACAAGTAACTTTTGAAATATTACTTAAGTAATTCAAGTAATTTTTAAAATCACTTAGAGTCAATATACCATATTTCAATCACTTTATTTATTACACATCCACAAAGAAGAATCATTTGCGCACAAAGTGGCTGCGTGAAAAGCAAAAAATCAGTCGTTTCATCACTCAACGATGACCTCAACTTTGAAATGAACAGTCCAACAGCCCTGAAACAGCTTTCTGCTTCAACAGAAGAGGGTGAAAGTGAGTTTAGACAATACTTTAAGCTTTTCAAGACTTTGGGACATTCCTTTGTTGCTTCGTAAAATATCATTTTTTCATGTGTGTCAAGACATTTTCTTAAGCACGATCCAGATGTTGATCTTCCGTCTGACATAAAATGTCATTGAGCTCTTCTGCTATTCATTTTTTCGTAGGGGGATCCTCAATGATGAAATGTTCAAGATCTTCAGCACTCTCATTAGTGGGGCAATTAGGAAAAAGTCGTGAGAAACATCTCTTGCCACTTTGGCAAACTCTCGTTTCTTTGGATAGCTTAAGAGTGAAGACTGGGCCACCTGCTCATAAATTTTTGGAGCATCTAGATACCTCACAAGGCCACAAATCCCTTTATTTCTCCTTCCTTCATTTCTATCAGTGACAGATGTCAACAATTCTATCAAAAGAGCTTCTGTTTCTTCTATCAGCTTCCTGAGAACATACTCAAAAATCTTCTCACTCTTTGAAACTGTGATATCACGTCTACAAAGAGCAGTTGCACCAACCTCAGTTATTTCTTGACTTTCTGCCAAGTCTTTTACAACTGCAACCTCATCCTCTGTCAAGCAATTTGATCCTAGCACGAGCTCTTTCAATGTATTGTCAATAGGTGCCCTGGCTTTCAAGAATTGTGTGAGCATCTTGAGCAATGAGTTACATCTAGTTTTGGTATCCAAGAGCAGAGAAAGTGTTTTCCCCTATTCCTTTTCCCAGTTCTTTTGCGAGCAGTCCTTTTTTAGTGGGCTCTTCCTGAACAGCTTGACAATAGCTCTGACTTTTAAAATAGTGTCACTCACAGTGTCAATAAAATCTGCATTGCAATCATCTGGCAATGTTACTTGCCAGGGTTCGTTTTACTTAAGTAAGTAATTAGTGAAAATTTTACTTAAGTACTTACTTACTTGAACCCAGCACTAGTGAGCAGTCAACTTTAAAGGTCATTGCTGTCGGCAAGAGCCAGTGGCGTACGCAGAAAGTTTCCGAGGGGGGCCAAAGTTTCACTACAATCGTGTGACGTCACAAATCAACTTTATGGGGAATACCGAAGGCACGACCATTCTAGGGTGGTCCGGGGGCATGTCCCAGAAAAATTTTGTATAATTACGCACAAAAATACGCATTTTTGTGCATTCTGGAAGCAAGTTTTAGTAGAATGCTTTTACGAGACTTATCCGAAGAATGAAATCGTAAAATGAAAATCAAGTATAAAACAAAGTCAGTTTATTTTAAATTGAGGCAACTGTTCCCTTTCGCAAATTGGTCAATCACTTGACCATAATGAAGCTTAATGTCGTTGTTTACATACAAAAGAGCCAATGCATTGAGCCGATTTTCTTGCATGCTCGTAAGTAAGTACGTTTAAGGGCGATAAAACGCTAAATGATCTTTAGAGCGCTAAAAGGCTAAATCAGCTTTAGGGCGCTAAATGACCGTTCGCCCTTTACAGTTGTAACTGGCAACGTTGCAGCAATGTTTCAATGATCGAATACGTCCCAAGTTGTCTCGCAGTTTTAATAGTTACTCTATTTCAGCTTGTCGCGATCCAATAGAAATTTTTTTTCTATTTCAACTTTAATTTACTTCTTAAAATTGAGGCGACTTATAGTATCGTTCGAATAATTAAGTCTGTTTGCAACTTAATAGCTTGGAAAAGATTGGCTTCCACTAAGATGCTTTAACTCACGCACTTCTCGATCACGAACAGAACAAATATATTCACAATACCACTTGCAAAACTTCGAATTCCTTCGCTTGTTACATACAGAAACTGAAGCACTTTACTATATAAATATCAGACTAGCCAAAGCTAAAACCACCAAAATAATCGCTTGATTCCTGTCACAAAAATCACCGCAGAACAACGCCTTTTTACTACACTCTACTATTTCTACTGGACTACATTCTAAATGGATAAAAAAATCTCTTATATATACGACTGGAAAATAATCTAGAAATTGCTAGAACATCACATGACACAGGAAAAACACCGTTAATAAATTAAGTAATCGGTAATAATAAAAAAAAGAAAAATCTTCGACAAGAAACAAGAATCACTAGAATACACTGGAACTTGATCAGGTAGTCAACCACCGCGACGTCAGAAAAGGCGTGTAAGTTACAAATCTATCAATAAATGGGAAAGAAAAACGGTCCTTTATCGAAAACAGTTTAGCAAGTTTTGGGCTTCAGACAATTCAGATTTACAAATAAAATGATCACTGCAAAATAAAGCAACAGATTTCAACAATTACACACATATAAAAACTATTCTTTTAACGCAAATTTACTTATTCATGACACAGCTAAATATACAATCAAAATGTACTTTCAAATCAGAGCGTTTCTTTTGTTTGTTTTTCAAATGCTCATGTGTAGTACTGAGTGATACTGGTAGCTCTCTATGCTCGTACAAGTTGTACGATTCTCTTTTAAAACGTGGAACGTGGCTGCGATTCTCTTTAAAACGTTCTCTTTAAAAACGTTGATCAAATATCGCTTTTGAAATAGTGGTTTGTGCGGCTATATGTCTTCTCTCTATAAGGTTTTGTCTGCCCTCTACAACTATTATTCACTTTCAAGAGCATAACTAATTTTGATTACTGTTTTACTTTAACCAGATAGTCCAGTCCAGATTTCTACCAGCAAGTGGTCTGAGCGGCGAGTGGTTTTTCACAGGAAAATCGAAATCCAGGGCAAGCCCCGAATACTCGCGAAAAACCAGCTTTGCTTTTGCTAAAACTGCTTGGTTTTGCTTTACATATTTAGGGTCTGAGGGGGGCCATGGCACAGTGGCCCTCCCTCGGTACGCTGGTGGCAAGAGCCATGATTAGAATCGTGAGCTTTGAAATCAAACGACGGCCTTTTGCTCGGTGATGCAGAATAAAACTGAACTCTCTAAGAACTGAACTCACCGATTTCAAACTACATGCTTGATGCTCAATTCATTGCGCCCACTGTCGATGTACATCACTACAAGTGCAGAAACAACTATTGTCGTTACAAACTTGCTTTCTGGCTATGCGCCTAAAAAGTTACAGTAGACTACTTTTTAATCGAAGCACTAACCATCAATACAACTTTATCACTAAATTCACCTTGAAAAGAGCAATTTCATCCGGTATGAAACCGATGTCAGATTCACGGAGAGGCACCCTACTTGTCATGGTTGGTAATTCGCTCAGCTTTACTCTTAATATTTTTCACAATTGTAGCAAGGTACAAGGGGCTTACTTTGAAGTTTTACCTATTTAGATGTTTCTTTTACCACAAAATTCTTTTTTAATTGAAAAGCGTCATCACTTATGACGTCACTATAGAACTTGAAGGCAATAAGAAAAGCTCGCAAGCCTATACTAGTAACTTAACTTTTTTAAAATTTTATTTGCCATATTTATCCTCCATTCACGAGAAAGCGAATTGTATTGCTATATTTTGGACGGGACGTCCGTACTCGCTTCGGAGTTGCCGAGGTGTCTGCCACCCTTCTTCCAGCTAAAGGTGGAAGCGTCCCGTTAAGTGCCTTGCCCAAGGACACAAGCGAACTTGCCGGCTTGTTCTCCACAATCTCCCCTAAATGCCGATCGCCAAGCAGAGAAGCTGTGGATACCATTTTTTAAAATCTTTTGGTATGACTCGGCAACGGGGTTGAACCCCAGGTCTACTGATTACGAAGCCGATGCTCTAACCATTACCCCATCGCGTCGGTTGCATTGCTTTTTCGCTTGCTTCCGAGCTATTGTGCCCTTTGGAAAAGAACAGGGCAATTTCCCTGCTTGCGGTAATTCAGTGTGCTAGCAGCAGTCTATCCACACGCGCGAGTAAAGACCAATTGTTTTTAAAGGCTGTCATTTTAGGGAGAACAAAACATTGCCTACGTGCAGAAAAATACAAATTTATGTGCTAGCACTCCATGAGTAGACAACGAATTAATTACATCTAGCCGCTGCTTCAGTCAGGTGTAAAAATGTGATTCTACTGCAGCTTTCCGTTAACGACATGCTAGGAGCGAAGCGTAGTCGACTAGACTCGCTACTGCACTGCTAGAACCATTGACACAAAAATGCAGCCTGAAAGTTGCCCCTCTCAAGCATACAAGAAAGCAGCATCAATCTATGACTTGTTATATTTACAATAAAGCAAAACATAACTGAAATTGAATGCAACAAAGCGACCATTCAATTTGTAAATCCACTCTATAAAACAAGCCCGAAAAGGACTCAGACTCCCACTAAAATATGCAAAACTCTTAGAAATTTGCTCCTTCCAGAAGCCTCAAGACCTTTTGTGGAGAAATATCCTTTCCATCGGTCAACTATCTAGTTCAGTGATTTTTAGCCACTGTGCCGCCAAATTTTAGATATATAATTAAAAATTATTATCATAAACTATTTTACGCAGTGTGTTATAGGTAAGTAAATAATTTTTAAACTTGTTTTTCTATATGTGCCGCCAAATTTTGAAATCGTTAAAAGTGTGCCGCAACAAAAAAAAGCTTGAGAATCACTGATCTAGTTACAAAAAACAATTTTAATACGTGGTTTTGTTATGCATCAAAATAGTGGCGTAATTTACAATTCATGATCGCAGCAATCAGCAGTGTTTGGTGGGCATGCAGGGGCTATCGGATAACTGAAGCCCTTTACATCAAAGTAAAGGCTTTTCTTCAAAAATATCTTTCGAATTGGAAAAAATCCATTTAGGAGCCTTCACGCAGGTGCACCCGGGAATTTTAGCCACCCGCAACAAGATCAAAGTCTTCTAAATAGAATTTCTATATGCATTACAACGACAAAAATCTCTTTTTTTTGTTCTTCTTTCCCGTGTTTTACAGGTTCTGAAGTACCGGTTCATGGTAATGTCTACCGCTACGCAGTCGCTTTCGAACCCGATTTTATGTTGGAGCAACGCAGCACTTTAAATTCCAGATTCCATCTAACGAATATCAGTGCTACCTTTACGGAATTTCTAACTCCTAACTTTTTCCTCCGAAGTCCGGAACTGCTACCACAACGGCTTCTACGACTACTTCCCACCAAAATTGCATGGAGCACAGAAAAGACTCTGCGCTTCCTGACACTAACAGAGCTAAATGGGACACAAATGAGCAACAAAAAAAATGATATGCCAACAATGAGTTAATACAGTCAGCCATGACATACTTTTAAGCTACCAAAAGGATTGACACAAAAATTCAAAATTAGAGATAAGGGGTGCTTGCTTTGGATAAATATACGGTAACAGGAGGGGGAAATTTCACAAGTTTCACTATAAAATTGAAAAGCGATCGGTTAAATTTGTTTTCTGAGTTTCTTAATTTGGAAATATCAAAAGACGAGTTTGATGAAGTGGTGCAGAAGTTGAGCAGCTCTGAGCTAACAAAACTACCTTTTGAAGTACTTTTCACTCAAGCAAATCCTTTTTGGGCTTCTGTCAATACAATGATGCGTCTGCTAATACTTTAAATACGAAAAACATGTGGCAAGGTTCCTGCACTGTGGAACTGAGCAGTGCTTTAAAACATGGACAACATGAACATGCTGGATTTAATAGCAAGAAAAAATAAACAAAATATAACACAGTAATAACACTGACGTATTATTGAGCAGCGCAATTCAATGTAGCTGGAGGTGGCTTCACACACAGCTATTTCATTGGGTTAGCGAACAACAATTCAGTATTGAACATGAAAAGCACACTACTACATTGACATGCTAAGACTACAGTGAAAAAACAGAACCAAAAAGATATAAGCAATTACGAAATTTAATACTAAAATTGTGCACAGCAAATATTTATTCATCTGTAGGCAACGTTTATAATGGAGCTGGTATATCTCTTTATTGTTAGTCATTCTACGTTAGGAATTCTTAACCAGTAGGGAATAACAAGGGTTGCAGATGGGCAATTAGAAATTGGGTAAAAATAGGAAAATGGCTGCGTTTGCACTACTTTCCTCGGCGAATCAGTTTTATCAAGCATCCTTGAGGTAAAAAACAAAGTTCGAAACAGATTTGCGATATATTAAATATTGAACCTTACATGGATAAAAAAAAAAACAAGTCCATTGGCAGTGTTGTATAACACTTGAGTGCTTTTTTAAAGTTGTTTTGCATTGAAATAATCAGTTTGTTGATTAAGCTGTCACTGTTCGTTGTCTGTTTTTTAATCGCGTTTCTAAATTAACTTTACTTTGACAGGAATTGTGGTAAATGAAGCTACTGGCCAGAGCTAAAAGTAGGTAACGGGAAAAAGGTATGGAACCAATGAATTACCCTAATATCAAAACCGAACAAACGGATGCGAAAGTCTTAACTGCAATTCAAAACACATCTAACGGCAAGTAATTGCGATTCAGCATGAAGTATAAGCAAACATTCACAAGGTGCATGGTGAAAAAATCTGTTCACAGTACCTACAATTTTCAAACATGCATGCAAAAAGCAATATCAAAAATCTTATCAATTGAGTGATTCGTTTTGATACCGAACTGCACATGAAACCACAGCTTATTGTATAGGTTAAAAAAAAGAAAATAAACTGCTGTAGCAAGTCATACCAGACAAAGTTGAAATCATTAACACTTTTAAACAAAAATAACGACAACTATTTAAATCCGCAAGCACAATAATACGCAGTTTATAAAAATAAATAGAGAAAATAAACACGCACTTTATAATTGAGCAGTCTAGCAACAAAAGTTTTTTCGCAGTTTTCACGCAATGGCGACACAGTGCACCACCAAATTTTCAAGAGCAGACGGACATTTTGTTAAGCGTTCATACATGGCAGCTTAAGTAGGTTGCGGCAAGATTTGCACTGCCAAAAATTGATAGATTATCTCCACCACTGCTAACCAACGCTTTATTAAATTGATTCGAGATTTCCGAAGCTTGTTTCGCAGCAGGCATGCAAATCAAAATCACGAGATGTCAATATTTGTACGTAAGTTAATGTTTAAAAGGTGACCTTGTAGATCAATAAATCGATTGAGATTAAGTCATGCTGACTCAATACGATTTGAAAGCGCACGACAATACATAAAACAAGCAAAAAGTATTTAAAACCGAAATGCAGGAACTCGTGAGCCGTCGAAACATTCATGCAAAGAAAAATTCGCTATCGTCAACTTGAAACACAAACAAAAAGCATAAAAGCTACTGGATATCACTAGACACGATGAAACCGTAACGTTGTGTTAACTTGTAACATTGTTTTCTGCATCGATGCTAGTAGTGCTGCAACTTGTGCTAATGCCAACGGTAGTAACTTTGCTGGCCTGGCCCACTGCATAGCATTTTGCCCAAGTTAGGTTTCCTACTGCATGTGGATCCGTACGTTAAATTTCACACCTTTCTTAGAGCCTCGCCCAAAAAATAAAGAGAAACTTATGCTATACTTCCTTTAACTTTACCAATCTAACAATATTGCGGCAGATTAAACAAAGTAGCCATCAGCGGTTTAATACTCGCAACAACATATTTTCATTGAGCGAAAATTAAACAGTATTTCGCATCTCACTTACGTTTGAACCACTGATATAACGTTTTACAACAAAAACACAAGCATTTGAGAATCAAAGTTCTCCATAACCCTTGCGCCAAATTGGCGACGCAGAATTAAAAACAGCATGCAAAATGACTATCATGCAAAATACAGGTTGTCATCCGCCGACATTTTGACTTCCAACGTACAATCCTTTTTCGGAGATATAGTTAAGAACGTCCGGATTTAGAGATTTTTGCGCAGCCTTCAAGTCACCATGTCTAAGCGCGGTTCTGTTGAACAATACTACATGTTACGCCAACCTGGTATCAGTCAGTCAGTCAGGAGACACCAGATTTTCCATTGCATTTGAAGATCCAAACAATAACCAGGAACAGATTTTTCAATATGTTATAAAACTTGTTACAACTATTCATAACGTCAATACGATGCTGAATTGATTGTTGCAGAAAACGCCACGTGCACGGCATGAAGGGTTGAAAGTAAGCTCACCATTATTCTCCAACATTAACTTGCGCGATGGTGTAGTGGTTAGAGCGTCCGCTTTGCAGTCGATAGTTTATTTAAAAATTTCCCATGTCGAGTCATTCCAAAACACTTTAAAAAACGGTGTTCACAGCTTTCCTGCTCGGCGCTCAGCACAAAAGGGATCGTGTGGAGGAGCCGGCAAGCTCGGTGGCTGTGTCCTTGGTTGGGCAAGGCACTTAAGGGAATGGCTCGATCTTTACGTGACAGACAGGTGATGGGGGCTAAGAAGTCTACCCATCATGGGGGCTAAGTCTAACTGAAGAATAGCAAAAAGGGGAAATGAGAAGCTCATAATCTGAGATGCTTCTCGAAAAATGAAAGATCTTGCCCAGACGAAGTTTTAACTAGCGTAGCTTGCAAATGGAAACCGGCCTTTAGCCACTATTTTTCGGTGATTTACGTATGGTTCCGTTTTATAGCGAAAATCTCTGAATAGCCACTAGTTCACAACTCGCAATAAAAGCAATAAGCCATGATTTCCGCTGCTTGGCAGATTCAAACAAGCCGTAAGTTTTCAGATGTTAACACCAAGCCAAAAAAGTGGAATGCATAACCTTGGAAACTCCAAAGCAGGTCCATGCTAAGCGTCGCTGTTGCGTTCCTGCGAGACTGAAGGGTAAAACTGCGAGTTTTGATAAATCCTCTTGAACATAGAGCGAATATCGATGTGTGGCGAAAGCAATCAACTGGTGGCTTTTCATTTCAAGCCGCGGGCACAAGTGCGAAATTGCTAGCAAATATACGAAAACCGCCGGACAAATTTTGGGGGCCATTGCAAAACAAACCACTACGCCAGCCTAAGTAACGCGTTTTAAAGTAAGTAAAAAAGATGGTTTTGGTAGCCTACTGCTGTTCAGTGTATACGTTAAGCTAGAAAAAGATATCGTCTACCCCAGTTCAAATCTCGGACCCTTCGTCCAAAAGTTTTTCGAAGGCAGTTAAGCGTCTGACGTAAACATCACGTGACAGTAAGACAACAACGATTTGCAAGCTACACGCTCACTGTTTCCACATGACGTCAACTTCTCCACAATAACGTGTTGTTTCCCTTAGTCCCTGCATAATCCCAATACTTCGAATACTTTGAAGTTTGCTTATAACATTGTTATGCGTATAACCGCACCTTTTGTTTTTCTCTCAGACGTATTGTTTTCAGTTGCGGCATTTCTAACCTAGTTCAGAGCTTTTCAACCGATTTTGACATAAGGGCTCATTTTGGAAACGCACAGAGGCACCAGGTCCGATCATATATTTTTCTCAATTTCTTAGGCGACTTCAAAAAAGTTATCAAAGTAAATTTCAGGAATGTCCAAATAAAATAAAGCAAGTCGTCAAAAAAGTTGTGCAATTTCACTCATGTGAAGGAAGGTACTGGTCCCGTGAAGACCTTTGTCCGCCGATTGAAAATCTCTGATCTAGGCCATCATCATCTATCACGAATTATTTTTTAATTCAGTTAAGATGCGAGCTTGCGAGTAGTAGCTTTACTCTGCTACGCTTTTCCCAGCAGGAATTGGAGTTAGCTGTGTGTCAAAGATCTTCAAAGATGGCATAAAAACAAGTCCGAACAACAATAGTATGAAGTACGAGCAGGATTTTCAAAATTTCCGGGGGGTGGAGAAAAGAGGCAAAACTGTGACGTTGCACTTCGATGACGCAATAATTTGCTTGATTTTATCAGCCCTAAAAATGGTTTACAAACAAGTAGCCTATCTGTTACTAATCGGCGGCGGCGAAATATCTGGTTATTCCTGTTTAATAAGCTAAATGTGTTCCTTGCGATCTGTGCAAAGGTAATTCGTAAACGTTTCAGAATGTCAGGTCAACAGTGCAAGGAAATAAAATTAGCCCAATCCTATGCCGACGCCCAACATGAGTACGAAAAATATGACTTTTTTGAACTTATGTGATGCTTGGTAGGTAACCACGACTATGACACCAGAACAAAAATTACTGGCGAACTTCAATTGTTGCTTGATTATGGTAAAATAATTAAACTAGTGACATTTTTCCATTGTAATCAATTAAATAGTAGGGTTTTGCAATTGCAAGTAAACTTTCCATCTAAAATTAAGAGTATTCGGTGACCAAAGACGCGTAACTTAAAAGGAGAAAATTAAGATTTTTGTACGATGTAATAGTCATACTATGTGTGCCTTGCTTTGTTGAACGTATCTCAGAAAGCAATATTATTGATCAGCGATAACAAATTATACCAGAATCTTGGTATCTATTTTCACAAACCACGCATGAAAACAAAATGGTTAATTTTTAGAAAGTTTTGTCTCAAACTCAAAAAAATAGCGAAACGTTGTTATATGGCTAGGTATTGTGACGAAAGTAACGGTACTTTTGAGACACTGCTGAAGCTTTTTTACGGGACCCTCGATGATAATCGCAGTAACATAGCTGGCTGTACATTTTTTTCGCTCTTAATAAGTTTAAATTAACCATTGACAGAATGCGTGAAAAGAATTCTACCTTTGGGAAAAGCATTCGAAGCTTGACAGAAGTTCTATCTTTGTTGAAAAGCATTCGAAACTTAACCGAAGTAAAAGAAACAGAAAAATTTATGCACGCGGATATGCCCGAGTTTGGTAAACGTAGCTATTAAGTCTGGTAAAAAATTAAAAAGCTGATATTTGTAATTACGCATAAAACTACAGTCTCACTTAGGGGCGCTTAATGCAAAAAAACTAAAGTTTATTCTTTATTTAAACCACATAGTTGCACTGGATTTGCGAGGAGAATACTCTTTCCGCATAAAACTTTGAGAGATCAGGCCTACTTTACCCGCGCCACTGACTGCAGGCAGATTTGAAAGACTGCATTAACCGCGCACACAATTACGCTATAAAAAAAATTTTCTTTCCGCAATGCACAACTTTCTGTGAGTTTTGAATACTTAGTGATTTTTCTTTACACTGGTAAACATGATTAGATGATACATTGTAAAGTTGAATCAAAAGACAGTTTCGGAATGGTCCATCGTGAACGGCATTTTTTTACAATTCCCTAAAGTTGTAGGCAAATTTTACTGTATTACAAATTACCTTTCAAGCAATAAACGTAACAAAAGGCAACATTTTAATGTAAAACGTTTTCAAAGAGATCGAAAGTAAAATCTACACTTTTTTTACGTTTCGGGGCTTACTTCAGTCATGACTGGTAAGCTATCACGGCACATAGCTGTCAGCAACATTTTCTTTAAAAAACACATTTTGGTGGGCATTTAAAACTAAAATTGGTTAGAAGTCGTATTCTTTTATACTTTTAGTTTTCATAATTGGCAAGTATGAGAAGATCATTTATTTGTAATTAACAAAAACTGAACCACTCCCTCAAAAATGTTTTTTTGTGCTAAACCGAAGCCGAGAGCAATGTGCTTTTTTTTATTTTATTAAGCACGATTGAAATTGGCGTTGAAGCGTAAAAAAAGCATATACATGTTAACCACTTCCAGTTTCAAGCTTCCCTCGAAAAATCATGTTTTGTGTTAAACTGAAGTTTGAGAGCTCTTTGGTACCATTGCTCTTTAGCTACGATTGAGACTGGCCAAGAACTATAAAGAAAATCAAACTTTTTGATTTGCTTTATGTTAATTGCTCGAGAGACCATTTGCTATACAAAAGATATTTAAGCCGTCGTCACTCGCTGTTGTGTCACAACCACGCGATGTTTACGCGAGACCTTCCACTGCCCTAAAAAAATCGTCATTCCAAACTTGGATTCTTATTCACTGTCTCCCACACATTAAACGGTTGGGAGAAAATTTTGCTAGCAAAATCGCAAAAATTTTTACAAACCGAAAAAAATTGCCGAATACCGCCGGTTTTGTTTACGCACCGTTGAATTTTGACTATGAATCCGCCGGACATGTTTTCGCAAATTCGCACTTTCTTCGCGTTTGTAGGGAACACCGGCAAAAAGCAGCAAAACGAAAACTACACACCAAAAAAAGAATCAAACTCAATACCTGCTTTTTGTCGAACTGATGTCCGCAATTTCTATTCTACTTTGATCGTTAACCAATATCACTGTGCCTTGTACTTCACAGAGGATTTTCTGTAACCGATCAAGTGCTGTTCGCATCATTGCCCCGTCATCATCATAACTTCCTTCCATGCTGCGTGGTATACAAACTATTCCATATTCAGACACGATTTCACAAATCTGTAAATCTTGTACGTTCATATACGTGTATAAATATATATATAAAACGTGGGTTCAGACCGGCTCCGTTTTGCCAGTGCCACCGACACAGTACTTTTCTGTTCCACACTGTCCATGCATGAGGACTAACTGTAGCACCCTTTTCAAGAGCAACAATCTAAGTCACTCGAGAATTGAACAAGCAGCCTTACAACAGCGAAACAGGACGCATCGTGCTGAGCAACGTGGCAGGCAATGGCGCAGTAAAAGTGGCGTGGGCTTCAAGGCACTTTGCCCTAGGTTTGATACGTTGCACAATTAACATGATCGCTATTTGCCAGAAAAACATCTGGAACTTGAAGGCTCGCGGCTAATCAAGCTAACGCAAGGGCAGGTGGTTAGTGGTAGGCATACAGCTCATCAGCAGCATAGAACTCGATTACCAAGGGAACAACAATCTTAAGCGATATTGCTTTTGCTGCTGCACTTACATCTTCATCACTCCATAGTCCAGCCACTCCAAACGATTCCAATAAATCGCTGCCGCAAAGAAGCATGACGCGAGTACGTCGTAAATCGTACGCCGCTCCATATACCATGTTGTCCTACATACGACAAACCAGCTGATGGGAATCGGAATACATATCAAGTGAAATATTTAATCAAACAAAAATCTCTAAGACGTTATGTAGTGTAGTTGAGATCGTTTAACAAAAGCATCATAAAACACAACGAACAATGCAAACCGACGTCCATTGTACAACAATTTTATCTTAAACTTAGATTTAACCGTCATAATGATTGCAGTAAAGTGGGCATTTTTAAACCTTAAAAGGTTTCATATTCTTAAAGCAAGATCTTGATTAACGGGCGTCAATAAAACTACCGAAATGTCAATTCAACTCACTGACAACGCCAATGGTACAGGACGAACGCAGCACACTTTCTTTAAATTGCTTCCCAGTCGATTTAAAATGACACCTAAACAAAGCAGATTTACAATGCACAAAAGCTGGTATATCAAGCAAGGCAATGATAAACAATCCAAGCATTCACCTCCCACGCTTCAGTGGGTTGAAGTAATGACCGAGTATGTCGTAAAAGGCGGCCTTCGGCCATCCACCAATGGCAAGCAGTCTCGTTAGTGGTGGGGCTCCAGCGAGCATTTTGTATGTATGACTGGTTCTGCAAGGAATGACGCTTCCCCTAACCTGGTCTTGATCAGGTTTGCGGCGTGAGCTTAATTAACCGCTTCGCGCCACGCCTCCATCCCACTGAGGAGGTGCAGTCAGCATAACAACAACAAGGACACAAAAATAGTAAACAAATGCTATCAAGTTAGCTGAGCAGACCAAGAAGCAAACCAGGTTCTTAAGGTTTTCTAGTCACTTTATAGCGTGGTTAGAATGCACACCTGCTTGATCTGGTTCAGATGCTTCATTTAGCTCCATACTATCATCCTGTTTATTTGAGACTGGCGTGCAAATGAAACCAGTTTTATGTTCGGCAGAATAGTTATTGGGAAGACGATTCTTGAGCACCCCGTTTGGTTGAAGAGTAACAGTATTCCTGGGATACTTTGAGGGCGGATTGTAAGTCGGATTTGAATACGGAGCAATAACTCCAAAATCGTTCTAAATATAAACGTTTTGTAAAACAGCTAACACAAATCCGATAAGCTTAGAAATCACGACTTCCTGAATGCCGTTCACAGTGACCAGTATTAAGAGTAGCGGGCTCGAATCTCATCGGAAACGTTTCAGCCCTGCGCACCGCTTCATAATAAACATAAGTGACCCCTTTAGTAAGTGTACCTGTATGTAAAAAGAAAATTATCAAAGTTCATAGAAAGTTACCACTCTTTGTACAAGTTCTAATTATACTAACCGCTTACAGCAAAGCAATACGAAAGGTTAGTTTCCAGTCAAACTTGAACCCACAGCCTCCTGATAACCAGCAATTAAAGGTTATGATATCTAATAATCAGGTATTATTAATTTTCTGCTGCTCCTTTTCATAGTAAAACAACTCTATGTGATATTTCCTTTACAAATACACTGCAATTCGAAATAGTTTGCTATTTAGAAAACTTTCATAACAGTTGACACTCAGTGGAAATAGAGAGATGAAGGCAGCCTGTAGTCAATGACTGAAAAAAAATCGTTTACGAGTTAAAGAAAGGGTTGGGTTAAGCTTTCCGTTCACATTACAAGCTTGTAACCGCAAGATTGTGAATAGGACATCACACAAAATAGTCTTCAACCAAATGCCCGTAATTTTACTACGGTTATGACACGACCAAAACTTTCCGTTTCAAAAAATTGATCTTATGTGGTTATTCACACAAACAACCAGGGATAGCTGTTAGTTCTGCATGACCCTAAATATTCTGAGAAATTAGATGTGAACAATATTTAGCATTTGGTAAAATATGAGACAAATGACACACACATACATACCTTTACTTTGTTAGCAACGTGCTGAAGCACTTTCACTGTTTTGACCCAATCACTTTGCGAGCATTCCCACGGATCAACGCTGCAACAGTTACTTAAAATTACCACCGTGACTCATACTACAGAAGGAACTCGATAAGCCGATCATCCAGTCAAGCGGTCACGTTGTTGAAACAAAATTAAATACATTTTAATTGCAAAAGAAATAGCTGGGACTGCGTCAAGTGACCGTGATTCAGGGGTGACCGCCAACTGAAATTACGCTGTTTCATATCACACAATACGTACGCAACCGAAATGCTGATGCTATAAACACAGATCAAATCAGAACTCGTAAAGCTTCAAGTTTCAAGCACGCATCCTTTCTGCGACGTTGCGCTTAGGGAGAGCCACTTTCCAGATTTTGTGCTGCACGATTACAGGGCTTGCTGTCGAGATACATCACCGGCAGTTTTGAAGCAGGCAGCAACGCACGTTCTTTTATGCGCAATCGAAGAGATTTTCAGTAATCAAGAGGCAAAAGATATACTCCAGCACGAACCATTATCTAAAGCGGTCTTGTCAAGTAAAGAGCCATCCAATACGGTCTTGTATTTAAACATGTAGTTAAATCATAAGATTAAACTAGAAAGATGCGCAATTTTTAGCTTCATCAATAATTCATCAGAAAGCTATTGATTTCACTAGCAAATGCAACCCTAAAGTGAGGAAGAAAATGACGCGATGCTGTTACGACAACGCAAGCAATCATATAAACTACCACGGCAGTAGAACAAATTTCTAGACTAAAACTTGGGAAATTCCCAGCTTTTGAGACTTCATGGCCTCTTGCCATACCTCGTCAGAATTGGTACTGTTGTCATCAATATGCAAAATAAAGTTATGTGTGTATTGATGACCAGATGTTATACACAACCCTTTAATCACTTGGAAAAGAAAAGCAAAATCGTTGAATTGGGCCGGTCCAGTTGACATTTAGTGGTAAGACTTTATCAAATTTAAGTGGAAAATAATCTAAAACCAAGTTCAGCATAGCATTGCAAAGAATGTGTAATATGTGCAAGACAAAATGTTTGAAACAAAAAGCTCGACAGTGTAAGCTAAATGCAAATATAAACGCAAAAATTTTCTGTTACCTGAGCCAAGAATGGCTTTTAACAGCAGCCTGGCACATGACCAGACGATGACTTGAAGGAATCAGGCTACAGTTTCCGTAGTAATCATGTACAGGTGAAACGATTCCACTGATAACAATGTGATTGCCAGTGCGCTCCAAGAAATTACGAGCAATTTCTGAAAAACAACCTGTAACTGTAATATGCAATATGCAATTGTGCAGGCATGTACCGACACAAAAATATACCAAGCGATAATTGAGAAAGCGCTTGCCAAAAAATAAATATTTTACTTGTAGTACAGAAATTCCAAACGGTAAATATTGGGTGGGCAGAAAAAAGTGATAATCCTGTCTAATCAAGATTAATTCAAAAACTAAGCTTTGCATACGAATTAAATTCGGTACATGTCATGAGCGGCTAATTTTGGTAAGTAGTGAAATTTTCAGCCCAAAATATTCATTAACACAGGAATAATGAGGAAATACAAAATTCAGGTCAAACTACGCAATGCTAGACGTTATTTGTTAAAAAGCTTAGATTTGCTATTTCTTCACTCTGCCCAACCTTACATGGTCGCTTAAAAGTTGATCACAAATAAAGCCGTGTTACCCAGGAATACCTAGAACAGAACACTCAAATGTTCATAAAAAAAGATGAGTGGCCCCCACAGTCACCTGACTTGAATCCAATGGACTACAGTGTTTGGGATTCGTTAAACGAAAAAGTTTATGGTAAGAGGACGGAAAAATTTACAGAACAGGATCTGAAGGACAAGATAAAAGAAAAGTGGGATGAAACATCAGTTGCTGAAATTCGTGAGTTCATATCTTTCTGGAAAAATACTTCGATCAGTTGATTCCGAGGATGGAGGCAATATTGATCATCTTTTCAAGTAAAGTCGCGATAAGTAAATTTAAGTCAACGTCTGGCGTCAACGTTTGTAATCTTCTTTATTACAGAGTTTATGAATATTTTTGGTTGAAAATTTCACCACTTGATCAAAACTAGCTGTTCATGACATGTGCCAAATTTAATTCGTATGCAAAGCTTAGTTTTTGAGTTTCTCCTGACTAAACAGGGTTATCGCTTTTTTCTATCCACTAGATATAACTTGTCCTTTCTAGCCGACTAATAAAGTTTTCAAGACTATAAGCTGACATGTATAGTCTCTTCCGACGAGTAATCGTATCAAAATGATATGGTCCTCGTGACGTAGGTGCTTTAGAGACCTGATACGTCAAAACAGGCTGTTGGCATCTGTACTACACCAATGGGGCATAATAGACAATCCAAAACACTCATGCAACGCCAGGAAACACCACACAGGCCCCGCGACATTGAAGGAGGATGCAAATTGTTCAATCTACCCGTCGAACATCGAATTAGCGAACCCGCCCCACAATTACGCAAACGGCTTGAAAAAAACAGGCTTGGAAATCTAATGAACGCCAAATACACAATGGCGATGGCATCTGTCATTGCTTCGATCATCATTACGTTCGTCAGCATTTTTGACACGGTTCTTTTCCCATCGACGCAGCACAGTTACTCAGGACTATCCACGAAAAGATTTTTAAAATTTACCTACAGTATTAAAAATGTTTTGCACTCACCAAACATTCTCACGTGGCCTATTGTGATGGGGTTGAACGATCCGCAGCACACCAAGATTACTGGATATCTTTGTTCAAAAGACATGCTGCGTAAACGAGAAAATACAACTTAACCTATCATGCAAATGAAATGCAACTAGCAGGCCACCTGAAATAAAACACGGTATGCAATAATTTAGAATAAAACAACTTTAGTAACTTTTTTGCGCTAAGCAAAAATACATATATCGCAGTAGAACATTAAAATGTTTTTCTATTTAGTCATTGAAGCAAGAGCAATGGTTCTGGGTTAAGGTAATATAAGATCTACTAAAAATTTAATTACAACACAACTGCACTTCAATTTTCGAAGTCAAAGGAGTTTTTTAACTTTTGAAAAGACAATTAGTAATGAAGATAAATATTTTCGATGTTGCATTTTTCATATTTTTTCACATGCTTTATATATTCCTTATCCTTATTACTGTTCGGTTTCTCAATATTGCACTTAAGTGGCGACATTGCATCATTAATGAAAAATACATCAATATAAAATAAGATAAAACGTCATTTACCATCCCTAGTATTGCGTGGGGCTTGATATCCTGAAACGGTAATTTCTACCGCTAAACGTCTGCGTTTCTAACGACCCCTTTCTGCACATGCGCACCGCCGTCAAAGCTTACGTTGTTGTCATGTTCAAAAGAACATTCAAACTCAAGCAAAAAAGATGTGCTTACAGGCGTCGTGAGGAAAACTTGTAGCAAAAGTTCATTGAAAGTATTGAGACAGCAATTTGTGCTGCAAACTAATTAAGGCTTGTTTCTTGAAATTCATTGATTACCTCGCTGTTTAGCACTGTGTGACAAAGGCGTGTTTGAAGAAATCCTACTAGGACTCATTACAATCCCGCCGTGTAATCAAGCTAATAGTAGGAAACAATAAACATGATAAACAGGCTGAATTACTTGTAGTAACACTGATAAAAATACATATAAAACACAATGCTTTTCAACTTTCAAAACGATGGTTTGCACATTTTTGTTTCGGGAAAATATAATCCTCACAACCAGGCACGCAATCACGATTATGGAAAGGAAGAGGCAAAAGTTCATTGTGAGGCAAGCGTTTATGCTAAGGGGGGAGAGGCCAAAGTTCAATTTCAAAGCAAAAATCACCTAAATCAGAATAGGCTTAAACCAACGAAATCGAAATTACGATTAATTAACAAAAAATACTCCAGTACCTGTATCTGATACACAAAACTACAAAAATATTACCGAAATTAAAGATATATTTTCCTAAATTAAATTGAAAAAACTTATAGATAAGCTAATGTTTTTGCAAATTGACGTGGATTCTCATTTGTACCATAGCAGTCATTCGCTCTACAGATTTTCTTATAAGCCCTGTGCGTATATTCTCCAGTTCAAAAGCACTGCAAAATCCTTTCAGAGAACAATGAAGAATAAAAACATGCAACACATATAGTTAGAGCATAGATGTAACTAAGGTTGAAATTAAAAAAACAACAGGTAATCAGGTGGCATTTATTCATTCAAAAATGTTGACACAACTCCACCATCAACCACATTTATTAGCTTCAGTAATTACATTTTAAAAGTAGGGCTATAAAACATTTATGGGTAAAAGTGCTTTCTTTATTAACGAAAAAGGCAATGATTATACCTGAAGTGTAACTATAGTAAGCCAACAACTAAGAAAATTAATTTTTTTTAAAATTTGCTTTTATCACAAAGTTGAAAAGACTTCACATTCAAATTCATGTTCGAAAAAGTCGCATTAAGCGTGGTTTTTTACCAGCATCTTGCATTGCTGGAAAATAATATCAAGTGGGACGCAGTTAAAGTGAACAGTAACAAGATGGTAAATAACGTTTGAAGATTGATCGCCATACGACCACACGCCTGCGCCTTGGTTGAAAAACTTGCCACAAAACAAACTGGTGGAAACAAAATTTGATTTTTGAAGACCAGTGAAGTCGTTTTTGTGAATAAGTGAAAAGTTGTAGCTCTCTTCAAAGTCAAAATCCCTTGAGCAAAAAACCACAGACATGAAAACGAAGCCATGCTTTTCACACACTACGTGCTGTTGCCCATCCACCATTAAACAATTTGCTTTTTCTACAAAGGACCAAAAATCTTTGAGCAAAATTGAATAAAGTATTCTACCAAGACCACTATAATGGGAAGCCAAGGACAAATGTGGTGTAAACAACAGATCTTGAAAATCATTCTGCTGATAACCAATCGTTCTTTGAATGAATGCAAAATGAACCAGGCCAGGAAAGTCAGTCAAAAGCGAGCTGACAGTGGTGTTACGACCGCTTTTCACACTGTCATAATGGACAAAATTGATAACATACTCCAGTTTTTCTTTGACAAAAGTTTGAATTTGATTCAAGTCAGTCGATGAAATAAGCTTTTCTGAGCCTGTTAAACAACAAGGAAACAATTTCTTGAATAACTTCAACAAAGAATGCTCCAAATTTTTAAGGCTTCTTCTAAGATCACCCAAAAAGCTAGAAATGTTACTATGAGCACTCAAGCAAGACTTGAGAGACTTTCGCCCTTCTGTTTGCCAGGTCGACCTCAGCTTTTCACAGGACTCTTTTACATCCTTTGCCAATGATTTTGTTTTGGAACATAAATCATTTAAAAATCGTTCAATTCGCTGTTCAAGCATAAAATCTTTGGGCAATATAAGGAAGGGTTCTCGTTCTACAAGTTCCTCAAGTCTTTTGACTTGAAGCAGCAGATCGCGAATTGTAGATGCAACGTTTGCGCTCGGTACTTTTGTAATAATCACCATGTTGACATGATCTGAAAGTGGAATACAGCTGAGTTGGCAAGGCAAAAGAGATCTTTTTCTGTCAGAAGCAAATACTGATAAAGAGTAGGGAAGGTCAAACTCTTCTTCAATTCTTTCATTCAAAGAATATAGACCTCGGTCTACAGGTGTAGACAAGCTATTATGAGAATCACTTTGGTATGCGTTGTCAAAAAAATTTGGATCAGAAATAAGATTTTCATTGTCCCCAGCAGCAGATTTTGTTGCAACACTATGAGAAGTTGCTTTACTAAAAGCAGACATTTTGTCTTCATTATCAATGAGGCAGTCCAAATCCGGGGCACAATATGTATCATAGTCAGATTTTCCAAACGGTGATTCGGATTCAGCAATTGTACTGCCAGAGCTTTTTTTTCTTTCAGACTCAGGAGATCCTTCAACATCTTCAGAACGTCTTGATGAAGATTTTACTTGCGAAATATCACAGTGTAATAATGCTATAATTTTCAAAAGAGTACTTGTACTCAAACTGTTTTCTTGTGGTAAGCATTTATGACAATAAAGCATTTTCTTGCCTGCCACCAATAATATATAATGCAAGTGTTTCTCTCTTCTATGCCGGAGGTATTTCAAAATGCACTCTTTAACAGTGTTTTTACAACCATTTGTGATGTCATCATTACATTGCACTTGCTGAATTCCTTCCAGCAGAAATATGCTTTCATTTTTAGATAGCTTTATGTAACTTTCCAACAACAGTGTTACATAATTCCAAGCTTTTTTCTTTTGGCTTAACTGTCGAGCAACAAGATTACTGTACCCATTTGGTCCAAAAAGCCAATTTATGACAGATCTGATAAAGCCAATTTCTCGAAAAATTTGATCTTTGTGATTGTCATCAGCTTGCTGTACACCAACATACAAGTATTTATCATAAGTTCGAAAACAAACAAAAAATCCATTATTTTCACACTGAATGAAAGAAAAAGTTTCTTTAGTTTCAGCTTTCAGCACAAAATAAGCAGCTGCTACAGATGAAAACCACGCTTGTATGCATGATAATAAATCAAAAGTACAGCTGTCACTTTCATCATCATTTGCTTCTTCAAACTTATTTCTCATATAATGTTGAAAGTCAATATCACTCCATGCAAAGACAACTTCGGAACCAGATGATACAACAAATGCTTTCATAGTTTAATGAGGTCTATGCAACAACACTAGGACAGTAGACTCAAATCAGATATAAACATACATAGCTACAGCTACAGGTGTAACCTGTAAGACCTATCAACATCAGTAAAGTGCTGCAGCAAGAAGAAATTTCAAGGTTTACCCCAAGAATTTTGAGAAAACCTTAAACACAAGACAAGTGAAGAATTGACAAATCTGCAAAAAACTTTATAGCTTTTTAGTAAGTAGTCACACCAGGACCAAATTTACCGTCAAGCAAACTGGGTGGATAACATACTGGTGACAACACTAAAATAAGGAAATATAGAAATTCATATTGAATTATGGAATTACTGAATCACAGAAAAACGGAAATTCATTTTACATATAAAATTAAGAAAATTCGTTTTTAAAAAAAATTACTGACTTGCAGAAATACTGAAAATCTATTGGTACTATCTAAAGTAAGGAAATCAGAAATACGGAAATTTACTGAAGTTGATAAAAACCAAAAACACAACTACCCAATGGGAAAAATTTGATAATTGAGTCAAGCTACCTAAGCATTTCCGAATTTCTGTAATTTAATACATGTTTTTACCATATTTCAGCAAGAAGTTCTGTATTTCTTTAATTTCTGTATTTTAGTGTTGTCCATAACTGGGACCCTTGTGCTTTGGGGTTTCACACTCGATTACACAAAATCACTGTTTCCTAAATATGACATGATCTGGACAATATTTTGGTTGATGTTTAGTGAGCTGAGGCATTTTTGCCACACTTAAGTCAACTTTTATTTCAAAATTACTTTTAACTGAATGGTGTAAACTGAAATCAGAATGATTTCAATCTTACTAAAGTGTAACCTAAAACCTGTAGTAGATTGGACTATCCTGTGACAATGAAGACTTTGTCATAGTAAATTAAAAAATTATGTCACCTGAGCTGCAGCAATGACTGATGCAAAATTAAATTTAAATATTAAGATGTAGTTAAGCTAGTTGTTATGAGCTGTAAATTCTCAATACAAGCCATATTTGTCAATGTATTTACATGGATAAATGTTAGGCAGTGGCTATTTCACTGTCGACGGCAATTTGCCCTTGGAATCTATTTTGCCTAATCATTCATGTGTGTGTATATAGCCATATTTGCTATAATCACGCCAGTGACACTGTGGTGTAGTGGATAGTGCACTGGTCTTGAGATACCATGGTTGTAGGTTCAAATCTCAGCTGGCAGGGCATTAAAAGAAAGGCAGTGTACACCGTCGGGGCAGGCCCGGTACATATACGTACGGAGCAGTGTACACTGGGAGGGAGTGTACAGGGTGGGGATAGAGACCTGGGGGTGCAAAATTTTTTAAATTGGTTTTTAAAATTGACCAATGAGAAACAACCAAAAGTCACATGTTTAGTACGTCATTTAGATTGACCAATCACAAATAACTCACAGCAAAATAGTCTCTGAGGGTAAATTGCCATCGACGGCAAAATAGCCACTGCCTAAATGTTACTCCTTTGGAAAAAGTCATACATACAACTTTGCGCACAAAAAAACACAATGCCATGAAAGTTATTGCTAAACTTTTTACTGACACAAACAGTTTGAGATGAAGACATGCAGGATAACAAAATACTAGAGCTACTGAGTGGTTGTCACAATTACAGTTAATTTTACAAATTCAAGAATATATTTTATGCATCCTGATTGCTGACATTGCAGTAATCATGAAATACTAATTGAGAAAGCCATACTATATTCCATATTCAAAGAATATAGAACTTGTACCACAACCCAATAGTACCTAACAATAGCGCATGCATTTCCATACAAACTCCATCAGATTTCATTGTGGCACAAGCTGTCACTACGGTAATACAAAAAAATATCTTCAAAAATGCAAAGAGATCAGTTGCACTGACATCATGAATCATTTACACTAATTGTTGTGAAATATCTTAAATGTGTTGGAGGACCACAATTTATTTTCTACAGTGTGAGGTTATGCAAAATAATATAACAATAAAAAAATTTGGAAGATATTGTTTGTGCAATTTTTTATCAATGGCAGTTCACATCAAGAAAATTTAGCAAATCGTGATTCACTTCAGTAAAAAGCTTGCATTTTTCATTACTAAATATTCACCAAACCAATAAAAGATCAGCCTAAATCCCATCAATGTATAGAGTTAACAACTTTACACTCAATGATTAATATTTTATGCTTTGACTGAAATAGAATTAATGGTCTCTTTTTGTGCTGTTGTTGGATGTGCTACTAAGACCAGCAAAGGAACAACTTTGCTTTTTAGATGCGTAAAACCATCAATAATAGAGAAAAACAGCTTAAAAATTCACCTTTCAAAAGAAAAGCAAAATGGCTTTCAAATATTAAAAATTTTTTTAAAAGAGTGGTTACCCATATTTGCAAGTTTGCGGTGACCAGTTTCCAAAAGGTACATAAAACCTAACTGTGTTATAGTTTACTGCTGTACACTGCAGTACCAGTAGGCCTGTAGGTTGCAGAAATGTCAATTTGATAGCCACTTACCTAAATGTCTCTCAACAAGTGTACTATCAGCTAATCAAACGTGTAATTCCTATCTGCTAATCTTTTCCTCATAGATTATAAACTTGTTGTATGGGTCAAATCCTGGATACTTATTGATTTAACTTTTATATTTTTCTCTAGTTTGATCATACAAATTTAATTAATATTCCAAATATAAGCTTTGTTTATCAATGCAAGTAAAAACTTCGGATATTATTTATCTACCACCAGCATCAGTAGTGGTACGGTTTCAATAGCTTTACAAAAAAAGGGCATAGCAATAAAGCTATCCTGAAATAATATTTGCATTTATTTAACTTGTGTTTCTGGTCTGATATTAATTGCTAATCCTACTGGCCTAGGTTAAGCTTACCAAGTAGTCTTAAAAATTTATTTTTAGGACATTAGGTTTCAGTTGGTGTTCTAATAATTTGCTGCATCATCAATTGTTACAATTTCCGAAAAAAATTTACAACTTTAGGCAATAAAGTGTCAACAAAATGCACTGAAAACAACTTCCTAGTTCCTACATTGAAACGAGTCTTACTGATTTAATGAATTCGGAATTGTCGGAAATGTCGAAAAACTCACTAGGTCGATGAAATATCGGAACTGTCTGAAACGTCTCAAATGTTGCACATCTAATTTAAAAGGAACAATCGGAATCGTCGGATTTATCGGAATAAAAGTGAATTCTGGTCAGTAAAACATATTCTTAACGATGATAAACTGCGTGATCATATGACACTGTCGCAGTT
Source organism: Trididemnum clinides (assembly GCA_963675345.1). NCBI lineage: Eukaryota > Metazoa > Chordata > Ascidiacea > Aplousobranchia > Didemnidae > Trididemnum > Trididemnum clinides. Next base: position 29,638,429 of record OY776286.1, read on the forward strand.
ATCGCAATGAAAATGTAAATATTTTGAACACTTTAAAAATTTCTAAACATTAAAAATACACAAACACAACCAGAGTATGGGAAATTCATTTACAAACCTCTTAAACAACAACAAACGTCGAAGAAACATTAATTTGTTTCTAAATAAAAATAAGCTAGTTGGTGACAGAAATTCATCTACAAACCTCTCAACAAAACCAATAAACGTCGTAAACTCATTAATATGCTTTTGAAACAACGCAATAAGTGCCAAACACTCATTCAAAAGCATTCAAAGCCGGCGCGGTGGTGTAGTGGTTAGAGCGTCCGCTTCGCAGTCGGTAGACTAGGGGTTCATTCCCCTTGTTGAGTCATACCAAAAGACTTTTAAAAACGGTATCCACAGCTTCCCTGCTTGGCGCTCGGCATTTATGGGAGGTTGTAGAGAACAAGCCGTGGGCAAGGCACAAGTTCGCTTGTTGTGTCCTTGGGCAAGGCACTTAACGGGACCCCTCCGCCTTTATGTGGAAGACAGGTGGTCCAGACACCTCAAAAAATGGCAACTCCCAAGCGAGTGCGGACGTCCCGTCCAAAATATAGCGATACAATTCGCTTTCTCGTGAATGGAGGATAAATATGAACAAATACAAATGCAAAAATACATCTGAAACAGAAAAATAACTGCTGCAATTTCATTTACAAAACATCTGAAATATGGCAACAAGGGTCGGAATATCATTTATAAGCATCTGCAAGCGAGTATTAAAAGTCGGAAATTCAATTAGAAACCTCTGAAATACGGCAATAGGTGTTGGATTATCTTTTACAAGCATTTGCAAGCGAGTAATAGGTGTTAGATTTTATTTAGAAGCCTTTGAAATACAGCAAAAATAGTCGGAATTTCATGTACAGGCATCTGTGAGCGAACAATAATAAGTGTCGGAATTTTATATACAAGTTTCAAAAACACGGTAATAACGGCCGAAACATCAATTACAAGCACCTGAAAGCGAAAAATAAGTCTCAAAATTTTATTTAGAAGCATTTGAAATACGGCATTAAGTGTCGGAATTGTGTTCACAACGATCTGCAAGCGTGTAATAACTGTCGAAATTTTAGTTAAAATCATCTGCAAGCCAATAATAAGTGTCAGAATTTTGGTTAAAAGCATCCATATGCGAATAATATGTGTTGGAGTTTTATTTGGAAGAACCTGCAAGCGAGAAAAAAGTGTCGGAATATGAATTAAAAGCATCTGCAAACGAGCAATAAGTGTTGGAATTTTATTTAGAAGCATCTGCAAGCTAGTATTAAGTGTCGGAATTTCATTTAGAAGCATTTGCAAGCTGGTAATATGCGTCGAAATTATATTTACAAGCATCCATAAGCGAGTAACAAGTGTCGAAATTTAATTTACAACTATCATTAAGCGAGTAATAAGCGTTGAAATATTATTTAGAACTATCTGCAAGCGAGCAATAAGTGTCGGAATTTTACTTGGAAGCATCTGCAAGCAAATAATAAGTGTCCGAATTTTATTTAAAACTATCTGCAAGCCATTAATAAGTGTCGAAAGTTTGTTTACAAGCATCTGAAAGCGAGTAGTATGTGTTGGAATTTCATTTAGAAACATCTGTAAGCAAAAAACCACTGTCTGCATTAATCAACAGCCGCCTGAACGTGGTGGTGCGGTCCCCGGCCCCGTTTGGGTTGGGTCAAAATGGCTATTGGCCTTCCCGAGGGTCCCAGTTACCCGTGGCACTCCCCTTTATTTTTTCGCTATGCTGCCCCCTGAACGACCGCAGAAGGGCAGCACACAACTTCTTTAAAATTGGTCGCCTGTTTTTTCTTTTTCTTTCCTCCTGCTTATCTCTTGCCCTTCTTCGTCTCCTCATTCTTCTTCTTCTCTTGATGAGCGGTAACGTTCATCCCGACCCTGGCCCCATCTTTCCTTGCTCAGTGTGTATTGGAAATGTGACCTGGCGGGGCAAGTCAGTGCAATGCTGCGCTTGCTCCAAATGGGTCCATCTAAGGTGCTCACAACTTTCCTTATACCACTTCAGAGCTCTTGGCAGCTCTCACTCCTGGAGCTGCCCCCCTGCTGAAGCACTGTGGCACTCTCCTTGGATTCCTCCGACTTGTATACCTCCACTGTGCAATCTAGCTCCGCCTTTGCTAACGCTGCTCTCTCGCTCCACCCTCATTTACAAACCACTTATCCCCAATCTGCTCTTTTTATATCTTCTCCCTCTGCCACCCCCCTACCACCGTTCCTTGCTCCTGCCTTTACTTCTGCGCCTCCTGCCTCCACCCCAAGCACTGAACTACTCCACTTTCTTTCGTCCCATCCTGTCGATCTTATCTGCATTTTGGAATCCAATCTAAACTCATCTTTTTCTTTCTGGATTCCTGGATTCTCTGCGTTCTGATCGCACCCACTTCCAGTCTGGCATTCTCTCTCCTGATGCCACGCACGCTGGCGGCGGCGTCATCATTTTCGTCAGGCAGGGCCTATCTTTCTCTGAACTTTCTACTTCCTCTCTTTCTTCGCTTGATCCTTACTCTGATTATGTATTGATCAACATCTCTCTTAACAACTCCTCCTCGGTGTCATTTCTTAATGTGTACACCTCCGCCCATTCGCTCTTCCCCAACGGATGGCAGAACCGATTCCTTCTCTCCCTCCATTTTTCCCTCCTTCAAAAATCTCTTCATTCTGGGGGAATTCAATTGCCATCACCCCCTGTGGGACTCAAGACTTATTTCCGACACCTGCATGGAGAAAGTATTCGACTGGGTCATCTCCTCTGATCTCCTCCGCCTCAACAACCCTGACACACCAACCCTTCTACATCTCACCTCTGGCAGTCGCTCCTCTTCTGAAATCTCCTTTGCTCCCTCTTCTCTTGCCCTTTCTTGCTCATGGGAGGTGCTACTGACCACTTACCAATTCTTTTATTGATCCCTCTCTCTCTCCGGTCTATCGCCCCAACGAGCGCCCCCCTTCCTTCAATTTTCAGAAAGCTCGCTGGGATGCTCTTGCTTATTACTTTGACTCCCACTGTCCTTCTGCAGAGGAATACTCGTCTCTTTCTCTTTCCTCTGCTGCTGCCTTCTTTACCTCTCTGGCACTGAATGCGGCCAAATTTTCCATTCCTTTCGGCCGCATCAAACGCCCTCCTAAAGACTGGTGGTCTGGTGAAGTGGAAGGTGCGGTTAGTAAAAGACGTAAGGCTTTCGGTTAGTGAAAGACGCACTCTCTTCTCCGCTTTATCGCTGGCTCTCCTTCCTTGTCTTCCTCCTCTCCTAACTTCCCCAAGAGTTCCTCTCCCAGGGAATCGGCTTCGGTCCATGCCGCTTACCTGAGATCCCACTTTCCCGTTTCTTAGCCAAAAGCTCTGCGTAGCAGAGCCAGAGGCTACCTCTCTGAGCTCCGCCGAGCCAAGTGCCCTGTAGAGTCTCACTCGTCCTTTTGCTCTCCTTTCACTCTCGCTGAATTTCATGCAGCTGCCTCCAACCTCTTCTCGTCCACTGCCACTGGCGCAGACAAAGTTGCCTATCCCGTGCTAAAGCATCTTCCTCGCTCTGGCATGGATTTTCTTCTTCACATCTTCACTCTGTCTTGGTCTTCGCATTCCTTTCCTTCGATCTGGAAGACATTTTCTATTGTTCCCATACACAAGATGGGAAAGCCTCTCGACTCTCTTGCTTCCTTCCTGCCTATCTCACTCATCTCCTGCGTATCAAAGCTGTTTGAACACATCATACTATCCGGTCTACTCATCTTTCTGGAATCTAATTCCATTCTCTCTCTCCCCCCCCCCCCCCCGCCAGGCCGGTTTCCGCCCTGGACGGTCTACACTCGATCAAATTCTGTACCTTTCTCAGTCCATTTCGGATGGGTTTAACAAACCCAGGCCGGGCTCTCGGACGATCCTTGCTACTATCGATTTCTCTAAAGCTTTTGACTCTGTCTGGCATCCCGCCCTTATCCACAAACTGATTTCCGCTGGCCTCCCTCCTTGCTTTGCTCGTTGAACTCAATCTTTTCTTTGTGATAGGCACGCTTGTGTGGTTTATCAAAATCACAAAAGTCGTTGCTTTCGAGTCCGTCGAGGTGTTTCGCATGGATCCGTTCTTGGCCCTGTACTTTTCTTTCTCTTCATTAATGATCTTCCGGCCTCTCTGCCTTCTTCCGTCAGCTGCTCTCTTTACGCTGACGATCTGGCCATTTGGTCCTCCTACCCCTCGGTCCCCACTGTGGCTGAGGCCACACAAGGAGCTCTGTTTCGATTGGAGCGCTGGTTTGAGTACTGGTATCTTCCTCTCAATCCGAGCAAATGTGAGGCCTCCTATTTTTTCAGTGGATCCCCACCAAGCTAACCTCCAGCCCAACCTCCTCCTACTCGGCTCCCGCCTCCGTTTCAATCCCACTCCAACTTTTCTCGGGGTCACTTTCGACCGCACTCTTTCCTTTTCTAAGCATGTATCTTCGCTGAAGGCCAAGTTCTTCCCACGTCTCAAGGGCTTATGCTGTATCTCTGTTTCATCATGGGGCCCCTCTAAGGAGTCCCTCTCTGTTCTGTATAAATCTTTTCTTCGGCCCCTCCTCACTTACGCTTCACCCGGATGGTTTGATTTCTTCAGCGTTAATAATTTCACCAAATTGGAACGCCTCCACCGAGCAGCCAGTCGCGCCATCACCGGCTGCCTCTCGTCCTCCCTTATCCCACTTCTTCTCTTCGAGGCTTCTCTACCTCCCCTACGAGTCACCCTGACTCATTTCACGATTTTATCTTATGAGCGGGCTCTTCGTCTCCTCACGTCCTTTCTTATTTTAGGTTTGGCCAGACTTGGAGTGAAACCAAGACTATGCAGATCGTCCTGGAGAGCTTTTGCCTCCACTCATCCGCTCATGCTTCCTTCTACTTGTTCTAGGGAGGCTCTCCTTGCTTGTCCTCCCTTTCCTCTTTGGAATCTGCCCTCGTTCACGGTGGAGTCCACCCTTTCCACTCCATGCTCTCGCTCTGATCCCCTTCTTTCTCACCAAGGTGCGGCTCTCGCCCACCTTGACTCTCTCCCCCCTCATGATCTGGTGCTTTGGACAGACGGCTCTGTTCCTTTGCTTTTGGTAAGGGCGGCTCCGGCGTTCTTGCCAACTGCTTTCTCTGTGGCACTGAGGCCACTCATTCCTTTTCGGCAGGCCCAGTATGTTCCAGTTTTTCCGCTGAAGCCTGCGCCATTCTGCAGGCTCTTTGCTGGTCTCGGCAGCACCAACAAATCTGCCATTTTTCTTCTCTTCTCCTCCTATCTGACTCTCGTCCTGTCCTCGCCACCCTGTCCTCTCCTCCATCTTTCCTGTTATCTCAAACTCTGTGGCAGATCTGGCAGGAACTGTCTTCTCTCTCCTCGTGTTCTATCAGACTACAATGGGTCCCCGGACACTCGTTTCTCCCGGGGAACGACGTAGCTGATGAGCTGGCCAGACGGGAAGCGCTGCTTGCGCCCTCCGCAATCCCTTGTAGTCTCTCCTCTTACCTCTCGTATCCACTCTTTTTTTTTCTCTGACTAGAGGCGTACTGTCTCATGTAAATCTCTCTAGGATCGGCAGAATCGAGAATTCTTCCTGCGGCGCCTGTGGACACCCATCCCAGGACATATCTCCTTTCATTCTGCTCTGTCCAGGTACGTACTCCTTGCGCCACTCACTCTTTGGCGACTCTCTGTCTCTCTACGACCTCTGGTTCAGACCCTGGAGAGTTGCCCGGCTTCTGGGGCTCGATGGTCTTCCGCCATACCCCCATCTCTCGAAAGGGGTCGGGCAATCATCAACAACAACAAGAACATCGGTAAAAGCGGTTTGACGTTTGAATTTTGCTAGTTGTTGCCACTAATCATTTTCATCACAAAACAAATAAATCAAATGGGGATTTTCTAATCAACGAACATAACCTGAACGTGGAGATAAAGGTAGTAGGAAGTAAGCTTGCGCTTGTTTCTTATTAAATAGCTCAATAGCCTGGTATATTGCAGCGTGTTCAAAAATTCATGGGAATGTCCAAAATTTAGAGTTAAAAATATTCATGACATTTTGTAACCGTTTTGTTTTAAAAGTTTCCTGTTTCGTATTGGTCTCGACACGTTCAAATTTCGGTCTCGTCTTGACTTTTTGCTAAATTCTCGGTCTTGCAACGTCAATATCTCGTCTCATCTCCATCTTGAAGATTTTGGCCGAGATTCCAGCTCTGCAATTTTGCCATGTCATACGGTTTGTGCCACAAATTCTACCTCACTGCAAAACTACGCACCCTTTATACGACCAATAAAACATTTATTGTGGCACAAACCATTGCCATGACAATTAAACGGCAGCAAACCTTCAATGACTCATAAACAGTGATGGGCAGTAACGAGTTACAATTGTAACTCAATACTTTTTGAGAAACGACAACGGTAGCGCCGTCAAAATTATGTATTCGCATTTTTCAAAACTTACTCGTTACTATTTCTTAGTGTGTTTTAATATTTTATTCAAATCTCACTGCTTTTGGTATTTTGAGAGCAATGTACCATAACTATACGTAGTTTAAAGAAATCTCACACATTTTTAAATAATGCTTTTTGTTCTGAGAACTAATTTTCGCGCTGCACGGAGTAACATTACTCTTGATTGACCAGAAAGATGTGACACGAACCTAACTGCAGGAGGTCGTACTTTTTCGCACTACAAATTAAAGAGATCTAGTTATAAGGATTATAGTGTTTCGGCAGGCATTTGACTGTAGTCTAGTGTCAAAAGACTGCACTGCGTATGTCTCTAAGTCACTTCTGTCATGATTGCTACCGAACATTGATTTTATTCGGTATATAACTCCAATGTTGTTGTGATGATATTGTATCATTTACGCATAACAGCTACATTTATGATGTTTTGTTTGTAATCACGTTTTGATAAAATAATGAGATTGTAAATAGAAGTGAACTAAAGAGTATACTTGTGATGAGTTTTTAAGCTAGTTACATCCCCGTGATTATCAAGTTGTTTTGTTGTAAGAAAATCACAACAAATGTGTTGTTTATATTTTCCACTTGTAGTTGCTAGTTTAATTTATTGTGCTCATACGTATCTTGGAAGCTAGATCGCGTCACCGCGATAGCTGCGCATGTTTGCACCAAAGTTGCAACAGGATAAAAACTAATGAAAAGTGTTGCCTTTGTTCTGTATAGTAGGCAGCAGATTTCATCTCAATAATAGTTGCAGATGTAAAAAATTAGGATGAGACATATTATATATAGTAGCAGCAGACCTCATCAAATAGTCAATATTGGCCAAGATCATTTATGCCTTTCCCTCTTAAGTGCACTGATCAGCGGTATCAAATCCAGATTTCAATAATGTTTTGATAATTTGGATCTTCTTTTAAGCTCTACACTTCATCCACATCTCAAGCAATGTTGGTTAGCATGATATATAAGACGAAAATGAATTTGGGTTTGACATCGAAGTAGCCTAAAAAGAATTGTAACGAAAGTAGCTTATTTGGTTGACAAGAGTGAAAGCAGTCACAACTTATCAAACTCAAGCAGCAGCAACTCCAACTTGGATTTTTGCAATAACAATGAAACTGAATATTTTTGAAGCACTTTGTTCAACTTGTTTCTCAGAAAAAAAAAATCAACAGAGATGTCGTGATTAAGATTCTGGACACTAGCCCGGGAAAGGCACTTCGCACAACTAACTTTTTCCTCTCATAAAAAATGAAAGATATTTTTATAAAATGCGACACTGCGCTGCCATCCAGTGCCGCTGTTTTTAGGCTTTTTTCGCGGCAAAATCTTTTTAGCATCTTAGCATTTTCAACTTTCTAAGCATGCTTTTTGTGTTTTTGCTTGAACTACTTCTATGATGTCATAATGCCTGGTACGTTTAAAGTGAAAACAGTTTAGGAGTTACCGTAGCAGCTGAGCTTGAATTCCTTTACATCGCCATTTCAAAAGCAAATAACTGATGTGCTGACTCATGAAAAAAGATAAACAGCAGTATTGACATTCCGGTAGGCCTAACAATCCTTTCTTTTAATAATGCAATGGCAAGTTATAGCACTTTGTATGCAAACAGTTCAAACAACATTCATACTCGCCCACCTCCTTTACATTGAAGCGAATTTTGCTTTGACTTAAGTAGTGAGTTTGCGTGAACACACTTTAGATCACTTCTGCTAAGTTCATATCATCAAATAAACAACAAAAAATGAGGAACTTGCAGCCTTTTTCAATTGCAAGCACATCCTCTTTTTGAGTAGCCTATACTCCTATGCAGAAAACATTGCAAATAACACGTGGCCAAAGCGACCAAAGCCAGCTATCTGGGGTAGCCCTCGGGCAGACATCTGACTGTAGTCCGGGTAAAAATGAATGCACTCCACGCGGTGACTAGTCACTTCTATAATGATAGCTACTGAAGGTGGGGGGCGGCAAAGAAGATTGGGGGCCCTTAATATCAAGCTATTCCCCAGCAAGCTTACTCGTAAAATGTAACCCCATTCCATAATCACTGATATTTCCATTGCAAAAGTTTCAGACTGACTAAGAGTAGCCTACAAGATAAAAATTAATTTAAAAGCAGAATAGGGAAAGTTAAATACATAAAAATGAGGGGGATGAAAGGGTCCAAATTTAGGCAAAACCGAAATCTTATACTTTTACAATTTATCCAGAAAGCCCACATGTTACCTATTACTGGATCAACATATCAAGCAGTAAAAGTATGCGCAAACAATGTAAACCAAGGTCCAACATTACGCGTATGTTGACAAAAGGGGGGGCCGGGCGATCGCCCTGTTTGCCAATGGCTAAGGCCACCACTGTTGGTGACACTTCTTGTAATTTGTAGTTGAAGTTGCTACACTGCCTTCAATAGTATTGCCCAAAGTCTTCCAAAGAGTCTATAGCATCCATAAATTTGAGAATTGCTGTCTTAAACAAAATTTCTAAAGATCTAAGCCACTTTGAAGTTGTAAGTCACTGGTCACACCATTAATCGTAATCCGTTTCTACAGGGTGTTCGAAAAGTGACAGTACAGTAAAATGTTAATTTGTGACTTCACATAATTATTTTGTATGCAGGGTATGTTGCAAATTAGTTACTTGCTACAAAGATGAACTGAGGAGTATATTGACTAAGTTAGGCATAGGCTAATAATCATGACGAAATAAGGTAAATATGATATGATCACTATGTTGTTTTTAATCCCACACAGCAAGAGTAAGTACGCAGCCTGTGCAAAAAGTGTTTGGTAATCGCGTCATTACTCGTGATGTGTGGCCACCGCGATCGCCAGATCTGACATCTCCGGACTTTTATCTGTGGGGTAAGCTGAAAGGAGCAGTATATGCCAACAATCCCCATACCATTGAATAAGTAGAGCACAACGTCGAATCAGCAATTTGGAACATTTGGCGTGAGGAGTTGTGGCAAGTGTTTACTATGATGCGGAGGCGTGTTGAACTTTGCCTTTAATTAGAGCAGGGCTACTCAATTACTATTTACAAAGGTCCATTTACAGAAATTCAAAGCTTGCCGCGGTCCGTTCACTCCAGAGAAAAATTACAACACAACACAGAATATATGGTAACAAATACAACACATGTTACGCGAACAAAACACGTACCGGTAGTTATTTATTGTTCAACTAGCCAGCTAGTGGGAGAAATGGCATTTCTTGTTTCTTGCTAATTCCTTAAATTTGGGTTCTAATGTAGTGATAGCGATTCGTACGCAGTCATGAAGGTTTTCATTTGTCATACAGATGCGAAATTTATTCTTTATGAAGTTCATGGTTGAAAATGCAGATTCGCAGCAGTATGTTGATCCAAACAAGGTGAGAATTTGCACTGCCAATTGATGCAAAAGAGGAAAATTACCAAAGAGCCCTTCCTTTGACCAAAACGTTTCTGGCGTACAATTGCAAAATATTTCTTTCACTGCTATATTCTCCTGAAATTCGATTAGTTCAAGTTGAATTTTGGCCACATCCACCCATTTGAAGGTTTCTTTTGCTTCAGCTGAGAAGTTCACAATATTTGTTATTAGAAACGGGTTTTCAATGAACAGTAACAACTGTTTTCCAAGTGAAAAGTCGCCAAACCGTACAGCAAAGTTGTCGATCAACTTTTCAATAAATGCGACGTATCTGGCATCTCTTTTCCCTTTACACTGCTCCAAAAGCCTTTGAAAATGGTTAAGTTGATTCTGAATATCATGTTTGAAAATTGTTAATTTTTTCTGAAATGCGTGAACTGCATTGATCAAATCAAAAATATTGCATTTTTCTCCTTGCAGTTTTAGACATAATTCATTGAGGTGCGACATCATGTCAGCTAAAAATCCAACAATTTCCATTTTTGTATCATCTCTTAAAAATGCTAAAAATGCATCTGCCTTCACGTTGTTTTGAACTTCTAAAAAAACCATTAACTCCTCCCTTATTGACCAAAATCTCTCCAACACTTTTCCCTTACTTAGCCATCTGATATTGTTGTGTACCAGCAAATCTGAATAAACAGCATTGTTTTCGGAAAGAAAATTTCGGAGAAGGCGATGCTGTAATGCGGACGTTGATCTAAGAAAGTTTACTAGTTTCATAATTGTTTCCATAACTTCACGATATTCTTCTCCCAGACTGGCACACAACACTGCTTGGTGGATAATACAGTGGAAAGATATCAAATTAGGATTATCTTTTAGTAGTCGCCCAATCAGCCCCCTTCCTTTACCAAGCATTGCTGGAGCTCCGTCTGTGGTCATTGAAATGATCGACTTCATTTCAATATTTCTCGATTCCATCATACTTTTCAAGGAATCATATATATCTTCTCCTTGTGTTCTTCCTTTAAGAGCAGCCACTCCAAACAACTCCTGCATAAATTTTTTCTTACTTCCATCATAATATCTCGCAAACACCATTAGTTGAGCATTGTCAGTCATGTCTGTTGACTCGTCAATAGCCAATGAAATGCAAGGTGCGCTTTTCAGTCCTTCATCAAGTTGCAGTACAAGATCTTCAGCCAATAATTCAGTTCTCCTCATTGCTGTAGAATCGGACAATGGGATCTGCTTTAATTTATCAATAATCTCGTCTCTCTGCTTACCATCAAACAAAGTCTCAGCAGTCTGTATCATGCATTCTTTGACGACTTCTGCATCAGTGAAAGGCTTTTTATGTTTTCCTAAAATCCAAGCTATTCTCAATGAGCATTCAGTGGCTTTTTCTTGAGCTGTCATGGTATTAGCAAGAATCATAGTTGACTTTTCATACTGCGAAACAAGTAGCCTTATTTTTTTCTTTCTCTCTTCGGTTCCTTGCTTATACATCTTTTCAAATCCACCATGCCTGCTTTCATAATGGCGCTTTAAGTTGCTGCTTTTCACCAAGGCAACACTTTGACTACATATGAGGCAGTGCGGATTTGAACTGCCTGTGGGAAGAATGAAAGCATATTGCTCTTTCCATTCTTCCTTGAACAAGCGATTTTCATTATCAAACTTTCTTCTCTTTGAAGATGTCATCATAAGATTAGTCTGGATAAAAATTAGTCTGAAAGTATTAACAGCAATGAGCTTATATTGACGCCGCAGAACTAGCCTCGCAACAGAACGACACTACAGAACTAGCACTTGCTACTATTTAGTTTGCGAATGTAGGTTTCAAAACCACGCATTGGAAGTGATTGTGATGACAAACAATCATAACAAAGATAACATTATGAACAAAGACTAGAATCTTAGGCACTTAGGCTAAGGCTATCTGAATATATAATCAGTTCAGGCGGCCTTGCTAAGGCAGTAATATGTTTTCAGCAATGGTTCTCAGTGCATGTTATCTACTGTTTCAAAAATAACCACAATTGTGAATTAACGAAGTTGTAAACAAAAGGAGCAAATGAATGCAGCCAAAATCACCAACCGGACAGGGTCCGGAACGAACACTTGAAAGGTCCGGACTCGGACCGCGGTCCGCCAATTGAGTAGCCCTGAATTAGAGGGAGAACATTTTCATCAGCTGATGTGAACAGCTATGATTGTGAAATTGAGCAAAATTAAGTTGATAAATGTGTGACTATGCTTGAAAGGTAAAAACTATTTACTTAGTAGGTGGCAATAACAAGGTTTTATTTAATATAAACAAAATTACATTTATTTTTCCTGTGTCTTTGAGGTCAGTTTTCATTGCACTGTTACTTTTCGAACACCCTAATGTTTCCAATAGGACATTGAACTTGCACACATTTTGAGGGAAGTACAAGTTCGACTTCATTTGGTAATCCATGTTTAACCTCCTCGAGAAAGCAAATTGTATCGCTATATTTTGGACAGGACGTCCACACTCGCTTAGGAGTTGCTATTTTTGAGGCATCTGGGCCACTTGTCTTCCACATAAAGGTGGGAGCGTCCCGTTAAGTGCTTTGCTCAAGGACACAACAAGCGAACTTGCCGGTTTGCTCTCCACAATCTACCCTAAATGCCGAGCGCCAAGCAGGAAAGCGGCAGATATCATTTTTTAAAAGTCTTTTGGTATGACTTGACAAGGGAATGAACTCCAGGTCTACCGATTGTGAAGCGGGCGCTCCAATCACTATGCTATCGGTCATTTCACTAGACCAAATCCGACTCAAAATTTCAAATACGAATCAATGATCCCCTATCCATGAATTTAATATACAGTAGGTCTACAAATCAATGATGCACGTTTAGTGAAGATCCACACCCTTATGAAAAACACAGTGCCGGTAATAAGAAAAATGCATTGGACACAGACTGTAGTGAAGGTAAACGCGGGTGAAAGTCAGCAAATAGCATTTTTTTATTATGTCTCATACCGTCAATGTTCTCTTTAATTTTTTCGTCATGTGCGAGAAAATTTTTGAAGTGTGCACTCTTAAAAAAAATCTAAATTTGTATTGAAAAATAAGCTTATATAAATTTCATGTGCGGCATTGTTTTACTTGTGTGCGCGCGCATAAGCGCACACCTTAGAGCAGCGTTTTCCAAACTGGTAGGCGCGAACTAGTTTAAGGGTAGACCTACCATACGTCCTGGTTTGGCCGGGACAGTCCCGGAATTTAAGGTCTTGTCCCGGTCGGCTGAGCGAAAGTCCCGGTTATTCATGGAGTCAGCTAGTTATGCTAGTTTGTTAAGGCAGAAGTTCAGTTACTGAAAAATAGTGAAAAAAACGGGTGATCTCCAAAAAAAAAAAAAAAAAGGTCATCGGTTGGTTGGCTGCACGTTTTGCGTCATTTTCAAGCCAACCACTGGACAAATTGTGCAGCCAAGCAAGTGATGACCTTTTTTTTTTTTTTTCTTTTTTTTTTGGAGATCACCCGTTTTTTTCACTATTTTTCAAACACTGAACTTCTGCCTCAACAAACAAGTGTTGTTCTGAAGCGTCCCGGTTTTTCATTGCAAAAATATGCTAAGTCTATTTAAGGGGAGGCCCAAATATTAGGCACAGTCATTCAAAAATAGTTAAGTAAGCGAAATTGTCACCAGTTATGAAGGTTTTATGTTAAATTTTTATTTTTTTATGAAATGGGGAGAGGCATCATATGACTGAATATTTTTAAAGGAGGCACGGTAACATAAAATTTGGAAACCGCTGCCTTAGAGGGAACATTGCATACCATACCTGAAAAAAATAATTTTACTGTTTAGTTATTATGCCTGGTGTACAAAAATAACCATTTCATATCACTTTTAACTAAATCAAACTTGGACTTGGCTGTATAAACGGCAAAGTCCGAGGTAAAACCCTAAAGTTCAAGTCCGCAGGTCCAAATCCAATGCCCTGGTGACTTATGACAGGAAGTATAACAACTGAATAAACTGACCTCTCTTCACTACTTCCTAACTTTTGCGTCCTCTTTATCAGTTTTGTTATTACGCATTCATAATGCGTAGGGGAAAGCGAAATTGCTGTCTCTTTCATCTCCTAAAGGTAAAATAAAGTAAGGTCACATTTCCTAAACATTCCATTTAAAAGTTACCATTAGAGGTCGTTTGCCGCTGCAAAATATATTTCAAAAACTACAAGAAAAATTGTTAATCGGAAAAAGAAAAATGGCATTTAAGTAGTGGTAGTTCGAAATAGGATTAGTGGTTATAATACAGGCGAACTAGGCAGAGTGAGGACATGGTAGGTATACTGTGCAATATTTATAACCACCTTTTGAACAGTTGAAACAGGGTGAGTTTGGAACATAAAAATGGGATTTATTCGCAATTCTTACTAAGAAGAAAACAGCTGAAATGCTGATAAACATTTCATTAAAACGTTTTGCTTTTACACTAAAAGCATCATCACTTAAATAAATAGTCACCTAAGGCTAGGATAAAATAGATACTGCATTAAATAAATGGTCACCTAAGGCTAGGCTAGAACAGATACTGCATTAAATAAGTAGTCACCTAAGGCTAGGCTAAAACTGATACTGCAACGTTGCAGTAGGCTATCGAAAGAGACTATAGGTCAAAATCTTAAAATTGTCTTTGATGACATGGTTTAAACATATCGTTAATTGCATAAGTGGATTATCTGCTAGGTCATCAGTATTGTTGCGGTAGGTTCAGTGGTGATCAGAGCTGCAAACTTTATAAATTTTATTTAAGTTCGAGTTCACAAAAAATTTGCAAGTCTGAGTTTGAGTTCTTCATTTTCAAATTTTTGAGCTGGAGTTTGCAGTCCTGGTCTTAAAATCAGAAAAGTTTGAAGATCACAAGACCTTCAAGACTTAAGACCTACAAATCCAAGACCAAGACTTTGAAAAAAGTGTTATGGTCTACACAGCTACATGGCTGCAAGATATTATTTACTATTCTACTTTCAAAATTAATCAATTAATGAACTCAAACTAGATGGATGCTTTTTTGAGTTCAAGTTCAGGAATTTTTATTTTTTAAGTTCAACAAAAAAGTCAGAGTAGTTTGAGTTTGCAGCCCTGGTGGTGATATGTGCATTTCCGGTTTTAGAGACTGGATGGTATATGATAATTTGTTTGTAGGCCTATAGTCTTAAAAGAAATTTTATTGTTTCTCCCTTGAAGAAAGCACAGTAGACACTCAAAGTTAGTTTGCATTCTACCTGCATCACTTTCATCTGTTCGCTCTAGCTACCGCCACCTCAAACCTGGCAAGCAAAGAGAGACACTTACCAGCTTAAGGGAGGAGCCGGTAAAATTAAAGTTTACGTACGTAAATTATTTAAGCTGAAAGGGCAGTGTACACTGTAGAGCCAGGCCCGGTATGTAAATGTACGGGGCAGTGTACACTGAAAGGGAGTGTAATTTTGCACCCCCAGTGTATACTCCCCCACCCTGTACACTCCCTTCTAGTGTACACTGCCCTGTACATTTACATACCGGGCCTGGCCCCACAGTGTACACTGCCCTTTCAGCTTAAATAATTTACGTACGCAAACTTTAATTTTAGGCAGTGGCTATTTTGCCGTCGACGGCAATTTATCCTCAGAGACTATTTTGCCATGAGTTGTTTGTGATTGGTCAATCTTAATGACATACTAAACATGTGACTTTTGGTCGTCTCTGATTGGTCAATTTTAAAAACCAATTTAAAAAATTTTGCACCCCCAGGTCTCTATCCCCCACCCTGCACACTCCCTTGCAGTGTACACTGCCCCGTACATTTACATACCGGGTCTGCCCCTTCAGTGTACACTACCTTTCTTTTAAAGCCCTGGCCAGCTGAGATTCAAACCCGATACCTTGGTATCTCAAGACCAGCGCTCTATCCACTACACCACAGAGTCACTGGTGCGATAATAGCAAATTTGGCTATATAAACACACGTGAACGATCACAGCAAAATAGATTCCAAGGGCAAATTGCCGTTGACGGCGAAATAGCTACTGCCTTAATTTTACTGAGGAGCCCTAATAAAGTAAATAAAAAAAAAATTCCCAGTAGCTATTTAATGTAAACTTACTTTTGAATTAGTGTTGCTTATGTCAGAATATTTAGCTGTCAGTTTACACAGCCTATATTGCCAGCTAGTTTTTGTTTATGCTCTGGTGTGATGCCAATCGTAGTACTGGAAAGTTTAGTTTTGGTTATTGTACCAAGTGCTGCACATCGTATTAGAATAAATACATGATTGCATACACAAGGTGAAGGTGTTTTTGGTGAAGTCACTTAATGAGAAAACAGTAAAAAGGCCAAAGGGCCAACAAATTCAATGGCAATCTCATTTATTAAGTTGCTTTATCTTTGATAACAGTTAGAACAGGTGTAGGGAATATTAATAACCATCTAAAAAGAGACATCACTAAAATATTAAAGTTTATGTAATATGTAAATTCTTATTAAAATATTGAAAAAACACCAACTAAATTATGGAAATTGTTAAGATGTATAGCAGCCGCAATATATTAAACATATTTATTTAGGCTAAGTTCTAGATGTTTTTGGCACATCATATGGCCATCCTTGGGGAATACAAATACACAGATATACAAGCAAATGGATGGGGTTACAATGGATCCCCTCTGGGACCCACTTTGCCAATTTTTTTAGGATGCATTGAAGAAAAATTTTTAGCAATTCTAACATAACAAAATCCAAATTATATCTTAGGTACATTGACAATATTTTTGCAGTTTTTATAATGATTGTACTTGTAAACGTTTCTTGAATGTGCTTAATTTTGAACATCTTCATTTAAAATTCATTATTGAAAAAGCAACTAAATCAAATTTCTCAGACAAAGTAACAAACTTCTTACTAATTTTGAGGTGCCAAGTGGAACATCAACTAATACTGGGTAGTTTTCACAGGCTCCAGCATAATAGGCTACTTAGTATTATATATGGAGAGTTAAACTGGAGCAAAACTGCATTGTGTTCCTTTAACAAAGAGTGAGTTGTCAAAGCTGCATGGTAAGCTAGCCTATGTGTATGCATTGAGCAACACTTTTGCATGAGTTGGCAGCAGAATTTCATAAAATGCCAGTTTTCAATCAAGAAATACAGTTTAATGCCTGAACAATATTTACATGTACTGCATTACCTTGCTCAAGGATAAAGCATTGCTATGTAAAATTTATAAAAAAAGTTGATAATTTGTTTATAGCTTTGTGCTGTGGATTAAGTCTTAAAGTTAAAACTTCTAGTTTATGCTGAATGCAGCCTAGCCATGCATAACTGACGTTGGATCTTTTGTAGAAAACCTCTGCTAAAAAAGAACACCCCTGCCACATAACCCTAACCCTAGCCTGCTTCGTCAACCATGGAACCGTGAGTGCTGTGGTACCAAAAAAAACGTGGTGGGGGTGTTTTTCTCAAATCTCACATTATTGCATTAGTGGCAGGGACTTTCTACAACAGATCCCTGACATTTGTATTAAAGCCCCTGTTTTGCACTCAAGCTGGTTTATGCTAACTGCAATGACATGTATGGGATAGCAGCTGACTTGAATGCAGCAAGATTTTTTCATCGTCTTCCAAACTGTTTGTATCTCTTGAATTCAGTGGGTGGGATAAGTTCTCATCATAACTACTGAGCCAGTTGGAATAAGTCAGACATAACAATGAAAGTAACAAAATGTTAGACAAAAGATCGACAGCGACTTTGTTTGGAGACTGAGAAGTGATCTCACTGCTTTTGTGTCTGCAGTCATCCCACACATTCTAATGCAGTAAAATCAATGTTCCCTTCTTCATTGCAGTTCATGTGATGGATATACAGGGTGATCGTGATCTTTTTGCAGATTTATAGAAATGATGAAATATATATCTACTAAATATAAAACAGTGTTCTCAAAAATACTTTATATGACCACCTTCAGTAGCCATGCAAAAATAGCAACGTTGCCCAAAAGATTGGGAAGCTTTTTAGATAGCCATGCATATTGTTAATTTCCAGAAAAAGTCCCCTTAGTTTTGTAGTCAACTCATTCAGAGTATTGGGTACAGGCTTTTGGTTTAACTTGTGTCTGATATCTCCCTACAACCAAAAATCATTCACAAACAGATCTGGACTTCTGGATGGCCATTCTAAAAACCCTTTATTCTTGGTGGTTGGGGTAGCATTGAAAGTGTTTCATTGTTCTTCCAATGCAATATTGTTTGAGCTGGAGGTGCTTCTTGGTTGAATTTGTTAAAAAAACTTCTGGCTTCTTCACAGTTATGCAAAACTGCTCAGGAAACGCAATAAACAATATCTTCATTAGAATAATTTTGATAATTTAATAAATTCATTTTCATAAGCACTGTTGTTTAATAATGCTATTCCTGTAAAAGTATAATCATTGAAATATGATCATAGAATCAAAAATCGCAATCACTCGGTACGTTGTGTAAGCTGTACTTACTATCAAGGAAGCTAAGTGCCAAATGTTTTATGTGGGCAATAAACCAAAACGATATTTTTTGACCGGGAATAAAGGTATAAAGCAGTGTTCCCTCCAAATTGTTGATTTTTGTCAAAAAGCCATATACCCAGCTTTAAAACCTTCCTTATTTTTGCTGCAAGACATTTTGCCAACATACCAATATAAAGATCTTTGATACATTGTAGTACATTGTAGAACTTCAAAGTGCATTTGTTTTTATACAAAAATGTCTATCTTGATGTATTATTGGTGTGTACTCAAATAAACTGTTGATTTCAGATACTAATATGCTTATCGGGAGCTATGTTTAACAGCAGAATAAAATTTACGTTTACTGTTCTGGGTAGACCCAGCCGTTTTGCACTTAGTAGTCACTAGTAATTAGATCAAAAAAGTTGTCTTTTGAGTTGCCTTCTTTTGCTAATCTCTAAATTTTAAGCTAATATCTAAATTACAACTTGGTGACAAAGGATTTCTTGTCATTGACTGGTGCTAACAGTGATTACGTGCTCAGACCATGGAGGGTCTCCATTGGAGGCCCATTGTACTCATTAAGAGGGTACAACACACTGGCATAAAAGATTCCATTGATTAAAATAGATCTAGTTAGTATTTGGACTCTTTGTAATGCTATGGTACTGTTAACATAGGATCCTATTAGACCTCTAATACCTGATATGAGATAACCAAGAGAAACAGGATCATTCTTTGTGGTGCAAACCATGCTACATTTGAATGGTGGTACTAATTCGTAATGCTACAATGTGCATGATCAAGGGATAGAGTTTGGCTTAGCCCACATCACGGACAGATACTAATTAAGTGGATCTCGTTTACACACTTGCTAACAAAAGAATGTAATCTAGAAAGGCAAAATCATGCAAATTCTTCAGTCAAAAGCTGCTGCAGACATTCTTCTGTACAACAGGTGGCTTTTATCTTAGCAAAAGGAATGTATATGTAAATCAAGTGACAACATAATCTAAACAAAAAAGCAATTTTTTGTTGAAAAAAACGGACTGATTTTACTGTTGTTCCCAAATAAACATTAAACCCAACAATATTTAAAAGCACAGTGAACGTAATGGTGCAGTGTTAGACTAAAAAGTAAATCAGTTTTCTTGAGATAATTTTATGGTTGTCAACGCAATGCAATGGCTAGGATATAGCATGTGTTATGTGCTGCTTGTTTGAGCAAAACTGTTGCTTGTTTCTGACATTTACTTTGAATGTCAAATGTATATAGTTGGTGACTAAAAACAGTAAAGGCACTTTGCAGCAGGGCTGGGGAGTCGGTGGTCTGAACTTCCGACTCTGACTCCTGGGAATATGAAAGGTCCGACTCCGACTCCTGCTTGTCAATACTAATAGCAAATATTCTTATATTTTCTTTTACCATCTATATATAAATCAAATTTGCATGTTATTGTTAAAACATTTTACCTTTTCACAAATGGTTAAATATCCTGATTTTGTCTTATATGGTTGCTAATTATAATAAAAATATCCCTATTAGGGGGCTAGGACCTCCCCCCAAATGCACCTACACAGTTAAAATGACAAATTCACATTGTACATCTGTATCAACATCTGCATACTGAATTTTATTACATTTTTGGGGCTTCAGGAGTCAGAGTCGGCCAATTTTTGCTGACTCCGACTCCGACTCCTGAAGCCCCAAAAATGCCCTGACTCTGACTCCCTAGCCCTGCTTTGCAGTCTGTTAAACTCATCTCGTATTTGCTGAGTTTAATATGCCCTCGTTATCAATGGTATTGAAGTTGCAGATGTTTTAATAATGACAGTTTTTTCAACTCATTGGACACAAGACAGGCACATTTATTTTTGTACATAAAAGGCAAATTTGACTATACAAACCAAATAGTATTACAGATTCACATGATAGGGACTAGCAGGCAGCACAGAACTACTTGGCTTTATACGTAGCTGTCATGCTCCTTGAAGCCAACTCAAGTCCTAAATAGGCACAAAGCAAAATAGAGAAAAAAGCAAGAAAATGAGCTAAGAGTTAGAAATTTTGTGAAGTGACCATACGATTTCAGAGTCAACAGTTGTTCATACATGTCACAGCAATCATAGCTTGTATTCAAGTCGTGAGCTTTAAACCAAATGCCAGTTTTCCTAGGCCATATTGCATACAGAGTACCATTCTGAATGCTCAACTCTCAGTTTTTCAATTTCAGGTCTGATGCCCAGTCGAGTGTACCCTGCTATTAACTGGCACTATTCTTCAATTATTATATGGGATTTTGAGGTCCTATTTCATAATTATTTTTTTGAAGTTTTGTTTAGTTTTGTGTGTATTGCATTGTATCAACTTTATATTGCTGCTAATTTAAAACAAGGTTATTCTTTGTACTGCTTTTTGGATTGTAACTGATTTATGTCACTGCCATTACAAATACACATTAAAGATGGACTCGATTGTCGGTGATGATCCAACTTTACCGCTGGATTTTTCATACAGGTAATAATCTTTTGCTAAGACACTTACAAAGCGTTTATGACAAAATTTGGTGTAGCACACATCCCATTGTTTATACAAAAAAAATCTTCAGATACATTCAACACTTGCCCCTCATAAATATAACTTAATTGCTTAAATGACAAGGAATGATCTTTAGTAGTCAACATTGCTTGTAAGAGTAAATCCTGCCAGAGCTGCACAAACAATAAAAAATTTTGCTTAAAAAGTATTAGAAGCTGGTAACTTTTTTATGATGCAAAATAGATCACCCAGATTAAGGTATTGTGACAATATCAGTTGGTTTCATGCATTGTTTTATCCAGTGTGTGTTAACTACTTGAGCTTCAGCAGATAATGGTTACTGCACATTCAGAATGAGTTGGTAAAAAATGTGATTATGAGAGAGTGGATAAAATGACATGTTTTACTGCCAGGAGGATTACGGAAGTTAACTATTGGTAAATAGGGTGTAGCTAAAAACTTTTTCCTAATCAAAAAAACAGGTTGCCCTAAAGCAGTGTTTCTCAAACGATGTGCCGCGGCGTTCTAGAAAAATAAAAAGA
The DNA here is from genome assembly GCA_963675345.1 of Trididemnum clinides. Taxonomy (NCBI): domain Eukaryota; kingdom Metazoa; phylum Chordata; class Ascidiacea; order Aplousobranchia; family Didemnidae; genus Trididemnum; species Trididemnum clinides. Next base: position 29,659,858 of record OY776286.1, read on the forward strand.
TCAACACCCGGTCTGTCATCACCAAAACATGGCATGCAGAGTGGACCCTCCCTGAGATCCAGCAGATAAACGAAATGTGAGCCAAGACCAAGCAGCAATTTTTGCTAGACATACCATGAGTTGGGAATTCCAGAGCATGCGATGACCTTTTTTTTTTTGGAGAACGCCACCAAATTGATTGGATTGTAAGTTTTGTAATTTTAGAGTGGCGCATCCGCACGAGTGCGCCGCAGCGCAACATTTCAGAGGCGATGGACTATATGGTGAGCCTGCTGTTATTTGTGGTATTGAAAGTGCGCCCAGACTGTATAAAGTTTGAGAACCACTGCTCTAAAGAATATTATGATCTAAAAACAGCTTTCGAAATGGTTTTACTTATCTGCCACTGCTACCTAGGTGGCTTAATCTCAAAAGTTTTGTGCCAAATTAACACATGATGAGAAGATGCTCTGCACAGTGATGGATTGAAGATTTTAGTGGTCTGAAGAAAGAATTCATCAGGGGTCCCCAGCTGCCAAAGTTCTGAATAAAATTCCTCTGGAAAGTCCTGGTCGGGGGGCCTCAAAAGATGTTTCTCCAATAAAAGTGCTGGTGAAGATCTTTCTATATTATTGAGATCAAACCCCCGATGCCAAAGTGGTATTTTCGTCATGTTGGTTGGGTGTGATGACTTTCTGTTTTTGAAATCAGCTTCACAGCGACTATTCACACAAAAATATCGGGCATGCCTGGAAAGTGTGAAGGGGGGGCTGAGGCAGCTGCCTCACTTGCATCACCCAATATTGACCTCTGGCTCTGCAAATACTGTATATACATGCAACTTCTATGCATTTTAATCCAAGAACCAGCCTTTTAGTTCTATCCATTCTCAAGTAAAAAGATTTCTGTAGATTTGGGTGGTGAAAGGGATCACATGACTTTCAAGAGACTTTCTAAGTATTAATGGCAATATTAAGAACAATTTCAAAATTTGTTTTTAGACCAAACGATCTTTTTTGAAAGGATACGAGTTTTTGCAATTTGGAAAAAAATGTTTCACTCCATTCGATTAATAGAATATGGGGTCGTGTTGGTTTGCTTTGATGTATGGTTGGTTTAATCTGTCTGAAGGTCAGCCAAATAATGCAAGACCATAACTTGCATATGGCATCATGCATCCTTAAAACCACAACTTCTACTATGCCTTTGCGGAAAGAATTTGTAAAGTGACTGGTTAATTAAAGTTTTAGATAAATTGAAGTTATCGTACTCGTGCTTACTAATTGGTGTCTACTGAGTTCTCAGAGATTCAGTTTGACATCCAACATGCAATGCCTTTTTACACGTGTTGTAGAATGTCCCCTGAAATTAATCAACAAGATGGCGCTAGGCAACAGCTGAGTTGCAAGCGGAAACATTATTAGTTGGTTTGTCTATTGCGTGTGCGCAGTCATTCTTGAACAGTCGAAATCGCACTTCAATGCTAATTAAGGATACTCAATGGCCCGCGACAGTTTTAGCATGGTTGTGTTTGTACACAAAAGTGTATGAAGTTTCTTATAGAGCTCAGATCTTGAATGATATGGCTGTTTGTATTTAATTGCGCTGGAAATGTGTTTGCATTGATGCTTCAGTGTATTGGTTCCACCCTCAATATCTGAGAAGTTTTGTCTCTACTGACTTATCTTTGGTGTTACGCTTGCTGGTCAACGGCTTTGGATGCTAGCGAATCGCTTGTAGTTTTAACGGTTCATTTAGCTGCTACTAATAAGTCTTAAGCCATAACGTTTTGACATAGAAGCAAGTAGAATTGCGTCAAAGGCTAGCTGTAGCTTGAGCTTGATAACTTAGCACAGGTGACGAGTTTCTGTCGTATATTCACTGCATCGTTAATATGAAAAACATGTACGATATGGAATGCGTAGCCGGTATCTTATTTAAGTTGTGATGTGACCAGTATGGTGATTACAAATCCCTGGTGATACGAGCGATCGCCTTGGGAATACATGGTAATGAACGTTTGGAACAGATAAGGTTAACGCAACCGCAGTTGCGATAAAGTGAAGTAATTGCTTAGCCTAGTGGTTAGGGTTTAAAAAGCTCTACGTTTTCATACACAGTACGTACAATTTATATACAATGATCCAAAATCATTAAGCTTTGATCGTATATCTAAAAAAATTATCGGTATCTTTTCTTTATAGTAATTTGCGCAATTGGCATCAATATGATTGCTTGCACGGGTCGATTACATTGGATTACTCGCAAATCGGTCATTCAATTGACGAAGCTTAGATTTTGATTTTCGTCGTCTGGCTGCGCTATGTTGTTAGCCTCAGGGTGAAGTTGTTAATGCTTTTTTCAGCTTTGGTCTTTCGCGAAGTAGGTGTTGTCTGGTTCACTATTTTCTATATATAAGCTCACTAGTAACTGGTCGTAAACTTTGTAAATAATGTATATTTGACTGTACATTTTGAACTAAGTGTGCAGCTTGAAGATCTCTTGTACTGAATCGTCATTGACTATAAGAAGTGTAGTGTTGGATTAAAGCCAGTTGAAGTGTCAGCTTGCGTATGTTAAAGTCTTGTCCGAGTGGGCTTCCTTAAAAAAGGGTCCGAGTTCGATTTCACAACATTCAAATCTCTATTTAACCATCAAAAGAATTCTGGAATCGTATATAGGCTTTGTAAGTAGATTCGTGGCAAATTCGTCAGACGAAAAACTGTGCAGTGTAGTGTTACCCAAACAAAATGAAACGAACTCGCTTAAAACCTGGTGAAAAATTATTGATTGCTTGTTACTGATTGCTGAACTCTGTTGGACTTGAACAATATTGAACTTTTTATCGAATTTCGCGCTTCGCTTCGAAGTATTGTAATAAGGATTAACGCTCCCGCTGTATAGCCTGCGATACTTACAACCTTGGAAATGTACCCCTTTCTTAAAACATGGATGGAAGTCAAAAAAAAGTAAGTTAGATGCTGATTGTAACTGTTTTTTGCTCAAGAAAATATCCGCTGGTGGTACAAAAGGTGAGTTTTAACTGCGATGCCCTTTGGGTTCAAACTAAGACTAACCAGCTGATACTTCCATGCAAAGCAATACTTATGCACGCTTTCTTATTACCTCGTTTTCTACTCTGTTTTCCATATTTACTCTTAGTTTCGCATTGTGTTGTAACAATAATTAACTGAATATTGCTCCAAAGATCTTATGTTTAGCTCTAAAAAAGGCCTGCTTTTGCAGTTGCTGATAAAATCTAATTGCACCTCCTCGTACTGATGATATAGGCATATCGAGGTTAAGCCATTTCTACTTGTGGAATTTTTTATGCCCCTGCTTCTCAACATGGAATGCTTTTTGACCAACATTTTATCACATTTACCACGGTTGATACTAATAGCGATTTTTTTCTGAGAAGCAGTTGCAATAATCCGCCACTGCATCAGTTTGGCGCCGCCACAGTCACGGTAGCAAGTAAGCCGCTCTGTTTATCTCTTGGCAACATGTACATGTGATAAAATGACTGGGACAAATGTGTACACACCGTCACCCACGGTGTACAGACATTTCATCACCAGACACTTAATCACCCGACACTTAATCACGATAGGGTTAGGGTTTAGGGTTAGGAACGAGACATTTAATCATGTTAGGGTTAGGATTAGGGTTAGGGTGATCAATTCTAGTCCGTTTGCAATATCATCGTGTTATAAAGTCTACGTTATTAGATGTCTAGTGATTAAATGTCTGTGATTAAGTGTCAGGTGATTAAATGTCTGGTGATGAAATGTCGGTAAACCGTCACCCACATAACAACTCGTTGTTGGTACACGTATTGGGCCAAATCTGTACCAGCCCCTTCAGGCAGTGGTACACATATGTACCACTTCGTCTATCAGTAATGCACCTCGTGATACATATATGTACCAATACGTAGTGAACGTGTTAAAAGTAAACACACCAGATAGAGCGTTCATATAGAATAGTCTGGTTAAATCTTGCTTATTGAACATATTTTGTCGGACTCGTTTACGGCTGAGTGATATCACTTTGACGTGTTTGTGTCGCACTTCAATTTACTAAGCCAGTTTATGTTAAATATTAATGCGTTGTGTCGTCGAAACCTGGAAAACGTGGGCAGCTGACTGAGAAGAACATTTTTGTTTGCTGGAAACAATTCATTTAGTAATCGAATAGCTTTGAATCAATGGACAGTGTAGGCGTGGTTCTCATATGCTGTCAAGAAGCAATTTACTACACACAGTTTTTCGACATTGTAAGGAGGCATTGAACAGCTGCTGTCCAAATCACTCTGTTATTTGCATCTGCAATCTAAATACTCCGTCTCAAAAAAAAAGGAACGTTCATTTCTTTTTAGAACAGGCTTGAACTTTCGTCCCTTCAAAGAAACTTTTTGTGCTGTTTTTTTTGATTTTTTCAATGCTCTTACAAACGAAGTCCGGACATGGTCACGCTGTTGGTAATAGGTTAAAAATTCGCGTGGCTTATTGCGCATACTTAATACCTTATAGTTTGGTTGTGCAAGTTAGACTGTTCAAAGAAATTGTCAAACCGTTGCCGCGATTTTGAGGAATTTCATTGACGTGACATGTCAATCGCAGCACTGTAAGAGTAGTTGATGAAGTTTTTTTGAATGCCATAATCGGATCACAATTTGAAGTTCTGTCAACAGTGCTCGAACCATGCACTTAAGGCTTGATTGCTCATTCTGCTTTCGCTAAATTGAACGATAACTCTTATGGTGAAGCACTATTGTCAAATTTTCATGATCTTTTGTCTGAAGAAGATTGTAAAATGTCTATAGTCATCGCTTGCTTCGTCCTTTTATAAGCTCGTTAATATTAGTGTAAAATCTATACGTTTTTAACTGATTACAAAGTGGGATCACCAAGGCTTCGGTTTGAAAGGTTTCGATAAACGCGAACTTACGTTAAGCGTTTTCGAAAAACTGTGTATGGCCTGATATTTCTCATTGCAGGTTGAAATTTGTGTATTGAACCAGAGTATATGCTTAGCCGTCGAAAAGAGGTCACAATGTTTTGCAAAATAAAACGTTTCGACTTGTTTCTTAATCAGCATCAGTGATTTTGCGCAAATGAGATTCTAGTACAGGGGTGGGCAAACTTTTTAGCCGGAGGGCCACATTGACCATTCAAGAGTTGGACGAGGGCCAGTGCTTGAAATTTTGTAATAGCTGTATAGAATGCCGGTGGAAGGGTGGAAATGCTTTACTTCGGACTTTGAAAATGATGGTCTCCGAAAAAAGGTTATCACCCTCTATTTGGACGAAAATGCGATAATTCAAACCAAGAATTACGTAGCGGCTCTTTCAATGATGGCTTCTTTCGTTTTTGTCTCTTTAGTCTTTTAGTACGGCAAGTGTTGGCACTTCTGTCACATTAAATCAGGTGCAGTGGCACCGCAGGATACGAATTAAATTTGTTTCGGAACGGCGTTCGCAAGATTTATTCGTACGTAGAAGCAAGATTTACATGTGCCTATTCTGTTCCAATCCACCCAAACCAGTCTTATAAAGCGTGAATATTATACATTCCTGGCAAAAATTAGACATTATGAGCACTTGTTCGATGATACACATCTAAGCAAACAATAAGGTATGAATAAAAAAAAGACAACAATGGTAATGCACAGTATTGTTATGAATAATGTCGGGAGATAAGCCAGTGCGAGAGCAGTTTATATGGCGCTGCATTTAAGACAACCAATGGGAGGGCATCTATCTTGGTGGTAAGTCCTATACTGTATTCAAGATCAAAACAAGCTCTCACGTATTGCGAACGGGCAATCGTAGAAACCTACGGTACTGTTACATTATAAAGCCTACGGTATTAGGCGCGCATTTTAAAAAATTGCTCATTCGTATCTCAAACTTTTCGTCGTATCTCAGAACAAATATTTTTTGGGACTCTGTTCGTAAGCCGAAATATTCGTTGCCAGAAGCAATCGTATCCCGAGGTATCATTATACCACTGGTTCTCAACCGGTGGCCCATGGCCCACTACTGGGCCACAGCACGTAAGTCGGGTGGGCCACGGACGTCTGTGTACTTTAAAAATGGGTTTGCATGCCGAATAAGGTTGAGAAATACTGGGCTATGTGAACTACCATACGGACCAGCATCTGTTAACTAAAGTCGTAACGACCTTTTTTTTTGGAGATCAGCTCCACTACCATGATATCTGACGCTTATCCGAGTGATATTGTAATCATCACATCAAAGCTTTTTTGAAATTGGGCCACAAAAATTTGTGGCCCCTTGAAGTGGGTTACGGCACGAAAAAGGTTCAGAACCACTGCACAATACTGCATATATGGAAGTTTCTACAAGTATTGGGAGGGCCGCATGCGACCCGTAGTTTGCCCACCCCTGTTCTAGTACATAGGTTTCTAAAGATGGTTTTCGCAAGGAATATGAAAAATGGGTTTATGGAATTTGCAAAAATTAATTCTTTTAGCGATGTTTTTGAAGCTTACTTCTTTCTGACCTTTTTAACGGGGTCAAGACGTAAAGAAAGTATGAGAAGATTTGGCTGTGAGCTTGTAGAAATTTTGCTGTATATTCACAGCAAAAGAATGAGAATCACTGATCTACAACTCGCAAATGCTCTTTTGTCGTTTGAATTTGCATTTTAGCATATTTCTGGTTTATAACATGGTAAAGCATAGGCATTATGTTACGCATTTTAATGGCTAGGTAATCACTAAGTTTAGGCGTCTGATGCCAAAAGAGGCAACGTAGCTTTTGGTTCCATCTGTGTTGACATGTTTACAACTCCAAGCTGGAAATCGCGTTAGATCATTGGTATCTCGGTCGCATATTTAGTAGGAACAGTTTGCTACGTTGCAGTTTTTGCGTTAACAGCATTGCAGCATAATATTTTTTTACAGTTTAGAGCGAATAGTTTAAAATAGAACATAACGACAGCACCAATACACATCTGTACAGTGAACCCTCGTTTATCGCGGGGGATACGTTCCAAAAATAACCCGCGATAGGTGAAATCCGCGAAGTAGTCAGCTTTATTTTTTACTGTTATTTTACAATGTAATACTGTACTGCAGAATGAAACAAAAAACAAAACCTCTTTTCAGGCCCAAAATGTGTTTAAGAAATAGAAATATTAACGTTTTCTTACAAATAACTATAATAGTTTAAAGAACGGTGTTGTATAACAATGTTTTTTATATAGCAATGAACAGTAAAGCCCCTGAACCAATCAGGATTCACTGTAAAAAAAGCACTGTAAAAAATTCCGCGAAGCAGCGAAGCCGCGATAGGTGAAGCGCGATATAGCGAGGGATCACTGTATATGCAATAGTAATTTGGAGCAAACGCGCTGCATGCGGAGTTCAAACCATTATAGGCTAGTTACTCGCTATCATTCACGGAAGTCGCAAATCTAGTGATGAAAATCTGGTGTGGTCAAGGGCTATAGAACAAAACTCCCGGGTTGCTAATTTGAAGTCAGGTTACACTTTGTGAATACCTGTGTTCTACTTGATGTCTAATTCGAGCGTTTAAGACGTGGTTTGCTTTATCAGCGAAGTGGCGATGTTGTGCGTTGCTTGTTACACTGGTGATCTCATTGCGAAGTACGTTTAATCCCTGGTGACTGAGCCATCGCGTTGGAATTAAGTGCATTCGTTTTGATGCGGCAACAAATTGATCAAGGTCCTGTTACGATATTGGTTTGACTGGTTTCAACCGAAATGAAGTGGTAAATTGCAAAAAAAATATTATCGAGTGTTTGAAATGGCAAGCTTATATGCTTTGGAAGAGTTGAAGGCCTTCCATTGTAAATACAGCTTGAAGTTAATAGCACTCAAGGTAATGCAGCTGATTGAGCCTTGGCTGGCTTACTAATATGTATTAAGAGCCCGCGATGCCCCGTTTGATGTGGCATATAGCGGTTACGACTTTGAATTCAAATAAAGAATTAAGTGGCTTTTCGTTTGGGAGTCAGTGAGAACACTGAGTAGTAACAAGATATCTGTTTTTGTTCACCCTCCTTTTCCTTGGGATGAAGGCGCGGCATGTAGCAATTTTCCAGGTTGACACCGCAAACATAATGAAAATCGACCTTGGGGAGAAGGCGTCAGTCCACTTTAACCCAGTCCTAAATACAAATTGCAGTCTGGTAGTTTCACCACCAACTAGTGGGACTGTCATTGGGGGGTGTCCAAGCGTCACCACTTTTGACATGCCGAGTGAGCAGTTTTGCTATGCTAACCATGTAAAGCATGGGTAAGCAAGAGATCTCGGCACTCTGATCATAGAACATAAACATGTATTGCTCGGTCTTCATCGATTCTAACATCTTTATTTAAAGTTGAATTTGGGTTCTGCATATCACTTCTCTTCTTACCTGTTTTGCTTTGACTTTGAACTTGAACTGCAAAGTATTAGTTCAAGACTTGCTCCAAGGATAGCTGTGTAGGCTAAGCCTGAGGGCTTAGTATTAACAAAAACTACTTTCAAAAGGCTATGCGATTCTTTTGGCCAGAAGCTTCTTCGTCGTTGTATGAGCCATTGTGAGCTTTATGCAGGAAGATGTTTATATAGGCCGCACTGCGTTAGCGTAGTTAGACTGGGGCCACCACGACGGATAGACTGCTTGGCCCCACCATTTGTCTGCCACATAAAGACGGAGGCATCCCGTTAAGTGTTTTGCCCAAGGACACAACAAGCAAGCTTGCCATCTTGTTCTCCACACTATCCCTATTTTGCTGAGCGCCAAGCAGAAAAGCTGCAGATACCGTTTTTTAAAAGTCTTTTGGTATGACTCGACTTAGGAAATAAATTCCAGATCTACCGACTGCGAATCGGACGCTCTAACCACTATGCCATCGTGCCAGTACCAGAAGCTTCATTTAACGTTATAATTGGTAATTAGTGGTCATATAAAGTAAGGTTACGACAACTTATCAATTTTATTGATGCTATTTACACGTAAAGTTCTCTTAATTGTGTAAAAGCTCCTAATCGGACAACACCTTGTCGTTAAAACACGTTTTGGTGCTTTATGTGCATTTATCTTTTTTTTGACCAAATAGCACCAAATTAACGTTAATCAAAGTTATGCATTTGGCCGCCGTCTATAACAGCAATGGTCATGTGCTCAACCTCACGATGGTTACTTTGTGTCCTCGCTAATTTTTTTCAGTGCGAACATGTACTTACCGAGCAGCAGCGACAACGCTGATGCAAGGTCAGTTGACAACGCTCAACCTAACGAAGATGCTCAAAAAATAGATCCTTCATCGTCGTCAACGTCAGGTGGGTGTTAGCGGGATTAAATGTTGAATTTCTAACTTTGATCCTTCAAGAGCAACCAGTGTAAATCGTCGGTTTAAGTCCCACTCCATACCAGTTTTTACTGAAGCTGCCTTATGGTTTGGTAGCACTGTATGAAATTGTAGTTACAAACCGAAAGACTTTCAACTTCGGCGATAAATTTTAGGAAAAACTGGATGTATGTTGTTATTTTTCAGCACCAGCATCGACCAAAACTCTTCAATTGTCACAATTCATAAGAATTTTTATTGTTTTTATTTCCTCCATTCAAATTTGACATTGTTATTGAGAAAGGTGACAAAAACGTAGTTTATTTTTATGTTTCACGGTCACACTGTATGGTCCTGTAGCCCAGTTTATAACGTACAGAAAATTTACTGTGTCGCCAGTCAATACCCTAGTATTTCTGTTCGTATGAAGTTTGGCTTTGACCGAATTTTGTTTTTGCCAAAAACCTTGACCAAAGGTCAAAATGGGTGTTTGACCGGTCTTCATCTGTAGTTCATTTACAGACCTCTACATAGAGATCCAACTTTTTTGGCTTGTATCTTATGGGGCTATTCTTGCATAACTTGGTCGTTTTTTGTGTTTTGCAGGCAACAACTTCGCTAGTGGCCATATATCACCTGGTGGTAACCGGAATATGAAAGACTATGCCACAGTAAGTGTCACTCGTATTGAGAAGAAAGTGGTTTGTGTGCTTGGCGCCTTTTATTTGAAAAAGCGAGACAAAATTTTATACATAACAATATATTTCTGCCTTTCCTTTGAAGAATACCTACTGTGTGGTGAGCGATGAAACGTCACAAATTGTCAACGCCTGAGCAGTAGACGAGAAAAACTTATTTTAAAAAAGTTTTTTTACACGCTGTGTCTAAACTCTTTGAATCCGATAAACTTGGCGTTTCTACCTCATTCTTATGGTGCCAAGAGGTTTGCAGATGGGAATTCTCTCCATTTCTGCGCTATTGTGGACAGTGACGGAACATTTTGTTAGTTACCATAGCCCTTGCTTATTACCCGTTTGAGAAAATGCTTATGGTTTTGCTGTGACAAGAAAATTAACTGGATTTAAAACGCCAATTCACACTTTGATTTTGTTATCGTGAAGCCGTTTTCTTGGCTAAAAACGCTGAAGTCGGCAATTTATTTTTGTGTTGTTGTTTGTTTACGTATTAAGTGTATTGCAGCAAATATCAGAACTGAAGAAAGAGAATTTTAGTCTGAAGTTGCGCATCTACTACATGGAAGAACGAATGATGGAACAGATCAGTGGTGACCACGACCAGCTGTGGAAGAAAGTATGTCCATTTTTCTTTTTAGGCCTATCAAAACAAAATGTCAATAATTGTTCCGTTGACAATACTTAAAAATGCTACCGTGTTGTTGATTTTAGCCAATTGTTGCGCATTTATCTATTTGACATTGCTCGCGACCGCATACCAATGCCCCGCGCGGCACTTTTGTGTGCAACCCTGTAGGTCATAGCAATGGGCAAGTTTGGGCCAAGTAATCTATTTAATTGTGGATGTCGCTCGTAGTTGTCTGTAATTGTTGACACACGAAGAGTATAAGTTTGTACAGGCAATGTCTTAGCCGTCAGTCGACTTAGGTTGCGGTAATTGTGGCGAGTCGGAAAAGATTTAAAACTTAAAAGCCTTTAACGAGCTCGCTGCAATCTTGAAATGTAGCTTCGAGAGCAATATTTAGCTCAGTGTTTATCAGAGAAGCGTAGTGTTAGTAAGCAAAATGGCTTCTCATAGAATACGGATCGGAAAGATTACGCAGGTAACACTGTGCGGTACACTTACTTATCTACAATATAATTAATTTATTGCTTGGGATCGAACATTTGGTTTATTACTTTTCTTGACGTTGGCTTGTAAAAACACGGAGAAGTTAACCAAAACGGTGTTCCAGTGGTTGGAACGTTCGCCACCCATTCGATTGACCTGGGTTCAATTCTGTTGTCGAGTCGTACCAGAAAGACTTTAAAAAAGGTATAAACAGCTTCCATTCTTGGCCCTTAGCACGAGAGGAATAGCGCGGAAAAAAGTCAGCAAATTTACTTTTTTGCCCTCGAAAAAGGCTTTTACGGAATTTGTTCGCCTTTACGTGGCAGAAAGGTGGTGGGGTCAGTCAGTCTACCCGTGGTGGTGGCTTTAAAACCTAGCGAACAGCATGAGATCATCCGTGTCAATAATACAGAGGAGCTGGTCAGTGACCACTACAAATGACCGTTTGCCAGGCAAATAACTTTTAAAGCCCAGTAAAAATACTTTTTTGAAGTTGGAGTATTATTAAAGTAGATTGCAGTTATAAAATGGAGGACCTTGATTTTTGGAAATGCTTAGCCAACGTACTTAACTCTTTTTTTTGCGCCGTCATGTTGTTAGAATGTGCAAAAATGTGACAGTTAATCACTATTTCAGCAGCTGTGAGGTTTACCATCGTCAAGTGGTTCGTTGTAAGAAATATGCTTCTGGATCATACACATTTAGATGTTGCTTTTAGCCAACAGTTTATTGCGAGCCATCAGCCTCATGCCTACTCATTGTCATGAAATTTGTTGAAAAGCAACCATCTTTTAAATTTTACTCGCTCTCCTGATTAATACCGCTAATGATTGGTTGGTTGTGAATCACAAAAATATTTTTTTAATTCTTAAAATACTTTCACTGCGACGCAGTGGCTGCTACATTACGTCACACAATCCTTTTATTGCAGAATATTGAACTGAAAGTTGAATGCGACAGTTTGCGAAGAGAGCTTGGCGAAAAGCATGATCTTCTTGTGAAGGCTTCGTAAGCTCTTTGTTTTCTACATAATGTTAAGAAAAACGATAAATTTAACTTAAGTTTTTACACGCTCGACCGTGTATGTTGAGCAGGGACCAACGGGTGATTTGCCCCAAAAATAATGAAAAGTAATGATTAATTAACAGGCTCTTTATTCAAATTCCCACTCATTTCTTCACCAAACTGCATGTCGAATTTCTCAATTTGATTTAAGTTAGCTCGTTCTGACAGCTTTTTAGTTGCCGACTTTTTGGCTTGGCTTAGCGTAGCTCAGCTGCAACAGTGGTGATGCCATCGCGAAAAACACAAAAGAAACAAAATATTTAGAGCAAAAGTCGAGCCATGAAGTAAGCAATAGAACACAGGTTAAAAGTAAAGGTCTGCTCCAAGTAACGGTTTGTGTTTTGCTATTGCTGGTAGTTGGTTAATTGTTTCCATGGCGAAGTACATTCATTTCACATGTTACATGTTTTATTTGTAGAAGTTTAGTGTAAATTAAAAGTTGACAGACGCTTTTACACAGCTCATAAATCATGAAAAATTTAATAAGCTTGCCAGTATCTAGTTTTAAACACTCTATTGCTGAGGTATTGACTTTTGTTAATCACTTAAAATACCAGCGTCTCTTATACTTACTGTTCAATCTTTCATGTTTTGCATATCTACGTGAACAATCGCAAATGTTCAGCTTCATTTTGTCAGGCTCGGTGCCTAGACTGACACGATTGTTTCATAGAACCGACAAGGCTGTTCTTTACTGTGTCCTAATCTTTATTGGGTTTGCTTGCTTTATTAACTTGCTGTGGAAGCTAAAATCGCTTGTATTAAGCAATAATCAAGATTATCAACGAAACATCTTGTGACTTAATAAGATCGAAATCATGTGATTGTTGCGGCTTCAAATATTTTTGCTATAAGTAACCTCATGTAATACCTGCAAATGCAGTGCAAAAATTTGTGTTTTATTGCGTTGCTGAAGTTCAAAAATGTAGAAGAAAAAGTCTCGTTTCTTTTTGCCAAGGTTTGTAGCATAGTGGTTGTGGTTCAGTTGTGATCGATGCAAAGTACAAATTGTTCAAACTTCCGCGAACAGTGAGAAACCTTTCTTGTTTCTTGTACCCGGTACTTTCGCTGTAAAGAGTTTTTTGCATTCCCCAGAGTGATGTTTTAATCGAGGTTTTGAATAAACACGGCTTGCTTTCAGCAATGCGGTCGCCTGCCTTGAAGCAGCCAACCCTGACGAAGTGCGCCGAGTAAAAATGGAATCGGAGCGCGAAGTGGAGCAAGTCCGGGAACTGATGAACGAGAAAGTAGCCAACGCTGAGAAGGTATTGGGTGAACAACGATGGTTCTGCGTACTTTGCTCTTTGTGGCGTCATCGGAAAAAGCGATCTGACGTTGGTCATCGATTAGAACAGGAGTCTACAAACTTTTTCCATGGAGGGGGGGTCACATTGCTGATATTTTAAAGACCCGTGGGCCAAAGTTAACTCAAATTAAGTTGGAAGTAACGGTAAATAACGTTGGAGATCGTGTTATGTTGCCCGAAAAATAGGTGATCTCCGAAAAAAAAGGCCATCCTCTTTCTCGCTATCACCAATTATGCTGTTTGCGATCGAATTGATTAGATCGAAGTGACTCTGTCAAGGAAACACTGAGCTACACATTTGTTTTGCAATTGTGAAAAGGGCTCCGCGGGCCGGATAAAAAGCCTTCGCGGGCCGTAGTTTGGCGATCCCTGAATTAGAACAAAGAAAGCAGTCTCAGTAACTACTCGTGCTTCATCGGGTAAAATAGTGAAGCTGCACACCGGACATGACGAAAGAGACAACTTATGGGCGCCCACCGATGGCATTCTGCTTTGGTCGTGGAGTAACCAGTCATTTTGTATTTATGAGATGGTTCGAAGTGGACTGCCACTTTCTTCTCGCTTGGTCTTCATTGAGTATGCGTTGTGAATCTGAATTACCTCTTCATGCCGTGCCTGCACCCAAGGCAGAGGAGTGGTAGACATAACAATTTCTCGGCTATTAAAGTATAATCGACGCTTTAAGTCAGCGACGATAGCGAAGCGCGATGAAACCTTTATCTCGCAGTCAAGTGGCTGGGAGTTTAAAGCTCGCTTTCGTACTGTGAAGTGCTTTTGGAGAAGAGATTTTACCGCATTTTCCCTCTTGGTTGCAGCGCCTGTAATAGAAATGTACTATGCCGGTGGTACTGGAAATCCTTGACTACGGTTCTGTACCGCAGTAAATGTTTCCGGTCAGCACAGGATAGACAAGTGCTTTAAAAGCAAATACAGTGCATTTTCACTTCTTGGCTGTATCTATTATTAATCGTACATGCAATTCTATAAAAACGCTATTTTAGGAATTGCAGATTGCGCATCACGATTCTGAACAAGCCGTTGAACAGGCCTTAAAGTTAAAGAAAGAATTAATTGACGTTCAAAAACAAAACCAAGATCTGGAAAATGCTTTGCTGCGAGCTAACGAGGCTGTCGAAAATGCGAAAGCAAAGCCAACTTTACACGAAAGCAGCACATGTAAGAAAGTACAAAACATTATGTTGCTCGAATTCGAAATCTAACTTGAGGGTCATTCGTATGCATGCCAGTAACCGACTTCTTTTGTTCTAGTCTAAGGGACGGGATCATAAGTCATGCCCAAACACTTGACCTTAACGAATATTAGACAGAAATGCTTTTAAAAACGCGTTTATAAAGCGTACCCCTTAGTTGTGCTCACATACCTAGTAAGCTGTTTAGCGACCCCCTCTGTTTTTGAATGGTTTTTATGTGTTTCGAGCTTCATGGAAATCTGCGCTTTTTACCTAACTTGCTTCGCACAGGCAAAAGCGAGTGGGAAAAAGGTCATATTTTATATACCGTTTCTATGCAAAAGTCACAGTACTAAGTATACTCAGCTACGTTTTACCAAGTACAACCCGGAAAGTGGTGTAAAATGTCTTCACATATTGCAACAAAATGACTTCAATCTCATCTGGGTTTCAGTCTAATGAGGTGTTGTTTTTAGGCACTGATTCGTTTCCTTTGAATCAATCAGTCGGTTACGATGATTTAGAAACGAAGATGGCGGAATTGGAAAAGGAACTACAAGAAAGAAACAAGTGCGAACTGTTCATTTTTCACTTGTTCTTTGCCTTGCGTTTTGCTCATGTTTTGTAGAAAATTGCCACTTGTAAGACTATTTTTTTACCTTCTCTCATTAGTTTATTCCACCGTTTAACACCTCTAGCATTTATTTAATGTAGTTTGTACGAAGGCATCATTGCATCAAAATGCCGAATTCGTAACTATTCGTCGAAAATTACTGTTATTCATTTGCAGAACAATTGCCCAACTGCAAAAAAGTCTCGCAAGTCAAAAATCCTTGATTGAAATATTAAACGAAGAAAAAGAAGCGATTCTGAATGAACAGGTTCAGCCGCTTGCTGACGACGTAAAGCACTTGACAGAAAAGTTACAGGTAAAAAAATACGAGATGCTTGGTTGCGGTAATTTTTTTTCTTCAACTTTCCACAGTAAACGTCGATGGCATCAAAAAGAAATGTTTTCCAGAGTTGTTTTGAATTTCCTGTTTTTATATTAAAGCTGTTGTTTGTTTCGGTTAAATTTACTGACTGGAATCAGGCAAAGTGTGCCATTGTGAAAACGCAAACGAATACAGTCACTTAGACGCGTTTTTCTTTATCTCGTTTCTGATACCAGGTACCAAAAAAGGTAATATAGATGGCCTCTTCCTGTAATCAATTGTGTTCTAAACTTCGCATTTTGCAGACTGCCGAGTCAGCTCTTAACAACGCTGCCATGAGTGACGAAAAAGCTCAGCAAAGATACCAGGTAGGGTTTATGTCAGTTCATTAGCATAGACACTGAAATCTGCCGCTAGTCAAGACTCGTTTGAATCAGGCAATTTGGCATGGTGTTGAAACTGTTCTTCTGTATGCCTATGAGAAAAGCGTATTTCATATAGCCAAATTTCTGTATCAGCGTTTAGGGTAATCGATTTTGTGGTGGGCGAAACTGTGTTAATTTATGCTGCAACCTTATCACAAAAAATGAGAGTCATATATAAGAAATATTATTTTATAGTCATATGAGATATATGAGAAAATGTCATTATTTAGTTATTTCCTTAGCGACCTTGTTTTTATCAAAAATCTTTGTTTTGTAAATTTATTGCTTGTCAGATTTTTAATAACACTTTCACTGCCGCGAGAAAATTCATTTCTGTAATGCCAAAACAATGCGCTACGAGCTGTTTGAAGATTTTTTTTGATTAAGCTAGACTTATTTTTAGAGCTCTTTTACCGAATACCAATAACGCTTTTGGCAGGCTCATCGTAAATTGCATTGTCTTCAACTCTTCCTCTTCGTTTATTTTCGTCGCATAAAATACAGTCATTAGCGAAAATATTTTATTCACCACAGCCATGATGTTGAACGGCACACATTTCTTTTCAATAATTCATGCTTCATTTTTGCTAGAGTCATCAAATGCAACGAGCTAATCATTTTGATCACCATAGCATGCCTTGTAGCATATGCCCCTGGTTCATAAGCCTTAAAACCCTTAAAAATGCTTTCATATTTAAATAGAACAAGTAGGGAAACCCTGAGCCAATACTTACCCCACATTCTGTGTCCCTTCCGTTTCATATTGTTAGAAGATTAAGATTCTTTGCATTTGCGTAACGTTATTTGATTGATACAGTTAAATATCGATATTACGTGATTGTTTAATACTGTTGAATTCTTGATTTAAATGACTTTTTACTTGCAATGTATCAATAAAAGAGTTTTAAGTTTTGAAACAGAGAATATCCCGTTGGTGGTTGTCAAGAAAGGTATTCAGAGTTTATAATTGTCATGCTGATCCATTTGGTTGCGAAAGCAGGGGTTAGTGTTGGACATACCACACATCAGCATTCAGCAACGTCTAACGCTATACAACATTGGATAAGGGCATAAAACGATAATGCCTACAATGCTATTACATGCTTTGCGTAGGAAATTCTAATATTGCAAGATGAATATCAGGTATTATAAAATCCGGCTGTGTGAGCATGATTTTAGTTTTGTTTATTTCTGTATTGTTTTTGCCTCTTGTAAACAGTGTTTATGCAATTTTCTTGACGAATCTTGGTTGCATGTTATTTGTTCATATTTTCGTTTTCAACTTTGTGGTGGTATGGTCTATTCGACATGACTTTTCAATGCTACAAGAGAAAATTTGGGATTATTTAGCTTCAAATTTTTGCGTTGAAATTCGTGAAATTTTTTTGACGCTTTTCTTTAATATTACTTTAAAAGCATTATCTACTCATACGTATTCCACTGAATTACATGTAATTTAATAAAACCGCACGGTATGCAGTGTTTTCTGTCATGCGTGATGTAATTCGAACAACCTGTTCTGGATATACGCATCTTTTATCTGGTGATCGTCATTGAAAATGAATGTATTCTGATGTTTTCAATCGCATACGCCTTTGCACTAAAAGACATATGCATCTATGCTTCACTGAGGTTTGTGAGCTAAACTTCATACTGGTCACAAACTGAAGTGTTTTTGGAAAGGAGTTATGTTTATAACTTACTTCCTTATTTTAAGCAAGTACTAGTTTATCATATTTGAAGGCAGGTGCTGTGCGCTTAGATGTCATCACCCAAAAGGCTCAAATTAAACTATCTGATTAAGAATATCTGTGATTTGTAAATGCTAGATCCTTGTAAGAGAATTGCGGAGTCGTCAGCGGAGTCGCAGGGATCGCCGCTAGGTTTAAGGTCACATGCCCGTTACTTCGATTGCTAGACTATCCTAATTTGCCAGAAATTGTAGCTTCAACAAAAAATATTGTGTAAGACATTCAATGTACGCTTGTCCTGGTGTAGGTGAATACCAACGTAAAACTTGTGGTGCATAACTGTACCATAGTACGAGAAGAGCTTAACTCGAAAAAATAACTTTATTGTTGCCGGAAGAATTTTTTTGAACATATTATACAGTTTTACATTTGGAGCTGTTTGAAAGTGTACTTTGATCGACGCCAAACGGAGTTTATTTGGAAAATTCGAACAAGTTAAACCTGTTTGTTTGTGTATTTAATGAATTGTGAAATATGCTTTGCATTGAATTTGTTGAACAATACTTTCATCTGTTTTAATTGCAAATGCATGACGTTAGTCACCGTCATTGCGTTTACTTTTCGCAGGATCACATCACCGAGCAGCAGCAGCGACTTGATGATTTTGAACTTGCCACTAAGCAAATGGCCGAAGAATTAGACAAGCGCGAAATTGAGGTCAAGGTGCGTTTCAGTGGAAGCTTATATGTTATGCCTAGAGGAACAAGAAGTTCCGAGTTCGAAACCTCGTTTAAACACCACTACTATTCACCGGAAAGGCGTACGGAATTTAAAGCGCAGTGATGCTAAACAAAAATTTTGTTTCGAAAGCGAGTGAGTAGTACTGACACGCAGTCTTACTCTGAACCAGAACTAGTGTCTGAGCCTGCGAATGGGGGAAAAGAAGTAGAAGCTAGTTTTAGGACTGGAGTCGTATTTCTTGTTTGCGATGCTCAATTGTAAGTGCACAAGCCCAAGCACAGTATGTGCTCTTAAGAATCACCACAAGTTTTGCGATCAAAAATAGAAACGTAAGCAGCTTGAATCTTCACTTTTAGGATTTAAAAGACGCTTTGAAAGAGGCAGAAGAGTCCGTGCAAAGATCTTCCAAGCCTCAGTCTGAAACCTCCACAGAAGAGCGCGAAAAAATTCTTAAGGACATTAACAAGCGAGACCGCGCTATTGCTGTAAGTAGTCTTCTGTTTTTAAGATGTTATTCGTTGCCTTGTCTTTGTCATATTGTCCTTCGAAAATTCCACTGAGAGCATTTCAAGTTTTTTTGAAGTCTATCAGGGGCTTCTCTCCTGGTTGTGTTTGTTATTCAGACCTTCGACTTAGTTCTTCAGGTACAATGCTCGCAAGAGGGTCATCTGTTGTGCCATTAAGAATGCCGCAACGGCACTTTCCTGTTTTGGTTTTTGTGTCTGTGGTGTACATGCGGTTTGTATTAGTACTGTAAACTCATCTGCTTTTCTAATATATAATTTATTTGTAATTATTTGCAAAAATTTTTTTCTGATAGGAAGTAAAAATATCAAGCAGCACATCAACAAGCGTTAAAAACTATCATTTTCGGTTCAGGGTCTTACGCAAATTGCTCGAAAAAAGGATGAAGAAATAGCTGCCTTCGTGGTTGAAATAGATGATTTGAAGCTTGAAGTCGAAACTCTTAAACTGTGTAATCAAGAAAAAGAGTCAAAAATTGAAGCTTTGATGCTTGATCTCCAGACTCATCGCAGCAAGGTGTAACGTAATTATACGCATGAAATGTCATTGTTTTGTTGGTTTGTAAGGTGCATGGATTTTTTCGACCAAATGCTAAAATACTTCCTTTTGTGGTCTCAGATCGAATCGTCTCCTTCGAAAGAATCGCTCTTAACAGAATTACGAGAACAGTTAAAAGTGTCCGACGAGGCTTTGCAGGTAGATTGCAAATTCTTTATTGTAGTGGCTAAACTCTCGTCACTTTGCAAGAGCACGCCGGAGTTTTACTCTCCCGCTCATCTACGAGTGTTGGCAAAATGTTACTTCAGCGTTTGCATGTGTTAGTTGAGATACTTGCTCCGTTAACATGCGTGTTGGCGTTTTATTGGCGGATCGAAAGTCTTAGGCAATTGATCCTAATTTGAGTTGTGAATTATTAATAATGCCGTGATGAAGTGATCATTGAAACATCACTGGTATTCGTCAGTGTCGGATTCCATAATTAGGTGTTGCTCCAGGAAAAATTCTGGTTCGAAAGCGAGGGGATGGCGGCAGACACGCTATCAACCAGAGCGTTTATCCCGGAAAGCGGAGAAAAAGGACGTAACATGAAGCTGTAATTGTCATGGAAGTAATCTGCATTTTTAATGTGCGCCGCACTACACTTCGTGCTCTGCCCTTTTAGTAAATATATCGGACCTGCCAAAAGCTAGCTAAAAAATGTAGATATGCAAGTGTAATCACTATGTGTTCGATGTATACTTGTTGTGATTTTATGTGACCAGACGATAAAGAATGTATCTCAACTTCTGCCTCGCTTACGCTTTGAACTGTTTTACCACAGATTTTGAAAAGACAGCCAGAAAAAAGTGATGAATTTCATTCGTTAGCAAAAGAAAGTTTTTCAGAAAGAGATAGTTTGCCAGTTCAGAGTAAAGGACAGCTGAGAAATGAATTACTACAGGTAATAGTTCTTGTCCAGACGGTACTCATTCTTAATTCGAGTAATTTGCAATGTAGTTCTGAAACTTCAAACAATTGCAGCTATGCAGATAAACGTCATTCACATCGATGTGCCGTGTGAGACCTAAACACCAGCGTTGCCAGGTTAAAAAAACGTAAATCTGCTCAATGCTGCGATGTAATTCTGATGGATTCTGCTAAAATTGAAAATGTTTAAAATTCTGCTAGTCTACAATAAATAAAAGCATAAGTCTACTGAGAAGTTCACCTTTTTAAAGAAAGATACGAAAACGTGGAAAGTGTTCCAGAAAATTTGCTAAGTAAACTTTAATACCAGTTCGATAATTTATTTGAAAATATTCCTGTTTTATTGCTTAAAAAATTAGTGCGCATTTTGAGCAATACCAAAATATGAAATTACGGATGTAAGCAAGAAAACACCATTTGAAACCACGAAAATTGTAGAAATACGAAAATTTACGGAAATATATAGTTGAAGTTGAATTTAATTACGTAATTATATGCAATTGAATGGTTATATTTTTAGTTTTCAACCACATGCATAAAGTTTGGTGTTTTTGCAATTTCGTAGATTTATAGTTAGTAGATTTCCGTGCTGTAGTCGTTAGATTTCCGTTCTGTAGTTGGTAGATTAATGAAAGAGCATTTTTATATTGCTTGTTCCAATATATTATTTACACCGGAAGAACAACATTCCTGGCAGTTCTTACAATGCCTGGTGTACAAAAATATCTTCCTACTTATGCAGTGTATCAGATTTCTATTATTTAGTAATTCCTTCATTTAAAATGAATTTCCACAATTTCGTGTTTTTGTATGAATTTTCGTATTTTAGCGTTGTCCCGAATTTTGAAGTTGCCTAACTCATTAATGGCCAAACAAAAAAATTTGAATTTTTTTTATGTTTTGAATATATTGCTCCTGAGTTGATGCATGTATATAAAGCGCAATTCCGTCTGTCTTAACTCCTCTGAAACTGCCTGGCGCACAAACATCATACTTGGCACGATTGGTCACCACCCCGAGGTAAGGGTCATAAGGGGGTTCGTGGCGTCACAATGAAAGATATTTTTTAAATTTGCATTGATGAACCGAAGAACGCGGTTTTTGATTCAAATGAAAGCCAATACCCGACTTACCAGCTTCAACAAATTTCGCTTCTTTAGCATCTCACATGATGTCATAATTAACAATTAATTGTAAAGTATGTTTTCTTAATTTACTTAAAAAGTACTCATCGTAGAAATGCCATTAGATGTTTTTTTGGGAGATAGAAACAAGGTGCGTTTGATAAAAAACACTTGACAACAATTTAAGCTCAATTAACATGGGAACAACAGATTCTTTTTGTAAGCATTTCAAGCATTGTCATTAAGCATTGTTCGCTTTTTTCTGCTCGCTCGTTGATGTCATGATACGTCTGGTACGATCAACACGGTCTTTCGACAACCCAGATCACGATATGGTAAGTTTTTCAAAAATTGCAACATTTTTACAAAGTCAGTTTACTTGAAAACTGATTTGTGGCCTCATTTCTCAATCGATTTTCAAACTTTCTTTTATTAAATTAACAGGTATTTCAAGGTAATTATGGTAATATATGATTTATATATGTACTATTAGTTTTGATATTAAAAAGAAACTGAACTTTCATACCTGTAGCGTAACTTTTTAGTTCTTACCAAAAAGTGGTAATCTGAGTAAAAACAGATTAGTTTAATACAAATAGATTATAATACGATACCAACAATTAGTATCGTTTGAAAATTTTCCAGCAGTATGTGACTCTAATTAGTTAGGACTAATGATTAATTTATTATGGCTGATCAAAAATTGGTTGCCATTCGTGATTTTTATTTTTAGTTAAAAATTTTTCCTACTATACTCAAGAAACCAGCAGTTTTTTTAAAAAGTTAGTTCCTTGATACATTTTGACAATTTTCTATCCAGTGCATGGTTCTTCGCCATTGTTTATCTTAAATTTTCAAATAGCTCATCTCAGCATGAAGTCTCTAAAAACTAAAAATATAGCCTACCAGTAAAGAACACTCAAAATTTTGGCGTGTTGGCTTCACAAAATTGCAATTTCTACAAAAACTTAAGTCCTTAGGTACATTTTGACTATTCTTCATCAAAAGCATGGTTTGTAAACAAAAGCCCACTTCGGCGCTTATTTCCAATTTTGTGTTTCTTCTACACATATTTGAAGGAACGGACAGACTTTGTGAAATGATGGTGAGTTTCTAAGAGTTGAAAGCAATCGTAATACGATCGGGTTTAGGGGAATAGGGACAACACCCCATTAGCACCAATTTATCGCTTATGTTCTCAAAAACAATTTGGTTGAAGTCAGAAGAACTGATATTACTAACCGTAAATAACTGACTGGTAGCCCTGCCTGGTGATGCTGGCTGTTATATACACACAAGTACAGTATATCAGTAAGCTACCCCTCATGAAAGGTTGTTTAGTCACAAGACAGGTATCGATGCCATGCTACAAAACCGAAATGTATTTGTTTAGGAAATCTAATTTTGAAGTACATTTGTCTGAATAGTTAGGCATCATACAGCAAAGGTACCAGTAAGTGTGATGGTTAAATCTATATATAGGTATTTTCAGTCCTATGCTGAATCAAACAGTCCAACTCAACAATCAACCCCAATCTACCAATTGCTCATCTCAAGACTTATGTTAGGCCAAACAATTATCAGCCCCAAAGCAGCAGGGGCTAGACTACCGCTCCAGGTACTGTAGAGTAAAATTTACAAAACTGAAGATTCAGTTCATTATTTTCATCACGTTTACACCATTTAAAAAAATAAGCTATATAATTGACTGCAATTTTTAGAAGCAAAGCCAACAGAAAATTTACCTTTTGACAACCAAACGCGGCGAACTTGTTGAGCCAGAACCTTCCATCCATATTTTGCAATACTATAGGGTCCAACTTGTAAATTAAATTCTTATACTTCTTTAGATTAAAACTTCTAGGCTGCATAGCCCACTTTGCAATATCAATATCAAAATCCTAAAAATTGATAATATTAAAAAATCTTATTTTTTGAACTCACTAAATGCCACTGGCAACTGTATTGCCAACCAAATACATTGTTTTCAAGCTATTATTTTGCAAAGCAGCAGTTGGGTAATCATACCATCGTGTCCCATAGGTTTTACTTTTTTCAGAAACAGCTCAATTCGCTGGATCTTTTTCCGCCCAATGCCATCCTAGATCCGTTTTTCAAGGACGTAACGCCAAAAGCGGATTTTTTTGGCAACGCATTTTTCAACGTCAAGGTTGTAAGGCAACAATAATTATTTTCTTGACCATAAAAGTTTGATTTGGACCTCGGACGGTTAACTTCACGCAGAAAAAGAAAAAAATCAAACTGATGTTTAATACGCCAGTGACAACTAAAGTTACCATTGGCCATTAAAGAGTTTTAATATTAGATACGAAATAAAGTCAGGTATCACTAGCTCACTTTGGTCCCATTTTCGGTAGTATGGCACATTGTACTGAGTGCAAGGCTTGCCAAGGAAAGACGATAGGTTGACTATCCGGAGGGTTATGCTCAGGAATGTGGAAGCGGTTATTTTTCAAACGCTTCCGCTTCCACACCTATCGCTTACGCTTCCACTAACAAACAACGAAAAAACGACCGTTGACAATTTTTTAAAACTTTTGTGGGTCTGTAGCCTGCCTTCTCCTACACTTTATCATTTTGAGAAGACAAAAACCCTTATTTATTGCTATTACTTTACCTACTTCGCTTGAGCTTATTATTTCGAACTACTCTGTGTTTCTTTTTCTTAGATATCAGAACTCGTGTTAAATGTAGAACAGTGCTTTTTGATCTTTTTGTCATCGCGGAGCCCCTAATGTACTTTCGCGTTTGTCACGGAACTCCCACTCACCAAAATTTAGAAATCACGAATTGCTTGCGAGAAAATCAAATATTTCGTTACTACAATTCAAAAAATAATTAAACACTTCAACAAATAAACAGTTACAAGTTCGTTCACTACTTGCAACTACTTTTACAACAGTTAACTTAATGCTTCTCAGATCTAAATCGTATGACCACATATCACAGCTCTCGACAATAACCTGTCGTCACAACAACAAATTACACCGTATAGCGTTGATTTTCCCTCTCCATCCTCAACTAACTCTGACTTTGAGTTAACTCTAAATCTAATCATCATTACGGACTTTCTGTCCTTCCTCAAAACACGTATTGACTCCGATCTTTTTGGATAGTGAAGTGCGAAATTTCTGTCGTATATATAGTATATACATGTAAAGCGAGCAAAATTAAACTACACCAATCAACAGATGCCTCAACGTGGTGGTGCGGTCCCCGACCCGTTTGGGTTGGGTCAAAATGGCTGTTGGCCTTCCCGATTGATCCAGTTACCCCGGGCACTCCCCTCACACAAACCATTTTTTCACCGTGCAGCCCCCTGAACGACCGCAGAAGGGTAGCACGCAGCCTCTTTAAAATTGGCCTGTCTTCTCCTGCCTTTCTCTTGACTGTCTCCTCATTCTTCTCCTTCTCCTGATGAGCGGCAACGTTCATCCTAACCCTTGTCCTGTCTTTCCCTGTTTAGTGTTCGCTGGAAATGTGACCTGGCGGGGTAGGTCAGTGCAATGCTGCACATGCTCTAATTAAGTTCATTTAAAGTGCTCACTACTCTCCTTTTCTAGATTCAGAACTCTTGGCAGCTCTCATTTCTGGAGCTTCCCTCCCTGCTTTTTTTGAGATTCTACACCTACCAGCACTGTGAATTCCTCGTCGGACTCCTCCAGCTGGTATACCTTCACTGCTCAATCTGGCCCCCATCTGCTAATGCAGCACTCGCACCCCATCCTCACTTTCAGATTTCTTATCCTTTTTCCGCCCACTTTGTATCTTCTCCCTCTGCACTCTCACCACCGCTTCATGCTCCTGGCTGTTTCTTTTTACCTCCTGCTTTCTCTTTCCCTCCATAACTCTCTTAGGGTTTTTCAATGGAATGCTGGGGGTCACCGAGCCAGGAGAACTAAACTAATACACTTTATTTCGTCTCATCCCGTTGACCTTATTTATACCCAGGAATCTAACCTCAATTTATCTTCTTCTTTCTGGATCCCTGGACTCTCTGCTCTGCAATCCCATGGCACCCACTCCCGATCTGGTATTTTTTCTACTGATGTCGCAGACGCTAGTGGCGGCGTCATCATTTTTGTCAAGCAGGGCTTATTCTTCTCTGAGCCTTCTACCTCCTCTCTTTCTTCGCTTGGCCCCTACTCTGATTATGTAGAGGTCAACATCTCTGTAAACGACTCCTCCTCGCTCTCATTTCTTAATATTTATGCTCCCCCCATTCGTTCTTCTACGAAGGATAGCAGAACCACTTTCTTTTCTCTCTTCACTCTTCCCTTCTATGTGAAAGCGGAAGCGGTGGATTTTTCGCGCTTCCGCTTCCACAGAAAAAGTACCGCTTCCAGCTTCCGCTTCCACATCCCTGGTTATGTTGCATGTCGCGTAACAGTGTGGAACCGGCCTTTGCATAAAAGGTCACATTTCAGGATCAAACTATTTCTCGCGCTGACTGCAACAACATGTATGAGAGAACACAGATTCTAGAACCACTGTGCAGTCTCTCTAACAGTCTATTTCTTTTGTATTTAATGAGTTAAATCGGTTCTCATTGTTCATTTTATTTCACTTACTTAAGGCATAATTCTTAACATTAACATACAACGCATTTAGTTGATTACATACAAGATGAAAACTGATTCAAGTCATCAAACACAAGATGAACAGAGAGTTTGGGAGACTGCCAGGTGGCCATACGACTTGTAATGAGCAAACCCTCATATCATACACGTTGTTGCGGTCGACGCAAATCATGGTTTGACCGAAGTGTGAGTCTTAATGTAAACCCCGGTTTCGCTCGGTTATGCCGCTTGCAACGTGACGCTTTGAGCGCTCAACTTGCAGTCTTTCGATGGCAAATCCAACACTAAGTTTACTTCGGCATGCTGAAGCTAATTACTATTCATGTATAGATTCTAAAATCTAGAAAATCACTAATTGATTTTCTACATACATATCTCAAATTACTGTTAATTTTTGAAGTAATGCAAGGGGCCAGCGATGCACGTTGAGCGTACTGCAGCAGTGACACTGTTTCCACCTATCGGTCTACAGTTCGCTCGACCTGCATCGCTAACCCTTCCTATTACTTTAAAAAGCCTATGATCACTAGGCTGTGACAGCGCTATTGTTCTAGCAAAGTGGTTTTCAACCTTTTTGCAGGAGCGGAACCCCAAGAAAACATTTCAGTGGCTCGAGGAAGCCCTGTGCAATAATTCAATTGTCTTGTGACAAAAACAGCATTTAATTTGATTATTATAATAAAATTTGTGTAACTTCTGGCGGAACCCTAGTTGAAAACCACTGTTCTAGCACTTTGTTGGACGTAGTGCACCTGCGTCAACCGCCATTCAATCACGAGTGACACAGCCTCGCAGAGTACTGACATAACTTCCACTGCAGCGGTCCTAGTGTAAGTTTCACAAGTGTGGCGTTCTAAGCCATGCGTTATTTAAAGCCATTAGCTATTTGTCTGTCACCAACTGCACTGAAGAGACCTCAAAATCAATGGCGCTCTTTTATGTCGTCAACAACATCGAAACGGATCTCCAAACTCATCTGCTAAAACTCTTGGCCTTCTTTCGGGCAATCATACATGAACAGAAATCACACTTGAATGCCATCAATAAAAACGTGTAGTCTGCTCAAAACTTTATCACAAAAACAGCACAACAAATCGCAACATATACACAGACACACATATTCGCCTAACCAGTTTATTGCCTTATTTGGTTACTGTAAATACTAGAGAGCAGAGAGGAAGCCGAGAAACCACCTTGCATTTCAACCTCTTTCAAATCTGACACTACCTTTAATACTAACCACACATTTTTTCTTTATATTCATATTATGTTTTTGATAATTAATATGGATAATCAATACCTATATTAAAACTGAAGACTTTTGAGACAGAACATGGAACAGCCTGGTAAAGAAAAAACAATCTTAGTAAAAAGAATAAAGCCAAAATGCTGGTAAACATTTTATTAAAACGTTTCGCTTTTACACTAAAAGCATCATCCGTTAAATAAATGGTCACCTAAGGCTAGGCTAAACAGATACTGCATTTTTATGCTCCAGGAAAACAATCCTTTCACTCGATGAAACAAAAACGCCAACTCAAGCAAACGGACAATGAAAAAACTTCTATCATCATTGAGACTTCAAAAGTTATTTTAAATCATGTTGCATATTATTGACTTTTATCGTTCTGCTACAATAGAAAAAAAAACAAACAAAAAAAAACAGTGCCACTGTCTACTTTAATTTTGCTTTCACGATCTCCGGAATTACCATTGTCGTCAACTTTCAGTTTTTCAAAAGAATATCATTTGCGCCCTGTCATTTTTAATTTTTGTCAAAAAGTTGCTGTAGCAAATAAGTTGCCACTTTGCTCGGATGATGTTTGCCGTTCTGGCTGACGAGACGCTAGCTTAAATCAAGGAACCACCAAAGACATTTGTGGTAATTATTACTCACCGGTAAAACAAAAGTTGAAATTTAATTTTTTTTTGATATTTCCATGAACCAAAATCATAATTTTGGCTTCTTAAATTCTTCATGCGACTGTTTTAACATTCTGCGATGATCTTCTCAGCAATTATTAACCACCACTCCGCTTCATTCAGAATCTACTGCGACCAGTTAAACGAGTTTCTTCATCTTTGCCGTTAAAAACAGCCTCATGTCGGCCTCCAAACTTGATCATCATGTTTCTGCGTCTGCTGAAAAAGTTATATTATTTATACACCCTTTTGAACGTTTTTATTTGTGGTACCTAACATATTTCATTATAGACCGAGTATTTGACCAATAGCAATTCTTTGAAGTTACGAGAGCAGAGGTCGTTTTGCGATTCAGCAGAGCAGGTAATGCTAGTTCATCAAAAAAGTTTTGTGGATTCAGTTGGCAATAAGCTACTTGAAAACTGAGAAATAGTTACCTTTCAGCAACTGGAACGGAGAAATCGTCAGTTACAAGATAAACTACAAGAAGTAGATGCAACATTACAGGTCAGGTTGATAAAGTTAAGACCAATGCTGATTAAGGTCGGAGCAATAAAAAAACATTCGGGGAACAATAATTGTAATATTTCAGGTTAAAAAGGGTATTTCCAGAATGTATTTACTTCCTGCGAATGCTGATATTTATAAACTCCACTTTCGTTGCTAAATTCAAATGATTCTGCTCGTGTCCGGAAAATTCGCCGTAAACAAGTTTGCTGTAGGAAAACTCGCCTCAGGAATTTTCGCCTAATAGGCGAAAGGCAGTGTACACCGAAGGGGCAGGCCCGGTATGTAAATGTACGGGGCAGTGTACAGTGGAAGGGAGTGTTTAGGGTGGGAGGTAGATGCTGGGGGTACGGTGTACTTCGGTGTACACTGCCTTTCGCCTATTAGGCGAAATTTCCTGAGGCGAGTTTTCCGACGGCAAACTTGTTTACGGCGAATTTTCCTAGAACCGATTCTGCTTAATGACTAAATAAATTATGATTTGAAACCTGATTATTTCAAAAAGTATCTGTCAAAAGAGAAAACATTAGGTATTTCCCTTGCAATAAAATAGCAAATGAAGACATCAAAAGACAACATTTTGGTAAGTTTTTAAAATTGTGGTAATAATTTATGAACACCTTGTGTCACTTGAATTTACGATTAGTGTAATTACATATCAGTGTACATTTAAGTGCACATATTATTCAGGTCAATTCGACTTTCCCAGTTTCATGGTATCAATCAAACTGCGACTTTACATTAATTTTTTTATAAATATATTCAGGTAAAGTAAATGAAATCCAAAGTTTAGGAAAAAACTGCAAAAAATAGTGGCATCTCTGCTACATGTTTTCCTTTCCTGTAAAATTCAGGTCGTAAACATTAAAGGAGGTCGTGGTCTTTGTGGTTCCTCTGGCTACGCTAATGCTGTAGAAGTTGTATGCTTTTCTAGGACCCTGAAAAAGCATTGCGAAGTGGGGGGCCAGTCAAGAGTTTGCTCAGTGGAAAATATAAAAAGTTTTATTATAACTTATATTATTCAAGTTCCATTTAGCAAACAAATGCTGCTTGGTTCTGATCAGTCCCACTATTTTAGGGGGTGACACTCCCATGACGCGTTTCTACAGATTTTTTTTGAAGTGACACTGTTCGGTTTGCTTCAACTGTGCCGGACTTTTAGTGAAGTCATAGCTATTAATGTAACTTTCATTGGAATGTTGTCGAGAAAGGTTGTTAAATACGCGCAGTATCTGTAGAGAAGATGCACCTCTGTTGCGCTGACCGAGATAAGATTTTGAGTTGAGTTTTGCATTCATCGTCTGGTCTTTGATATACAAAGAACAACTTCTCTTTGAGTACTGCTGATGGTTTAGAGAAGCTTTACTACAAGCTTTTATTTAAACTTAACATACAACACAGGATGCATTGGACGAAAAATCTCGCTCTGAAGATGAACATGAGAAGTATGTTCGCGAATTGAATCTAAAAGCGAGAGAACAAAATCGTCTGATTGAACGGTTACGCTCCCAAGTATGACGTTTGCTTTATCGTATTTACATTTTGGTTGAACTCTCTGAGTAGTGTAGCAGAGATTTTTAATAGCGCGATGCGACACACAACTATGTATAGTATAAGACCACACAGTTATGATCCCTCAAATAAACGAAAACTACCCTTCGTTTTACAGATATAATACCCTTGGCTATGTTGTACAACTACGCACAAGTTGATAGTGGTAAACGTTTTTCAGATGAACGTGTTTTTGTCTTAAGTTTACGTTGTTTTGCGTATGCGTCGTTGCGCATGTTGCTTTAGATAAATGACGTCTTTTACAGATTGCAGATCATGAAAAGACGATTGAGGCATTGGAGGAAAGCATCAAAGAAAAAGACTGGCAATTTCAAGAATTAAATACCAAACACAAAAAACTACTCAAAGAACTGCAAGTTAGTCAAACGTTGCTCGAATTTTTGTGTACATAAATTATTCGCAATGCATGCAGTTTGAGCACTTTACGATATGATCTGACGTGTTTCTTACCTACCATAAACGGAGAGCAAATTTTAACAGTTTTGGCCGCTGGGTTGATAGCGATTCGCGTTTGTCATTTTGTGTTCTACTGTTGACCTTCGGACAAGAAAGTTTTTGTGCTGAAATTTTATTAAAAGAGTAGCGAAGTTAAATGCAGCCATTAGAGAAAAACAGCAGCAGCATCCTCTAATTAATGAAGACATCTTAATGTTTCCGAATTTTAATATAAAAAAAATGACCCCTGGCTCTCTTAAGGCAGAAACAGCAACCTGTTGTAGCTAGAGTTATTTTTTCTTACTATAACTCGTATCTTTTGCAATAAACGCTATAACTAATCTGGATAAGAAACTACTTTGTGCTATAGCAAAAATTCTAGCTGGTTTTTTAATCATTTGATTTTGCCATGCTCGTCTGCACAAACTGGAGGCGCGTTGCACGACAATTTTCGAGCTTATTTTACTACAGTTTTCGTGCTTGATAACAGCGTTAAGAATGCACTGTGGCAACATTACTTGCAACTCCGACGCGGGTTGAACACCGGTTGTTGTTTGTGTGTAGGTGGATGTGGTACACAGTAATGTTTTTGTACGATTTTATTCAGTTTTTGTACGCATTTTTTCTGATGCATATTTGTGAAGAAATTTTCAACCGCTTTGATATATATATATATATGGTGTTACTCAGTATTCGCCGTTGTCCGAACATCCGGTATTGTCCGCAGAGTACGTAACAAAAGGTGTTCGTCCGTCCACTCAGGGGCTCAAAAATTTTCAGAGACCGTGGGAATAACTGCAATAACTTTTGCATTTAAAACATTTTGTTTCGTGTAGGAAGCATTTGATGACAAAGCACATGCTGAAGACGATCACGAAAAGTATGTTCGAGAGCAAGAACAGAAAAACAGGGAACAACATCGGCATATAGAAAGTCTTAAATCGCAGGTAAAGATTGAAAGTCCGCTTGCACAAGGCACAATCATACGCCGGAGAATTCCGCTCAAATGCGCGAGCTATTGCTTAGCGCAACTTGCATTTTCTTAGACCATTTTTTCTCTTGTGTGTTTGCTCTCTTTTTCTGGGGATGGAAGCACGCCATCAAACGGTTGTCCAGGTTCACACCACAAACCTAATCAAGGTAAGAGTCCAAAAGCGGCATTCTATTTCGAACCAGTGATAAATACAAATCGCAGACTGGTAGCCCCACCACCGACAACGCGGACTGTAATGAGCGGCTGAAAGTCGCTTTCGACATGCTAGGTGAGCAGCTTTATTCTAATCTGGGAAAGCATGGGGGTCTTAGAAGGGCCAGTGGGGTAGGGGGCAATAGTTTTGGGAGTTACCTATAAACCTCACGACATGCAGCTACATCGGCTAAGTAAAGTCTATTGTTTCTTGTGATTGAAATGCTTCCACCGTTTGATGCCATTAAGCAACGAAAAGCGATGCCTATCGACAATTTGCTTGTTCCTAGGTTGGCGATTACGAAGAGACTGTTGCGTCGCTGGACTCGAAAGTCAAAGAAAAAGACTGGAAACTCCAGGAACTGGTCACCAAGCATAAGAACCTGCTCAAAGAACTTCAGGTACATCATAGAATGTAGTATTATCTTTTTAATAATAAATATACTATTGGTTTTGACAAAAAAATATTTACAGATATAACATACCGAGGATAGATTTTAGATATTTGTAATGATGCAACTGTTAGAAAGTTTCCAAGCTTGGTTGCAGTTCTTGTAGAGGAAATGCTGGCAACGTTGAAGTGGATCTGCCTTCGAGTAGAGTAGATTTATATTGAACCGTGGAGGTTTTTCCGTGGCGGAATACGACAAAATTATTTGCCTTTGCTACAGGAAAAAGAAGAAGAGCGACTCCGCGCTGTACTGGAACGTGACGAGCTTATGTCTCAGTGTGAAGAGGAAAAAAATCGCTTTTCGACGTTGGCTAATCAAGTGCTGCGGCGATCTGCCAGCGAGGTGTCAACTTCAAGCTTGATGGAAGTGGAAGCATTGAGCAGAGTGAGGAAACTTGAAGACGAGCTCTTCAAAAAGAACCAGGCTTTAACAGTAAGCGCAATGCAATCAACGCTTCTGTTTTTTTTGACTAAGTGCAAGCAACCACTTGGAAGTAACTGTGATGCTGGCATTAGTAGAATACTTTCACAATCTAAAGTAGAAATACTATTTTTATTTTAATTTCTTTATCTTGCACTTCACGAAGCGCATTAATTTTGCTAGAATATGACACATGCACGTAAAAACGTTGTGCTGCATAGCGGCCTAGTGCACAGATTTACGTCATCTCTTGCCACTGTTTTTGATTTAAATGTATGGCCCTGACACGCTTCAATTTGAGGTTGGTACTTTAAAAACTCGAAAAGTATTTTTATGACTCAATATTTGCGCTAGCACTTATTGCTTTTAGCACATATTCTGCTTGTAATTTCCGGCAAGTATGAAATTTTATTCCTTTTCGGCAATACTTCGCGTAGGAAACTGATCTCTATTTTTATTAATGA
The DNA here is from genome assembly GCA_963675345.1 of Trididemnum clinides. Classification (NCBI taxonomy): domain Eukaryota; kingdom Metazoa; phylum Chordata; class Ascidiacea; order Aplousobranchia; family Didemnidae; genus Trididemnum; species Trididemnum clinides. Next base: position 29,693,002 of record OY776286.1, read on the forward strand.
TCGTTTGCTGCTATGGTTGAGCTTTGCTTAGAATTGGATGAAATGCTTACGTTAGCTTTAATAATCTTTTGAAGTCTGTGGATTTAAGTCGGCAACCCAGTTGATGAAAACTGAAACTAGTGTAATTCATTCATACACTTCAGAGCAGGAGTTCTCAGTCTTTCATAAATCGTGGCCCACTTTTTTCTAGTAAAATATTTTGTGGCTTAAGTTTTTGTATTTTCTCTCACTTTGTGAACCACTGTCCTAAATAGTTAAAATTGTGGCCGCGGCTCACCCGACTTGTCTACTTTGGCCCACCGGTTGAGAACCACTGCTTTAGAACGTTAACTGTGGACAATGCACACTGTTTCGAACTGTCATGTCTCATTAGTAGCAGGTCTTATTACTGCAACTGGATTGCGTCAGATAGACGTCAATAATCGATTCCAAGTGTTTATTTTATACCAGGACGCCATTCTTGCTCGTGATAAAGCTGCCCAAGAACACGCTGCTGCTAGTCGTGAATTGGAACATGCTCTCGCCAGAAGAGAACGAGAGAAGAGTAACAGTGACCAGGAGATCAGTGTAAGAGATCTTGAAATACGGCAGTTGAAAGACCTCCTTCGCGACAGTGAAGACAAGTTGCACGTAAGTAAACCATTCACGCAAATAAACTGGCTTTCCAGAGTGGAGCAAAGAAGTAGTTCACTCAGCATGTAACATGAGGCGACTCTTAAATGCTCAATACTCAGCGTTAGCAGTTCGGCCAGTTGGTGTTGGAGCCACCAGTGTCCATTTATGATGTTCAAAAAATGCTGCAACAATTGCTATACGCGTATGCTTTTTCGAGTTAGCATGGTGAAGCTACGACGGTACCCACCAATGGCGTTCTGCTTTGTTGGTGGTGCGCCTACCTGTCTGTAATTTCTCTTCATGACTGTTTAAAAGTGATCTATAGCTTTCCCCTAGCTTGGTCTTAATACGCTTTGCGGTATGAACGTGGATAACCGTTTCATGCCGTGCGTCAATCCCAAGGAAGAGGAGGAGTGAACACATCAACAACAGCATTGCTGTGTTGTCGTGCCGTAGAGGAGTTATGAGTAAAAGTATGAATCTATTTTAGGAGTATGAAAATGAAATGCGTTTCGAAGTGAAGAAGTTAATGAGGTAAGTTTGGTAAAATATTCAAATTCAAAAGCTCGCTTGCTATTCACAAATTGCAGTCTGATTCAAAAACAAATTGTTGAAGGTATACGTCACCGCATCGCCAACATCAACCGTGTACCTCAGAAAAATTGACGTAAAGTAGCACTACATGTTACAGCACAACTTTGAACAGTGCTTATTGTTTCGACGTGTTAGGTCTCATCAGTGCAATTGATGCCTGGCAATTGTCGGCCTTCAATTACACTGGTGGGACCCGATTAGACCAAACATGGTGCATTGTCTGCAGATATTGCTTCATGGTTTTACAGACAAAATGTGGAATTGCGTGAAAAACTTCAAACATCAGAAGATGAATTAACAGCCTTCAAAGCAGGCAGCTTAAACAAAAGGTATTGGTGTGTTGAGCGATTTAAGGCCCACATGCACACTGCTCAGAAATTAGGAGGACAGCTGTTGCGAGTTTATCCCCGAAAACCAACTCTTGGTGTGTGAGTGGAGGCAAGTTTTTTTTTCCGTTTTGTATTGATTGTGAGGAGATTCCATTCTTGCCCTTTTTCGTTATTTTTGTACCTTTACTACAGTGGTAACAAGTTAGAGATGTGCGCCATTGGCATCATCACGAACTTCGCTTTTCTGTTTTGCCCTTGCTCAATGAGTTGTGATTGGGATTTCTAGTCTTTCTGTTTGTGGTCTGGCGAAGTGTTTAGCTTTTGATGTCAGTAGAGGTTAATTCTAACCTAGTTAATGTGTACGAATTTTTCATGCTTTTAAACTTTCATCTTTTTCTTGCAAGACCGTCTCTACTTTCATCTTGCTCTTTATTCTCTTTCGGGTGAGTCTTTCGTGTTTGAGCAGATTTGTTTGAATTCGAAAATGGCATTTAAAAGTGAATTGCTGAAGCTTTTCACTTGACGCTGGTAAAGCTTGGTAAGGCGTTGGAACGAAAATAACAGAAGTATGTTGCGCCAAAGAAGTACTGTGAGGACGAGGAACGTCCAATCACATTCCTTCTGTTGTACGCTGTACATTTGATGCTTTCTTTGTGACAATGTTCCTTGAGTGTCCATCGACTTCGGCAATATGCATTTTATTACGATACTGTTTGATGCTGACATTTAAATGTGTCGAGAAACCTCGTATCAAATACTTTTGCTTATGTTGGAAAATTGTAAAATTGCAGCTTCTCTGCTTGGTGAAAAAACTCTTAGCTTTGCGAAACGTATCTATTAGGATGTGACACATAATTTTACCGCTTTAATTTCGATTCATTCTAAAGTCTGATGCACAGGTAGGTAGTTAGAGTCATAGACATGCCTCATCAATAGCATATAACCTCGCATGTCATGAAAAATTTAACGTGAAACCGTACTGTTCACAGACCGACATCAAAAACAAGCGTTTCAAACAAACCAGCTTCCGAAGACTTGCTCGACTTACGTCGCGAGCTTGCTCGTAAAGATAAAGAAATAGAAGTGAGCTTTATACCTGCTTTTTCGTTGTTGTGTTGTTATGCCAGTGGCGAAGGTACTTTACGGCAATTCGCTGCTCAGTTGGAGCATTGGTGGTAGCGATTGATGGCGCCAGTGGAACTGACTTCCATAGCGGTCTTAACACAAGTTGTTATTTGTTTGACCACAAAGGTTTTTCTGTGATCTGAAAATAAAAAGTACAGCTTTGATATAGCTTTGATAAAAGCTCTTAGGTCAAGAGCTTTTCATGTGCAACTCTCATTAGTGACGGTATCGCGCCAACTGTAGCTAGTTTGCTCGAGTTAAGCGTGTTTTGGACACAATAGACTAAATACTCCTTGTACTCGTAAGAGCAGTGTTTCCCAAGCTGTGTGCCGTGAAAGATTTGCAGGTATGCCGCGGTTTTTTTTAAATACTTAATATTTATACAAGTTCTCAGTCAAAATTGAGTAAATGCTGCCATGAAGTAATGGTCGATAACATCGGAGATCGTGTTATGTTTTCGAAAAAGTGGTGATCCAAAAAAAAGGTCATCACCTTTCTCGCTGTCACCTGTAATGCTACTCGCGATTAATATGAGTAGATTCATGTGGCTGTTGTGCCGCGAAATTTGTTTAGCTTTTTTACTGCGCCAACAGACAAAAAAGTTTGAGAAATACTGTCGTAGAGTGTACAAGTGAAAATAAAGTTTTAGGCTGCTGGTGCAATTTTCGCCTCTTTTGTGTACAGGCTCACACGTCAGTCTAGATCTGTGGTTTCCAATCTTTTGTACCCTTCGCCCATTGCAATGTTATTTAGGCCGTCAAGCTACTCCAATGCCTCTATATAATGCCAATATAAATTTTTTATTTGTTTGAACTGTTGTTGTGATGGGTTTTGTACAGTACACAAAATAGCATCACTGGTAAATGGATTAAAACATCATAAGCTATTACTGATCCCATTCAAAAGTATTGTGTAAAATGAGTTTGCTTAATAAACTTCAATGGCGCTAAAACTATTTGCCGGATATAAAATAAGTAAATTCAACCATTTAATTTACTCAGCTCAAAAATCTTCCTTTTAGTGGGAGTTCGGAACTGCTCTAGAATGTTCTTGAAAAACGTCTAATCGTGCTATCTATTGCAGGGGTCGGCAACCTCTCGCTAGCTGTGGGACACAGCTAAAATCTGCTAGGTCTCAGCGAGCCGTAGAAATTTACCATTAACAGTGCTGTTTTTAAAACTTTTTTGAAATTTTAATAAGAATAACTGCTGATTTTAACAGTTCATAACGGAAGCATAAAACGCAACATACATTTATCGATACCGGCAGGAAAACATTAATGTGATATTTCATGTGTTTTATTTGAAAGTTTTTGAAGTTTAGGTGATAAGTTCGATGAGGAAAGAAGCATAACATCTTGCAAATATTCATCAGTAGGTTGTGCTCTCTATTTGGTCTTGGTTAGTTTTATTGTCGAAAATAATTGTTGACTCGCATAAGTGCTGCCAAAGATGGATGACATGTTTTTGGCATGTTTAACAGAGTTGGGATATCATGTGGATTCAAGACATTTTTTATTAAAGTCGAGCAGTGATACATGCTCACAATGAAACTTTGGTTTTAACTTGTTACTATACTACAGCTGAATTAGCTTCATTTAATATTTTTTTGGTGCATCGTCGACCTGTAGTCCTGTACATCAAATGGAGTACTAAACAATCTGATGTCATTGTCGCGAGAACGAATGTCACTAAAGCGAAATGAAAATTCAGTTCTTGAACGTGGTATCACAGATACAAATAAAGTAGTGCTCATAGGTTTGTTCTCTTGCAGTGTAGCAAAGTGAGCATAATTTGCATTTCCCTACTGCATTTCCCAAAGTCGTTTTGTTTCGAATGCTTGTACATAACTCCACATCTTATGTATCATTTGGAGCTTTCCCTGGAGCTGCAAATTCATGTTGTTCAAATGCGATGTTAAATCGACCAAAAATGCCAAATTAGAAACCCATTCTTGATTGCGAAATTCGGTAGCATTCGTGTTTTTTTTCAAGAAAAATAGCTATTTTTTCTCTCAATATGTTCACTGTTCGTAGCATTTCACCTCGGCTAAGCCAACGTACATTGCAGAAATAAAGCAGATTTCCATACAAATCTCTGTTTGTAAAAGTAGTTGGCGAAATTGGCGATGGTTCAACTCTCGGAACAAAATAAAGTTTACAGCTTTTACCACTATGTCTATGACGCTTTTTAAGCGTGATGCCTTTACGCACTATGCTTCCTGATGAATGAGACTAATGTCGTTGTTAATTCCACGGTCATTCACGTGGTTTTGGAGCAAAGACACGACACATATTTTTTGAACCATTGATGTGGCTCTATCATTCGTTGTTGAAACTAGTATTGAGAGATTCAAATTCATGGCTCCAAGGCATTGAAGTAATGGTTTCAGAATATCGGCTCCTGTAGTAGTACCCACCATAGGAAGCAGTTGAACAAATTCTCAACAAGGAAATCTTCGTTTTCTCCACTCACAAATGCTGCCAGCTGAGCTGTATTTGTCGTGTCAGAGCTCTCATCTATCGCCATTGAGAAGAACTGCAGATCTCCAAAACAATCTTTTTGGTTATATTTCACGTTCTCAGAAATCTCTCTTATTCGTCCGGTTATGGCTTTTGCTGAAAAACTGATATCTGAAAACAGTTTTATTTTCTACAAACATACGGTTTCAACAACAGCTATCATACATTTTTTCACTAAGTCGCCATCAGTAAACGGTCTTTTGTCATTTGCTATTAATTGTGCTTCTAGCTAGCCAGAGTAATATTTTCCAATTTAGTGGTTTGCCTTTGAAATACAGAACTCTGCTATTTCAAGGTGGTTCTAAGTTGACTAAGTTTGTTTTTTTCTTGTTTGACTTGTAAACTTGGAAAAATTAGTATGCTTTGTATCATAAAGGCGCTTTATCTTAAATTACTTACAGCAGCAGAAACGTTGCACATCAAACAGGTGGGTTTACCAAAATTGTTAATATAAAAAGTACTAAAAGCAATACAACAGTCAACCAATGCGCCTTGAGCAGTTTGCTCAAAAAAGTATTTGTTCTCCCATTCTTCATTAAAAGCTCGGCACTTAGCATCAACTTTTCTACGTTTTGTCAACATTGCCAGATTTCTAAAAATTGATAAATATATGCTCAATGACTATTATTAGCTAAACTTCTGTATTTAGGGTAAATATTAAATAAACTTACAATTAGAAATTAGGATAAATCGTACATTTCAATTACAAAGCTGAAACTGCCCAGCGCATTTATGCAGACCTTCCTATGACTTCCATTCAATTCTCTCTTTGGGTGCAACTGTACTACTACGAATGAAATATACCACCAAATTTCAAAGAAAGGTTGATCGCAAATATGACACAAAATGCTGTCAGTTATTATTTACGCAAACAGTACGTCATTAAATGAGAAACGCCTGATTTACTTAAGTGTCATAAGGTGTTAAGACTTAAGTACTAGTACACAAGTAGTTGAATGCGACGTTGGCTTAAAAAAGCTTAGGAACGTAGAACAGAGTTACCTGCATTCACCATTATAATACGGTTTGCACAACTCAATACGGTTGGAAAACATTTGAGGTGAATCAAAGATTTATGTCAGCACATAAAGTTCGATTTCTGTTAAGATAGTTTCTCATAAGTATACAGTGCCAGATAATTGCAAGGAAGGCAGATTAATAAAATAAAATACACTACCACTAGGCGGGCCGTATCATTGCTAAAATTTGTAAAAGGGCTGCGGGCCGGATGATTTTGTTTGGCGAGCCGTACGTTGCCGACCCCTGATCTATTGTCACTGTAAGCGGATTCTCCTGATAAAGCCTTGTCATACAGAACTGCTGTAATTTTTTATCGTACCGCTTTGGAAACCATTTGTATAACTTGAACCCTACAACCAAGGGAAGGCGCGCTCATCCATTAAGATAGCTGTAAGGGTGTGAGATTTTTTAGGATTGAGGATGACTTTTTTGGACGATGTTTACCTCTCCTCCAAAAATGTATATTTGCTGGTGGTGATCCTGCACGAGATTATTATGCAAATTTTAATTTCTTACGTTAATTTTTGATTTGAAAGTTTTGAAAATTGATTATTGTTTGTACCCGTCCCTTTGCTTACTTAGGATGTAAGCGCTACGTAAAACAGTTATCTAAGCTTAAACCGTGAACCCAATTAACATCGGGCTAGAGGAAAGTGGTAATCTACAGAATGGGCCAAAAGTCTTGTTTACCCCTTGTAAAATTAATGCAATATATAATGTATGGTAAGTTTCATTTGAAAAAATTAATTTGGGTTTAGGTCTTGTCACCTAATTCGGAATTGTCGTTATTTATCGGTCTGTTCAGGTATAAACATTTGAGGTATAACTTAGTTAAAAGCATCTGCCACTACTTTCTTAAACTCATCAGTGTTCGTATAGCGCTGCTGTGAAACTTTTTCTTTTATGAAGCCCCATAAAGAATGGTCACATATGGTCAGGTCAGGTCCGAGGCGGCCAGTCAAAAGGAGCTGGCAAGGTGACAGATCGACGGCCAATCCAGCGAGTGGGAAACACTTCATTAAGGTATTCCCTTATAGTTATTGCAAAATGAGCCAGCGCCCCATCTTGTTGGAACCAGACCTTGCTTTCAATTTCAAGGCCTTGCAGTTGTGGTGTAAACCAATTTTCAAGCGTGGCTAAATGGTTAAGATGACTGACTGGTCCATCAAAGAAATATGGTCCAAACAGGTGCTTGCAATTCATTGCTCTACATACCATGACACGTGGAGGATGATGATGCACTTCTTCACAATAATGTGGGTTCGGTTCTGCTTGGATCAAAACACAATATTCCGCGATCGAGAATTTTGGTATAAGGTGCATTCATCACTGAAAATGACTTCGTCTTTTGATACCTTCCGAAATTCCTGGAGCATCCTTTCACATGCGTCACGTCTGCGGTTTAAATCGTCATTTGACAGCTCTTGAACAAACATTGGCCGATATGGAAGCAGTTTGAGGTCAACTTTCATGCGCCTTCTTAAAGTGGTGCGTGGACCTCCACACTCTGCTGATAGCTTTTTTGTTGACTTTTTTTGAAGACTTGCTAATTGCGTTGTCAATCTCTTGGCATGGAATTCTTTTTGATTTTGGTCTACGAGTTCTTGGTTTATCCTTTACACTCCCAGTTTGGAAAAGTTTGCGTTCTCATTTCAAGAATGTTTGTTTTGATATAGGTTCTTTTCTGAATCGTTGCTGGGAGTCATCCCGCACTTGTCTCATTGACTTTCCTGTTTTGGGACGTTCATGAATCCACGCACTTGCAACAATTTTTTCTTCCAAACTGTAATCGCTTGTGTAACGCATGCTTTAATTGCTCGTTACAAAATAATCCCTAAAATTTTTGAAAACGCTGCAAATAAACCAAATTAAGTTTCACAATTTTAATGTCTAAACTGGTTTGAAAATACCGAAAACACAACAAATCAAGTTTTTAAAGAAAATGTTATTTGTTGTAATAATTTTAGAGGGGGTAACAAGACTTTTGGCCCACCCTTTACTTCAAATCAGTCATCAATGCAAATAACAGACTGGTAGCTGTATACCACCAGCTACGCGGACTCCAGTGGTGGTTTCCCAAAAGACTCTTGGCCATACTAGAAGAGCAGCTTCGCTATTAACTCCCTGAAGCACGGGCAACCCAATATTCGGTCGCAAATCAAGTTTGCACTCTATTTTTGATAGAAACTACGAAATCATAAGCTGTGTGCTGATGAGGATATTGTGCATAGCAGCAGAACTAGTCGGAACATCACTTTCAACAATGGTGGACGGCGTTTCAGCCCGAAAAAGAAAAACGGTTACTCGGACAGGTACTAATCATTTTTCAGTTCATTCTTTCCACTGGAACAAGTTTTTGCCGCCTTGTACTATTTTGTCAACTTGAAGTAGTTCTGTTAATTGTTAATTAGATAAGGCTTTGTCCCTTCATTAAAGTTTATTTCGCTGCAAAGGAAACTTGATATAGCAAAGACGTGAGGTTTTTGCAGAACCAAGAATCCACCCATATCAGGGTGGTCAGTTTCATTAAATCGTAATCTTTTTTCTCACCACCGAAAGTAAACATTGGTAATAACTGACTTCAGATGGGATTCAAACCCGCGATCCGCGCCATCTAGCTTACGGTAAGCGAAAAAGCAGTCAAGTAGGATCAGCCGATATATTATTGGTGTAACGGGGTATATTTCTCATGCACGTGATTCAGTTTTAAATACGTGCAAATGTTTTTTGTGACAGCTGTTCCTCTTATGATGTAAGCGAAGACGACGTCACACTGACGGACGAATCAGCGAGTGATCGCGACTCCCGACAATATCGTCGATTGAAGCAAGTGCATGTGCAGGTACTGGAGCAGTATAAAATGGCTATGCTACATCTAAACACGATTTTTTGTTTTTGTTCACTGTTGTTAATCCTCACCCCTTCCCTCCGTGGCTTTTAAGTTTGTCCTTGTTTGCGTTTTTTTTTCAGGAAAAACCGAGTAATTTCTTGATTCAACAGAGGCCAGCATTCACTTTCGACTACAATGGCAGACAGTCCACACTGTTTCGACCTATCACACCTTGTGTATGTTTCATGCAGAATCGCAAAAACAACATGACCATTGACACTACGTTTGGTCTTCCCCTCGATCAAACCTCGTACATGAGTATAGCTGACGGTTACCACGGTGATGATGACGCAGATGGCTCTGATGTAGCGGGACAATCAATACCAAAGCTAAAGAATGCTCTTTCAAACACAAGGTCAGTTTAGGCGATTATTCTGTTCAACTTTAAATATTTGCGTGTTGTTGACATTTATAGTTAACATCGGCGACCACAAACTAGTGCCTCAACATGCCTCGGGTGAAGACACACGACAATTTTTTGCTTGGTTGCTGTACTTGTGAAGTTCAGAGCTAGACCGAACCCTAGTCGTTCTCTTAACCTTAAAGTTGTTTTAGTTTCTCGATAAAAGATACATTTGGGGTTGTTCATCAGCTAACTATCCTATTCATGTCTTGGCGCTATCTTCCTTACTCGTTGAGTTAGAGTTGAGCTTTATATTTTCCTCCTCCGGTTACGGCAAAATCTTTTGCCAATTATAGTCGAGCATTTATGTGTTGAACCTTTTTACGGAATTATCACAGTCGCTTAGTGCATCTTCGCGCAAGCAATACAACCATGCCGTGGAAATTGCCATAAAGTGTATCTTAAAAGAAAAAGACGAGTTACGACCGGAGATAAACTTTTATAAAGATTTGTGTTTTTGTTTATGCTGTTAGTAATTAAGTTTAATTGTATTTACTATGGAGCAGTGCGAAAGGCTAAAAACAAATTCGATGGGATTTGAAGCCACACCCTCCTGATTACCAGTTTGATGCTCTATTATTTGAGCTATGGAATACCAATTCCAAACTAGCAGTGTGAGGACAATTACAGCAAATTAGCAGTGCGAGGGCTTACTTCAAATGGTAAAGCATCTCACCGATAATCAGCAGGCTGGGGGTTCAAGTCCCGTCATAATTCGTTTTAAGTCTTTTGCACTGCTACTTGGGACGTATAAGGTATCTTAGTTACTAAATGCGCATGAGAAAAACAACAAAGCCATCGTGAGGTTTGAACGCGCGATTATTGTTTTTGCGACCGGCCCTCCATTTCACTTAATCAAGTTGCCTCCTGCGCGCTTGCGCTGTTTTTGAAATCCGCCGACTCTGAGTCGGTAGTGAGTTAAAACACTTGCTTTTGAGATTTATTTGACACACAACAAGCTATTTGGAAATGTATCGTTTTGTCTCAAGAGCTTTCTTGCGTTAGCCTTGTTGTGCTTTGTGTCCCATACTAAAGAATTCCACGGCGATTTAATAACAACTATAGAATGGCATTTGGTTTGGAAAAATCTTTTATTGTTTTACAATTACTAGTTAAAAGGTAGTGGCTAGGCATAAATACGCGAGCTATAAGTTGAAGCTAAGTAGGCAACAGGATGTAGCTTTTTGTCTTATTTTGAAACCTGGAACCCTATTGTATAACAAATAGCAGTGTGGGTTGAGAAGATTTTTAAGTAAAAAATTGTAGTTTACCAGAGAAAGAGCGCCACTCTGTAGCAGCATACAGTACACTGATAAAGTTGAATATTGTTGTTAGTTAATTCCCGGCATTTTTTTCTGTCACATACAGAAAATATTAGTATTCTATCTTAAGTGCCGGTGGTTCTGACAGCATCAAGTTGTGGAGTTAAGTTTTGGTTCTTTAGTCGGTTACCCAATAGTACATCTTTGTTTTCGAAGATCGGCTTCTAAGCTACTAGCACCGCTTTCAAGCACATTTTTACACAGGCAGAGGAGAGTCGTAAAGCCCCTTTTTGAAGAACGCAACAATGTTGCCACCGTGAGGTTTGATCGCTAGACCATGCAATTATTGACGCCGTGAAACGACATTCCAACGAACTTTTTGACCATGTTGCCGACAATCGGTGGTTTTGTTTACTCCCCATCTTCTGTTGAGCTGAACAATCGATCTTTTATCATCACGTAAGGACTGATATTCCACCGCCTCCAGCAGCCATGGGTGACACTTTTTTTAATTCTTCGAATTTACGAAAACTTTTGATTTTCTTCACTTTTTCTTACAATTTTTTGCATTGTGGTAGGATACCGTACTCTATATTTCTCCTACCTATAATCTGTACAAGTTTTTTTCAATTTTTGTTTTTCTCCTTTTTGCAAGCTTGCATTAGTTTTGTCTAAAGGTGTGGTAAGCAGATACATTAATACTTGATCTGCTTTTCTTTGGTTCTGCATGTCTTCACGTCTAACCGACGGCGCGGCGTGAAGCACTGAGCGCTAGCCTTGCCATCGAAAGGCTGGGAGTTGCGCCCAGAACGTTACGTGGCACGCGGCACGGCCGAGCGAAACCGCGTTTGCGTTAAACACGTTCCGAGTTTCATCAATGGCTAGCTCCGACCGCGACATGGTTGGCTGCTGACTTGTAGATCGTAAGTTCGCTTCGCAATTTTCCGGTCAAACTCTCCGGTCTTGTATTTGTTGATTTGAATAAGTTCTAATCATCTTTACATTTGTGTTGCGACTTTCTTTATTCCCAACTGCATTAAGTATATATTTTCGTTTCATGCGCAGAATACGAAAAGAATGAAGCGAGGTGAACAGGAATTGTTGTTAGCCCCTAAGGTTTTCTTCTTATCGGAGGATAAAGCTATATTGAAAATTAGGCGATGTTTATTATTACCGCATATTTTACAGAATACAGCTATCTGATGCTGTTCGCGAAATTACCCAGTTGAAGCAGGACGCTGCTGAAAACGCCGAAAAAGTTAAACTATTGGAAAAAATGCTGGAAGAAAAAACAGAAGAAAGTAAATCATTGGCTGAAAAGTTTAAGAAAACTAATCAAGAAAGGTAAATACTGCGTTAATATTTTGCTAAAACTTCATAACAATAACAGCCTGATGATAAGCAGTGGTTGCGCATCGAAAAAGGAAGAGCCAGACTAACTATGGGTCTAGTTCAGTTGTGCTGCCTGGGGTTTGCAGAAGACTTTTTCTGGGGTCCACAAAATATTTCAGCTAAGCACATTGGGCTTTGCTATCGTGGTGAATAAGAGCGATCTGAAGATGTGGTTGAGCACCGTAAACTTTTTGGGGAAACTTTTTTCTGTTATATTTTCAAAATGTTTTAAGCAGTGGTTGACATGGGCCGTCTTCGAAGTTTTCAAAAATGTCTACCGCAGTGGTGCACAACCTTTCCACTGTTTGAGAACGCATTATCGAGCTTGTTTTTTTTAAGGCCGCCGGTGACTCAAACTGAGGATTTTTTGTTCGTGTAGTGGTAAAGACTTTTTTTTGAAAATCAAGTTATTAAATGGAATACTTAATGATTTCGTGCAAAATTTTTATTTAAATCAAGTTTTTTTTCGGTTTATGAAAAGCTGAGAAATCTTTTTTGGAGATTAATAAGTATAAATTTACTTCAGCGTATTTGTGCACTGCCGCACAGCCTATTGTCCAGGTCGCAGATTGTGCAACCGTGGTCCATCCCGTCGTAAAGGTTAAGAACTACTGACAGTGGTCTAGTCTATTTGACATGGCATCACTTCTGATAAGTAAGCAGAGAAAAGCTTTAGTACACAAAATAGCTTGTTGGTAACGCCGAATTTGTTTTAGTTTTGGAAAAAGTTGCTTTGCCAACAGCTTTTTGTGCTGCTGACATCAGAGGCGGTCTCGTGTCAATAGCGAAAAGCACGGTTGAATACGTTCTTTAGACGTAGAAACGTTCACTATTCACTTTAGCTTATCCGATTTGACGTGATACCTTTACCGATAAATGCACAACGAAAAGCTTTAGCCAAACGGAATTTTTCAAAGCTTTTGTGTTCGACGCCAACGATGAATTACTGGGTGTTTTATTTAGTAGGTTTAAATGCGAAAAGTTCGCTTGTTGATCATGATCTGATGTAAAAGCAGATGCTTTGTGGTTGAGGAACGATGCATTAGCAACGACGAAGACCCGCCTTTGTTGGCATGATATTTGAGCGTAATTAGAAGCATGCTGTCTTTGTGTTTTGGCATGATAAAAGACAGCATGCTTTTGATTGCGCTCTGCTATCATGCTGATTGAAGCCGGCTCTAACCATGCGTAATGCTCGAAAAACGTTGCAAAGTATTTGTTTCTGTGTAATCTGTCGACTTGATTGTGGCTTAGGTTAGCGAAAGAGTCGGAGGTACTTGGCTTGCTGGCTCATCTGAGAGACAGAAGCAAACGTGCTCCTGCGAAGCGACATCGTGTGGACATGGATGTGGTGAAGAACGACAGTGCGACTGAAAGCGACAGCGCTCTGCTTTCGGCAAGGTCGCGGTACGTAGAATGCAGCACGCTGCACATTACGACAGAGCTTGATTTTCATTCGTACGTACGTACGCTGGAGTCAGTACACTCAATACCAGTATACGCTTGTAGAGTACGCGAGCGGAAGCTAGCGTCCACACCAAGTCAGTTGCGCAATGAAATACCAAACTAAAAGGTTGATTATAGCGGGTGGAACTTGCGATTAAAGTAAATTTAGTTGAAGCTCTATTTTGGAGCCTATTCACTGGGCTTGACTGTGTGCTAGACTTTTATCAGCAAATGCAAAATTCATCTAACGTCGGTATACCAGCATCTAGTTGTGCGTGTCACACGGAGCATTTTCGTTGCATGCTTAATTACTTGCGGTTGCTTTTGACAGTGTCGTTTTCGGAAAGAGAGTGATTGCTTTTAGCGACCTCTGGCACTGATTCCATAAAATGGACTCCTATTGAGGGATGCAAAATGAAAGAAACTTTGTTAGGGGACCCAAGTAGTCGTTTGATGAGGCATATTTCCCCTAGGTGCCTAGACATGCCAGGTGCTTCGACGGTGCATGCTAATCCTTTGGTTTTGTTTAGTCGAAAGTCTGGTGACGAATCTGATGGTATGAGTAGTCTGAGCAGAAAAGAACTTTGTGAAGCGATTAGTCACTTGAAAAAGAAACTGGACAACGCCGAAAAAGTAAGAGCTTGCAACAGATTGTTTTCATTCTGATGTTTTGCGCTTACGCACGAAATGGGGTCAAAGACTGTCATTAATGGAAATGCATACAAGTTAAAGCTGTTTTAAGTCGTACTATGAGCGAAGTTGTACAGACTCCTTCCTCGTGATTGGCTGCGCCGCCAGCCTCATGGGCCAGGTAACTCGCTACGTGGACTAGTGATCTTATTTTTGCAAGGCTACCTAGAATAGTTTGTTTCGGAGGGAACAGAATGAAATAAAAAGTGTTCTAATTCTGGGACCACACGTTCCGTGCCCCAAGCTTTCTGCCGATGCGACTAAGATAGTAGTTTGAAGAAAGTTTTATGAAGCGTATCAGCAGATTAGTTGTCGTAGAGTGTTACACATCGTTTTTGGCCAATTTTTTGAACTTATCGAGAACAACTTATTTACTCTTTAAGCGGTTAATCTAGAGTAAAAATAGCCTGTTTTATGGAAATAGAAACGTGCGGTAATAATTTCTGGTTTTATAAATGTCAGGTAGGCTTCATCGGTATTCGCCATGAAAGGCATTAGAAATTTAAAGGTTCGCTTGCTAATCAACAGAAGTGTTCCTTCTTCTTCTTCGTCGTATGAGCTATTTGTTGTGAGCATTATGCAAGAAGATATATATATATAGGCTACACTCGGTTTGCAAGTCTTCAGTTAGACTGGGGCCACCACGACGGGTAGACTGCTTGGCCCCACCACCTGTCTGGCACATAAAGGTGGAGGCATCCCGTTAAGTGTCTTGCCCAAGGACACAAGCAAGCTTGCCGGCTTGTTCTCCAATTATCTCTATTTGCTGAGCGCCAAGCAGGAAAGCTGTGAATACAATTTTTTAACGTCTTTTGATATGACTCGACTTAGGAAATAAATCCCAGGTCTACCGACTGCGAAGCGGACGTTCTAACCAATACGCCATCGCGCCGGTTAACAGAAGTGCTCATGGCTAGATTTTCACGCTCAATATTGTAGCAACCGTAAGACAACATGACTTGGTGAATAGAGAATACTTCAAAATTCTATGTATCTTTTAAAGGTGAATGATCTCCTGAAAAATCAAATAAGCACTTCACATGAAGACAACACTCCAACAGTTAACCCTCAACTGGTCACAGAACTAGCCTCTGAAGTCAAAAGATTAAAGAGCGAATTAGAAGTCCAAAAGCTTGAAAAGTGAGAGACATTCAACATTCTTGCAAATTCACTATCATTTAACTTCGTTTGGTTGCAGCATTTCTATAGATGTGCTTTGGGCCAACAGTGGCAACTCCGATCTAGATTTGAACGCAAGTGTCATGTATAACTCTTAAAGATTTTTCTGTGATATTTGTAGCCAGCTATGCTTTTATAAAAGAAATCATTTGAAAGGTGGCTTTGCACTTACATTCGTGTTCTTACGAGCAGGGAAAAGGAACGACATATCAGCCCGTCAAGATCTGCTGTCAATGCATTACCAAGCAAATTGCCTGTTCCCAAAAATAATAAGGTTCGTGTTGTGTTATAAATAGAAAAGAAAAAAAATTTTTAGTAACAATATCGTGGTGAAGAGGTAGTTGTTCCGGACTTTGGAACAGAAGGTTCGCTGTCCGAAACTCGATTAGATCACTGTTGATATTCGTCCGAAAGGCTATTCGAGATTTAAATTGCTGCGTTGCTTCAGCGAAGTCTGTTTCGAGTAGATAGTTGCAGGCAATGTTCCCTCTAAGCTGCGCGCGTGCGCGGCCGCGCAGTAAACACAACGCTCCGCGCAGTCTCCAACACGGGGATAGTGGTGAAATTCTGCACACCAACGAGCAACGTGGGCTTCGAAGGACTTTGCAGACGCAATTTCACCATAGCATTTAAGCGTTGACCTTTTTTTTTTTTTTTGGAGACCACCAAGTCCGCGCGTTGGTTGTACGTAGTAGAGGGAACGTTGGTTGCAGGTACAAGTTCATCCCACCCTGCCGAGCAGGGATGCAGGACGTAATATGTTCAAAACATGCTCATAGCTTGCGTTACTCAAAAACACTGTTGAACGCTTCCGAACGAAAAAATGGAAACGTGATTATACGGTTTGCTTACTTACTCGCTCATTTTGAGCTTTGGATTTAAAGCCATGCGTTTGCTCTGTTCCTAACCCACGTGTATATTAAATCACTAGCCGGCTTTGCCGGTGTCGCCTTGCAGAGACCCTCCATCAGTAATGTCCGTGATTAGTATTCCGGTTCAACCGACTGCGTCGGCTTTACTCATCGGGCTCTTGTGTGAGCAGTAGCGAAAAGTTAATGAATTTTATGCACTTTTACAATTCCTGCACACGAAATCGAGATCATCATATTCTCTTAATCATGACTGATAATGCTCACAAAGAATATTGCCACAAACTATCGTTAATGCTTGTGAGGGAGGAGATTGAAACACACTCAAAACCGATGGTAGCAGCGAAACGGTGATTGCTTTCATAGTTACAGTCTTACAGAAATAAACTATTTAATGGTAAGCCTATTTCGCAATGTGGTACTGCCCCTTTCCTATTTATATTTGTGGTATTAAGTTCTTTTGGCTGCACTGTTCGTCATGTTTCCGGCATAGCGACAAAAGCGGCTATGGCTTTCCCAAAATTATTCACCATATTTTAGTAGGTGCCCATCAGGCGGAGTTATTTTCAAACAAGTGTTCTCTCTAAATTCAGTTTTACAAATTGTTATGGTTATGGTTTTATGCTAATTTTTTTTTAAACTTAGGATTTTATTTTAACGATGTACAGTATAGACATCAATACCTTAACAGGCAGCATATCAGCCTACAAAAAATCCTTGCTTTATAGTATATACGACGGTGTCGCCCGCAGAGCCCCCATAAGTAACGTCGGGATTGAGAAGGTCGGTTCAGCCGGCCGAGCCGGCTTCACCTATCGGACTTTCATGTGAATAGTTACTAAAAGTTTACGCTTTCTGCACATAAGATTTTCACGAATTTTTGTGTTTCTTTTCCTAATAGAATTTCTGTCTTTCCTAATAGAATTCTTCAAGGTCCTGACTATGCCCTAGGTCTATGTGCTCTGTTCATTGCTGACACGACCCCAAGGGAGCCTTGCATTTCCGGAGTTTGGAAGAAGGGACCACATTTCTGATATTAAGCTATTTTCAAGCAAAATAGCAAAAATGTCTTTCGTGTGGTGCGATTTCACACAGTGACACTGATTTCTTTTTAAACTTTCTCAAGTTTTCGGCGACTACGCATTATGTGACATGTTCTTTTCTCCCTGCTTGACGTGCCTTGGGAAGTTAAAAGAATCCTTGCATTTCCCCAAATGTTTGATTTGATCCCGGTAGCTCTATAAAGCTATTTTAAAGCAAAATACCAATAATATATTGCATGTGGTGCGATTTGACAGAGTGACGTTGTTTTATTTGATTTCACTTCAAACTTTCTCAAATCCCTGCTGGCTACGCTTTATGATTTATATTTGTTTTTCCTTACTTAGGTATGCTCATAGAAGTTAAAATTGTCGTTGCTTTCTCCAAATTTTCAGGTTTGGTCCCGGTAGCTCTATAAAGCTATTATAAGGCAAAATAAAAAAATGTTTCCCCTAAGTATGGTGCGATTTTACCCCGGCTGGCCATGCTATCACCCGCCGATTTAAAACGTATCAATTAATGCAGCTGCGCCGGCTTCACCGTACAAACATTTGTGAGAGTAACAATGAAATGTTTTAGTAAATATAAGCCATAGTTTTTGTACATCTACAATAATGGTGATCATGTTAATTAAGACTGGAAGTATTTAATTAAGAAAGAATGATGTCACAAACTACCATTCGTAATTTTTAAAAAGTGTAAAGGGGAGAGGTGAAACATAGACAAAATTGATGGCGCCATCCAAATGGTGGTCGTTTCGACTCATAAAGAAATGAGTTATTTAGTGGTAGGCGTATTTAACGATTCGGTGGCGCTGCTTTCGTATATATATTGGTGACATTAAGATTTTTGCCTGCGCCGTTTGCTTTAATTTGATCATAGCATGAAAAGAGGCCATGTCTTTCCACTAAGTCATATAACCTATTGCAATAGGGGACTATTAAACTCTTTTCAAGCAAAAACATTCTTAATCCAATGTTACGAGTTGATGCTATTGCAGTTTAATTTTGATCTTTTCTTAAATTTGGGATTTTATTACATTTAACTTTGCCCCTAATCCTGACTTCCCTACTGTTAAATGAAGATTAGTGTTTTTTACCGATACAAATATTTTCGCAATTACAAATATCAGTAATGGGCTTTACCATTAATGTTTGCTATTAAAATGAATGCGCATAATTTTTCTGCCTGCTGCTGTTCTCACTATATAGTGGCAAGGATTGTGATGTCATTTAAGATTAGGACCTAACCGTCTGTTCTAAGCCATGAAATATTAGAATCGCTACTTACTACTTTTTCGTTACTGTAGGCGAATTAATATGAACTAACTTCTCTGACTGCGTGCATGTTCCTTCGCCCTGGCATAAACGCCGCCATGCAAAGAGCAAACTAACCCGAAATGAAGCACTCACAGTTAAGTTGGAGCAATAGTGGGGGCCTTTATAAATATTGTCGAGGTTAAGAATGTCAAATCAGCTGGCTGCGACAGCCTCACCCAATTGCAAAGGAAATTGCTTCAACATTTAGATCATATGTAGCTCGACACCTATATTTTGTTGCGAAAGATAAGAAAGGACCATCTTTATCTCCTTGTCTTTTTCTTGGGTGATCACCAAGTGTTTTGCTTGGAGTAGGCTACATATTAAAATTTGTAGACTTCATTTTTTGAATATATTGATGGATAATGCCAAAGATCCATGCTATCGAGAAAGAATCGACAAAATGTACCAACGGACTTAGTTTTTCTGCAAATTGCAATTTTGTGAAGGGCAGGCACCAAAATTTTGTGTGTTTTTGAGCGGTAGACTACGGTACATTTCATAAGCATTTGGAGACTTCAGTTTTTGATAGATGTTTTTGAAAACTTCGACAGATAATGCAAAGAACCATTGTAGTGAGGAAAAGCAGTGAAAATGTACCAAAGAACTAACTTTGTCCGACAATCGCAAGTTTGTTAGGTCATGTAGAATAAATGTTCAACTAAAAAAGAAACATGATGTATGGCAACCAATTTTTGATCAGCCATTATAAACTAATTGTTAGTTCCAAGTAATTAAAGTCACATATTGCTGGAAAGCAAATATACTAAGGTTTTAAAGAACAGTAATTGTTAGTACTCTATTACAACATTTTTGTATTAAAGTTACCAGTTTTTACTCAGCTTACCATATTTTAGTAGGGATAGAAAGTTACAACACAGGTCGTAAAGTTCAGTTTTTTTAGTGTAAAAACAAATATTAATTGTACATAGTAACATATTATACACTATCGGAATCGCCTTGAAATAACCTTTAATTTGTTGAAAAAGTTTGAAAATCGATTGAAAAATGAGGTCACAAATCAGTTTCTAATTATACTAATTTTGCAAAAAGGTTGCAATTTTTGAAAACGTCTTGATATTAGGATCTGCGATAGCGAACGATTTGTGCTAATCGTACGAGACATATTACAATATCATAGAGCCAGCTTTAAGCTTGCAAGCGAAAAAGAGAAGAAAAATGCTTAAAGTGCTTAAATAAAAAATTGCTCGTACCATTGTCAAGTTGGATTTAATTGTTGTAAAGTTGTTTTTATCGAAAGCACTTTATTAATGTCTCCTAAAAGAGCATTTGCTCGCATCTCTGCAATCAGTACTTTTTGAGAAAGAGCAAAAAACAGATTGTGCAATGAAACGTTGATTGTGACGTCTTTTGAGACCCCAAACAAATGAAAGTTTTTGTGATGTGGTATGTCGGAAGCTGGTTTTCGTTTGAGAAAAAAGCGGTTGATCTATGTCAAGTACTGCAAATTACAAAAAAAAGTTATGACGTCACCAACACGTTTGTGACACTCACCACGGGGTGGTGATTAATCGCGCCAAGTTTGATGCTTGTACCTTTAGCAGTTTTAGAGGAGTTGAAACAGACAGAATTGCGCTTTAAATATTACATTATTAAAGTTATCTGATATTGTGCCGGCCCAGTAAAATTCCAAGTCTGCCGATCTAAAGTAGGGAATGTCCCGACAATTCAAAGTCGCCTTAGGGCTAGGGCAAGGGTCGGCAACCTTTTACCGTCAAAGAGCCATTTGGACCCGTTTACCACAGCAAGGAGACCGATGAGAGCCACAATAATTCTACGGAGCACAGGTCAAGTGTTTTCCAAAAAAAAAAAGGTTTTCACCTGTAGATTGATCTGAGTATCATTTGATTGATCTGAGTAGAGGTATTGATCTGAGTATCATTTCACCCTCACCTGCTTCAAAGAACAGCAAAAGAGCCACATGCGGCTCCGGAGCCGCAGGTTGCCGACCTCTGGGCTAGGGTGAGGGTTTGAATTTGACTTTTAATTTTCGAAATTTTCGACTTCGAATTGTCGTAGAACCAAATTGGGATTTAAGTAGTTTAATTGACATAGGCAGCGCCAATCAATTGGTAGGGAGTTCGTTACAGCACATAGAACTGAACCAAACGATAAAACAGGTTCTTTACTGAATTATGAGAATAATAAGAGGGTTAAAAGAGGACGATTGCCTCCCCCACTTTTGAAATATTTATCAAACCCTTGGAATTCAATAAACTCACCTGGTTATGACTGCACTTTTGAGTGATGTTTGAAAAAAGGTCACCCCAAAAATTTATCTGGAACATCAATTGCCCCTCTCCCTCTGAAATTAGTCGTCGGCTAACTGCCTGTGTGTGGATGATCAAATCAAACATTTTCTCTAAAAACATCTGGTTTCCGAAAGAATGACAAAATGTCATCAATAGACCTTTTCAATGCTAGAATGATGAACGACAATATAGAAGGTCAAATTTAACAAGCTGGCCTAAAGTGGTTCATGCTACTTAAATATTCAATTCCAGACGTGTTTCATAAGCACTACGTTTAAAATTAGCTCTCAGTTCCTGCAGCTGTAAATTAAAAAGCAGCTTTTGCTGTGTATTTGAGTGGTTCTTGCAACTTGAAGACTACTTGACCTAACTCTTTGTAAGTCTGTAAAGGGCGTTACGAAAAAGGTCCATTTTCTTTTATAGAAGTTTCGTCTGTGCAACAGTTTCAATTGTGTTTTTGTTTAGGGACCTAGCAAGACGCAGAATTCTTTAAAACCAGAGTTGGAGCGAGCCCGCATGCTGAATCGGAAGCTAAACGAACGTGTGGCTGCTACGGAGCAAACCGTGCGAATGCAGGCAGAGAAGCTGGCTAAATGCCGAGCCGCTTTACGTAGGTTATTACCAAACTGACAGGCATAAAGCAATGCTGTTTTAGGTCATCTTTTCACTAAACTCTGGTCTGTTTTTTTTATCGAAAGAAATTTTGCAAAGTATTGCTCTATCATGCAATTAGATCTCGCCAGCGATAAAGCTGTCTACTTTTCGGCTTACAACGCTTACTACGTTTTTCCAGAGATTAATCTCGGTGCTGCATGTGCTCCTGCATCTCTTTATTTAATTCAAAGTCGCAAATTCAAAGTCGACTATCCAAAGTCGGATTTAGTGAAGTGCCGTAGTTACATACAAGTTATATTTAATTTTTTTGAATTGTCGTAGAAACATTCTTCACAACTCCCTATACTTTTACATCGTTGTTTGCAGGAGAAGCTGGCATCGCCAGTCCGCCAATATCTCCCATGCGCACCGCCAGAAGCGTTCCTAACCTGTACGATGCGCCAGATGCCTCCTCCGGTAAGATTCACTGTTTGACACTTATTGAAATAGTGTTTTGTAAGAATAATGATTACTGGCGCCGTTGTGTAGTTGTTTGAGCGTATTCTTTGCCGTCGATAGACTCTGGTTCAATTCTCATGTCTAGTCATTCGAAATACTTTAAACGTGGTATTCACAGATGCTCAACGCTCAGCAACAGGAGTAATGTGGAGGATAAAGTATCAAACTGAATTTATTCAGGTGATTGAAAAAAGTGCTGGCCGCCTTTATTTCCTGAGCACGTAGCCACTGTTGGCACTTGTACAACAAGAAGGGCAATGACTGCAGTGTTAAAATCACATAAGTGACGCGCAATTTTTATAGCCATTACTGAAACAAGACGGCAGCGAAATCATTCTGTCAGTTCCGACACCAATGAAGCTGGAACGCAAACAGCTCCGAGAAACAATGGCGACCGATCGCTGTCACCGAAATCAGAACAAAGGTAATGTCAAAGCTGCGCACAGCTGGTACGAGCCTCGTGAGAAGTTGTGGTTTAAATAGAATCAAGCTGGCGAAGAAGAAATACATGTTGTTTGATTTCACCGATTTCAAACAACGGTGTTGGTCTACGACAGTCTTCCCGCAGTTACACTGTATAGCAATGAGCTGCAGCGTCTAATTTCATTAAAATTGCTTCAACAGTTAAGATATGAAATTTTTCTTGAGTTTTAGTTGTGATGTCACGGACTGTTAAAGAAGGGTAATATCACAATCACCTTGCACCGGTGTTCCTTTTTATAAAGCCTTGGCAATGTATTTTTATCACATGCTGTCATTTTGGCGACCTTTTGTTGTCATGAGCATCATCATGTTATTTTTTTCCCAGGTTTAATTCACTCATTCAAACACAAGCGAAAGAGCTTTCCTTGCTACGTGAGCAGTTGAAAAAATCAAGAGACGCTTGCAAGCAGCTGCAAACTGAAATGGGTGAGTTACAACCAATTTTCTTGCAGTGACAATATTGCCTCTTTTATTATCATTGTTGCTTAAACTTCCAATTTAGTTCGGGTAAAATTAAATCTCAAGAATTAAAAAAATTTTAAATCTTAAAAATTAAGTTTGAGTAAAATCTAGTATTGAGCTTAATTCGTGAAGATGCAGGTGATAGGAGAAACTACTTCATGAGGACCCTTACGTAGTGCTTACCATATGTGTTAGCAGAATGATCTCAGTAAACATAAGTAGTATATCGTAAAATTCTTGTACTATTTGTGCTAAAAAAATAGGCAGTAGTAGTACCGATAGCGTTTAGTGGAAAAGTGTTTTGGAAGTGCTTGGTTGTTACAAAAAGTCTTCCGTACTTCAGATGTCGTGTCCTGTCATGTCAAAGCACTACTAAACAATGACATACCGGATCGATCGATTGTAATTGCTGTTGACGAAGAGGTGGGGAAAAGCATACAACTTGTCGTTAAGCTACGAAAGAGTTTAGCTGGTGTGTGGTCGTTTTGATATTGTGTTTGATTTCATGTATTAGATTATTTTATGTAAGTCTAAATGTGCGGCTTAACCGCGTGATGTGTTCTCTATTGCTAATACTTAGGCTACAGAGAGATAGCTTAAAAACGATGGGTTTGTGGTAAACTCAATGCATCTGTCTGTTTTGATTCTAAAACTATTTGTTACTGGGAGGTAAAATTGTATTTGATCGGGCCACCATGCCACGTGTCGTAGGTGGATCGATGACGCCCTACGGACGACATAAGGTTACGTGAATCCAAATACGTTATGTAGTAGATGATGCGACGTTGCCTAATCGCCGTATGTATTGTGTTGCGCACACATTTTTGATTGGAATGATATTGCGTGCTAGTGAAGGCGAAGTAACTTTTTGCACTTTTTAGAAGTTGATCACTCAGATGAAGAAAGTGATTCTTCTGCTGTTGATTCGCCTTTACCTTTATCTGCTTTTGAAACACACCAGTTGGAAAGGTGCATGTGTAATGCGTATAGTTGCAATAGGCCTGGATAAATTTATCCAGCTTGGGTTACCGTGAAACCAGCGATGTTGCAGCACTAATTTTTAATGAAGTATAATTAAACATTGCATCTTTAAGCACATCAGTTTTAACTTTTCAACTGTTATTCTGTGCAAACTTTTTCTGTGTTGTTCAAAGTTTGGCGTTTTTAATGCGATCTTTTGCCTTTAATCGCCTGCTTTTTCATCAGTTTTTTATATGCAAGTGAGCCTTAAACGTCTAGGTTTTTAGTTCGCCTTATGTCATTTTTTATCTTTCAATGAAAGATGCTTACGGCAGGTTGCAAATGGTGAGCGACATGCTGTGAACTCAATGGCATTTCATTGCATATTCTTACGTTGCAATTTAAATTAGATTGAAGAAAGAAGTGACTTTGAAAAGTGATGAAATTTCCAAATTGAAAGAAGAGATCACGACCTTGAAGGACGCAATGCAGGAGAGACTCACCGCTGATTCATTACGACAAGCGGAAAAATGGTCCAGCACTCCCAACTTACACCCGCACTTTTCCCATGCTCTGTCGCCTCGTGAAAGAATAGCCGGCCACAGAAAGGTAATGATCACTTGCTAGCAATAGTAAATACAATGTCAGACAAGTGAGGATTATTTGATTGGCCAAGGTGTTATGATAAAGAATTTGTTGGATATCCAAAAAAAATACGAAAATTCGTGTGTATTTGATAGATAGAAGTGTATTTTTCCATCATTTTAGAAACCTTCTTCTGTGGGCAGTCCCTGTCATACAAGGAGCGACCGGGGGGTGCTGACCCCCGCTTCCTCCCACCTATCACTTCACTCTGCTTCGGAAGATGAAATGAGGTTGCTAAATGGTCATTCCCCGACTGCTCATAGCCGACTGGTGGGTATGCTTTCGACGTATCAATATCGATTAGTGTTCTTGCATATTATCGCAGTTAAAACTTTATGAGATATTAACTAACGTTTTAATGCAGCTAAGAAAAGGCTGTCATGATACTTGCTGACACAACGCTGTAGATTGAGACATGATAAAAAGTATGTCTCAATTTATCATGCAACTGACAACCGAGTCGGCAGTGTAAATGTTAGAGCGTTCGTTTGGCAGTCGGTAGACATGAGTTTAGTCTCCTTGTCGAATCGTACCGAAGACATTGATAATGGTATGCATAGCTGCCCTGCTTGGCGCTCAGCACCAAAGGGACGCTTTAGAGAAAAAGCCAGCAAGATAGCTTGTTGCTTTCTATGTCAGGCAGGTATCGGGATCCTTCTATCTTTATATGGCAAACAGGTAGCGGCCCATTTGTCGTGGTGGCCCAGTATGACGAAAGACTGCAAACAAAGCGTGATCCCTCCTGCGGAAGAAGCAGATGTTAATGGCTACCTTCGGATAAAGCAGACCCGTTTTTCATTCAGCAGGACAAGAACTGTTAACCTTTCGTGGATGCTGTCATCCAGGATCAGTCTTGAGCTTGGTGGGGAGGTCTATAAAGAAGGCATTCCACAGCAGCATGCTCTGCTGCAACGGTGTATGTTATTATAGCGAAGTTTTTGGCGTCATTGAATCAGGTCTAGGCCCGCGTTTGATTCCTAAACTTTGCTCTAAAGTCTAAACACAAGTTTATGCTCGTCACTTGGCATGTTGCTTTTTCTTATTGACTATTTTATTCTTGACCGACAGACTGACGACGGTGACAATTATGTGCAACTGCCAAACGCCTTAGAAAAGACCGGTCGTTCGTCATGGCCGGCTGGTTATGATCACGTAACAGGCAATGACGTGAAACGAAGGCCAATGTACCAGCGCACAATAGCGGTGACTGAATATCTGCCGCCTAATACAACGTCGGACAGAGGTGAGTATGACAACTTAAGGAGTCGAGCTTTGTGTCTCGTTAAAGCACAAAAACTAATGATTCGTAGAACCCCACGTAGTGAGGTGTTGCTGTTACATTCGCTCTCGATACAAATCTCATCAGCAAGCGAACGTCGATTTTATTTTGTGCGTTTTCAACAAAATGAGAGGAAAGATGCATAGAGTGTGCTAAAGAAAAGCTGTCGTAATATCTAGAGATGGCGTGCAGCATACTTTTAATAATCCCTCACTGAAGCTTATTCGTTGTTGGAACAAAAAGTTTTTGCCTAGGTAAAGAAACGAGAATCTGAAAACTTATTTTCCTTTTGTTTGATAGTGTTGGTGAAGTGATTTTGATAGCCACCTGAGGGCGCTTTGAGCTCGTCAAGATTTTTGTTTCTTCGAATCTATATTTTGTATCATTTAGGTCGCAGCTTTTCCGCCGCTTCAATTGCCGACGGATCACCTCTTCGTCATCGTCCCATCCCTACTTCTGACGCCTTTCGTTGTAGCGCCTCGTATGGTGGTCAGTGGGCGAGTCCCAATGGGACTCCACAAAAATCACGTGACGACCCTAGAAACAAGCAAAGGTAATTAGTATTACTTTCCAACAGACACTTAGCTTTCAAAACTAAGCCTTTCACGCCAGGCATAAAATCTTTCACGATCGTCTGACAAGAAAATCGTAAGTGCAAATTTTATTAAGTCTTTGGTTTGACCCGACCTGAAGCTGCCCAGGTATTCACGCAAGTCTACCGACTACCAGCAAATGCTTTATCGCCTTCACAGCATGCTACCACTTAATATAAAGAAACTTGGTTGCGAGTTTCTGACTCAAAAGTTGTTCGATGCATGTCCCAAGGTATCAAACGGCGTGTTAAATTGTTTTTTTCTTTTCTTTAGCCCATTCGAGTCAACTCGATTAGGAGTAGGGGACAGTTCTTGCGACGAAGTAATCGGCGATACAAGCCACAAGTTATCTCGTGAAGTTGATCGATTGAGACGCCGGTTGACTGACAGCAAGAGAATTAACAGGTGAACTGGCAAAGACAAATTTAATACTTGTTTTATAAATCAGTCTTTGCAAAAACTTTTGGAAAAACGACATTTTTTTTATTTCTTTGTATTTACGCACCACGAAAGTTTTGTGCTTGATTTTTACTGTTGTCTTAGGTCGTTAAAAGAAGAATTGGACCTGGCAAATAAGACTTTACTTCGCAGCAGAGATAGCTCAATGTCAGGATATAAGACGCCACCTCACCCTGACACAGGTAGGTCGAAATATATCCGCGCGTCGTTGCTTTCTTTCGTTTACTTTTGCTGTAAGACTACCAAATATATCTGGTTAGTTTTTTGCACAGTAGTTGAAAACGGCAGTCCTGATTTTCATCTTGATGACGATTGCCTTTTTCTTTTCCATGGAATGATGATAGGGCGCGAAGGTCCAGCTCTTTTACCGTAAATTCATCCAAGCAGAAACATACTGATTAGGATACGTTATTCTTCAAATAGAATGCGCGCATTTTATTTTTCGATAACAACTTTCGGCCAACTTTAAACCTACCGTACTTTATTTAAAGTAGCTTCGATCAGAGACGGCTTACGGTGATTACATTTTTAAGGAAGTCGCAGATTCGAAACAGACTTTGCTTCGAACACCATACAATGCTTGCTCTTCGGCATTCGCCATACACTAATTAGAAAGTTGTTTTTTATTAAATCATTAACACCTCTGCTCTCTCGTCAAAAGAAATTTGTTTAAAGATTAAAACTAACGCAATTCTGTTGTGTGTGAACATGTGCTAGACACTGCTGCATGGAAGCGTAAATATAAAAATAAAATTTATATCGTAAGCAGTTTTTGTTTTGGTTGTATTGCCAAAAATTCTTTTTTTGTAGTTACCTTAAATCCAAAACAATGGGTATATTTATACAGAACAAGTTATAAAAGTGCTCATGTATCAGGCAAGCAGCACTAGTTTCGCACTGTCCACTAGGCTTTATTTATTCAACTAGGTGACCTAATTTATGCGCACTGTATTCAAGGGCGCATTCTATTTTTTTATTGCGAATATGCGCGCATTCTGACCAAGATCTTCACTATCTTAACCCGGTGAAGCACTTTGTTGGATAGGTAGATGCACATATAATAGCAAAACCATTCAAAGGCATATTTTGTGTCTGTTTTTGCCGGTGTGTTAAGTCAGTAACAAAAACTGTTCTTATTTTAATAAGGTCTTCAGAAACGATCATTTAAAAATGCAAGAATGAATTTGTTTTCTGGTAGTACGGGCTTAAAACATCACTTGCTGTAAAGCAGGTTTTAAACTTTTTGAAACATGTTCCTCTTGACAATTCCAACAAAAATCGTAGCCTCCCTTTAATTTGTTTCAACCTTTTTTCTACGGAGATCAGTATTTTCAAAGCGGTCATTTTCCACATTTTCTTTGAAAACCTGTTTTGGAGATCACATTTTTTAAAACGCTGATTCGGCAAATATTTTGTATTTAAAGTGGCCTGGCCCTGCACCCCTTTGTAAGTCCCGCATGTCCCCCCAAGGGGGCGCGCTCCCCACTTTAGGAACCCATGTTGTATTGTATTTGGTGCAGAGCTGTGCAGTATGTATTCTTTTCTTTAGGCATAGCCTACACGGTTACTCTGGAGAAATTTGTAAAAAAGTGGCAAGCTGTTGTGGCTTTGTTCTTGAAACATCGCACGAAGTTGAGAGAGCAAAGCCTTAGTATACTTCTTTGTTTAGCTGAATGCAAGCTCAGCTATTCAGGCTTAAAAAACGCTTAAACTAAGGTCATAAATTATCAATAATGCGTTTAAAAAACTGAATACCAGTTTAGGCATGCTTGCTGACAACCGTCGTATTGCTTTAAATAATTTAAAGCAAGTCTTGGCGTGTACAAATGTTGGCAGTTAGTTAGGAGATGCTGTATCGGGCTGGCTATTTGTTAAGCTTTAGATCAAAATGGCGCTGCGCGTTAAAACCAAAGCAAGTGGCAGACCAAATGTATCTGTACACTTCAAAATGAGTGACCAAGGTATCAAAAATAGTTATCAGTTAAGTTTTTATGCCGTTCATTCGGAAAAGAATAAAGCCAGTTCGCCTTGCACCCTATGAGCATTCGATGTAGTACTTGAAAGTGCGCTCATTATAGCCTGGCAATTATTCTAACGTATCTTGTGAGAATAGACGAGAGCAAACCGGGTTTGAATGAGGATGCTTTTGTCTAAGACCAAAATGTTGCAGCAGTGTAACTCTCCTGCTGTCTAATGTAGCAAATCTGGACTAATGAAAAGCTTACTGCTGTATTGGCTGAAAACGAGAGTTTTAGTTACCGGTATTCGATCCATAATTACCGCTTGCAGTGCTTGGAAATGTTAGTGCTATTGTAAAGCATCTCTATCTGTGGCGTTATACAGGGTTTTGAGAAGCACGTGTGTAGTCATAATGACATTGCTCTGGCAAAGCGATCGGATGGGAGGGGACGCTATTTTACTGCGGCAATAGTCGCAAGGTTGGGTAGTTGAATTTCAAAGTGGCCTCCTTGGAAAAAGCACTGTGGCAATTTCCTTGCTCGTTTTTTAAATTGCTTGTGGTAGAAAATGACTCTACTAGCAGTATTGACTACTTTGAGGTGGCTGTAAACACGAAGTCGTTCCGTACATAGCCGACAAAAGCGTTTTCAATACCGGAGGATAATTTATACAACCCGTTTCAGAATTGCTAGCTGAACATTTGAG
The DNA here is from genome assembly GCA_963675345.1 of Trididemnum clinides. Taxonomy (NCBI): domain Eukaryota; kingdom Metazoa; phylum Chordata; class Ascidiacea; order Aplousobranchia; family Didemnidae; genus Trididemnum; species Trididemnum clinides. The sequence goes on from OY776286.1 coordinate 29,722,628, forward strand.
CGAAATCCGCGGTCTTCGCCAGCGTCTCGAGCAAAGCATAGAAACCAACGATCGACTACGAGACAAGCTCGAAAAAAGATTGAAAGATGCTTCCCGTGAATCTAGAGAACACCGTGAGTTTTTTTACAAATCCAAGAGTGGATACATGGCACATTGGTGAAGGTTCACGTCCGTCACTTCGAGCGCTATTGTGAATCGTTGAGAAAAAGGGTTTAGGAGTAGGTTGGCTTTGATGGCAAGGTTGTGCAGCAGCAAGAAGTTACTGGTAGACGTGCGCCTCTAGTGTGACCTCTAGCTCTTTGTGATGTGGCACAACGACCTCAGTTGCCTTCTGCTTTAATAAAAAGATTAAATCATAGCGGTGCAGCTGAAGCGTTCATTTCTGTTCTGCTTATATTTGAATGCTATGTGACCTAAGCAAATACTTGGAAAGCGAAGTAAGCCCACGCTTTATTATCATATGACTCAAATTACGTTCTAATGCCGGTGCTTGAAATAAAAACAGAAACTTATCATGTGATATTGATTACTAGAGCAACAAAAAAGTTAGAATATGCTGATTTCATGTCAAGTACATTAAATTCCACTTGAAAACTGTCAATCGTAAAAGAAATCCAATCTTAGTTTCAGCTAATATATACGTTGCTGCAAATCACGACCACGCCTCACCCGCTGCTGATATTCGCAAACTTGAAAAGAGAATTGAACAACTTAAAGTTGAAAATGAAAAACTGAGGCAAAGACTGAAAGGAGAAGAAAAAGTCCATTCGGCGTATGAAGGTAGGAAAATAAGTTGAAAACTGGTAAATTTGATTCTGTCCGCAACAAAACCGTCCTAAAACAACTTTACTACGATCAGCTTCAGAATGGACACTATTATGTTATCACTGCATTTGTGCCACTGACAGTGCTACCACGTATAAAAAATGCGATCAAGTACCTTTCCCAAGAGCACAATATGGTAGAAGCGCTGTTCAGTTTATTTTGCGACTTCTGCAAAATCTCGAATGCTTCTGCTCGTGTAGATGCCGTGAAGGAAATGAAGAGCATGCAGAAAGTGCTAGCTGAAAAAGCAGATCAAGTTGATCGCCTGACAGATCGCTTACACCAGCTGCAGTATGAATTGAAAGAACAGACCGGATTAGTAAGTATGCGAGTGTGTGTACAAAGTTGCTACGAGCAATAAGTTCATAAACTAGATAAATGACATAATAGTTTACGTTTCGATTCTTTTAAAAAGAACATCAAATTTAAAAGCTGATTGGGTTGTTTTCACTCCTCTTCATTTAACTGATATGTGGAATTACTTGTGAGTGGTCTTTTTGTGAATATATATTAGTGAAAATATTTGATTTTCACGTTTGTAATTTCTCGTTTAATTGTTTTCAGTCGGAAAATCGTGGGGAAAAGCTAAGAAACAATGACCGTGACATCAGTGAATACAAACAGAAAATTGAATTGCTTGAAAGTGAAAAAGAAAAACTGGCCAGAGAATCAGAAAAAACAAAAGATAATTCGAAAAAGTAATGTCATTTCATTTCATTGCTAGTCAATCCGAACGCAATTCTGTTTACCAGCATTAGCTTGATGCCTAGTTGCTATAGCTGACTACAATCTACATGTACTTTACTTGTTTAGCTTGTGGAGTGAATTGCAAAGCTGTAAAAACCAGTTGAAAGACAGTCAACAGCTCGTTGATTCGTTGAAGTCAGAACTTCGCCTGTATGAAAAGCTTCAAGAAGAAAATAACAAATCAGGTGAATTTATGTGACACACCATCTTCTATTGAACAACAAAAACGTATGCATTTGCCAGTGGAGCTATTTTTTTCTGTAGCTGTGTATAAACTGCCGTACAGCTTGTCTTGTGGTGCGGTAACGTTTTTAATACGTATTGGTACATGGATTACCATTCCTGAAGTAAAGACAGTAATTAGAATTGTCAAATGACATTTTTTCTTAAATTAAGCTTGAGGGTCAGTATTGCTACGACTATGGAGTCCCAACACATTGTGCGAATCCATTTCAACCTGCTGTGCAATTATGACCCCTACTCTAAGTCATAATGAAGTGTTTTTCGATTGTTTGCAGAAATTGTTTTGCCAATAGTTTTTGGCAATGCGCTTATCAATGACCGTATAGCTTGCAAAGGAAAGAGCTGTGTTAAACGCTGAACCAGAGCTGGGCATGTCACTGTAATTCTTAAAAACGCAGCGCAATAAACTGCCGCAAAATTTTTTTCCAAAAGTTGTGCGCAGCTCAACGTTCCCGAGCAGATTTTTGTAGTGTTTGATGAACAGTTGCTTTATTCTTATCTAGTAAAGCGCAGCGCAATTGCTTAGTGTACGAAAGAATCGAATAACATTGCCAGTGTCGTCAACATCGCCGCATTTTTTTGAAAGGCAAATTCAAAGCTAATAAACGCAGCTACTAAAGATAGCACTATACTAAAAAAGCAACACAACAGTGACAGGAATGATAAAATAATACTTCCAGCTCGCGTTGCTGCTCCTCTGGACCTCACTGAGCTCCTCCAAGAGATCCGATCGTTGAGAATTCAGTTGGAGAGGAGCATTGAAGATAACGCTGCTCTTCGAAAGCAGCTGGAGGAGCAGTTAGCGAACCCTGCAGGCGGGGAAGAAAGATCACACACGACAATCAACATCCATCATCTATCTCCGCGTTCATCATCGAATTCTCTGTCGCCGACCAACAAACCGTCTTTGTTAAGCGCAAGAAAAAAACTGAAATTGGCGACAAGTTAGTAATGGATTTTAACTTTCGTGAAAAATAGAGTGTAAACTCCATCGTACTCTTCAAGCGTATTTTCAACGAAATAAACCAAAAATACCCAACAGTACGCTGGTCAAGTGAAAACATAAAACGTAGAAAATCTTAAATTTTATGTTCTTTTTTTGATCGCTTATCCTCGGCATGTATGATGAGCTGGAAACCATGCTTTTCACGGATCTAGAACACGACAAACTTGCTATTCTTCGTATCCTTGCGTGTCCTACACTCTTTCTAAAATCAAATATAAAGTTTATATTCGACTCTACTACGAATGTAAAATGTCCTGGCTCTAAAAAGCGTTGTATTTAAACAACACCACGAATCTCCACGGCATTTTATTTCGTTATTTAAACGATTTCATGCTGAAAGACATTTCTTTCTGATATTTTTTTGCATTCGTTTTTCTTGAAAAGGTCTGGTTGGAAGCATCCCCAAGAATGTGGTATCAGCCTCACGTACTTCAGCGACAATTGCTTACTGCAGGGATTCCCAACCATAAACTCCTCTCGCACTAATCTCCTCTATAAAATCGAAACATCCCAGCTCACCTCAAAAAAAAGCTTTAAAAAAATTCATTAAGCCAAAAATAGGGACGAAAAATCCCGCTCTGCACCAATCAACAGCCGCCTCAACGTGGTGGTGCGGTCCCCGACCCCGTTTGGGTTGGGTCGAAATGGCTGTTGGCCTTCCCAAGGGTCCCAGTTACCCCGGGCACTTCCCTTCATTTTTTTGCTATGCTGCCAGTAGGGCAGCACACAGCTTCTTCAAAATCAGTCGCCTGTTTTCTCTCTTTCTCTTCTCTTTTCCGTCTTCGTCTCCTTATTTTTCTTCTTTTAATGAGCGCTAACGTTCATCCCAACCCTTGTCCCATCTTTCCTTGCTCAGTGTGCTCTGGAAATGTGAGCTGGTGGGGCAATTCAGTGCAGTGCTGCACCTGCTCCAAATGGGTTCATCTAAGGTGCTCACAACTTTCCCTCTCCAAATTCAGAGCTCTTGGCAGCTCTCACTCTTGGAGCTGCCTCCCTGCCGTAACACTGTGACTCCCTCCTCGGACTCCTCCGACATGTATACCTCCACTCTACAATCTGGCTCCCCTCTGCTAATGCTGCACTCCCACCCCATCCTCGTCTTCAAACCTCTTATCCCCCACCTGCCCATTTTATATCTTCTCCCTTTGCCCCCTCACCACAGTCATTGCTCCTGGCTCTCCTTCTACGCCTCCTGCCTCCTCTCCTCCCCCTGACTCTCTCAGGATTTTTCAATGAAATGCTGGAGGTCTTTGAGCCAGGAGCACTGAACTACTTCACTTTCTTTTCTCCCATTCTGTCGACCTTGTCTGCATGCAGGAATCCAATCTTAACTCTCTCTTTCCGGATTCCTGGATTCTCTGCGCTGCGTTCTGATCGCACCCACTCGCGGTCTGGCATTCTCTCTCATGATGCCACGCACGCTAGCGGCGGCGTCATCATTTTCCTCAGGCAAGGCTTATCCTTCTTTGAATTTTCTACCCTCTTTCTTTGCTTGATCCCTACTCTGATTATGTAGGGGTCAACATTTCTCTTAACAGCTCCTACTCGGTGTCATTTCTTCATGTGTATGCCCCCCCTATTCGCTCCTCATTCTAGGTGACTTCAACTGCCATCACCCCTCTGGGACTCAAGAGGTACTTTCGACCCCCGCGGGGAGGAAGTATTCGACTGGGTCATCTCTTTTGACCTCCTGCACCTCAATGACCCTGACACACTCATCCTTCCCCATCGCTCCTCCGGCAGTCGCTCCTCTCCTGACATTTTCTTTGCTCCCTCCTCTCTTGCCCTTTCTTCCTCCTGGGAGGTGCTACAGGACCTGGGTTCTGATCAACTACCAATTCTTCTATCTGCCCTCCCCGGTCTTTCGCCCCAACGAGCGTCCCCCTTCCTTTAATTTTCAGAAAGCTCGGTGGGGCGACTGCCTCCTACTTTGACTCCCACTGTCCCTCTGCAGAGGAATACTCGTCTCTTTGCTCTGCTGCTGCTCCCTTTTTCTTTTTGGCACTGAATGTGGTCAAATTTTCTATTCCTTTCGGCCGCATCAAACGCCATTCTAAAGACTGGTGGTCTGGTGAAGTGGAAGAAGCGGTTAGTGAAAGACGCAAGGCATTCGCTGCCGCTCACAGAAGTGATGATGATCGCCAGGCATACATCTCCGCTTCTCGACGCGCCTCGTCAGTCATCGCCAAGGCCAAGGCTGAGGCATGACAGACGGCTTGCTCTTCTCTTTCACCCAAATCAAACCCAAAAACTGTACACTCTCTTCTCCGCTCTATCGATGGCTCTCCTTCCTCATCTTCCTCCTCTCCTAATTTCTCCAACTGTTTTTCTCCCAGGAAATCGGCTTCGGTCTATGCCGCTTACCTGAGACCCCACTTTTCTGTTTCTTAGCCAAAGGCCCTGGCGTAGCAGAGCCAGATGCTACCTCTCTAAGCTCCGCCGAGCCAAGTGCCCTGTGGAGTCTCACTCGTCCTTTTGCTCTCCTTTCTCTCCTGCTGAATTTCTTGCGGCTGCCTCCAACCTCTTCTCGTCCACTGCCATTGGCCCAGACAAAGTTGCCTATCCCATGCTAAAGCATCTTCCTCGTTCTGGCATGGATTTTCTTCTTCACGTTTTCAATCTCTCCTGGTCTTCGCATTCCTTTCCTTCCATCTGGAAGACCTCTTCTATTGTTCCTATTCACAAGATGGGAAAGCCTCTCGACTCTCCTGCTTCCTTCCGGTCTATCTCTCTCATCTCCTGGGTTTCAAAGCTGTTTGAACGCATCACACTATCCCATTTACTCTTCTTTCTGGAATCTAATTCCATTCTCTCTCCCCGCCAGTCCGGTTTCCGCCCTGGACGGTCTACACTAGATCAAATTCTGTTCCTTTCTCAGTCCATTTTGGATGGGTTTAACAAACCCAGGCCAGGCTCTCGGACGATCCTTGCTACTATCGATTTCTCTAAAGCTTTTGACTCTGTCTGGCATCCCGCCCTTTTCCACAAACTGATTTCGACTGGCCTTCCTTTTTGCTTTGGACTGAATCTTTCCTTTCTGATAAGCGCGCTAGCGTGGTTTATCAACATCACAAAAGCCATTGCTTTCGATTCCGTCGAGGTGTTCCGCAAGGATCCGTTCTTGGCTCTGTACTTTTCTCTCTCTTCATTAATGATCTTCTGGCAGCTGCTCTCTTTACGCTGACGATCTGGCCATTTGGTCTTCCTCCCCCTCGGTCCCCACTGCGTTGGAGGCCACACAATGAGCTCTGTTTCGATTTGAGCGTTGGTCTAAGTACTGGTGTCTTCCTCTCAATCCGAGCAAATGTGAGGCCTCCTTCTTCTCAGTGGATCCCCACCGGGCTAACCTCCTCCTACTCGGCTCCTGCCTCCGTTTCAATCCCACTCCAATTTTTCTTGGGGTCATCTTCGACCGCACTCATTTCTTTTCTAAACATGTTTCTTCGTTGAAGGCCAAGTTCTTCCCACGTCTCAAGGCCTTACACTGTATCTCTGCTTCCTCATGGGGCCCCTCTAAGGAGTCCCTCTCTGTTCTGCATAAAGCTTTTCTTCGACCCCTTCTCACGCTTCACCCGAATGGTTTCCTTTTCTAAGCGCTATCAATATCACCAAATTGGAACGCCTCCACCGAGCGGCCAGTCGCGCCATCACCGGCTGCCTCTCGTCCTCCCCTATCCCCCTTTGTCTTTCCGAGGCTTCTCTACCTCCCCCACGAGTCACCCTGACTCATTTCACTCTTTTATCTTATGAGCGGGCTCTTCGTCTCCCCATCTCCTTTCCTATTTCAGGTTTGGCCAGACTTGGAGTGAAACCAAGACTGCAGATCGTCCTGGAGTCCTTTTGCGTCAACTCACCCGCTCATGCTTCCTCCTACCTCCCCTAGGGAGGCTTTCCTTGCTTGTCCTCACTTTTCTTCTTGGAATCTGCCCTCGTTCACGGTGGAGTCCACCCTTTCCACTCCATGCTCCCGCTCTGATCCTCCCCTCTCTCGCCAAGGTGCGGCTCTCGCCCACCTTGATTCTCTCCCCTCATGATCTGGTGCATTGGACAGACGGCTCTGTTCCTTTTCCCTTTGGCAAGGGCGGCTCCGGCGTTCTTGCCAACTGCTCTCTCTATGGCATTGAGGCCACTCATTCCATTTTGGCAGGCCCAGTATGCTCAAGTTTTTTCGCTGAAACCTGCGCCACTCTGCACGCTCTTTGCTGGTCTCAGCAGCACCATAGAGTCTGCCATTTCTTTTCTCTTCTCCTCCTGTCTGACTCTCGTTCTGTCCTCTCCTCCATCTTTCCTCTTATCTCAAACCCTGTGGCAGATCTGGCAGGAACTGTCTTCTCTCTCCTCCTGTTCTATCAGGCTACAATGGGTCCCCAGACACTCATTTCTCCCGGGGAACGACGCCGCTGACGAGCTGACCAGACGGGTGCGCTACTTGCGCCCTCTGCAATCCTTTGTAGTCTCTCTCCTCTTATCTCTCGTATGTACTCTTCTCTTATCTCGAACTGGAGGCGTACTGTCTCATCTAAGTTCTTTGACACACAGGTTCCCTCGATTTCCACCGAGGAACTTGTGCTCCCTCGTCATGCTCGCTGTGTTCTATCTCGTCTACGCTGCAACGGACACAGCCTTCTGTTAGGTTCTTATCTCTATAGGATTGGTAGAATCGAGAATCCTTCCTGCAACGCCCGTGGACACCTCTTATGTCATTTTGCACTATCCAGCTACGGAGTGTTTGCGTCGCTCATTCTTTGGCGACTCTGTGTCTCTCTACGACCTCTGGTCCAGACCCTGGGTAGTTGCCCGGCTTCTTGGGCTCGATGGTCTTCCGCCATGCCCACATCCCTCGGAAGGGATCGGGTAATCAACAACAACAACAACAAAAAGCCCCCTACATCAGTTGACCGGTAAAACAGTGGTCATCAAGTCAATGATAAAGATAAAAGGCTGTCAACGCTGGTTGATTTCCAAAATAATCTCAAGGATGTCATCTTGGGACACTCTTACTTGCTTCAGACGACGCTCCAGTGTGTCGTGACGTGCCAGTTGGGAATCTCTGACTAACTGGGTGGTGGTTTGAGAAGGATCTACTTTTCCTGGCCTATTGTAACTTTTTAATTTATAATTTCTGAAGTCTTTTTCCTGTCTTGTTCTCTGCAATTGTTTTTGATTTGCGGTACTCAGTTCATGGTGCATTTTAGCTGTGGACAGCGAGAACGTGTTGATGACACCTCCTGCATCTGCTTCCTCTGGTGGGGAGGAGCACAGTTTTGATTTTGATCCGCTGGAGACCAGTGAGGACCGTATTAAGACTGGCGATCACATACCACTTGACCACTTTAATGACAAGAAACCATTTTATTGCCGCGGAGGTAAACTAAGTAAAAAATTTATTAACTTGTTTTTTATATCGCATCTTCCGATCGCGGTAGAGCTACTAAACCCTGCTTCAGGGTTGCCAGTACTTCAAGCAGCACAATATCGTACAATTACTTTCCCAAGACTCAGCGAAGAAAAGCCCTTGTAAATAACTGATCTCATGGTCTTTTGGCTGATGGATCTTGCCGAAAAATTCAAAGTTTGTAGACATTTCAGAAATGTTCAGTCTTTCGTGATCATAAAGTATTGCTTATTTATCGCTACATTGGTGGCTTTGCAGTTTTTTTATCACATCTTTTATTCGTTTTTTCCAGTAGAAAAAAAGTTGCCATTAGTATTTTTTTATTAACGTAGGTCCATACACGATGTGCAAATCAGACGATTTTCTCAAACTGCAACAAACAGTGGCCAAGAGCGGTTTAGTAGCTCGCTCAACTGATAACAAAATGAGAGATGCACTGAAAAACATACTGCAACCGAATGTAAGTGAATGACCACATTTTTTGTATTTCAAAAATCATTAATGTGTTGCACCACTTGAAGTAATAAAAGAACAGCTTTATCAGAAATGTTTTCGTGCAACTGTGAGAGGTAAGTAAGTTTTTTGACCCACACCCGTATCTGACGTTACGCAAGGATATTTTTAGGACCCTTCTCAAAATGTGGAAAGCTGTACTTTTTTCAAAGCTCTGTTTTCTTCTGGTGCCCGATAACCTTTTTTGAGAGCGTTTTACTGTCCTTGGGGTTACTCCCTTCGAAAAAGAATATAATTCTTGAATTCTTGTACTATTTGAAAAGGTTTCTAAATATGGTGATGCCTTACCAGCATTCTCAATTTCCCTCAATCCATACTAGCATCTCATATGCCAGCCATTCATGATCTTTTACACCAAATTTAATCTGTACTAGCCTATTGTAGGCTAGTCCATTCACAGTGTTTCGGGCATAAAATTGAAATATGCCCTTCTGGGCGATTTCAGATTATGCCGTCGATCCATTGCTGCAGTACTGCATAGACCTCACACGAGAGCAACGCTTTCGACCTATATCACATAGGCGCTTCACATGTTTCAACCGCATTGCGCTAGAATCACCATGCAGGGATAGCATTTGAGTACAATGTCAGCCTATTACAATCAGTATAACACAAAATAACAACACGGGACCACGTTGTTTCGGGTTACTGACCCTCATCATCCGTATGCTTATTTTCTGTAATACCCTGTACAAAACGCTCCTACCGCTCTCCTTTGGTTCAATTAAGGACCAAAGAGCATATTTTTGTAAATCATGCAATTATTGCATTATTTGAAAAGGCTTCACAAAAAAGTTTTCCATAAGTTTTTTAAAAACCTTTTAAGGCTTTAGAAAAGCGAATTTTCAAGGAGGCTTGGAAATCTACCAGATCACTGTGCCGACTCCTGGACGACGGAGACGATTTTTTGAGACTTTTCTGGCCGGTTGTGATTCCGTTTTCCCCCAACGGCAACCATGAAGACTTTCGAGGTCGCGCTTATTCGTCGTCAGGTGTGGCCACTGGAGGACTCTGTTCGTCTGTCCCGACCCCAACTTTGGCCAAGCAGACTTCGGACAGTGACTGCTCAGTGGTATCCGAGGTACGGTTGTTATTACTGATTAAGTTTGCTAAAGTGCAGATGCAAGTTCGTGTGACTTGAAAATGCTCGATTTCATTCTCACTTATTTTCTTTTTCATTTATTGGTGTTTTTTCCAATGGATATTAGGCAACTGGTTGTAAAAATTTTCGAGCAAAGGCAATTATCGTGATATCTGAGTGCTTGACCATTCTATTTTTGTGATCTTAGAAACGGTTGTTCTACATTATCGATCTCTTTACTGAATCTGGAGACGAAAGATTCGCATGTTTTTGAAGGAAAAAGATGCATTTTTGCGCTCACGCTATTTAATTGTTTGATGCAGACCGACGGTTTGCGTCGGGAAGTTAGCAGGTTGCGCCGTCGTTTAACCACACAAGACCGCCTCCTCCAATCAACAGTTGAGCGGCTGCACAGCACAAACAAGCTCAAGGAAGGAATCGAACATGCGATCGTCAAACAGTTATCACGAACGCATGACGTGCTTCGAAAGGCTCGTGGTAACCTAGAGGTAAAGCTGGGTTGATAACAAACTTGTAAAAAGTCTGCCAAAATGCGCCTGAAATTCAAGCTTTTTTGAAAGAGATATCCTAAATCTAAGCTGCGTAAGAAAGCCATGCGCCAAAAATACTAAAAAAAGCGATTATTCTAGTAGTAGTAGTAGCTTAACCTCATAAACAGCCCAATTATCCAACACACCATTTTCCAATTTTATCCAATTTGTACTTTTATCCAATCTTTCCACCGATGGGTGCAAATTCGTTCACTCCTCTTCGTTCACCCCCCCCCCTTCGTTCACGGTGGAGTCCACCCTTTCCACTCCATGCTCTCGCTCTGATCCCCCTCTTTCTCGCCAAGGTGCTGCTCTCGCCACCTTAACTCTCTCTCCCCTCATGATCGGGTGCTTTGGACAGACGGCTCTGTTCCTTATCCTTTTGGAAAAGGCGGCTCCGGCGTTCTTGCCAACTGCTCTCTCTGTGGCATTGAGGCCACTCATTCCTTTTTGGCAGGCCCAGTATGCTCAAGTTTTTTCGCTGAAACCTGCGCCATTCTGCAGGCTCTGCTGGTCTCAGCAGCACCATAAAGTCTGCCATTTCTTTTCTCTTCTACTATCTGACTCTCGCTCTGTCCTCGCCACCCTGTCCTCTCCTCCATCTTTCCTCTAATCTCAAACCCTGTGGCAGATCTGGCAGGAACTGTCTTCTCTCTCCTGTTCTGTCAGGCTACAATGGTCCCGGGACACCCGTTTCTCCCGGGGAACGACACGGCTGACGAGCTGGCCAGACGGGGAGCGCTACTTGCGCCCTCTGTAATCCCTTGTGGTCTCTCCTCTTAACTCTCGTATCCACTCTTGTCTTATCTCGAACTGGAGGCGTACTGTCTCATCTAAGTTCTTTGACACACAGGTTCCCTCGATTTCCACCGAGGAACTTGTGCTCCCTCGTCATGCTCGCTGTTTCCTCTCTCATTTTCGCTGCAACGGACACAGCCTTCTGTTAGGTTCTTATCTCTCTAGGATTGGCAGAATTGAGAATCCTTCCTGCAGCGCCTGCGGACACTCGTCCCAGGACACCTCTGATCTCATTCTGCACTGTCCAGCTACGGAGTGTTTGCGTCGCTCACTCTTTGGCGACTCTTTGTCTGTTTACGACCTCTGGTCCAGACCCTGGGTAGTTGCCCGGCTTCTTGGGCTCGATGGTCTTTCGCCATGCCCCCATCCCTCGGAAGGGGTCGGGTAAACAACAACATTGGTGCAACTGCTCATATACCATTGACCGTGCTTTTACGTAAGCAAAACTATTAGTCAGAGCTGCCAACATATTGAGAGAAACCTACGTTTTGGCCTACGAGACAAAGGCTAGGTTTATTCTATATTCTACATTTTTGTGTCAGCTTACAGCTTTATCAATATTAACAATATTACTAACTATGTATTTGTTCAGGCACAAGCACAAAGTTCTGGTCAACGTCCTCACAGCGACGTGTGAGCTCTCTTCGTCTGACAATTCAATCACTGCTTTACCGTATTGTTGATCTTCTTGATTGGAATTAAACGGAATTAGCTGTTTGTTCCGTATCATATCGGTGCTATCTCTTGTCTATTTGTAGTACTATGTGTGACTTAATATGCCTTCAAACTGCAGTGACTGTGTAGTGTTGTAGATTGTTACAATGTGCATCGTTCGCGCCTTTATTAACTTTTTCAAGATTCAAGAGAAGAGCGACTAAATAGCTGTGGCATTAAAAGTTTTAATCGTTCTAAGTGATTTGCAGTACAGACCGGATTTTTCCGTGTGGGTAGCTTCGCTTACAATCTGTAAGTACGGTACGTTCTCAAGAGCGATGATTAGCGGTATTTGAAAACTAGCATTAGTTGCTAATATATTTATTATTTAATTAAAACCTAAGATTTCAGCATTTTTTAACCCAGATTTTGTTTTTATTAATACGTTTACTTGAAAAGAAGAAGTAAACGTTTGTCTTGGTGTAAACTTTATTTAACAGAATGTTATATGGTTTCACGGATTGTTAGGTGTGCCTTTTATAAAAAACTAATTTCGCTACATTTACACACAAACATTTTCGAGAATTACTTGTTTTTCAGTTTCAGTACAGCTATTGTTCGTAAATAAAAAGAGTCGAAATAATGTATTGTTTCAAGCACCAGTTTGTCGAAGGATAAGGTAGCGCCTGATCATTATTACGTCACCGCACGTGCACATATAAAGTGCCCGCACTGCCTTTTTCTCAGCATTCAGTATTCGGTTCGTTATTCGAGTATTCGATATTAATCGGTCAAATTTGAATAAGTTAATTGAGTTTTCCTGCAAGTAAAGTGATTGTATCGGTGATGAGTGAAAGTTTAATCTCGTGTAAGCGAAGTGCGATTCATTAAAGAACTAACTGCACTATTCACGTGTTAGACAGCCACAGAATCAGTCGTCAGTACTCTCTGTCCGTTCGCCCTCGTGGCTCAACCCTACTACCATCGTCCACCAAACCGCTACTAGGTCATTAAGATGTCAGTAGTGTAATATAACTGATGCTCGGTAATAAGCCAATTCTAATTGGCAACACGGTGGATCTAGATGGAATTAGGTACCACAAATAAAAAGTTTTCACTGACAGTACAAATCATTAGAGTAGTCTATTGGTCACTGGAAAAAGTTAATTAGCGTTTGTAGGCTGACTGAGGTAAGATGTATATGTGGTGAGGATTATTAAACTTTGTATTGGGTACCTATATCTTGCAAAAAATAGTAAACCTATGAGTGGGGGAAAATGTCACGAAGTGAAAAACTTCATTTTGTTACCGGTATCGCAAAAAGTATGATTAGGGTTGGGCAGGTAGACCATCACGCTGTGATAGGATGCAGACAAATTCAACGCAGATCTCGATTCTTTCGTACTTTGTTATAAGTATGAAAAAAGCTGAGATCGTCATTGAGTAAATACATGTACTTCAATTAGGTGTATGGTTGTATTCTACAGGCTGTTAGAAGTTGAGGCTTTAGAATTTATGGTCATTCAGCAAAACGTTGAGCCATGTTTCAATCAAGATGAGAAACTTTTATTTGCGCTGATGGCTGAGATTTGCAAAGACTAAACTTTGTTTCCAACATACGGTGTTTAGTTCTACGCTAGCAGGCTTATTCCTTAGGCTGCAAAAATCGTATTCATGCTGAGAGAAACAACTTGTTATCTCAATTGCCAAGCCGTCCATGCGTGACCAATTTTATTTTAGCAGGCCAGCAATTGCAGTGAAAGTTTTCGTAGAAAGTACAAAGTTCAGACAAGCAGCTGTCTAAATGTTATTAACTAAAACTAATTCATATCAAAATTGATTTTAATTCGTCGTAATAATAGATTGGTATGCAGCAGTGAATTAGAACGTGTCAGCAAACCAAAATAACTCACAGACTTATTCGGTTATTTATCGCTCTGTCGGCTGTTTATATCACTGAGTAGGCTGCTAGAAATGTTTGCATTTCAACCTAAGGATTAAACTGTTAAAGAGAGTTCAGTGTTTACTCGGCTACAATCTTTTTTGTTACAGGTTTAGGACAAAGTTCACTTACATACAGCAAGATATAATTATAATGCTTGCTTCTGTTATTAGATCAGCCGTTGTAAAACAGTATAAAGAAGTACTGCTTGGTAAAATAATGGTCAGCTCAAGCAGCAGCAAAGGAATCGTAAGCAGCCGATTTTACAGTCATCAAGAGTCGTTACCTCGACTGCCTGTTCCTCCGTTGCATCAGACATTGGAAAAATACTTGAAAACAGTTCGTCCTTTGGTGAGTGATGATGAGTATGAGAACACCAAAAGTTTAGTGGAATCATTTGGGGCTAAAGGTGGTTATGGAGAACATTTGCATGAGAAACTATTAGAACATGCAAAAACAAAAGAAAATTGGTTATCTGATTGGTGGCTTGACTGTGCTTATTTAGAGTCAAGGGCTTCAGTTGTTATTTACTGCAGTCCTTCAGTTTCATTTCCAAAATACAATTTTTCTGGAACAAGTGGTCAAATTGAGCATGCTGCTAAATTAATTACAGCCTTACTGAAGTACAAAGTGAATATTGACAACGAGACCATTCCTGTGGAAAAGTTAGGAAAGTTTCCTTTGTGCATGGATCAATATTACCGGATTTTATCGGCCTGTCGAATTCCTGGTATTACAAAAGACAATGTGCATTGCCATGCCAAGTCATGGATTCCTCCAAGCCATATAACAGTGATTCACAACAACCAATTCTTTGAATTAGATGTTTACCATCAGGATAAATCACCATTAACCACTTCTGAACTTGAGACACAACTTAGCAGAATTGTGGCTGCTTCTAATGATTCTGCAGTTCCTTTGGGCATTTTGACTTCTCGAGACCGAGACAACTGGGGTCGAGCATATCATACCCTTGCTGCAGATGAAAAAAATAAGGAATGCTTGAAGTCAATAGAACGCTCAATTTTTGCTTTGTGTCTTGACAAAGAAGTCCCTTCTGTGCCAGAGGAAGAGTGGAGGCATAATTTTGGAGCTAGACTTCTCCATGGTGGTGGAAGCACGTGGAACAGTGGTAATCGATGGTTTGACAAAACCATCCAAATGATAGTGGATAAAACTGGTGGTGTTGGGCTTGCATATGAACATTCTCCTGCTGAAGGACCACCTATTGCTGCAATGTTGGATTATGTTTACGAATATATTGAAAATGCAGATGAAGAGCCCAAATCATCAATACTAAACTTACCTCCTCCAAAACATCTTCAATTTAACATCCCTGATTCATTACTTTTTGATGTCAAAAAAGCCAGTAAAGAGTTGGATGATTTAATCAGTCACCTAAATTTAGTTGTTGTTGATTACAAAGATTATGGCAAAGACTTTATTAAATCAATGAAAATGAGTCCAGACTCGTATATACAAATTGCAATGCAGCTTGCATATTACAGATTGCATCATGCTGCCCCAGCAACTTATGAAAGTGCTTCTTTGAGAAGATTTCGATTGGGCCGAACTGATACTATCAGGTCGTGTTCAATTGAGTCTCAGGCTTTCACTCAGGCAGCTGCTTCTAATGACCACTCTATAACAGAGCTGGCCCAACTACTACGAAACGCTGTTGTAAGCCATAGGCAGTATACTACAGATGCAGTTGCTGGTCAGGCAATTGATCGGCATCTTTTGGGTTTGCGTTTGATTGCCAAAAAATCTGGAGAAGAAGAGCCTCTTATTTTTAAAGACAGCACATACAAAAGAGCCATGAGCTTCAACCTTTCCACAAGTCAAGTCCCTTGCAAGGCAGATTTAAGCATGGCTTTCGGTCCAGCAGTGGATGACGGTTATGGCATTTGCTACAACCCCAAAAGTAATCGCATTCTCTTTTCCATTAGCTCATGGAAAAGTTTACCAGATTATGATGTAGAACCTTTCCAACGTGAGTTATTTAAGGCATTAAGAGACATGAAAGATATATTGCTTTCTGGGTCATCAAAACTCTAAACATTGGGTACAATTTTTTTGAAATTTTCTACTTCGATTCAAAGCAAAACTATACGAGTTTTTATTAATAAGTTTGTGATGCTTATTGTCACAAATGCACTTTAAATTATATTGTCTAAACAGTGCTTTTATTATCGATATTCTTGTGTATCGTGTTTTTATTAGTGGTGAAGTCAATGAAGCTATGTCGCTAGGTAAACACGTTATGCAAAAATTTGCTGAAAAACGTGTCCCGAACCATCTTATTTTTTAAATTACAATATGAGAAGAGAATTAATAATTGGATCTGCCTCTAGGTTTTATTACTCTCAGCATGTTGAAAGCGATGTTCGGAGTGGCATTTGAACCCACTCTATACCAGCCGTGGAACAATCATCATGTCTTACAGGTGTATAGCATGACCTATCTTGAGCCAGCGCCTCAGCCGATTCGACCATCCCGGGTCGGCTGCAAATGTAACTAATTGTACCACAGTATATGAATTAACGGGGCATTGTCAACTTGTAGCTTATGCTACAGCAGATTGTACTGTTGTTTTCTAAATTTAGGCTGTGAGCTGATGTCTGCGTGATTACTGTTTTTGACCGTGTGGCAATTCACGTGGTGAAGGGAAGAGCAGCTTCAAAATCATTCGTTAATTATTAAATTTAGGTGTTTACTAGCATGAAAATTACTTTGTCCCCTGTGACAAAAATGCGTTCGTTTTCGTTGTTACAGTGCCGGTAATTTGGAACACAGCTTATTGCTTACGAAATTTTGGAGCATAATATTTGAATTATGAACTAAATGGTGTTGTTCACAAAGTTTGGAAGACAGTCGAAATATCTTAAATGAAAGCATCGCTCAGCTTTGTTCGTTATGCCCTTTGCAGTTCACGAACTTGATTGAAATATTTTTGTGTTATATTACTGTTCAAAAGGTCACCAACTACATTATTTTACTAATCAAATGCACTTTAATTGTTTATTTGTTGCCTACTGTTTTCTTTTAATTTAGAAGTAAGGTAATGTACAAGTCACAATTTTGTGGTTGGTGTTTAGATGGCGATTGTTGAAGATTTTTACTAAAGGGTTACCGGTACTCATAAATTTTTTGTGCCAATGGCTATGTTGTATGCAGTGACTTGCATAATTATTGATTACCAAGCAGTATTTAATTGTTTGTGATTAAACGAGTGTTATCATCAATTCTCGTGTTCTAATTCAGGTGGTTAATCAACAATGCATTTTAGTGGTGGTTTTAATATGTTAATCAAGGATTTAATTTCAATGCCCAGCATTATCCTCTTTCTCGTTTTACAAAACAGTCTTGCAAATTTCCTCAATTAGCGTAGAAAAGCTAATTTTGAGACTCCTTGTGGCATATGTTGTTTCAGTAACAAAGATATAATATATACAACACGCGATTCATGTGATCGTGACGTAGTAAATAAGCACAGGAAATAACGTAAAAGCGCAACTTAAATCACTCGAACTGACGTGATTGTCGGTTTGTCACAAAAGTACGTAATCGTACGTAGTCAATTTATGCACGTCGTACGTCAACAACTTCACGCAATGTGCCATACACTTGTCTTTACATTTTTTGCCCAGTAAATAAAAAGTTGCGGCACTTTAAATCAGGTGTCAAACTCGATTCTGAAATTACTAATGAGTTTCGGCAGTATTGCAACGGATCATCGACGAACAAACGTTTGAAGCTCTGATCACGGGCCACACTTGAGACACAAATTTTTGTCATTCGGAGATAACTTTACTGATGGTGGAAAGGTGATGACCTTTTTTTTTGGAGATCGATCTTACTTCGGGCTACATTACAGAGATCGTTGCCCAGAGAAGTGGCAATCACCAAGACTTCATGCGGCCCTCGGCACGATTGCTCATATATGCAATGTGGCCCTCAGAAGCCCACGAATTTGACACCCCTGCTTGAAATGAGGAAATTATCGAACGCAATTTCTGAACACTCAACAAAAATGCTTTTATTGGAGGAGCCCTTGTGATGTATGCTCTTATATAGTTTCAGAAGAAATTGCTTGGGTCAAGTAAAAGTGCTTTTTCGAAAAATGAAAATCGTATTTTTTGAATCTTACTCTTGTTCTAGAGACCTTTCGACACCCCTGAGTGTGTCAATACACTTATGGCGACAAATCCCTAGACAACCACGCTAAGTAGAAGCACGAAACAATCCTTAAACACATGTGATTTATGTGCTGCAATAACATCAGACTAGAAACTTTTAATTTGTGAACTCTAAAATGTGAAAACTCCTCCGCTGGTTACTACCATAGCAATCGGGTGGATCTATTTACTAGTTTCAGGTAATCTGAATGAAAAATAATTCTACAGTCGACCTCAACGAACGAAAATTAGCTTAGACTCACCTCAATTCTGATGTGTTGAACTAGGCCGCATTATATGATTGCTCTATTTAAAAAGATTTCCAAAAAGAACAAACATCCTAATTTGGTCGACCTGGAAATTTCATTAGTGAACTTCTTCAATTTGCATCAGTAACCGCAACATTCCACTATATTTAGAAACAAGTCACATGACTCTTAGCCCGACATCAAATTTTAAAACTCTTCGCTTTACCAACTGGTTCAAACATCATGGAGCAATTATTTTGGACAAGCAGAAGCCCATTTGACTTCATCTTTTAGCCACTTTTTTATGTTTTGGCCTTACACCTTCAGTAGGACTTCAGAGACGTAAAAATATGAGCAATACATTGTACGCAATTTAACAAAATAAAAAGTAGTGAGCAGACCAAAACAGTTTAATAAATTTATAACTCATAGTTTATAGCTGATACGACAGTTGAATTTTGGAAAAGAGCTAAACTTGACCAGATCTTTCATGGCGCATACGCTTCAATACGTAACACGAGGTATAGGGCCTTAATATAACGTACTGGAGTCCGACGTATGACACCTTCACGTATTGCTGGATCACAGTGTGAGGTCGGACCTCTGTCAGATATTTTTACCAGAATTTCAAATAAACTCAAATTTTATAGAGATCCACTAAAAATTGGATGAAAAACTTTTTCCTCCAAATCCATCACGGCCTTAGTGTCACACGTTCTGCTCGCCCTAGTTCTTTCCTGTCTGAGGCAATGTTACCACTGACAGTCGTGGTACGGAATTTGTTTTACAAAACCACGCGCGTAACTACAACAATATTTGCAAAGCGAGACGAAATTTGAGCTTGATTGACATGGTGACATCAGTATTTAGTACTGATGCAAGATTATAATTTGGGTAGGAGGCAACAGGGCCCACTTTCTTTTTCTGTGGCGACAGCACTCCAAACACTTAGTTCAAAGCTACTTTAAGTTGAATGTTTAATACTCGGGAAGTAAATGTTTAAGTTTACGCAGAAGTCATCAAAATGTAGGCAAATGGGAAATTGGAATATGAAAGTCAAAATTTTCAGGAAACAAGGATTTCGCTTCAGGATACATGAACTTGTACGACTGTCGAATCGTAGCTTCAGCGACACCAGCGATTTCACTAATTTCTGCAACAACAGAAGCTGCCTTTAGAAGCACATCTATATAACGGCTGCTCGTTACGTCTATTCATTAAACAGCTTCAGCAAAATCTTGCTTTGCAGATCAAAAGATATCAATAATAGTTAATTGCTTCATCAAATAAAAAGGGTTTACAAATCTAACAAAACCCTTGCTACATACAAAAGTTAACTTTTGAACTGCAAGTCAAATTTCCTCACACACACATATAGGGATCACTTACGCTCATTATAAAGGGGTGTGAACCGGTATAAATCCCACCCACCGCAATCGTTTCAGCCAGGAGCGTGCACAGGGGCGCAGCCAAAGGAGAAACAGTGTCATGGTCCCCCTTTGGTCCCAGTTGGTATTCAGCACAAAGTGATTGCACAAAAATTTGCTGATAGCTGTGCAGTTAACCTACATGCCTAAATTTGACACCAAAGCTTCATGACTTCAAATTTTTTGATTCAGGAGAATGTTGATGTACTGCCTTACAGCGTCATAATGAGACGTGCTTGGTGAAGTGTTCAAAACAATTACTGCTTTCTCTAATTGACATCAATACGGCAAAAAATAGTTTATGCTACGCGGTGGTTAACTAAAAGTTATTGGGCCTGCTCGGCCAGTGATCAGCACAAAATGCAGGGATGAGATTATGCAGAAGAGCTATTGCCGTAGGCCGCGGCAATAGCGACTGAATAGTCAGAAATTGCAAGAATTGCCAGATGATGAGGAAGATAAACCATATTGTAACCTATTTAATGTTGGTGAGTGGAGATTCAATGCAGAGTTTAGATAGGTCCGAGGCAAACAGCGTGATGATTTATTCAGGCTAGGATTACCATACGTCCGGATTATCCTGGGCGGATCACAGATTTTAACGTTAAACTTCAGAAACTCTTAGAGCTGTAGTGAAATTCGGGTTAGTACCAAGATTCCTGAGATAACTGGTTCAAAAATTGGAAACAAATGATAATCAACGTTCTTAGTTGAAGTGAAAGATCTTTTTTTTTTTGAGAACACATCTAACAAGTGTAAAAATGGAAATAAACCAGTACCACGAAAAATATTTTTTCTTTACAAAAAACAGAAAACTCGATCGAAGCATTGAAAATATATCGGAGTTATATCACGAACAGTCGAGTCCTCCATAGGCCCGGCTGGGCTACTTCATGAGCAAAGATGTTGGGATGATACAGATCTCATGCTATACAGTAAGCGATTAAGGTGCGCTCAGACGAAAGTAGTTCAGCGCACTGTCTTCATGTGTTTTATGTACAGACGTAAAGTATGAAGTCGCGCTGCTGGCTTCGTTACGCAGCTATTGCCTACGTAACGCCACGCAGTGTAGCAAAGCGAGTTGCGCGAATTCGGTCAACTTCACGCGAACTTGCGCAATTTTTCCCGCAACTTCCTCAGGATGAAACAAACAAAACTTACCCATGTCATTACACAAAAGCCATGCCTCCCCTTTCAGGAAATGCTAGATGCGCCATTGGGTGTGTGCCGTGCAACTTCCGGCCCGCAACGTAAAGTTTTGCGCGCCGCAAAAGGATGAAAAATGTAACTTGTGGCCCGCGTTCAAATAATGAATTTTTGGTCCTACACCTTTGAAATTCAGCCCTGTCAAGGCCGATTTTATTAGTTGATTTTCCCACACAAAAATTCTTCAAGTTTGTTCTGCGACAGAAATTGGAGAGTCACTGCGAAAACGGTGATCACCCAACAAAAAAGACTTTGTTTGTTTAGTGACAAAAATTGGCTTAAGAGTCACAGTCAAAACGTTTATCTCCAAAAAAAAAGGTTTTCTGTCAGCCACACAAACAGTACAGCCTTAGGCCAATGTTTACTTTAAAAACTACGACTGGCTCGCGGAATCTTCCACTGCTGTGAAATTGGTCCGTCTGCAAAACAGGTTGCACGCCACTAGTTTCAGCTTTTCGCACCACATCATGGTAAATAAACTTTGAACGTGTGCAATTGCGTAAAAAACAAAATTCACTGCGATTGACGTAAACTTGCGTTTTAAACGGCTTACCACTGAAAAGGGCCGAAAACCTTTACCTTTCTGTGATCGTTTTTCTTTGGAAGCCTGTGAAGCCATATATATAGCAGCAGCCGCGACCGATATTGGACTTCTGCCAGCTACGAGGTCTGCATCCACTGCTTTGCGGGCGATGTAGGTGGCAGCACGTTGAACGTATAATGGCAAGTTCAAGTTTGAGCAGAACCTTGACTGTAAGTAAACGTTACAAGTTATGTTTAAGATTGTGCACTGTGCCATCAATAATGAGGAACTTCACACAAGTTGTTTAGTGAATAAAATTTTGTTCCACCAACTTTATTTACAAACTTTTTCCGCAAAAGAATAAAAATATACCTCTACTCAAATGGGAGAAAATAGCTTAATCACAAGTCATTTCTTATGCAGTCAAAAAGTAATGAGGTTATTCCCGCAAGAAATTCACGGTGCACTGTTAAAAACCCTGTGCTCTAAGATGTGATAAATTACTTACATCCGAAAAGAAACCAACTAACAGTTGCTTTTTTTAAGTTACAACAGATCTCCAGACTTTATTTTATTCACGGTACGCTTTCAACATCCGGTGCACACTTTAATAACCATCTTCCAATTATCGGGATATTAACCAAAAAGAAGTCTACCTCCATCCCCCTCCCCCCCCACAAAATGCACAGGGATCGGTTTGAAGAGTGGACTTGTTGCATTGCTTGGCTGAGGAACCATTAAAATTCGCAAACCAAAAAAATTATGTTAACTAAAAAATGAGAGGATGGATAGGTTACAGTAACACTGCAAAACATCGATCACGGAAATGGAAGGTAAATAACATAGCCTCACCATAAAGTCACCAGACGTTATAACATCCACGTTTGTTTCAAGATTCTTGACGATCAATTTAAAAGAGCGTCCAATTTCCTTTTTCGAAATTCTTGAGATGGCGCATATCTGATGCACACAAAAACACACGATTCACTACAAGATGCAAGATCTTCTACAAAGGTCCATATTTTGCTTCGCACACTATTAGTTATACTTACCAAGGAGAAGTAGGAAAGGCTATGAACGATTTTGGTGGAGTTCGAACCCACAGATTTCCGACTATGGGTCAAATGTTTTGAGAGCATCTCGGATGATGCTCAAAGAGCATCTAACCGACAATCACTAAGTTGTGGCTTGAAATCTCACCTAAATTGTTTTCAGCCTTTTGTACTACGGTACCGTCAAACAAGGATACTTTGACGGCGCTTTAACTTTGAACAAACTTTTGAAAATGCAATACGTCCTACCAATTTTTCTCACAATACCTTGAATTTTACGTTTGGTCAATATTTGATTTGGTTAATACTTTACCGAAGTACTTGATATGTCTTACCTTTCGAAAATATTGAAATTAAACTTTTCTTGAAAGCTGTCAAGTATGCTTTGAGACTACTTTACTGGCCTACCAATTTTGCAAAAATAACTGCGTTTAAAGTCAGGCTACAAACTTTAATTCAGGCTGTGAGAGTCTTTGCAGGCTTTGGAAAAATTTTAACTCTAAAATGCCAAAAGTTTATAGGTATTAAAGAGATAAATAAGAAATTTTGGTTATGGATTTCCCAAATAGCGCAGCAGTAGATTTTCAAAAGCCTACCGCCATATCTTTTAGACTACCTTAACTTTGAACAGCGTTTAAAGTAGCCCTTACTGTTTTATTAGACTGTAAATAGCTTGTTTAAGTGTTGTTCAAAGTAGTGAGGTAAAAGAGAATAAAAATGATGCTTATCAAATTAAATTTTCCGGTACTGTTAAAGGAGGTTACAGGAGGTACTGTTAAACGAGCGAATTCACTGAAAAACTTCAAATTTTATGCTGCTCAAAAGCAGCATAAAACTAAAAGGCTCAAACTTTCCGGGAAAGGTAACAGATGTGAATGAGGAGGATGCAAAGATCTCCACCTTAACAAAATGTAGTATTGGAAGAGGTTGGCGATGACCTACGTTTGTTGATGAAATCGACAATGAGTAAGAAAAAATACTTAAACACACATTATTGAATTGATTCGTATTAACAATCGTGGACACTTCAGAGTACCTGATCTCAAGAGTAAATGGATAATTTAATGCTTGATCTACCCCTGACATCAGCGAACAGTTTAAATGTAGGCCTACCAAGCATTTAAGTCTTTGCAATTACTGATGCTGGCTCAGCATAATAATTAATGCTGCTGGCCCTATTCCCATTATTTTGTTTCTTACAGTACTGTAAACGTTTTGTTTTTTGTCTAGTCACGATGTTTTTTTCTGTTCTGTTTTTTTATGAGACATTTGGTTTTGCTATTGCATAGGCTGAAATTGATATAGCACTTTTGGTAGTGATATCATTTTACTTTTTTAGTTTTGCTGTTATCACCAGTTTGTTTTTCCTTCAATGGAATAATTTGATGTCATTTTTTGCCTTTGCATGTGCCTTTTAATCACAGTTAGTATGTTTTTCAAGCAGTTTTGTTCAAATCTAGCTAATGCAGTCCTTAACTATGAACATAATTGGTGAATTACAGCTTAAATAATGCAGAACATAGAATTGTTCAAAGATACGATGCATCTAACTTTAAACACCATAAGTTTTCACTGAGAAACTTTAAAGTTTATGTTTATCTGAAAAATCTTTTTACGATGCTAAACCTAAGTCTCTTCCCCCAAATTTGACCAATCATAGGTAAACTGGCTCATCATGTAAAATTTTATGATTAAAAAATCGCAAAAAGTGTTCAAAGTGGCCTTGTCTTACGGTACTCTATTTTAAGTATAAGTTACCCCAACAATACAAAATCGCAGCTTACATAAAGTCAATAATTTTTTATTTATGTTCACCAGTTTTGATCGTCTTTTTTACATACACTGCGTTATGCCTTGGCGGCACGAAACCAAACACGGATAAGTTGTACGACATGGTAATCACATTAACTATCTCATTTCATTTAACAACAGCATATCCATACCTCTTTAAATGTTCTTGGAACACCTTCTTGTCGACATGCAATATACAAGCAAGCGGCCGATATGGCATCGTTTGATCTTCCTCGCAAGCTCTTTGATTCGTAAACTTGTTTGAAAAGCTTGTTGGCTCGATCCTACAAAGAGAACAACGACTTTGAGCGGGTTTTACTTGCAAAAGAACGGTCCAAAAATGCTTTGATCCACAACCATATTATTTCGTCATAAAGCTTTGAAACGGATGTTTTGTTCATCACAGGCGCAATCACGTCCAACTGAGAAATGTGCTTAAGAAGAGTGAACGTTCGTATCCCGAAAAATTCGGACACCAGCTAAGCAAGTCAACATGTCACGTGCTCAACCACACTGATGAAAAGGCGTTGCGCAACACATTACGCGGCTGTCTGTATTACGCGTAGCAAATCATTTCAAGCAGCAAAAATCAAATCAAAAGGAAACACTGCGGTTATTTCAACAGCATATACCGCCATGCAAACTCTTTACCGTAGGCATGGATGGAAAAAAAGCTTGTCATCGTGTCTTGACGACTTCGGGCCAGGCTTTAAAAAATGCATTGTGGACGACAGCACCCGATATTACCACTGTTGGGTGTGGCCCGAAAAACTACTGACAAAGCAGCTTCTGTAAAGCTAGCTATTTAATTCTGTATCGCCAACAAATCCTTGATCTTGTTTCTCTTGATTACTCAAATACGTAAAGTTACTTTACGTTTAGACTGCAGTAAATCTGAAATCACGTCGTTTCTTAAGCATACGGGCAAAAATAAAGTAAAGTAATGTTGCCATTAAATTGCAAAAGAAACACATAAATTCGGAAAAATGCTGTTGATGTGTAACCAAGCAAAGAAAAATTAATAGGTGACATGAATTAAGACAAATATTGAAAACAAACTTAGTAATATGTGCCGTTTTAAGTTAACTTTCTAACTTGACTATAAAACCAATCGTTTAGTTTAGTATGATATGTATGGCAATAATTATTGACTATAAAATTTATAACTATTGAATTCATTAACCTAATTAATAATTGCCATTGTTATTGATCTCTTTTTTTTGCAAATTCATTGAAAATGAACAAAACTAACGAAAAACTCAGCAAGCTTCAATATCTTTTTTCTCTACAAGAGCAGAATTAAAATGCACTTGTAAGCATGCGATATTTGGCATTGTCAGCGGTAAAATTCCTGTCTTTAGTAAAAAGCTTTTGTAGCATTGAAAAACTTCTTTCTACATAAGCACTTGTCGGTTGACAGTGCTGTAGCAAACAGTAATTAGCTGATGAAATGCTAGGTCTTGTCATTGTCATTATTTTGAATGTGTCACTTTTCTACATTTTTATGTGACGTATTCTTTCATGTCACAAGAGTCTTCTTGAAATTTAAATTCTTGAATGACTAAGAAGCCACTTTAATGCAGTACTATGCACTTTCAACGGCTTTAATAAGCCCACTCAGATACTCATATGGCTTGTTTTATCTTCAGTAGTTGAATAGCTAAATCAGGTGTTTGTAAACCTGCTTTTGCTTGAGGGACAATATCCCAGACCCATCAACATTTTAAACAATCGCTTATACTTCTGACAAGTGTTTTAAAAGGCATAAGGTAGCTTTTAACTAGTTTCCCCATTGGGGTTACAACAGGCTGAGATGGCCAATCAATAGTGCTAAATTTGGCTTGTCTGGTTTGGTTTTTAACAGTAGCTGCTTTTACTTGTGCTACTACTTGATCAACATCATAAAACTGAGATTTGATTTTTGTGGCAGAAATGTGCTGCAAATGAGCAATGCATGCAACATAAAAAACAGTTTGAAATATAAAGACTTCAGTATGCTGCCGGCTGCGACCACATACCGTGCAGCATCAGAAAGCAAAAGGCAGAAAGAGATGCGAATAGCGTCCAACGATTTGACAGCATCGCGAACAGCTCAGCATATAGTAAAAGGTTGGCAGTCGCACACGTGACCGATGTACACTAATTCAACATTTCCACCAAGAATATTTAAGTATGGTGTCCCAGATAAAGTGCTTTCATCATCAACAAAAAATTTTATCAAAAGCCGTTACAACGCACGGAATTTCGTCCATTCTCATTTAAAAACAGTTTTTCTACAAGCACTTTTTGAAAGTAAATTATGACCAATTTCTTGATAGGGTTTTTTATGAGCTTGTTGTTCAGCATACACAAGAAAACATCAGTAGATAAAAATGCTTTGGTTACCTTTTCCACAAAGTTTTGACCACTGCTCTTCAAAAACGTTTAAAAATACCGTGGGATTGCAACTCAAATTCACCGCTAAAAGCTTTTCGATGTTTTAATGTCTTCCTATAACTTTCAAGCAGAATCGCTTAGTGCACTTTAATGTATAGCTACATAATTTAAATATAAGTAATTGTTAGGATTTTTAGTAAATTCGTCAGGATAATCTTGAAGAATAGCGGTAACTTTTAACGGCTTGGTAGTTCTAACTTTTGGCATTCTAAATTAATTTTAAAATAAGTCAAATAAGCCTTCCAAACTGTAATACTGTACTGAGTGAGCAAATCACCGCTACTAAAACACAGCAATTCCGATAAAAACGGTCAATACATACGTTAGACAAAACTGGCCTATTAATATACACGGTGTCCATAAAGCCAAACATTAAAAATTTTTTATCTCAAAAACCGCATAAGGTAGGAACTTTAAATTTTCGACAGTGCATTATAACACCAACAAGTTTTTTTTTTATTTTTTAGAGGTTATTTTATTGTTAAACCAAGCAAGAATAGGTAATTTTTATTTAGGGCGTAAAGTTTGCAGCAAAGTATGAAAAATGTTGACGATTCAACAAAAAGCTCAATGAGTTCTTTGGTATCACAAAATCGAAATCACCAACTGCAGTACAACGCAAATTCAGATGAGTTTGGACAAGACTCTCCTCACATTAACAACATTAAGAGATTGTTTAAAAATTTTAAGGAGAACGGAAGCATTTTGGATCGCAAAAGATCGGGTAGGCCAAGCATTGATAAAGAGGTTGTTGATGCTGTACGTGTAACGTTTCATCGCAAACCTAGGAAATCAATTCGTGCTGCATCAAATGAACTTGCTATCCCTCGAAGCACAGTTCATAGTTTTACATAAACGACTTCGGCTCCATGCTTACAAATTGTTCAAGCTCTTAAGCCGGATGATCGCCCTCGCCAAGTAGATTTTGCTGAAGAAATTCTTCAGCGCATTGATGATGACAATGACTACTTTAAATGTGTGGTATTCTTAGACCAGGGGTGGCCAACCTTTTCAGTCCATGCGCCAAAATTTTTCGCCACACAAGCATTCATTTGAAGATGCGCCACACAAACATTCATAGCTTTTCATTGCTCTCGAACGCGTAGTAATATATTTATACTTTGAAGTCAAAACATGGCCATATTCAGCGGTGATCTCCAAAAAAAAAAAAAAAAAAAGGTCATCCCCTGTTTCGCTGCACCTTTTCCATCACTTTTGGCTTAAATATGCCACCAAACGTGAGGACAACCAGGTGCGGACTTTTTTTTTTTTTTTGGAGATGTTATTGGAGTGACAAATTTTTCGGCCAGATGAAAGGACACTTACCCAAATTGCCCGAAAAGTCTTAAACCTGGAATGCGCCACCTCTAAACATGCAATGCGCCAAATTTGGCGCAATGCGCCACGGTTGGCCACCCCTGTCTTAGACGAAGCATCTTTCCATGTATCCGGAAAGTCAATAAGCATAACGTTCGAATGTGGGGATCACAAAATCCTTATGAGGATTGTTAGGACAGTAGAAAAGAAAAGAGTTAGAAAAAGAGACAGTCCCAAACATTATATTTGGTGTGGTTTAATGCACAACCAGATTATTACCGTTCATTTTTGCTGAATCCACCATTACAGCAGACATTTATTTGGATATGCTGAAACATTACGTTGTTTCTCAATTAGAAGAGTTCCAGCCGTGGGCTGTGTTTCAGCAAGACAGTGCCCCTCCACACTAAGACTTGATGGTTCGTAACTTTTTAAATGAAACTTTTCCAAACCAATGGATTGGGAGAAGTGGCCCAACACCATGGCCGCCAAGATCTCCAAAAATCATCCCCCTTAGTCTTTTTTGTGGGGTTATGTAAAAGACGGAGTGTACAGAACACCAGTACGTGACATCGAAACATTACAATCACTAATCATCAATGTTCTTGCAACAGTAAACGAAGAAATGCTGGAGAACGCTTGGCGCGAAATTGAATATCGCCTAGACATATTGAGAGCAACCAATGGAGTATATGTTGAAATCCATGAATAGCTTGCAAACTTAAGTTCTTGAAATATGGCTATTATTTAAACAGCTAAAAATTTGAATAAACAAAATTATTTTGCAAAAAACCGAATGATTTTATCTAATTTAGTTTTCTAGCAATACAATTTTGGAAAGTGTTCAATACTTTATGGACAGCCTGTATATCGCTCTTCACGAATTGCTTGACAAATGGCTTCATGCCAAGTTCACAATTTTTTTGACAGCGAGATTGATTGCTTCTGCTGATAAGAATGCACCTATTTGGTGCCTTCTACAAGAAACACAAATGGAAGCTAGATCTGTTCTACGGTATTTTTGCGCTCACTCACTCAGTAGCGTAAAAACTCTTGAGCTCTTTGTTGTAGTTTAGAAAGTTTATGCTAATGGTTTTGCAAATGCAAGCATAGTAAACTATTAAGTATTTTTAAACTAAGCGCAGCGCATAGTTCCTGCACCATTCTGAATTGTTTTTTACAATGATGCTATGCACTACTTGGTAATTATTTTAAGAGTGGTTATAAACAAGCATAGCAGGTAAATATGTAGGTAGTTAGCAGCAGGACTAGTATGTATAGTAGGCATACTATGCCTGCACTATGCTTACTATGTCTGTTTAGTACGGACTATTTCACTGCGTTTGAATTTGCCCCACAACTGCACGATTGAAATTTGTAGAGATTGAAACACGAAGAAACAAACAGGAATCAAAATGCGCTGACATGCCACTGAGAATTTTACTTATTTACAGAATTCAATGTTTAGGAATAAAAGTGATCGAATATATTTAAAGACATTATTCCATGTTTCAGTTTTGTTTGATTCAATGAAACAATTACATCATCCAGCAAAAATGAACTTATTGACCTAAAACACAAAAAATTGACCAACAGTGGAAAATTGACTTTTTATTGACCTATAAAATTTAGAATCGGAAACCTACTTCTTGTATCTAAGAGTTTTTACTGCTTATCTCGCTAATGATGTTCACCATAAAAAATTGACTTCAACGACAAATCTTTCCCTCACAATGAGTAAAAGGTCGAGTTTGCAAATCTTCCTGTTATGCACGTTACTCTACAATCGCATAGTATTTGCAAAACAAGACATATTGACCAGCCTCTTTAAAAAAAATTCAGCACAATGAGACCAATGTAAAAAAAAGTCTGAGTTCTTTAGAAAACAACCGAAACTGAGCAAGCCCAACATACTACTATGTTCTTCGGTAAATTAATGCGGTCTGCCATCGAGTGGATTTCTCGGAAAGCATGAATTAAAACTCGATCACTGTTAGACATTGATTTTCTGTTCGAAAGTTGAGAATAACCTGAAATAGAAAAATGTTATATAACGATAGATTTTATCAGTCAATCTATTCGTCTAAGGTTTTGTAAACGGTGACATGCTGCAGTGTCTAAAATGTTTCTGTACACAACTGAACCGTAGGTAAGACCGGTAATGTGCGAAAAAGTTGTCGCAATAAACAAGATCTAACCTAATCAAACCAATAAGGATAAAAAACAAACCGGTTTTCATCAGGTCTCCAAAAAAAAGATAATTCATATCTAAGCCCAGAAAAGTTGGGTTATAAGCTGGAAACTCGGTGCTTTCTATCTCAGATCTCTCTGAAACTTTACTTTGCTCAAGTGCCAATCGTAGTGCGTTTGAAATCAAGTACGTCATAAGCCTTCAAAGAAAAGAACGGCTGTTATTGCGCTCCATATAAAAACGTGTACCGGGTGAAAAAAGCCTGGGTGAAGAGAAAACTGCTGATCATTGTCCAATAATACAAAATCAGATATGCTTATTATTAACAACTTGTGGCTGTTGCTATTGTTTAGTAAACATAAAAGTAAACAGAAAATCATTAAATTTACCGTTATCAGATGCTGAAGACGGTCCAACTGGTCTTTCAATGATGGTTGACAAATCGCTACCAGACAGCAACGGGTTTTGTGAATCCCCCACACGAGACATATCCTGTAGAATAGATAATAAAAAGCTGATATCTGAAAGTCATTGGCAAATAAAAAATTTTACAGACTGGAGTTTAGACTACCTCAATGTCATTTCAAAGCCGGAAAAAATGGATTGGTTAAACACTTAATAAGCTATGGCATTTGATTCTGACTCCTGAAAAAGTGCTGAATAACCAAAAATTATTTTTATCATTGACTCGCTGTACCTGGCACAGGTGTTCAAGCAATAGTCTAATATTCGTAACAATAAATTTTGATAATAATCAAAAGCTACTGATTTACACATTTACAAAATAGAAAAATGCAGCTTTACAGTCAACACACAATGAATAAATAATCAAATGAAACCATTTCATGCAGCAGTCTGTTTTTGTAGTTGAATTTTGATTGGATTCCAGAAAAAAGTAGTCTATCACAAAAATAAACTAACGGCATGCAAAAATGTGCTCATGAAACGCCATTTTTGCCATCGCTTTGATCAACAAACAATTTACAAAGGCATACTTTTGAGTCTTTATCATTTGAAAATGTTCGCCATTCTGAACCAACATCAATTGTTCTATCTCCTACCACGAGACCACACGCAGGGCAAACCATGTCACCAGCTCGATAATCTTCAATTAAAGGTGCATCTGGATGATCAGGACAATGAATTTGATGAAGATGATTTCTAGAGATTAATACAAAAAAATGATGAGATGAAATGTAAAATCAAATGTTAGTGCGTTTCCTTTTTCACAGCAAAATCTTTTAACACAAAGTTATTGAATACTTCAAAAATAGGTAAAAGTTAATTCAAATGTTGATTTTTTGCAGAGCCCATCAAATAAAAGCGATACTTGAAAAATTGTTGAGCACTATCAAAAGTTATATTAAGCTGAACTAATCGTGTTATCAAAAAAGTCATTGGAAGCTATGATTTACATGAGTATTGCAATAAAGTCTTTCTAAAAAATCAAAAACAAATACTTTGATTCTCCCAAGCAGTTTAATTTACCAGTACAATGAATAAATCACACGAACGTTTTTCTTCCACAGTGGCATGTTGGGATATAACACCATGCTTGGAATTGATCACAGACCCAAGCTTCTATAGTTAGCATGGTCTTGAATTAAATTTTCTGCATGATTGATGGACAAGCCTAGCTGTTGGAGATTTCTAAGCATCAAATCCACCCAACCATTGGGGGCGCTTTCAGCCATTGTCTTTTGAGCTGAACTGTAAAATGATCCAGTTGATACGTTAATGAAAGCCCAAGCACATGGCCAAACCGTGGAATGAGCTGATGAGCAATTTGCAATGTGGCCACCTGCTGGTCTGCCATAGTATAGAGTTCTTTTTTGGTGGTGCACTTGATACCCACGATTGTCTGCAATTTTTGTTTTGACAGCAATTAGCTTAAAGATCATGTTTCTGATGCACAGAAAAAACTGATAATAAGGAACTTCATAAAAACGACAACCGTAGTTTCGTTATGTGGAGACAGATTGTTCTTCAGTGCACTCAACACATTAGCTACCTAGGCTCTCTTCTGGTTAGTTCACAAGAAAAATGACTTGAATTTTGTCATTGGGCACACTTAACATCCATTTCATAGCCATTTATTTACAAAATATCTTCAATTTTGAACAAACAAATTTATGAGCTTTTGATCCCAAATGCATCAGAAAGCTTTGGACAAAGGGCTCTTGTTTCTTGAAAGCATGTGTCCTGAAATAATGCTAGCATGTGCAAAATAAATGACCAATTCGCAAAAGACTTAAACAAATATTATTCATGATGTGATCTGCAGTGTGGTACGATAAACTGAGTGTAAATTCTGTAGCAAAAAGCCCACCTGCAAGTTCAGTGCTCAAAGTATTATGGAAAATGCACTATTGCCAAGCAGAACCGTCATTTGCTTTCATGCTGACTTCTCTGGAGAAGTTTAACGTTTGGACACATGTTTTTAAACAGCAGCTGATTTGCTTTTCTCTAACGCATTTTAACCTATGATTTAACGTACGATTTTTAGTTTAAAGCAAAAATTTTTGGCCTTTGGGCACAAGCCAAGTAGTCAAAAATTTAATTGGAGCCGCTCAAGCACATCCTGTGTCCTCATACTATATCCCTGAGTCAACCACAACACATACGAGTAAATGCTGACTCAAAGATTGTGAAATAAAAACCACAGTACTGTGGTTTCTAGGCCTATTTAAGTTGTGCAGAAATAGCAAGCTTCAAACTTTACTGCCTTTTTGAAGCAAACTGAAATGGATTATTTTAATCAAATGGCACAAAAAGGAGCAACACAAAAAGAATAAAAATATGTAGTAATTACAATACAACGCACAAAATTCCAAATCAGCGCTATGCTTGGGGTTAGAGCAAAGGTGGGCAAACGTTTTAGGGAGCAGTCCAAAAAACTTTTTAAATTTGACAGAAAGGCTGGCCGAGCAGAAAATGCAATTTTTATGACATGTTAATTGAGCACCTGACACTAAAATACAACAAAACTTAGGTTTTAGTGTGGTTGAGGCAATTTTCAGAAAAAATCTAAGATGCTTATCAGTTAACTGGAATCTGTAGCAAAGTTTGTTCATGTTTACGTCACCAAATACCTGCTCACATAAGTACGTAGAACTAAACAACACAAGCATGGTCTCTGAGCTATATTCCACAATTTTGAAAACTTAGTTTTACTCAGCGCAGTGGTTCTTGACACTTTTTTTGTCATCATGTTCATCCATTTTTATCTTTGACAACATCTTTATTTCTCACAACCCCAATGAAATAGAATCATGTTTACTTATTTAGCTATCTACAAAAAACAACTACGTCAGAAATAGAAAACAAAAAAGTTGTAACGCAAGCTGGCCTTTCAAAAAATTGTCATCTAGTCAACACAGGTTGACTTCCAAAAATGAATCACCATGGATGCAACAGTGTAAGCTTGCAATGCCCCATTTGGAGGCTTTTGCCTGAAGCTGATACCTTATCATTCACCTGCAATCTGGTATTATCCACTGGTTAAAAACCCCTGAATTAGTGAAAGATAAACCTCATGTATCAAGTCACACTAAAGATCAATCAGCTTCAATCGCAACTTTTGCAGAGCACTTTGTAAGTCTTGCGTCAAATGGCAAGAGATAATTTGAAGCAGATCTTGAATTTTTTTTCAAAAGCTAAAAACTGATAGTACAATACCATGTGATAAAGGAGTGCCGTATATACTCACATATAGGTCGCACTTTTTTACCCAAAAAATTTGAGCCAAAATTTTAGGTGTGACCTATACACTGGACATAAATACAAACACCAATACTCTTGTTAACCCTTTTTATGTACAGTATGTTTACATTACGCAATCTGACAGCATGATATTTGTAAATAAATTTTGAAAAAAGATGAATATTTGATAGTGTTTGTGTTAGAATGAGTTGTGTAACTTACCATATTACAGTGTGATTTATACACTATCAACTGCAAATACCCACTTAGACAAGCACAAACTAGGGGTACAATCTATACATGGGTCAATCACAATTAGCCACTTTCACAGTCACAAACTAGGGGTGCAACCGATATGCGAGTATATACAGTAGTTATTTACTCTATTCATTTAAATGTTCAAGGATCTCTTTCATTATAACCAGTTAAAAAAAATTGTGAAGCATTTATCTTGAAAGCAAAGTTAACTTGCTTTTTGAAAGCTTTCACACTTGTACATAAGTTGATCTTGTTAAAATACGGAAATGTGGGATAAACACCAACTAAATTATGGAAACTGAAGAAATATGGAAATTTACATTTAAACACAAATTGTAAATATTTATTTTAAAAACAAATTACTGACTTATGGAAATACTACCAACTATAGAAATCGTAAAGCAGGAAACTTCACTAAAGTTGATAAAAACTAAAAGTATAACCACACAATTTGGTAAAATGGGTAATTAAATCAAGTTAACCACATTTCTTCTTAATTTTCCATATTTCTGCATTTTTTATCATTTAGTTGGTGTTTTTTCTCTATTTCTGAAAAATTCTCTATTTTCATATTTTCGTGTTGCCTGGTCTTTTGTGGGTAGTAAAATGATTGCAAATGAAAAGAAATAACCAAGTTTTGTGAAATTGTTTCACCAGCTAAATTAAACTGCAAAATAAGCTGGCCTTGGCCCACAAGTCTAGTTTTGCCCACTCCAAGGTTAGAGTAAAGGTAAATCTGCAAAACTTCTGCATTTTGCTGGGATCAGTATCCAAAAAATACTAACAGTGCTGATGAAATATTACAAAAACAGCACTCCTCACAATTCTACATATTAGCAGATTTGCCCAAGTCAGGCACAAGTTTTATTATCATAATTTATGATGTGGTTAAAATGACATTGTTCACAGAATATTTTTCAAATGAGCAGCACAAGCTACAACTTGGGACATCATAAATTACAAATCAGATCTCTATAAAAATTTTAAAGCACTGGGTATAAAAACTTTCCCAATCACATACCAAGCATTTGAAGCAGTTTTCCTGAAGACATTGTTTTTTTAAACAATATTTTGGTTTAAAAAGTTTTTGAGGAATTATACCATGTACATGTGATTGCATCATTGATTAATTACTTCTGCATTTCCTGACAGTGTTCTGATAGGCCTAACTAGCTTTGCATCAGTGTATAATACCTTAAGTGTTTTTCCAAGGGTCCTACTAAATAGTACATTTCCACAATGTCTGTGACAGTGTCTTGCAATGTCAACTAACTCTAACCTGAACCCAAATGTTGTATAAGGAGGATACTGAGGGATACCATGGACATCTAGTAATTGGAACTACCATTTTTCCATGTATCTTTACTGAAGTCTTTTCTTTAGGCAGTGGCTATTTTGCCGTCGACGGCAATTTACCCTCAGAGACTATTTTGCCGTGAGTTGTTTGTGATTGGTCAATCTTAATGACGTACTAAACATGTGACTTTTGGTCGTCTCTGATTGGTCAATTTTAAAAGCCAATTAAAAAAATTTTGCACCCCCAGGTCTCTATCCCCCACCCTGCACACTCCCTTGCAGTGTACACTGCCCCATACATTTACATACTGGGCCTGCCCCTTCAGTGTACACTGCCTTTCTTTTAAAGCCCTGGCCAGCTGAGATATGAACCCAATACCTAGGTATCTCAAGACCAGCGCTCTATCCACTACACCACAGAGTCACTGGTACGATTATAGCAAATTTGGCTATATGAACACAAGTGAATAACACTGGTCGACATGATTTTTTTTTTCTAGGTAAGTTGGTTACTTCTAAGTCAATTTGGGTATGGTGATTACGAATCTGCAGTCACTTTTTTTCTATCACGTCAGGATTTTTCATAAAATGCGATTTAAATTTTAACATTACACTATAATTGTAAGTTTTTTGCCGTGCGTGAGTCTGTTTTAAGAAGCATTCCTTATTGTTGCGTCATCGTTGTTATTGTTATAGTTGTTGCACCTTATTGTGATGTCATAATTATTTCATTGTGGCATTACAGAAGGAGGTTACTATAAAACGACTGAACTAGTCTTTGTTGACCTAGTCTTGCAATTACTGTTGTTTAAGCTGTTGGTTGAGTTTCAAAACAGAAAAAAATGTCATCTAAGCGAAGAGGCTGCATCAACGACCCAGATATATTTTGCTACATATGCGGAAGCTTTGTTCCATCTGTTCAACGGCAGAATATAACACCTTTTGTTAAAAATGTCTATTATGCTTATTTTGGAGTTAAGTTAGGAGACCAAGATAAAGTATGGGCCCCGCACAAAGTGTGTCGTAATTGTGTGTAGTCATTGAGGCAGTGGAGAATTGGAAAACTGAGGTCTTTAGCATTTGGTGTTCCAATGGTTTGGAGGGAACCAAATGGACATGGCAAAGAATGTTACTTTTGCTCATGTGTTGTTGCTGGCTTCAATGTTAAAAATAAGCATAAAATTCAATATCCTAACTTGCCTTGTGCCATACGACCCATTCCACATGGGCCAGGTATCCCAATTCCATTGCCTCCAAGAGTTTTGGAAACAGT
The DNA here is from genome assembly GCA_963675345.1 of Trididemnum clinides. NCBI lineage: Eukaryota > Metazoa > Chordata > Ascidiacea > Aplousobranchia > Didemnidae > Trididemnum > Trididemnum clinides. The sequence continues at coordinate 29,759,281 of OY776286.1, forward strand.
TGAAGATTCTGTCAGTGAGGAGTCCTTGTCTGATAGCCAGTTGACAGAATGTTCAGAGTATGAGTGTGATGATGATCAGCAGCCCAACCCTTTTAATCAAGCGGAGCTAAACGACCTTGTCAGAGATTTGAATTTGCCAAAATCGTCTGCTCTTATTCTGGGTTCCAGATTGAAAGCAAAACGTATGCTCAGCACTGATACCACTTTTGCTTGGTATAAACATCGTGAAAATGAATACATTCGCTTCTTCACCATGGAAAACTCTTTAGTCTATTGTGTGGATATTCAAGGTCTTATAGAGAAATTGGGAACAGTTTATAACCCCAGTGACTGGCGCCTCTTTATTGATGCATCAAAATCAAGCCTGAAAGCTGTTTTATTGCACAATACAAATCAGTTTGCTTCTATCCCTTTAGCTCATTCGACTTGCATGAAAGAGTCTTATGAAAATATGAAACTTTTGCTTGGGAAGTTACAATATAGCACTTATACATGGAAGATTTGTGTTGACTTTGAAGTCCTAAATATGCTACTGGGTCAACAGTCTGGATTTACAAAGTACCCTTGTTTTATGTGCGAATGGGACAGCAGGGATAGAAGTAATCATTGGATTAAACGTGAATGGCCGTTGAGAGAGTCCCTTACGCCAGGTTGCAAAAATATTTTACATCCTGCTCTTGTTGACAGATCCAATGTGATACTTCCACCACTTCATATTAAACTGGGTCTCATGAAGCAGTTCGTAAAAGCTCTCAATAAAGAAGGTGCCTGTTTTAAATACATTCAAGATAAGTTTCCTAATTTGAGTGTTGAGAAGGTTAAACAGGGTGTATTTGTTGGACCTCAAATCAGAAAACTCACCAAAGACCCCCAATTTTTATCTACCATGACGGATGTGGAAAAAAAAGCATGGCTTTCTTTTGTAGAAGTTGTATCAAAGTTCCTTGGCAATACCAAAGATCCTGACTATCAAAACATTGTGGAAAACATGTTGGCTTGTTTTCAAGCACTTGGATGTCGCATGAGTTTGAAAGTTCATTTTTTACATGCACACTTCGACTATTTCCCACAAAATTTGGGCGATATGAGTGAAGAACATGGTGAACGCTTTCACCAGGACATCAAAAGCATGGAAACACGGTACCAAGGACGATGGGATGTATCCATGATGGCGGACTACTGTTGGTGCCTGAAACGCGATTGTGTGAGTAATGAAGTTGCAATAAAAGCCAAATAAAGAAAATTCATGCCTCACTCCAACGAGGAAAAAGCCAATGTAGTATAAATGAAATGTTATTGAGCAAATGAAAAGTACTGTGTGCTTATTGGGCCTATTAAATGCGTTTTTGAGTAAAATTTAAATTCAATTTTGCAAAAAAGTGTGACGTGATGGGTGAATTCCGACTGCAAATTCGGAATCAGCGTAGTCAAATTAGGTAAACACATCTAATTGTTTGAAAAAAAAAATAAAAAAGTTGCAAAATGTCGCCTAGTGTAATCATGGCAAAATAGATTCCAAGGGCAAATTGCCGTCGACGGCAAAATAGCCACTGCCTTTTCTTTACTCTTCAATAAGAGCTTCTTTGTTGCAATTGATTCTTGCATGTCAATGTGTAGCAGATTATACCACCTTTATTAAGATATTGTATTTTGTCAACCTATTACTGCACATAATTAATAACAGGCAACAATGCTGCACAAAATTTCTACCAAGTTTGATGAGTAACGTGAGTTTTTAACACTTGTTTAAATTAGGCAGTGGGTATTTTCCCATTGATAGATTTTGCCCTCGCAATATATCTTGCCATTGAATTTTCTTGATCGAACAAGCTGCCAAGGTTTTAAACAATGTGACTTTTAGTGGTTTGTGATTGATCTATTTCTATGCCATAATAAAAAAATGACTTGACTAAAATTCAATCCTCTGTGTACACCCTTTTTGAGAAAAAAAACAAAAAATTTTACTGCTGTACATCCACCAAAGAATATAAGTATAACTTTAAACTCTACAAAAATAAAATAATGCAACAAATTAAACTTTTAATCATGGCATTTGAAACAGCAATACTAACCTACACCATTGCAATGCTAAGCACCACGTAGCAAAAGTGATTATTTAATGACACAATAATTGTGTATGGCAAACTAGCCACTATGTTTTCATTACACAAGCAAGAAGTAAAACTAACTCAAATAAGTCTATGGCTAACCCACCTGCTATCCATCTTTTAGAAACTAAACTTTTAATCCAAGCAGTTAAAACCTGAGAGCAGTGCACAGCTGTCCAACCAAATATATTATATGAATACAAGTACGGAATCTATAGTTGAACAACCATGTTTTTAAGTACAGATATTTGACTATTTACTTTTTGGCAGTGGCTATTTTGCCGTCAATGGCATTTTACCTTGAGAGGCTATTTTGCTGTAAGTTATTTGTGATTGGTCAATCTTAATGACATGCTCAACATGTGACTTTTGGTTGTTTCTGATTAATTCAAACCAATCCAAAAAATTTTGCACTCCCAGGGTCCACTCCCCCACCCTGTACACTCCCTTGCAGTGTACACTACCATGTACCCCCCATACATTCACATACTGGGCTTGCCCCTCCAGTGCACACTGCCTTTCTTTTAGTTTACCCACAACCATAGCATTTTGAGACTGGTGCACTAACCACGCACCACAGCATCACTGGCATTATAATACCGGTAGCAATTAGGGCAATATAAACACACGTAAATGATTATGGCAAAATAGACTGTAATGGTAAAATGCCATTGACGGCAAAATAGCCACTTCCTCACTTTTTACCTCTACTACACAGCTGTCACCAAAACAAATAGGTCAATAAGCTCTAATTGCACAAGCAACAACAACAGGTGGTGGTAGAAGACATCTACTAGTTGAATGGTGGATAGTGAGTTTAAAAAATTAGACATTATTGAATTTGGGTACAAAAAAACATGGTTTGTTTTGTTTTAGTGATGAATTCACAAATTGAACAATCATTTCTTCAGAATGGCGTGGTGATGCTCTTGGGTATGGCACTTAATGATAATTTTCTCAGCTTGGAAAGTTGTAACAGACAGTGCATTAATCAAAAATATCTCTGGCAATACTAAAATAAGGTATTCAAGTAGAATGTCGCGGCACTTTAGTAAGACATGTGACTCAAACCTGGTTTCACAAGACTGCTCTACATGCTGGCAACTAATGGCTTCCAGTGTTGCTACTGGCCACATTTTAAAAACCACAAAGTGCTTTACAAAAAATACAATATTGGCAAAAAAAACAGGAATTAACGAAATCGCGGACTCAAATAGTCCACGGAGTATTCTAGTCCGCAGAAAGAAGCTTTGCCAAAATAGCTTTGCGGAAAAAAACTCTAAATCAATAACATAAACAAAATAAAAATAACCCCATCAAACAAAGTTCAACAAAATCAAAATTGATTGAGAAAGCAAACAATTGTTCGAGTGAAACAACCTACATCTACAACAATAAGTGCAATTGTGGTGATCGAGTTTCTGTGGTTCCCACAGCAGGTCTGATTCCACAGAACGAATATATTTTAAATCACAAACACAACGTTGGAAGCACGATTTGAATTGAATTTGATTTGAAGCAAATCGAATTTGAATAGGAAGGTTGAACGCACGTGATCAGACGTCATCAAAATGCGCTTTCAAAAAAAGTGGCTGACCATTTTGAGTAATTTTGCATTGAATTGAATAGGAGTGATATCGTTTTATGCAAAGCAAATGAATAAGCGTTACAGTTGTTGAATGAACGTTAAATATGTTATTTTACTGATGTTAAGGAATGAATCTAAGGTCAAAGTAAGATAAGAGGTGCTAAGGTTTGCTTGTTATTGCTAATAGTTGGGCAAATTTAATGGGCCAAACATGCAGGCTTATTTGTAGCCAGCTTCTGTAAGGGTTTCATATTCAATTGATCAGCGTGTTTAGGAATGCTGAGTTTAAGTTAATTGTAATGTATAACTTATACAGTATATTTAGTGGCATAAGCATACTGCAAAGTTGAAATCTTAAGTTATACTGTAGCCTAAATGACAGGGCAGACATCTGTATCATTAGTCATATGCTGGATTAGTTATTGTTGGATAAAATCAATAAGTTTTTGAAATTTTTTGTAAATAGTGATTGCAGACCAATCATATTGATATGTCAGATGTAATTTTGTGACCCTAGCTACTCCTTAAGCAATTTTTTTGGCTATTACCTAGGCTGCTGGACCAAGGGTAATTTAAAAACTTACGGTACCGATTTATTTATTCATGCGTATGAGCTTATGTTGTGTTTGCATGTTTTTCGTCACACCGGGCCACCACGACGGGTAGACTGCTTGGCCCCACCACCTGTTTTCCACACAAAGATGGAGGCATGCCGTTAAATGCCTTGCTCATGGACACAACAAGTAAGCTTGCTGGCAAGCTTACCGTACCGGTAGTAATGATCAAATAATGGTTATTTTTGCTAATGTACCGATTGGCATCTAATTGGTATAATTTATTTTTAAGTGTGGAGCAAATGGTAGTTAGATGGCACTTCTCCCAGGGGCATTTTTTAAAAATTAGCACACTGTACTAGGCTTATACTAGCCAAATGAAAGACCAAATCTCAACCACATTGCTTTTAGTCAAATTTATTTGTTTCCAAGAATCCAACTAGCAATAATTCATTCTAAATTTTAATTAATTTTTTATTAGTTTTCAAAATAACCCCAAAAGTTGGTGTTCGCCCTATACCTCTCCAGCATAAATTACGGCTTATATTACTACTTCCTATAGGAAGATTGCATATGACGTCACACATTTCGCGCCAAAATAACTACCTGTGGGCTGCAGGGCTGCAGCCCCCCCACGCGTTTTTGTGATCTGTTTTTTTTTCGAATTTTTTATAATGTCATAGTTCAGTGGTTCCCAACCTATGCGCCGCGGCACACCAGTGCGCCGCGAGATGTCATCAGGTGCGCCGCAAAAAATATTGAAGTTAAATTCAATCAAGTACGCTTTAAAAAATTCCACGCCGCCGACGTTAGTCAGTACGGCACACTAACGATATTGTTGGTAGTAATTGAGTTGTTTTTGGTTGGTGAATGTATCATTCAAGTTTATTTACGCTTGAATAAGGTTCGTTGTGTGGCTACATTGTGCAAAACAATGCATGAAATAAATAGCGATTGTGACATATACAAACACTGACACACATCTAAGCCAGTCGACTGTGCCCTAAATACTACCGTACGATACTAAACTAAATTGTTTGCACTCGGTCAAGATATTATACTTGTCGCGCTTTAAGTTACCCAATAAAATGGATAAATTTATCAAGAGGAAACAAAGTGATGATAATGAATCAGAAAGTAAACGTTCCAAGGCAGCAAAGCCCTGTGATAAAGCACCAAAAGCTCGACCAAAACGTCAATATTGCGATGATTATTTGAAATATGGATTTCACTGGACTGGTAGTGAGGATCAACCTTTCCCACTGTGTATTATTTGTGGCGAAAAAATGTCAAACGAAGGTATTGTTACATACGCAAATAGTCCTTTTTTCTCGATCTACGCAATGCAAGCGGATTATGACGTAATGTTATCGTAACAAAAACTCCCAATTTTCTCGCTTTCCTCAGCGCGAATTGCCACGAGGTGAAAACGTTAGATGCCGGTTATCTGGAATTCTCGGTTTGAAAGTGTACAGTTATTATGTTAGTTTGTTGAGTTGTCCGAATAATAATCTGATAATAATGCTAGGGTGTATGAAATTCGAGATTCAGATGCAAGTTTAATATCGTGCTGAATTGTGTAACTGTTATCAAATTTACGATTAATTAAGATGAATTCGAGAGCCTAGTTAACCTAAAATTGATTTGTTCCAAAGGGATAAGAAGCTGCGCTAGGGTCTCTAACCGTAGAAATTACTCTGGTTACTCTGGGTATACTGGTTATACTATAAGCATTATTAGTATTATTGTGCGTTGGGTTGTAAATAGTGAATGAAATTGCTTGATTACTTGATTTGTGAATATAACTGTTCGATTTGTAAAAGAAACTCTGCTCAGCATACAACAGTGCCAGGTAATCGCTACTTGTAGAAATTGCAGCCTGGCCCATGTTCAAATAGATTCTACATTTGGATTTCTACGGATTTTGCTTCATTGAACTTTCTACAAATACACTGATTTGTGATTATTTGGCAACTTTGCAATTTAAGCTGTACGGGTTTCTGTTGGCAAATAATGCATCAAGGCGAGGACGCACAGTTGGTAGATGAACTAGTCGACGTTCATGACAGCGTCTCGTAACACAGTAGTCGCACATCTCACAGTGGAGCTATGAAGCTGCTGGAGCTCCAAGCACAACAGGCAGAGGAGGAAGCTCAACGCGAGATGCAAAAAATAGCGTTAGAAGTAGAACAACAACAACTTCAGCAAAGGTTGAGAATGCTGGATGCTCAACGAGAGGCATCGAGTCGCATGGCTCGCATAAAGGAAGCAATGATCCGGGAATCACTTGCGGATGATTCCAGCTCTGTCATGAGGGCGCCTACTGGCAGATATAAGTCACAGCAAGCAAGAAATTATGCTAAAGAGCCAATTTCACAAAGCTTTGTGGAAGGCTCTACAGTGCCAAAAGTTGTGGCTTACTCTACTACTGATTCACCTAAGCAAGGTGTCTCTGTCAGATCAACTTCTGCGACGCCAGTTGATACCATGCCAGTAACGCATATCGCTGATGCGGAGAGTTTGAGAGTGGGTACCAGTTCAGCCAAGCAGGTGGACCATGCCCACAGCTTTGCATTTGGTCGTCAGGCGACGACACATGTTCCGGATGCTGAGCCTGCAATGGTGAGAGCTGATTTGATCAAGCAGATGAATCTTTCTCACACTTCTGTGCCTGGAACTAAGGTAAGGTTTGATGATACATCATATGCTGCAATTGTTTCTAATGCACCTGCATTCAACTCGTTACCTAAAATGACATTTGCTAACCCCATAGTCGATTCAACGGGGCCGGCGTGGGCTAGATCGGCGGACGACTATCAGACAAGGCATGAATTGTTGAGACCTCATGACCAAAGACCACTGCCGCCGACGGATACTGTTTATGAATTAAAGAATGCCTTTGCTGATGCGTTATCTGAGGTAAAAAATGATTCTGCTCGACCTCGAGTAGAAATTGAAAAGTTTTCTGGCGATCCTTTGAGATACTACAAGTTTGAATACCAAATCGATTCCCATATTGACAGTAGAATTTGTGACCCAAGAAAGAAACTGGATTTGTTGCTAAGCCAGTGTACCGGTGAAGCACTTCGAGCTATAGAAGGATGCTTGTACTTACCTCCCGAAATTGGATACGTCGAAGCGCGTAAACGTCTACAACAAAGGTTTGGTCAGCGCACATTAGTAATTGAAATGTATGTTGAACAACTGACTGTAGGGCCATGCATCAAGCATGGCGACTATAAAGCACTGACGGAACTAGCAGATCAAATGTACAATTGCTATATGACTCTTCGAGGTTGGGGGGGAAGTGCGAGCTTAGATTTACAGGACAACCTGAGAAGGATTTATTCTCGATTACCTAACGGGAGTAGAGAACGGTTTGATGATATCTGCTGCAGGCTTCACATAGCAGGACAACTCCCGACTTTTCGAGATTTAATGGAATTTATGCAAGGTGAAGCCACTCGAGCTTCTTTGTATTTCACGCGACAACATTCGCAGGGCTTCCACCACCCGAGGGACAGGTCGAAGCCAAACTACGCTGCCAGGCTTAAATCAAAACCAACAGCCAAAGTATCGACGTTTTCGACAAAGAAAATCGAAACTGAATCCGCTCAGAATGCAAACGCAGCTAGTCGCACATTGCCTAAATGTTCTGATTGCAACTTGCCCCATCCACTCTGGAAGTGCGAGTCATTTAAAGCAAAGTCCATCGACGAACGATGGGTGATAGCGAGGAAAGGACCATGTTTTAATTGCTTGAGCTCGAATCACAAGTTGAGTGATTGCAAGAGTACGGCCACTTGCAAGACGTGTGGTAAACGACATCACACCCTCCTCCATAAAAGTTCTAACGGAGCTGAAGATGTCTTTGAGAACCCAGGCAAAGGAGATGTACCCCCCTCGACTAACGGAAGGGTAGCCTACGCTTTACACAAAGGAAAACAGAACAAGATAAAAAGGTTTAAAGTGGTACCGGTTGAGATTTGGGGTGAGAATCCATCGAAATCGGCTTTTACATATGCCTTTATGGATGATGGTTCTGATACGAGTATCATTACCGCAGATTTGATGAGGAGATTAGGTGTTAAACCCTCTAATGACAGCCGAGATATACACACGGCTAACTCAGTCTCAAACCATAATGTGACTTCTGTTCCAATACACGTGAAGGGCATTCAAGACACTGATACCTTTTGTGTAAAGGATGTCGTAGTGTTTGACAAGATAACTGACATATCTGAAAGCATACCAACAAATGATGTTGCTGCACAGTACCCGCATTTGAAAGATATAGAGTTTCCGCGTTTACAAACCAACGAAGTTGGACTGCTTCTTGGTAATGACATACATGAAGCCTTTCGAGTGATTGATCAACGCTATGGTGATTACGGACAACCATTCGGACTAAAAACTATGCTAGGTTGGACTTTGTTTGGTGGAGATTATTCTGCTGATAATGCTTGTGATTGCGACAGTGTGGTGCATGTGAATTTTGTACGAGAGAATGATTTGCAAGATGGTATAGAACAGATCTTGAACACTTTGACATCTGATTTTGCTGATTTAGATAAAAACTTTGAAGTGCGGCCATCAGTGGAAGACAACATGGCTGCCAGAATTATGGAATCCACTGTCGCCAAGGTAGGTAAGCATTATCAGGTTGGTTTACCATGGCGCGGTGAGCGCTTGAAACTGCCGCCCAGTCGTAGGATGGCGGAAAGACGTCTTGACTACATGAAGAAACGATTTAAAACTGATCCCGAGCTATTTGAAAAGTACAAGAGTAAAATTCATGATTATTTTGAGAATGGTTATGCTTGCGTTGTTCCGTCTGATAAGGTTGCGACTGATAATGATAAATTGTTCTATATTCCTCACCACAGTACTGGGAAAAAGTTCCGCATTGTATTTGATTGTGCTGCTAGATCACGCGGAATATCACTCAATGACTGCTTGTTGCAAGGTTTTGATAATACTAACTCGATGATTGGTGTATTACTGAGATTCAGACAAGAGGACATAGCCTTTGTAGGTGATATAAAGGCTATGTTCCACCAGATCCTCGTGGACCCTGAAGATCGAGACGCTCTGCGTTTTTTGTGGTGGCCCAATGATGATTATACTCTGCCACCTGTGGATTGTCAAATGGTAGTCCATCCATTTGGGGCTACATCTTCACCAAGTATCGCAGGCTTTGTGTTGAGAAAAACTGCTCTAGACAATGCTACACACGCAGACGAAGAAACGGTACAAACAGTGTTGCGTAATTTCTATGTCGATGATCTGCTCAAGTCTGTAGAGTCAGTTGAAAAAGCAAACAAACTAATATTGCAATTGCAAGAACTCCTGTCTAGTGGAGGATTCCAGCTTGTCAAGTTGTTGAGTAGCCATGCTGAGGTACTCAACTCTGTGCCAGATTCTGACAAATCAAGCAATCTAACGGACTTTGGTTTACATGATCTCCCAGTGGAGAAGGCTTTAGGAGTGTACTGGGACCCAATTGCTGATCAGTTTATGGTTAAGGTGAAAGTGAAAGAACAACCTGCTACTCGACGTGGGATTTTGTCCATGGTTAGCCAGGTGTTTGATCCGCTTGGTTTCATCCAACCGTTCGTTTTGCCGATTAAAAGACTGTTGCAAGATACCTGCTCTGATGGACTGGGCTGGGATGAGACTGTATCTGATGAACAAAAAGCAAATTGGGATAAATGGATGACTCAAGCACCCTTGTTAGAGAACGTTGCAGTTAGACGATGCTATAAGTCCCCGGCATGCACTGTCAGGTCGATTCAGTTACATGTATTTTGTGATGCTTCGTTGATGGGATACGGAGCAGCTGCCTACATAAGAGTTCTAGATATTGATGGTAATGCTCATTTGTCTCTGGTCATGGGAAAATCACGAGTCACGCCCGTGAAGTCTGTAAGCGTACCCCGTCTGGAACTAACTGCTGCCGTCATTGGCGTGAAACTGGGGAGACTGATCACCAGCGAACTTGAATTCCAATTTGAGAGTGTGAACTATTGGACTGACTCAACAACTGTTCTGCAATATATCGCGAATACTACCACAAGGTTTAAGATTTTCGTTGCCAATCGACTTGAGGTGATTCACAGTGCATCTTCTCCAAAGCAATGGAGGCACGTGGACACAAAGAAAAATCCTGCTGATATTGCCTCGAGGGGATTGATGCCTATTGACGCTGAAAAGGCAAAGTTGTGGTTTGAAGGTCCTCCATTTTTGTTGCGGCCAGAGAAGCAGTGGCCGGAGCAGCCCAAGATCTTGTCTGCATTGGCTACTGACGATCCAGAGCTGAAATCTAAAATGACTGTTAACCTTGTTCTGACTGACCCAAGTGATGTACTGCATAGACTGTTAACACGATACTCGTCGCTAATCCGTTTGAAAAAATCTGTTGCGTGGTTGTTAGGATACAAAAGGTATTTGTACGTAAAAACGTTTGCTAAAAAAGAGTCACCTGTTGCTGAATCTGATGTGAATTCTGTTTTAACTGTTGCTGATTCTGATTTACCTACTGCAAAATCTCAGTTGAATTTTGAGTCACCTGTTGCTGAATCTGATGTAAATTCTGCTTTAACTGCTGCTGATTTGAAGGTCGCTATGATTGAAATTGTTAAACTAGTGCAACATGACGCCTTTGCTGATGAATTTAAGATTTTGCCGCATCTGGATAAATTTGAGGATATGTATAAGTCTTGTTCTAAAGGGCAATCACGAAAATCCGGATTGTTGCGTTCCATATGGAAATTAAGTCCCGTGGTTGTGAACGGTATTCTGTATGTGGGAGGTCGACTACAAAACTCATCGTTAGATTCGCATAAAAAACACCAGATGATATTGCCGAGTGACCATCATGTCACCAAGTTAGTGATAAAATATTATCATGAAAAGGAAGGACATTGCGGAACTTTGCATGTTTTGACGGCTGTGCGTGAACAATTTTGGGTGCTGAGAGGACAGGCGACCGTCCGTTCGGTGCTAAAGGACTGTCGAGTTTGTAGATTCTGGGGAGCCAAGCCTGGATCGCAGATAATGGCTCCATTGCCGCCAGAGAGGGTTACACCTGGTAGTGCCTTTGCTCATGTAGGACTCGACTACATGGGTCCTCTTACAGTCAAACTCGGAAGAAGTACCGTCAAACGCTATGCCTGCGTGTTTACGTGTTTGGCAACAAGAGCGGTACACATTGAGGTTGCGTATTCTCTTGAAACTGATGCCTTCCTGAATGCTTATTTCCGTTTTTGTAGTCGAAGAGGAACCCCAAAGAGCTTGCACAGCGATAATGGAAGCAATTTTGTTGGTGCGGAGAAAGAGCTAAAAGATAGCGTACGCAGATGGAATCAAACTCATGTTCAGGACATGCTCTCTCAGCAGGAAGTAGAATGGAAGTTTTCACCACCTGCCGCGAGTCATCAAGGAGGTGTGTGGGAACGAATTATCCGTTCTATTCGGAAAATAATGCGTGCCCTAGTGGGCGAGCGGTTACTCGACGATGAAGCTTTACACACATTTCTCTTGGAAGTAGAGCGAATTTTGAATAATCGACCAATTACACCTGCAAGTGATGATCCTACTGATTTGTTGCCTTTGACGCCCAGTATGCTGCTGTTGGGACGGGTGGATTCGCCACTGCCAATTGACAATTTTGTGAAAGCTGATGGTTATAGAAAATCGTGGCGCTTGGTGCAATTGCTGAGCGATAAATTTTGGGCTAGATGGATCCGTGAATATTTGCCCATTTTACAAACGCGCCAAAAGTGGTTAAAACCACAACGTAACCTCAAGGTCGGCGACCTTGTACTAATGCTTGATGAAAATTCCAAACGGGGCCATTGGCCCAAGGGTCTTGTTGACCAGTGTTTTCCTGATGCAAATGGCATCATCAGGCGTGTAAAAATTCGCACTGCGAATAATACGTATGTGAGAGATGTTCGCAAACTTTGCTTGCTTGAGGCAGCTGACTAGCTGTCCATTGTGTTTTATCGCAGAATGGTCTGAAGGGCTTTATCCTTCATTCTTTCAGCCTAATTTAGCCAGCGTAGTGTGAGCTTTTGTTTATTGCTTTGTGTCGTGAACTTTTGCTTTCGTATTGATGGCCTTGTAAATAGTCTAAATAATTCAATAATCGTTGGTCTGATCCCTTGGCCGACCTGCTATGCATTTGTAGTTGCGGTCTCGTATAACCATCCAAACCTTACTTAATACAGAAGGTGCTGTAGATTGGGAAAATCCCCCTTTGAATTTTATAGTGTAAAGTTGTAATTTTCTCGTGCCTATTTGCTTAATGTGATTTGCAAAAATTGTTTTAAATTTTTGGGGGCCGGTATGTTACATACGCAAATAGTCCTTTTTTCTCGATCTACGCAATGCAAGCGGATTATGACGTAATGTTATCGTAACAAAAACTCCCAATTTTCTCGCTTTCCTCAGCGCGAATTGCCACGAGGTGAAAACGTTAGATGCCGGTTATCTGGAATTCTCGGTTTGAAAGTGTACAGTTATTATGTTAGTTTGTTGAGTTGTCCGAATAATAATCTGATAATAATGCTAGGGTGTATGAAATTCGAGATTCAGATGCAAGTTTAATATCGTGCTGAATTGTGTAACTGTTATCAAATTTACGATTAATTAAGATGAATTCGAGAGCCTAGTTAACCTAAAATTGATTTGTTCCAAAGGGATAAGAAGCTGCGCTAGGGTCTCTAACCGTAGAAATTACTCTGGTTACTCTGGGTATACTGGTTATACTATAAGCATTATTAGTATTATTGTGTGTTGGGTTGTAAATAGTGAATGAAATTGCTTGATTACTTGATTTGTGAATATAACTGTTCGATTTGTAAAAGAAACTCTGCTCAGCATACAACAGTGCCAGGTAATCGCTACTTGTAGAAATTGCAGCCTGGCCCATGTTCAAATAGATTCTACAGGTATGGTGCCCAGCATGTTAAGTAGACCTTTTGTAACCAAACACTCGCAGCTTCAAGATAAAAATCTGAACTATTTTCGGAGACTACTAGAGCAACAATCCAAACAAAAAACCGCTTTTCAAAAATTGTTAACTGTTTCTGAAAAGGCACAAGCTGCTTCCTATAATGTCGCCGAAATGATCGCGCAGCAAACAAGATCACATACTTTGGCTGAGTCGATCATCTTGCTTGCTTGCAGAAAGATAGTAAAAAGAATTCTGGGTGACAAAGCCGAACAAGAAATACGCAAGACTCCCCTGTCAAATAATACAATCCAAAAACGTATTGTGGATTTGTCTGCTAATATCGAGGAAACTGTACAGACTAAACTTCAAAGCACCGTTGAATTCGCTTTACAAGTTGACGAATCAACCGACATCAGCGGCAAACCACAGTTACTTACGTTTATTCGTTTCGTTGATGGAAATCAAATAATAAATCAATTTTTGTGCTGCAAGGAAATGTCACTCACTACAAGAGACCAAGACGTCTTTGACATATTATCTGCTTATTTTGAAAAATGGAATTTATCATGGAACTCGTGCATTGGAATATGTACTGATGGGGCGCCATGTATGGTTAGCAGTATTAAAGGTTTTGTATCACTCGTACAAAAAGAAATCCTAATGTTGTACAAACCCACTGCTTCCTCCATAGGAAAGTACTTGTTTCAAAAACAATACCAGATGACTTAAGTCAAGTTTTAAAACAAGTTGTTCAAATGGTTTATTTCATCAAAATGAGGCCGAAGAAGTCTCGTTTTTTTGAGAAAATTTATATTGATATGGACTCTCGGCACAAACGTTTGATTCTGCACACTGAAGCGAGGTGGCTCTCAAGAGGAAAGGTGCTATGGCGTGTATATGAACTGCACAAGGAACTTCATGTATTTTTCAAAACAGAAGAACATGAACACTTCTGTGAATATCTTGAATGTGAATTCTGGCTTTCAAGCCTAGAATATTTGGCAGAAATATTTGCACATCTCATTGGCCTCAACACAAGCATGCAAGGCAGAAAAGAAAACATACTGACTTCATCAGATAAGCTGATTGCATTTAAAAAGAAAGTTGCAATTTGGAAAAACAGAGCTAAAGATGGTAACCTTGAGATGTTCCCTTTAGTACGACAAAGCTGCATAAAGAAAATTAGCCCCATTTTAACAACTCTGGAAGAAAAAATTAACTTTTATTTCCCATCACTGAAGACCGATGAGTATGACTGGGTTCGAAATCCTTTTATAAAGAATTCATCTGGCACTGGTCTTTTATTATGTGAAGAAGAGGACTTGGCATGTGTTTTCAGTGATCGTGGGCTTAAAATCAAACATGCTGGGGTACCAATAGATACATTTTGGATTGCTGTCAAAGAAGACTACCCTTCATTAGCTAAAAAGGCTTTGACCATTCTGATGCAGTTTTCGACATCATATCCATGTGAACTCGGATTTTCAACACTCCACAATATGAAGTCCAAAAAACGAGAGCGGCTTTGTTGCATTGAAGAAGAAATGAGGGTTTGTCTCTCTGAAATACGTCCTGACATTGAAATGGTTGCTAAGAAACATCAAGCACAAGTTTCTCACTGACAGAATTGTTGCAATCCTGTCATAAAGACGCAAGTACAGTGAATTTCCTGGAAACAAGCTAAATTACGGTTATTGCCTTAATTTTTCGTTGTGATATGTAAAAAACGGTCAATTTGAATAAATTTTGTATTCACAATATTCGAGGTGTGCCAAATAATTTTCGTTTTTTTCTAAAATGCGCCGCGACAGAAAAAAGGTTGGGAACCACTGTCATAGTTCATACCTCATTTACCAATGCACCAGTTTATGTCGCTGAAAAGACGAATTTTCCTATATTGTTAGCACTAAACTAAGTGAACGTGCGCCATAGTGATTCTATGTGACAATATCATAATGGTGCGTAGGACGGGCTGCAGCAGCAGCGCCCGAGACTGGAATTTGGTAAAGCGATTTAGTTGCTTCATAAATGGTTTAAAGTTTCAGTTTCTGTGTGGCATAGCAAAATTTTTTGCCGCTGCAAGTATTGTCAAAATAAGTAAGCCAAATTTTTTGAATATCTCTAACTTTTGAACACCGTTCGTTAAGCTGCAAAAGATAGCAGCAGGAAGAGCAAAATCAGTAGCGCCCAGACGCACGACGTATATGCATTGCTTACACTGTCGTTTGATTCTTGTCACTTTTCTTGCGACGTAACGATTCCTGCTGAGCTTGTTAATGTTGTGACTTTAAAACAGGGCTAGTTGCCGTAGTTGGTAAGATTGCTTGCAGGTAAGCAAATTCAAATGTTGCTATTCAGTAACATTATTTAAAGAATAAGCCAAATAAATTGGAAGTAAGAAACTTATCTAAAGGCCAGAAACTTGTTTAACTTATTTTTTCTCTTCTACCGGTCAAAAAAGTCGTCGCAAAATGTTCGCTTTTTCATTTAAATATCAGGCTACCGCAACTGCGTTGGGGAATCTTTCTGCTGCACGCGAATAACCAAAAGTGGCTGAACCCTTTTGATTCCCCTTAGATTGAACCCGCATAACCGGTAAAAACGGGGGATAGGGGGGCGAGGCATTCGACCCTCATTTTCGAGTGGGGCAAAGGCATTGGTTTCGCCCAGCTGCCAAAATTTATTTCCGCGTATTTTACAAAGATTTCATTTAAACACCACACGCCTGACTGCCCGCTCTATGACAGTCCCGGGCCACGTAGATTCTGACGACTTGGTTTGGAGGCGTCGATGGTTTGATTCCATCAGCGCCGCGGCTCGCACTTTTAACATTGGTCAGTGCGTTGTTGTAGTTCGTAATAACTCATCGCTCAACCTCGAAACCGCCACTATTCATTGTTTAGTCACGCTTCGCGTCCACCTGCAATGCAGGGGGCAATGTTAACCTCTAATTCTAGGCACGCTACGCCTCCTCCGGGGGCACTGCGTTGGGTGGGATGAGTCCTTGCTGATGAGGCCAAAAGGTCGAAACCTGGGTCCAGGGATGGTCCCGCCTATTTCGCTATAATAACGTTGTTCGGGTCGTGACTCTTCGTAAAAACAAATTTTTGCCCGGAGGTATGTTGCGTCGTGTCTGGTTCCTGTGGGCTTCGAACCCAGGTCTTTCGAGCTGCTTTTCCCTGCAGCCGAGATATGCCATCGCGTAATCACCTACTGCCATAAATGCCCTAAAAAACCACATTTAGTGCATAATCGTTGGAAGGTTTTTCTATGCCTAATTAGCTTTTGTGTGATCAATTTCATGTAAGGATACCAGTTTTAGTTCTTACTTGCACGGTCATCAGTAAAGTCAAAGGAAATTCTGGTTCAAAAGTAAACGGTACGAAAGTCTTGTGCTTTGTGTTGGATTGTTTAGGTTTGTTGCGTATACAGTCCAGTGTTGGATATCGGGCTGGCCAGTAGTCACGTAAAGTATCTTACACTTGGCAAGAGCCCTAGAGATTATAATGCATCTTCATCACCTTTATTTGAGGGATGGTTCCGCCTATTTTGCTATACTAATGTTGTTTGGATCGTGACTCTTTGTAAAAACTAAAAAAATATATACATATATTGCTGATATCCAAGGATGCTGAAAGAAATTTTGCAAGTCATCGAATTAACCGGTTATAAGTTCAAATGCGATAAATTCGTACGACTTGCACTTCTTTATATGCTTCACTCTTCAGGCTAGTCCTTAGCTTGGTGATATGTGCGATACGTTGTATTTGCTCTATTTGCTTTGTAGATCTCAAAATATTTACACAAATTAGAATTACTACACTGCACACTAAATTACCCTACCGGAATTCGTTATATTTAGCCAAAGCAATGCCTGGCTGAATATAATTATACAACTAATACAGCGCAGAGTTTCGGAAAAGTTGTATATTTATAGCTGAACAACGGCAAATAAACTGTCCATAGACAGTGCGAAAAATTAGAAAATGACTTGCAGCCCCACCAGCAAATTCAACCACGAGCCGCCACTGTATGTAACTATGTTTATTCTTTTATGACCAGTTTTTAGTCCAACGAATGATTTTAAATTTGAGGCCAACGAATGATTTACAACAACGATACACAGTACAACAACAAGCGTACGAACAGAACGAGAATGTTTATGAGTCACCCACATGATTTCAACAAAACATCAATGATCCACAGTTTTCATCTCGCAAGGTCGTCCTACAATCTGTTGTTATGACAACAAAACATGCTAAATCAATACTACATCAAATATTGTTCACCTATATGAAAAATATTTGTGAATCGAATCCATGTGACGGCTTGTGCACGCATAATCAACATCACATCTTACAATACAGTCGATGGAATGCCGGACAACACCATTCACGATTGTGCGCAAGGAGTTGCTATGGCAACAAAACACGCTAAATCAAAATTTGTTTCTCAAAGAAACCCCTATCTGGATGAAAACTCCTTCAGATTTTGATCTATGTGAAGGCTTGTGCACGTAAAATCAACATCACATATCGTAGTACATTCAATCGACTATTGGAAAACATCGTTCAAGATCATGCACAGGCCGTTGCTATGGCTACGAAATAAGCTGTATCTATGGCCACTAACAAGCGAAAAGAAATGTTTAATTGGAGCTTTTCAAATGGAAATGTCTGAGAAAGAAACAAAGCCAGTAGAAAGGTTTTTTAAAAGTAGCTGTAAATTTAAATACAGCTCTGCTGCTGATTGTCACAACGTTTCAGAAAGTAAATCTCCATTGCCTTTAATTACGTCTACGACAAAGAATAATCAATCATATTCAGTCACTTCAACTAATAGGCCATCCTCAGTCGCTTTTAAAAATATTGATGAATCAAATTCGTAGACCCGCCTTAAACAAGACTTCAATTTCCAACTAATATAACCATAGCAGTAGACTAGTATCAATGGTTGGTGGATATGCAATGAAAAACAACGATCTATCTACTTTACTACACCAAAAATGGGTAAATCATGTAATAATTAATTGACTAATTTTTGCCAAAATGCAGTTACTTCGAGTACTTAAGTTCAAACTTCATAAAAGTTTTGAGCTGCAGCACTCATTTTGTGGAATTGTTGAAATGAGGATGTACAACCGGTGTTGTACATAGATGGACCATCTATGTTTTGGAGTTGGATTCAACAACAAAAAGTTATCAATCACGATATTTGAATATTACCTTGCAACGTAAACCATTCGCGCTTTGGTGGTGGGCATTGTTGTTTTAAAATGTAATATGATTATATGGTTAAATTCTCTACTCCGAATAAACTACAATCTGTTGAAAACTATTTTAGACTATGTCAAGTCCCAGAACGTTTGTTTTTCCACATCAGTGTTTGAGGAAAGATTGGGACATCACTGCACCTACAGACTTGAACATTAAAAAGAATATTTATGATTGTGGAGTGTATGCTTGCCTTTACACTTTTATGGTCTGCTACGGTTACTTCTTTAACTGCAACAATTTGAATTTAAAATCAGTAAGAAATTGGAATGTAACTGATATAATATCCGAACCGGGAGAAATGTTAAAACATAAAAAACTTGATTCCAAGCAACGGGGTTCAAGTTTTCCCACAAGGAAAAGGAGCCAGAATTTTGTGGTAAATCGCAAAAGACCGAGAGGGTTTATATCATATAAGAAGTTTATAAAAGTTGTTTCTTCATTTTGATTTATTGGAAGATATTCCTTACTGGTATGTGCATTTCAAAGCAGCTGCAAGAAACTACGTAATGAAGAATTGAATCTTTACAATGGAGATCGCAGAGACTGGTACCACAAAAAATGTTTGTCCATATCATCATCAGATAAAACATGTATTTCATATACTTGTCCACATTGCAGTTAATCTACTAAATTCATATTTCCGTTTTGCGATAACTAGCCAACCTCTTCCGATGACTCAGAACGTTCCGGAGGTTTAGACAAGTTATTTAAAAAGTGCCTTTTGGTTTTTTACGAGGTACCAAAACTAATTCTATAACTTTCCAGAAAACATTCGTAAACATACGTTGCTAAACACATTAATATAAAAAACTATGATGAAGTGTTTAAGCGATGTTAATCAATTGCCTAAGAAAATTAGTTCAAAGCAACTTTTGTGGGCGTTATTTTTCCCCCTGCCCATTACCCTACTAATAAGGAAGTCTTGCTGCCTTCCCTATTGTGGTGTCCCCGCCCCACATTGATTTCGGCCAATTCTATTATTCATGCTGATCCGTTGAGGCTTTTAGAAATTTGTAAGATGGGATGGTCCCAGCATTTGCTACAAAATGCATCGAAAGTGGTCAAATATTTACTGAATCGTGAGTTTTGGGGAACTACAACTGCATTAGTGTTTTTGCTGACACTTCTCAAGATCATTACATAGTCATTAATTTCAATAGTGCTAGTAGCTCAAGATCATTTTTATTCTTATAGCACCATAGTTCCATATAGTTGGCCTGTAGTATTCTGTGAGTATCAAAAGCTCTTTAATTACATCATAAAACTTCATAAGTATGTTTGCTTTTTGTTTTATGTCTTCTTAGTTTTATGTTTTTCAAGAATTGTTAAAATCTATTGTTGTTGAGCTCATATAGTGTTCAAAAGCGGTCAAAAGGACCCAAATCAAGAGGAGTTTACATCCAGACTATATGGCGTCGCCAGTCAGTGCTATTAGTCAGTCACATGAGGTTAGAACAAGGGTGCTCACCTTTTGCGAGCGAAGAGACATTTGGGGCCGATTTCCACCAAAAAAATGAGCAATGAGAGCTGCAAAAGATTGTATTTGGGGGGAATGTGTATGACATAGCTCATTAAATCAAGGCTGCTTTCTAAAAAAAGAAAGAGGCCTTCACCTTTAATTAGTGTAGGGCTACCAGAAGTTTTTTGACAAAAAGTAGTACATTTCATGTTCACGGGCCAAAAATTCTAGTTTTAATTATATTCTGACCTTAAAAAGTAGTACGGATCATACAGTGTGTCTGATGAGTTGCGCTCAACGACAATGGCGTTATTTAACCAGAAATTAATATTTTTGTATAGATACTGAACGAAAATATAATTAACACTTCAATGCGTCCATCTATATTCAGAAAGCATGTTTTTAAATCATCAAGTTTAAACGAGTCAACAAGAGTAGCAAAATAAAAAGTAAGGCTAAAGAATAGATATACCTGCACAAATGGCAGCAATGCCAAAATTAACTATTAGAAAAGAACACGAAAACCTACAAACATGAAATGCTATTATTTAATAACAGAAAAACAGACAATTTTTGATGAGCAGGATAGGATACCAGCTTGGTTGCAATATGCATGAGATCATAAAGCGTCTCACAAATTAGTTTATACCGTCAAGTATAACGCTGCGGTAACTATTTGGAAGAAAGCTCAATGCTTAGCTTCAGTCTAAAATCTATATTTTTCAGACCCATGTATCTTTTTAAGTATTGCTTTATTTTTAGCCAATTTCTTCGCGAAAGCATCACATCGCAGATTGAAATTTGACTTTGTCGTGAGTAGGCTATGGCCTTGATAGTTTCTACAAGAAATCTATTTTTTTCATCAGTCCATAAAGCGTTCATCGGGGAAAAAATTTTTTCCTCAGGAGCATTACTTCCGGAAAGGCACATAAGAACTGCACTAAGTTTTCTTAAGTTTGGAGCGTTTGGATCGATGGAAAAAAAACTTTTTTCCATCGATCACTTAGTGAGGTGCCATTGTCTTGCTAGTGATTGAGAATATCAGAATTCAAAACCTGTTGCAGATACGTAACTTCATCAAACACGCTATCAATGGAGATAGAAACATTAGGACATTTTTCCTGGAGAAGCAATCCTGCCTTTTGAAACTCGGAACGTGTGGAAACTTTTTCAAAAGAAGGCATTGCAAATCCTTCAGGTCATCAACATGTTTGCCCCAAGCGTTCAGATAAGCAACCGCAGCAGAATAAAATATACGAGATATTTTTAAAAATTCTTCTTTAGTTGTAAGTCCTTCTTCTGAAAGATTGAACAAGAGTACTGATACCGATTTAGAAATGAAGTCATCAGCGAGTCTTCCTCTCAGCACTATTCCTAAACTCTTCAATTTTTCACCGGTTTCAACAGCACAGCAATCTTGACTTTCAAGCTGTCGAATCGTACCACCGAACAGCGTCAAAATTGCGTGTGCAAACGTCACCCAAACCTTGGTGAGAGGATCATCAAAAAGCTTTCTTAGAACTGCTGGGCATTTTTCAAGGGAGAGAAAGTACGATTTTAATGGAGCATACATTTGTAAGATTCGTTCTTCTGCGGGAAGCATGGATAACCATCGCACGGTGCTGTGTGACAAAATAGTTTGGTACGCTTCTCCGACAAAATCACAAAAGCCCTTCAGAGCTTCGACTCTCACAGTATAAATGTGGAAGTATCCATAGACTTTTCGCAGTAAGTGCTCAACATCAACTCGAATAGTGTCCATAGCTGTTCGACAAGTGTTGTGAACAATGTGCGCTGGGCATCCCAGGCCAATTACGTCTCTTTGCAAAGCAGTTTTCACTTTAGTGTGCACATTCACTCTCCCTGCACGGTTAAAACCACCAAAGTTTGAATTGGTATTATCTGCAGACATGGCAACGATTTTATCACTAACACCAAACTTCTCAATTACCTTTAGAACTTCTGAAGATATCATTTCGGCAGTTTCACCTTTGACGTCCATAAAGTCTATCAACTTGGTCGTAATTTCTTTACTTTCGTTACTGTAAAATCGTGCCAGGATCAGCAGTAGCTTTAAATGTCCGTGATTAGATGTGTCAATTGACAAGGCTATTGCTTCGGTCTTGATTAAGTCTTGCGACACCAACTCCAAGGCGCAAGGAGCAAATATATTTTTAACAATCGCTTGGCATTTGGTGCTGGCACATGTGAACTTTTGCAGATAAAAATTACTTATCATTGAGCCAGTACAATCCATTGATGGAAAGCTGTGATTGTGGTGTATCGTATGATATGCAAAGCTACCTTCTTGTGCGGCCAATTCATATTCGGTGTTGGTTGGTTCTTTTCTTAAAAAAAAGTGTTCATTGAAGACGAACCAGCCCTTGCAGAGACAGAAGATTCATGTCTGCTTGTGGTTTCATGAATTTTCACCTGCGCTCTACCACTGTTGGTTATGGAGAAAGTAGTTGAGCAAAAACTGCAGAACACCTTGGCATCACTTCCAATGTCACGCAGATAAGGGAAGTCCTGAAATTAATACGGTTCATATAAAATTTGCTCATATTAAAACGGAAACAGTAAACAAAAATAAATCTTACCTTCAATATATCGTGAGTAATTTGACACTTACGTCGCTTTGCTGCCATAGTGGCTATCAATCTTTCGCAATAAACCCGAAAAATAAAATTGTCGCATTCGTAATTGAGTATTATTGCTGACCCTTTCTGTGAGCCGGCTTTGTTGAAAAAGGAACATATTAGCCTGTACGTTTGATAGTTGGCGACCACAAAAAAAGCAAACAACCGATTTGTCCTCACAAATTCATTATTTCGTCACAATGCTGTCTGAAATAACACCATTCCAAATGTCTTGCAAGCATAGGGTTCATAGAGTTCAATTAGAATTTACTTCAAAAAATAGTTAGCCTACAGTCAACTTCGGATAGAAGGGATGTGAATATAAGGGATTTTCGCTTATAAGGGACAAATTTCAAAACCCCAATCCTAATTTTCTATAGTAATTTCAGTCGGTTATAAGGGATAACCCATTCTGCCAAGGAATTTCTGTCTGCGAGATGTCGAATTCAGCTCTATAGGCTAATCGTACTTCTGTAGCTGTCTTTTCGGCTTTTAACTACGGTAGCAGTCTAATGCCCATTGCGACGTTTGTATGCGGGGAATGTATGAAAAGCTTCAAAAAGGGTGTTTTGAGCATTTAAAACTTGTGATCTTGCGGTATCGGATCAAACTGTGTACATTCGGTTATAAAGAATATCCGGATATAAAGGACTGATTAAGCTGGTCCCGACGCGTCTCTTATATCCGGAGTTGACTGTACTAGCAACCTTAATATTCACAATACAGTTGTACAGTTGGAATCATATTTTTCTCTCATTTGTGTAATAAAAAAAGTTTAAGTGTGTGAACACAAAAAGTAGTACGCTGCTTCAAGTAGTACAGAAGTCCAAAAAGTAGTACGTCTGGTCACCCTAAATTAGTGGCAATTTTTCAACCAGATCAATTCGTTCTTTCGGCAATTTATTCTTCAAATTTAACGTTTCGCTCCCCTTAGTTACCGGGGAGCTTCTTCAGAAAACAGTAGATATAAGTAGTTTTATACAACCTGTATTACTATTACTACTATAGGAAGGTTGCACGCACGTGATCAAACGTCATCAAAATGCGCTTTCCAAAAAAGTGGATGACCAAAGTCAGTGTTTTTGCATTGAATTGAATAGGAGTGATTTCGTTTTTTGCAAAGCAAATGAAGAAACGTGACAGTTGTTGAATGCACGTTAAATATGTTGTTTTATTGATGTTAAGGAATGAATCTAAGGTCAAAGTAAGATAAGAGGTGCTAAGGTTTGCTTGTTATTGCTAATAGTCGGGCTAATTTTATGGGCTAAACATGCAGGCTATTTGTAGCCAGCTTCTGTGAGGGTTTCATATTCGATTAATCAGCGTGTTTGGGAATGATGAGTTTAAGTTAATTGTAATGTGTAACTTATACAGTATATTTAGTGACATAAGCATTCTGAAAAGTTGAAAACTTAAGTTATACTGTAGCCTAAATGACAGGGCAGACTTATGTACCGTTTGACATATGCTGGATTAGTTATTGTTGGATAAAATCAGTAAGTTTTTGAAATTTGTTGTCAATAGTAATTGCAGGCCAGTCATATTGATATGTCAGATGTAATTGTGTGACCTTAACCACTCTTTAAACAATTGTTTGGGCTATTACCTAGGCTGCTGGACCAAGGGTAATACAAAAATTACGGTACCGATTTATTGATTCATGCGTAGAGCTCACGCTCTGTTTGCATGTCTTTTGTCACACTGGATCACCGCGACGGGTAGACTGCTTGGCCCCACCACCTTTTTGCCACATAAAGATGGAGGCATACCGTTAAATGCGTTGCTCATGGAGACAGCAAGTAAGCTTACCGGCAAGCTTACCGTACCGGTAGTAATGATCAAATAATGGTTGTTTTTGCTAATGTACCGACTGGTATCTAATTGGTCTTGTTTATTTTTAAGTGAGGAGCAAATGGTAGTTAGATGACACTTCTCTTAGGGGCATTTTTTAAAAAATTAGCCCACTATGCTAGGCTTATACTAGCCAACTGAAAGACCAAATCTCAACCAAATTGCTTTTGGTCAAATTTATTTGTTTCCGAGAATCCAACTAGCAATAATTCATTCCAAATTTTAATTAATTTTTCATTAGTTTTCAAAATAACCCCAAACGTTGGTGTTCTCCCTATACCTTTCCAGCATAAATTAGAGCTTTTGGTCATCCACTTTTTTTGGCGCGAAATCCGTGACGTCACATGCAACCTTCCTATTAAGATGTTAGTAATACAGATTGTCTTTGTATTTTCATGTGGTACACTTTATATGTTACACTACTAACATCTACCGTTTTCTGAAGAAGCTCCCCGGTAATTAAGGGGAGCGAAACGTTAAGTTTGAAGAATAAATTGTCGAAAGAACGAATTGATCTGATTGAAATATCGTTACACTCGACATACGAAAAATGCATGCTATATTTAAATAAGTGGCAATTACCCAATTTCAAGACCCGCTCACCTCCTAGTTATTGATTGGCTTTATTAAATCCTATTTCCCACTTTCCTTCTTGTTATATATTGGTATAGGTAAAAGTTGGTTATTGTGTGTGCAGTGTGCAAACGTATAGGGTATGTTATTGTTGTATTTTCTTTATAGGTTGGAACAATAAGATTTGTATACGTTGTTCTATGAGAAGGAATCTTGGATTTATTTTTTAGTAATACTGGTGAATAAAAGAAACAGCGACATGGCAGGAAATATTGCTTCGGGCTCCAAGAGTTTATCAGACATTGGAGAAAGATTAAAAAAGATGGAGCTAGATTTTAAACAGCTTAATCAGAAAAAACCAGCTTCTTCTGCAAAGACTCAAACGCCTGCTACAAGACCTCACAGTAAATGGTTTTGTCATTTTTATATTATGATTTCCCATGTATAGCTAGCTTAGGCTTCATATTTCTTACTTACAAATCAACCGTATGTGATTATATCTGACAAATAACTGCTATGGCTGAATGTGTAATTAAGTGAGTTGGTCCAGCATTTATGGTGGCCATATACTAACTGTGCAATCAAACCATATGTTAGCCGCATTGTTGTGTTCTTGGGAATAGCATTTGTCATTTTATGCAATTTTCTATGCTTTATGCTTTGATTATACTGGAAATACTCTGTACTAGCATTTGGGTCTGATTAAAAAGATGGAACAGTACCACTGACAAAGTATTTTCCCATCACTAGAGGATAAAAGTTAGTACTCGACTTAGCCATCGTTCTGCAATAAACCAAAGGAAGTACCGGTAGCTATTTTGCCCCTGACAGTATTTTACCCTTGGGACTATTTTGCCGTCACCATTCATTTGTGCCTAAATAACCATAATTGCTACAATTCTGGCAGTAATGTTGTGGTGTGTGGATAGTGCAGCTGCCTTGAAACGCAATGGTTATGAATTGGAACTTTGGCTGGCAAAGCACTTAGACATTGGCAGTGTACACTGGAGGGGGGGGGCCCAGTATGTGAATGGATGGGGTATTGTACACTGGGAGAGAGTGTAGACTGAGGGTGCAAATTTTTTTAATTGATCATGAAAATTGACCAATCAGAAACACCAAAGTCATATGCTTAATACATCATTAAAATTGACCAATCGTAGAGGTCTCATGGCAAAATAGCCTACAGAGGTGAAATGCTGTTGACAGCAAAATAGCCACTGCCTAAACTAAAACATAAAAATCTACAGAAAGCATTTCAAAGTATTTGATGTAACTGAAATGCAAAATTAAAGCAAAATTGCAGATCAGTGTTAGGGTGAGGGTTTGGGTTAAAGTCAGGATTAGAGCTAGGGTTAGAATTAGGGTTAGGGTGAGGTATGTTACGGTTAATTTGTGAAACTTCTATGCTTTATTAGTGTAAGTATTCCATTCTTTTTGGCTGCTAACAGTCCAAATTTCAAATGATGAATACTTTTGCTTTGCTGATTGGGCCAATTGTGTACTTTTTTGAGATAGCTGGTCTGCAATTGAGTGTACCAATCACTACTTGCACAACATATGCAGTTTTGAACTTTAGGCTTTCATCATTTAAAATTTAGGCTATCAGTAGTCAAAAAAATGAGATACTTATATTAATAAAGCATAGAAGTTCCACAAACATGGTGTTTTTTGGATATGTACTAAAACTCAGAAAGCCTTAGAAAAAGTTCTAGAAAATTGAGTGTGACTAACATGTGATAGGTCAGCAAAATTGATGATTGAGGTTGCGATGAGGGCTAGGGTTGGAGTAAGGGATAGACTTAATTATTGTTTGAATTTGGGTTAGGATTATTTTATGAAATTCTTGTGTTTTGGTGGTGTCCTATTTTATTTCTTAGTGGAAGATGTGACAAACACCAAAAAATTAAAATTTGCTTTTGTGCTTTAATGTGATGGATCCTACTGTACAATTAAAAAAAGTATTACTTGTGTGCATTTGTATTTTTCTTTAAAGTGTTTTAATTTTGCAAAGTGCAATTTAAATGTAGCGTATGCATTTATTTTCTTATTAATTCAAAACTTAAATGTTGGTCATTCCTAAATCAATTGTTATAAAAGAACTATCAAAAAAGGAGACCAAGTTCAAATAAAATAGCTTGTATCATCTCATTCATTCACTCATTTCTTTTCTATTCTTGACCAGCCACACAAATATATATAGGCTACAAATACATTAAGGTGATTAAGTAAGGATCAAGAAAAGGAAGATGTAACTCAACGTTAGATGTTAAACATGAACAAGAATGAAGAAAATATTTAAAATGTTATTATGCATGGTTATGACACTTTTAGAGGAATATGCTGCAGGTTTACAGAAAAATAAAAGAATTTAATATCTGCTGGTATGGAGTATTTCCACCATGCGTAAAATAATTGATACAAGAACATAATTTTAAAGACTAGTGCAAAGACATGATTACGGTAGGGGGTCAATGTGGTGGCATAACTAGTCTAGATCAAGTTTCAATCTTGTTTACCTCAGCAGAGCTTGGTGAATAAACATAACCACTGCTGAAAAGAAACCTCACCAGGTTTGGAAACCCTTTCTGATTGCTAGTGGTGTGACAAATATTATCTGATTAGCTAGGCTATTATTATGTGGCATTGTTGCTTCTTTGGAACGTACCTACAAATTGAGGAAGATTAGTTAAGGACAGTAACTTTGGCACTGGAGAATTATTGGTACCAGCCCAGTTAATGTGCATCATTATATCTACCAGATTACCACCCAACGAAGCAACAAATGCACTTGGCTGATAAAATCAAAAAAGAAATCACAGCACAGTTAGTAGACTAGCTGATATGGGAAGAAGTTAGATTTGTTGTTGGGCATGGATTGAAGTTACCTTGACAAACAATAATAGCATTCTAAGCTTGACCACAGTGAATCGGGTGTTCTCAATTAAGTCTGACTTAAAAAACTTAAGGTCAATCCTGATGGCCTCGAAAAACTAGCTATTTTGTTATAAATAAAAAGAAAAATTTGTAATTGAGCTGAAGGCATTTTTCATGCACTATGAAATTTCTGTTAATGCTGTTACAATAAAGATGACTTTTGCTGTGGTGCTGTCTTCATTAGGATTGGATTTCTGCTTTCAAAAATGCAATTGGTGATGATAATAGTGATGCTGACGTTTAATTGTTTTGCTTACTGAACTTTTGCATATGTAAAAAAAGCATAATTGTGCATCTGCGTTGCACATCAGTTACTCAAAAATTTTTCTTCCAAAAGTTTGGCTATGCTTCAATCACTTGAAAATTTACTCTGTGAAGTGCGCTTTGCCGCAATTTTTAAAAGATATCTTGCACTTTATGGTGTTGTGCTCCTAAGAATAATGACAAAATGTCCACCTCTGCTATCTCTTGATTGACACAACAAGTTTTTTACTGTCACTTATGTTTTTATTCGAGAACTAGATTTTGCTTGGTTTAGTCTAAGATTAATTAACTTTTTAGTGTAGTTATTATACTGACCTCAACACTGTTTATTATATTAATGCACTGCTGGTAGTGCAATTGCTTTCAACTAAAATAAAAAACGCTCATCGCATTTTTTACCAAACTAAAGCCATCAGTTATCAATTACATTTTTTGCAGTGAATTTGTCATTTTCAACATCAAGCCCTGCTTCTTCACTGAAACCGAATATGCTTTCGATCTCTCAAAAAAAGAAACAAATAAGTTTTCAATTACCAGTTGCTCCACCTATGAAAAGTGCTGAGAGGTATACAGTATTTGACTTTATCAAGTGGCAAGATGTTGTTATTGTGTCATTTATTGTACTGTACTCTATTTGCCATAGTTTTCTTTACAGCTGATATCTTTTAGTTGATTGGTGATATATTTTGGCTCATAATAACTTTGCAGTTTGTTTTGATGCAGTGGCAAGTAAATTCATCATTGCAGTTGTTTGTCAACTCCTGCAAATGCTCTAAATTAAATTTTCCTGGTGGTAACAAGTCACACAGTGTTGATCCTTTTTTAGAAATTCGACTTTCAAGTTGGTTGCGATTGATTCCTGCTGTTAGTCAAAATTTCGTGTTGTCAAAAATTGAAAGAAAATGGTGATGACCACCACATTAAAATGTAGTGCGTTGTACTGCTCAAATTCAGTATTCATAATCTCAGGCTGTGTGACCACATTAAAGCTTACATTTGATTCTTTACTTTGTGGTATATCTTTTGAGTTGCTTTGAGGAGCTCTGTTATAAAATAATTTCTTAGGACACGTGGTGCATTTGCACAGCTTTCATCAAAGCTAACTTATTGTCAATTTTTATTGTGTTGCAGCAGAACTTGGCCCTACTAAGTGGACATTTCACATTTTTATTTTAATGTAGTGCAGGGGTTTGTAATCTTTTTCTCTATTAGGAATACTTATAGAGAGATTACAAACTCCTTGAAGCATGTGCAATGTGCATCACCAACTGGTACTTTTAAATAATACATATCCCACTGTCATCCTGGTACAAAGTTGAGTTATATTTCGATTTTTAACTTTTTAATAGGCTAGCATGGAAAAACTTGCTTTCTGAAGTATAGAGCTTTTAGATTTTTAGGGTTAGCACAAAACCGCTTGATTTAGCATAAAAAAATTGTTGCTCTTCAAAAGTTTGGGCCTGATAGGTCTCTGATTCCACCCCTGGTTAAACTATGACTTTATCCTTGCCGCATATTTACTGTGTACAAAACAGCAAATCGTTGCTCTCGTGCATGAGCAATTTAGGCTGCCCCTGGTTTTCCATTGCTACATTTTTCAGAATTTATATAAAGCATGACACATATGGATGTTCAGAAGCTAGTTCGTGAAAACAGCAGAACATTGCAGCTATGTACAGTTTAGAAACACCCCTAGATATTTTTATGTGCTGCTAAACAAAAACAATTAAATAACCTTGACATACGGTTTTTTTTCATAAGCATGCTGATTGGTTGCTATGACAACCAATATAGTGTGGAATTTTGTTAGATAAAATCTGCTTGTCATGGCACCCCAACCGACCCAGCCTGCAATTGAGCACCGACTTAGCCCACTTATGAAACAAGACTAATGATGCCCAAAACACAAGAGAAACAGCATCAGTGACATTTAAGAGAAATAAATTGTACTAACAAAGCAGTTTAATTAAATTAGGCATTGCTGTAGTGTTTGACTTTTACCGAGATATTTGCCTATCAAACTTGGGGTTACTGATGTAGTTAGGTGTTTTTGCTTTTCCAATTTTTTGAAATGAATCACTAATTTGCTTTTATTTGTGCAGTGAAAAAGTGGATCAACGTTTACAAGAAGCAATAAAACAGAGCAACAAGCTAAGAATTGAAGGCAAAGAATATGCAGGAAAAGTATCAGATTTTGAAAGTCTTGGCCTGATAGGAAGTGGAACATGTGGACAGGTGTACAAGATGATATATAAGCCAACTGGACACATAATGGCAGTCAAGGTGAAATGTCACGCATTACAGCGTGATCTTGTGTTTTGTTAAAGTTGTTGTACAGCTCATATGAAAAGTAGTTGCCTCTGGAATCAAGTTATATTTTGCTAATTACTGCATAAAAGTTACAGTAACTCTACTTGGTGACAGCGCTACTTCGACTGGTCAGAATATCACTAGTCTAAGCTTTTTCTTTCACTTCCTTGTCACTCATTTGAATGCACAGTCCCACTTCTTAAGGTGTGAACATGTTTAATGTAAATGTCTCACTTTGGTGCAGGGCCACCATACACGTACAATTGGCTGTAAACAAACTAGGCCCTGAAAATACTAGATGCCAGACAGACTAGTCCCGGAAAAAACTAGATGCCAGACAAACTAGGCTGGAAAAGACTAGATGCCAGACAAACTAGGCCTGGAAAAGACTAGACGCCAGACAGACTAGGCCCGGAAAAGACTAGATGCCAGACAAACTAGGCCCACAAAAGACTAGACGCCAGACAAACTAGGCCTGGAAAAGACTAGATGCCAGACAAACTAGTCTCGGAAAAGACTTGGCGCCAGACAAACTAGGCCAGAAAAGACTAGATGCCAGACAAACTAGGCCCGGAAAAGACTAGATGCCAGACAAACTAGTCCCAGAAAAGACTAGATTCCAGACAAACTAGGCCCAAAAAAAACTTGGCACCAGACAAAGTAGTCTCGGAAAAGACTAAGCGCCAGACAAACTAGGCCCAAAAAAGACTAGACGCCAGACAAACTAGTCTCGGAAAAAGCTAGATGCCAGACAAACTAGTCTCGGGAAAGACTAGGCACCAGACAAACTAGGCCGGAAAAGACTAGATGCCAGACAAACTAGGCCCGCAAAAGACTAGATGCCAGACAAACTAGGCCCAAAAAAGACTGGGCGCCAGACAAACTA
The DNA here is from genome assembly GCA_963675345.1 of Trididemnum clinides. NCBI lineage: Eukaryota > Metazoa > Chordata > Ascidiacea > Aplousobranchia > Didemnidae > Trididemnum > Trididemnum clinides. Next base: position 29,790,685 of record OY776286.1, read on the forward strand.
GGCCCGCAAAAGACTAGACGCCAGACAAACTAGGCACAGAAAAGACTAGATGCCAGACAAACTAGGCCCGGAAAAGACTAGATGCCAGACAAACTAGGCACGGAAAAGACTAGATGCCAGACAACCTAGGCCCAAAAAAGACTGGGCGCCAGACAAACTAGGCCGGAAAATACTAGGCGCCAGACAAACTAGGCCCAGAAAAGACTAGATGCCAGACAAACTAGGCCAGAAAAGACTAGACACCAGACAAAGTAGTCTCGGAAAAGACTAGGCACCAGACAAACTAGGCCGGAAAATACTAGGCGCCAGACAAACTAGGCCCAGAAAAGACTAGATGCCAGACAAACTAGGCCAGAAAAGACTTGGCGCCAGACAAACTAGGCCCGGAAAATACTATGCACCAGACAAACTAGGCCGGAAAAGACTAGATGCCAGACAAACTAGATGCCAGACAAACTAGGCCCGGAAAAGACTAGGCACCAGACAAACTAGTCTCGGGAAAGACTGGGCGCCAGACAAACTAGGCCCAAAAAAGACTAGATGCCAGACAAACTAGGCCAGCAAAGACTAGACACCAGACAAACTAGGCCCAGAAAAAGCTAGATGCCAGACAAACTAGTCTCGGAAAAGACTAGGCACCAGACAAACTAGGCCGGAAAAGACTAGGTGCCAGACAGACTAGGCCCAGAAAAGACTAGATGCCAGACAAACTAGTCCCGGAAAAGACTAGGCACCAGACAAACTAGTCTCAGAAAAGACTTGGCGCCAGACAAACTACGCACGCAAAAGACTAGATGCCAGACAAACTAGGCCCGGAAAAGACTAGATGCCAGACAAACTAGGCCAGAAAAGACTAGACGCCAGACAAACTAGGCACGGAAAAGACTAGGCGCCAGACAAACTAGGTCGGAAAAGACTAGGCACCAGACAAACTAGGCCGGAAAAGACTAGATGCCAGACAAACTAGTCCCAGAAAATACTAGATGCCAGACAAACTAGGCCCGGAAAAGACTAGGCGCCAGACAAACTAGTCTCGGGAAAGACTGGGCACCAGACAAACTAGGCCCGGAAAAGACTGGGCGCCAGACAAACTAGGCCTGGAAAAGACTAGATGCCAGACAAACTAGGCCCGGAAAAGACTAGACGCCAGACAAACTAGGCCCAAAAAGACTAGGCACCAGACAAACTAGGCCAGAAAAGACTTGGCTCCAGACAAACTAGGCACAGAAAAGACTAGATGCCAGACAAACTAGGCCCAGAAAAGACTAGATGCCAGTCAAACTTGGCCCGGAAAAGACTAGATGCCAGACAAACTAGGCCCGCAAAAGACTAGATGCCAGACAAACTAGGCCCAAAAAAGACTAGACACCAGACAAAGTAGTCTCGGAAAAGACTAGGCGCCAGACAAACTAGGCCCAGAAAAGACTTGGCTCCAGACAAACTAGGCCCGGAAAAGACTTGGCTCCAGACAAGCTAGGCGCAGAAAAGACTAGGTACCAGACAAACTAGGCCCAGGAAAGACTAGGCGCCAGACAAACTAGGCCCGGAAAATACTAGACGGCAGTGAGCTAATAAATTACCAACTAAACAAAACTTAAAATGCAAGACTAAGAGAGAGAAGCATCAAGTTTTGTGTGAAGTTGGGTTCTAGTTTGTCCGGCGTCAGGTGCACGCATCTACATTATTGGTGGCCAGTTTTGCATACCTAGATTGTTCGTCTCCAGTTTTGCGCACTTGGTAGTCGTTGATCGAGCATTTTTAATCATATTTGTGTTTATAGCAAATGCACAAATCTGGTAATCGAGAGGAAAATAAAAGAATTTTTATGGATCTTGACATTGTTCAGAAAAGTCATGATTGTCCGCATATTGTACAATGTTATGGTATCTTCATCACGGAGGTAAATGTTGATACAAGCTATTGCTATGTGTTTTCAAGATATTAAACCGTTATTACCATGGTGTAGTGGTATTTGTTTTTGACTTCAAAACAAAAGACGCATGTTTGAACCTTTATTAAAACACCGTTGGTTTTTGTCAGAAAGATCATTCGAAACTTGAAGTGCTTTGTTGCTCCAGTAAAAAGCCTGGTTTGAAAGCGAGTGCATTAGTGGCAGAGATTTTCTGAACCAGCTCGTCTAAACCTGCATAAAATCTAGCTGAATTGTTACTACTGTTGCCATGTAATCTGGAGTAGCATTACTTTTTGTTATGTACTTCGTTCTTTAGTTGAATATTATGCCGCTCATTTAGATTTTTGTAGCCGTTTATTGCAAGCCAGTTGGGATTATGTTAGCCATTTGGTTTAAGATTTGGTGGTTAATATGAATTCGTTAACAGTGATCAAAATCTTGAATTAATTTTCGGATGATTTAAATATAGGAGCACAGTTTTAGTAAAAATTGATTTAAATCTTTTTTTACCGCAAACAAATAGAACTTTAGCTCAAGTAGGACTGCTTTTGCTGTTGATTGCTGTTAGTTGCAGTTTAGTAGTCACTATGTGGAACAGTGGGATGAGGTATGGCACATCAGAAATAGTTTTTGGTTGGTTAGTTTGAGAGTTGGCATTAAGGCAAGAACTGTATTATAGTTTAGAGTTGCCAATAGTGCCTTCACAACGCCTGTTGTACCATGCCTACTATTTAATTGTTGAGGCTCATGGTTTATTCCGTCGCATTTGGTCAGCTGTTCAGTCTGCTCTATTGGTTTTGCGTGGCTTTTGAAGTCGTGAACAATCGTGAGCCAAAACACGTTTTGTTTAAATATTAATAGTACTGGATTTTTGCTTTTAAGTGTTGGGAAAAATTTATATGTACAAGCACCAGTATTGTAGATCGTGTTGATGTTTTTCTTTAATGTATATCTTACAGTTCAGATATGGTGTGATCCAATACTTTTATGTTGTACTTTCTAAACACCTGAATTCAGTGCAGGCCTACTAGAGAATGCCTTTGGTTCTATTAACTACAGAAAATCTTAATCCTGCCTCCGTTTGTTCTGCTGGTGAGTGGTGACGACACAAATTACTTTGGTGATGCCTTTATATTGGCTAACGTTTCGTAGGCCAGAACGGCCAGCATCATCAAAGCAACAAAGCTGGAAGTTAAGCTTATTGAAAATCTATTGTATTGCCATTCTCCAAAAAATTTATAGTCAATATGATGACATCTTTGCCCATAAATTTACTAATTAACTTTAGTAGTTGATCTGATTCCAACAAAACATCAGAGAGAGAAATCTTTGAGAGTAAGCAGTGGCGGCTCGCGGTTGAATTTGCTGGTGGGGCTGCAAGTCATTTTTTTTAATTTTTCGCACTCTTTGTAGGCAGTGTATTTGCCGTTGTTACCTATAAATGTGCAAGTTTTCCGAAATTTGACGCTGTATTAGTTGCATTCAGCCAGGCGTTGCTTTGGTTGAATATAATGGATTACGGTAGGTTAATTTAGTGTGCAGTGTAGTAATTCTAATTTGTGTAAATATTTCGAGATCTACAAAGCAAATAGAACCACTAAGACGTCTCGCTTATATCACCAAGCTAGGGACTAGCCTGAAGAGTGAAGCATATGGACAATGCATGTCGTACAAATTTTTCGCATTTGAACTTATAACCGGTTAATTCGATGACTTGGAAAATTTCTTTCAGCATCCTTGGACATCAGCAATACATATTTTTTTATTTTTTACGAAGAATCACGATCCGAACAACGTTAGTGTAGCAAAATAGGCGGGACCATCCATCAAATACGGGTAATGAAGACATGTTATCATCACTAGGACTCATGCCAAGTGTAAGATACTCTACGTGGCTCCTGGCTAGCCTGATATTCTACATAGGACTTTATACGATACAAGCCCAAACAATTCAACACAAAGCACAAGACTTTCGTACCGTTTACTTTTGAACCAGGATTTCCTTTGCTAGCCGTGCGGGTATGAACTAAAACTGGTATCCTTACATGAAATTGATCACACAAAAGCTAATTAGGCATAGAAAAACCTTCCAATGATTATGCACTAAATGTGGTTTTTTAGGGCATTCATGGCAGTAGGTGATTAGGTGATAGCATGTTCTGGCATGCACGGAAGAGCAGCTCGAAAGACCTGGGTTCGAAGCCCACGGGAACCAGACACGACGCAACATACCTCCAGGCAAAAATTTGTTTTTACGAAGAGTCACGACCCGAACAACGTTATTATAGCGAAATATGCGGGACCATCCCTGGACCCAGGTTTCGACCTTTTGGCCTCATCAACAAGGACTCATCCCACCCAACGCAGTGCCTCCGGAGGAGGCGTAGCGTGCCTAAAATTAGAGGTTAACATTGCCCCCTGCATTGCAGGTGGACGCGAAGCGTGACTAAACAATGAATAGTGGTGGTTTCGGGGTTGAGCGATGAGTTATTACGAACTACAACAACGCACTGACCAATGTTAAAAGTGCGAGCCGCGGGGCTGATGGAATCAAACCATCGACGCCTCTAAGCCATGTCGTCAGAATCTAGCCCGGGACTGTCATAGAGCGGGCAGTCAGGCGTGTGGTGTTTAAATGAAATTTTTGTAAAATACGTGGATATAAATTTTGGCAGCTGGGCGAAACCAATGCCTTTGCCCCACTCGAAAACGAGGATCGGATACCTCGACCCTCTATCCCCCGTTTTTACCGGTTATGCGGGTTCAATCTAAGGGGAGTCGTAAGGGGTTTAGCCACTCTTGGTTAGTCGCGTACAGCAGAAAGATTCCCCCACGCAGTTGCGGTAGCCTGATATTTAAATGAAAAAGCGAACATTTTGCGACGACTTTTTTGACCGGTAGAAGAGAAAAAATAAGTTAAACAAGTTTCTGGCCTTTAGATAAGTTTCTTACTTCCAATTTATTTTGCCTAATTCATTAAATGATGCAATTGAATAGCAACATTTGAATTTGCTTACCTGCAAGCTATCTACCAACTATGGCAACTAGCATTGTTTCGAAGCCACAACATTAGCACGCTCAGCGGGAATCGTTACGTCGCAAGAAAAGTGACAAGAATCAAACGACAGTGTAAGCAACGCATATACGTCATTTGTCTGGGCGCTACTGATTTTGCACTGCCTACTGCTGTCTTTTGCAGCTTAACGAACGGTGTTCAAAAGTTAGAGATATTCTGTTATACAGAAAAATTTGGATTAGTTATGTTCACAATACTTGCAGCGGCAAAAAATTTTGCTGTGAAACTAAAACTTAAGACATTTATGAAGCAACTAAATCGCTTTACGAAATTCCAGTCTCAGGCGCTGCTGCTGCAGCCCGTCCTACGCACCATTATGATATTGTCACATAGAAGCCCTACGTCGCACGCTCACTTAGTTTAGTGCAAGCAAAATAGGAAAATTCGTCTTTTTAACGACATAAACTGGTGCATTGGTAAATAAAGTATGAACTATGACATTATAAAAAGCATTAGCATGATAAAAATTCGAAAAAAATAGAGCGTAAAAACGCGTGGGGGGGCTACAGCCCATAGACACGGGCCGCCACTGAACGTAAGTAGCAGTACAGTAGAACGTCGATTATCCGAACTAATTGGTACCAGGGGTGGTCGGATAAGCGATTTTTTCGGATAATTGAACAATAGCTGTATAGTGATATATAGAACTATATAGTATAGTGATACTATAGAACTATAGTGAGCTGTATAGCAATCACTCATTTTTTTATTTTAAGCTTGTTACTCTTTTGGTCGCTGCCAAGTCTCTCATTCTTTTCAGAAGCAGAGCTGTGTTGAGCAACACTCACTGTGTCGTTCACACCACGCAATGGCAGTTTCAAACACATCAACTTTTGTTAAAGTAGTGTGAAAAAAGGCTTTGTTTAAAAAGGGGTCTTTTGGTGTAAATGTATTTGACTCCATATTATATGTAAACTGCAACATCCATCCACTAAGTGCAGTCGTATAAGAAACTGTTCTGTTTTTTTTTTAAAACTTTCTCCAGTTCTTCAACCGGCATTACAAACTGCTGTGCGTATTGCATCGAGTTTTGTGTGCTATTCCAGTAGAGGTTGGGAGAGTGCACTTTAGGTCAGTCGTCTAGACAGTTTAATTACAAAATTTTTTCATTCAAGTTTTTGTTACTTCAGTCACTCCACTATCCGTCAGAAACGGAGGTTGTAATTTGAAGCGGTCGGCGCTTAATAGCTTTGAATGTGGCTATTGTTAGTTACTATTAGCGTGGAGGGTTTTCCCAGAGCGGTTGATACATTTGGTCGATATGGTGTAATTTAGAATCGCATTGAACACAATATTGAATTTAATTGTGGTGTTGGCTTCTCACTAGTGTGAGAAATGTAATGTAATAAGCATTTTGTTAAATTGCGCGTGTTAAGTCGTTCCTGCGCTATTCCTGTCGCTGTTGTTGCCTCAGATTTTAATTGTGACCAGCATTATGTGTTGAATCCTGCTGGATTTAGCTTTTCCTCGCGTGCTGTTGCGTGTCACGTCAAGAAGCTAAAGATAAATCCAATATGTTTATTCGAAATAGAATATTTGTCAACATGTTTATCCGCCTTCACTGTTTTTGGTTGGTTTATTTTTTGAGGTGTATGTTTACGTCATCAAAGCATTTCCACGTAACGAGTTTACGCTGTACCGAGACAGGTCTTAAAACGCCTACAAGCTTTAAACACTCTGGAAAACCTGCATGCAAATAATGCTTAACGCTAATGTAAACACAGCAGTGTATTGCAGAAATAATTCGCCAGTGTTGTGCTGTTTGGAGCTTGTGGTGAAAGCTAGCCATAATCGAGGCCCAGTTGCAAGTGCTGTATCACGTGCCGCATTACCACATGCATGGTGTATCATTAGGCAGTTTTGATTTACGGTACTATTACGACTTGAACATAAATTTTTGAAAAAGGAAAACTACAGAGTTCTAAACAAAATGAAGTGCATCGCCTTTGCAATTTCATTCATTATTTTGGTTTATTATGTCGATTTCCTTGTAAAATACTTTGTAATTTTATGAAGCAATCGTGTATCTTTTGGAAAGCGTGACCATTGTTTCCGTCACAAGTTTGAGGCAAATAACTCACTCGTATTAAATTTTTTGAAAAATATGTGTTAATGCTTTTGAAGCTAGTCGCTGGCCTTTTCAAAAAAGCAATCTTTTGCTTTAAAGGCTCCTATCTTTTGCTGCCGAGTACGAGCTGCTATTACAACTCGAAAATCTGTTTTGCAAATTGATTTTGTTTCGATATGTTGTTAAGATGGCAAAGAGATTATTAATCATTTTTCCATCATTTTTTCGTGCTTCCTGTTTTGCTGGCAAGTGTATGCTACGACAGGCCGTCATTTCGGCTGTCAAGCTGCTTCGAAAATTTCACGTCGCGCCCTTTCATAGCGCAATACTGCTGCAATCTCTTGCCTGCTGCTTGCATTGCCGCTGCTGCTCTGTCAGTGCGGCGATTGCGTTGCCTGGGGCTACACTCGTTACAGTTCGAAAACGAAGTCTTAAAGGTTACAGTAATTACTTAGGTTTGGGGTTGAGAGTGGTTGATTTAATTAAATTTTTTTTGGCCTGCGAAAAAACGCCGTCGCTGTTGGATGTAAATAGTTTGACCACGATTCGACCTCGTTAATTTGCTTACAACTGTTTCAAAAGCTTTTTGTTTAGCATTTAAAAAACTGTTTTCACTAAAGCGTGACGCCCTCATCGCTACGTGCAGTTCCATTGATGGGGGCATCTGGAAAAGTTGTAGGCCAAACCAAACGCAATCTCTACTGCTAATAACACGTTTTCCATCAACAGAGCAGTGTGTGGATTTGCATGGAATTGATGGAAACTTGCTTCGACAAGTTAAAAAAGAAAATTCAAGGTCCGATTCCCGAAAAAGTGCTTGGCAAGCTCACAGTTTCAGTAAGTTTGACTGTTTGTGTGTTATGTACTCGAGGACTGTTAGCGTTCTTCAACCAGCTGTTTTATCCACGTGCTCGTATTTTGTAACTGTTAGTTTCACGTTTTGCACTATTTGAATAGGGAAACTGCAAAACATTTTGTAGTGCTAAAATAGTGATGAGTGATGAGTAAGTGATGTTTTATCCTCTTTTTTGGAATTACGGCATGGTCCGAAACGGAAGTAAGCAGTCCTCGGAGGCATCCACCGACAAATTGTGATTCAAACTTGCAGTTGGTAACCTGTGATGTTTGCCTTCAAGCTCACTCTTCGGGCTTAAGCTACGACTTGTGTCGTTGGCGATCACACCCTGGTTTGGGTGCCGACTTCATGTCCGCAAAGTCGCTGTACAGTTTCCCCAAGCGGTCTGGATTGCTCTTACATCGCAAATGCAATCAAGCGGCAGCCATTTTGAACCAGTCTGAAATATGGACTGGTAGCTTTCTGCCCCACCGCTAACAAAATGGGCTGTCAAGTTATGAGTGATATATTCTTCGCACATCAACAACTATAACGTACAACCACACTTGAACAAGTTCGTTTCCGGTTCTTTCGGAATTGCCAGTACTGGATCAGCTGATTTCTATCTCGAGCAACCGAGTTAAGAGAATTGCCACATCGTAACTTTCTCGAAAGGGTAAAAATAATGCAAAAACTGTTTTTGAATCGATTTTGCACACCCGGATTGCGATTTAAGACGCTAACATACTACTCTGCGCAATCGTGCATGTCGTAAAAGGGAAATAGAGAATTAGTCCCCCATAATGCCAGTTTATCCAATTGAATCCATAAATGTGAAAAACGATTTGAGCTTTAGTGAACATGACAAAGCTTAAATTATGCACCACTATATTCATCGTCTTTTCAAAGTTTACGTTACACTTTGGCAAAAAGGAGAAGTATAGTATGCGCTTCGACAATCCGCTTATATCATCAATCGTTTAATCGTTAATTTACATAGTAGAGTAGAACTTGAAGAATCTAATGAAAAAAGCATTTTCTATTTTCTGCTTTGAATTTTCTCATCGCGTTTCATATTTTTGTTGAAACTTTTTCACATAGTTTCGAAGGAAGCTGACTTGGCTTTGCGCTCTTCTCTAGGAACTTTTATGCCCGACGGCGTTTTTATCAACTAAACACCACCTACATGACATTGATTGTAAGCTTGAATTTGTAGCCATTTCTAGCCTTGTATTTCTAATTAAAAAAATACTCGAAAGGCTTCTTTTTTGCGACTATGTTTGCACAGTTACAGGCACAGCCGTATTTCTTGCGAAGCGTTTCCGACTAAATCAATTCTTACCCTAGTGGTAAGGATTCACCTCTGGACGGGGATGAATCTGCTGATGTAGGTGTCACAGGCGGACGGCCAGGACCTTCCTCGCACTATTTTCTATCCAACCGATTAAAATCAAACAGTAAAATTCAAATGGGTATATTGACAGCAATAACGATAAAAACTTTGAATAAACGAGCGCGAGAAAATTGACTGAACTTTTATCCTCTAACGATTGAACCAACAAAATTCAAAACCAAAAATAGACTTCAAAAGTCACTTCTTTTTCTTTATATAGATAATTAGTAAAGCCTAAAGCCACGCATTTTTGGTGTTTAGTTCAGTGTGTAAAAAATAGGTAACGTGGTAAACAAAACGTGCAAAAAGACTCTTGTTCCCAGGGCGGCAGTTCGATTCCCAGTGAACTCTGTTGAAGAGCACATGTTAAAAAATGGGCGTTGGTGCGATAACACCTAGTAAACAAATAAGCAGGAAAAAAGTGGTCGAAATCGTCCATTTCACGCATGAATTAGAGATACTCTCAAATTTATGTGCTTATTTGCAAAAGAATTATAATGATAAATAAATATTTTGTTTTGTGCGTTTTTTTTTTTCTATTAAGCCAAGCACATTCGTCCAAAGGTGTTTCAACGCTGTAGACTCGATCAAAAAAATACATTATGATCGGGTGAAGGAACGCAGCAGTTCGTTACGAACGAGCGGTATACATAAACGAGTTGCCCCATTGCGAACAAGGCGCTTTGCCATTGGTGGGCGCTCAATAGTCGGCTCTTATAACCTGCTTGGGTGAGTGGCGTCATTCTAACCCGTTGAAGCATAAAACCGACAAGTTTTCGGCAGTCTCATCTCGTTTTTGGACGATAACTTAAGGATGAATGGATTTTCCCAGTTGAGACCAGCACTGACGTGCGAACATTGGATCATCGTGTATTATCGCGGCACAAGTTCTTTTATGTAGCCAACACGATAAAGTTAATGTTCAATGAAAAACAAGCTTGATATCAAACCGAGATAAATTTCTCTATTTCCGGTCAATGCAATGCTTCCTCTAAGTATCATTAATCTAACCAGCGGATATGCGTAATTTAGTACTCTTGTGACGACTTATCTTTTTGATGTCTTTGTATTAAATAGGTGGTCAAAGCGCTTCACTATTTGAAAGAGAAACACGAGGTGATTCACAGGGACGTGAAGCCATCCAATATACTGGTCAGTAGACAGGGAAAGATACGACTTTGCGACTTCGGTATCAGCGGTCGACTGGTGGATTCACAAGCGAAAACAAGGGCGGCAGGCTGCGCTGCGTACATGGCGGTAAGGAACAAGATTTTCTTGATTGAAAGAGGTATTGCGAATGTATCCTGTTTAAAAGCTGTTGAGCTTAAAACTCTGTAGCTTCCAGCGTTATACTTGTAGAAATCGCCGATGAAGGTCGCTTTGTTTAGATTATTTGTCACGCTGGATCTTGTTTGTTTATTACATTTAATGACACTGTGTTTGTGATACGTTGCACTGCTTTTAATCTTAACACATTTATGTCTTTATTCTTTGACCACGGCCAAGCCTTACCCGTAGAACAACTTGCATTTAGACTTCATTTGGTGTACTTGCCGGCACAGAGTATGTTTGCCACAAGCAATGCAACCAAGTTGCCATAATTTCCGTAAAAGTTTTTCCCTAAGGCACAGCAACCCAGAACCCGCGTGTGCGTGGAACTGTGTGGTGTTTACCTCTTTTTTTGAGGGGGATGAAGGTACGGTATGATATCTTGACATCGATTTTTGGTGCACACCACAATACCAATTAGGATGAGGCTAGGAAAAAGCGGTAGTCCACTTTTTACCAGTCATGGATAGGAATTACAGACTTTATACCCATGAACAAGACGGGCCGCACTGATAAATGCCCAAAGTCGCCTCATGTCAAGCTGGGCGAGCAGCTTCTCTATTCCCAGCCGCTGAAGCACGTGAGGGCACGGAACTCGCTTTCTTTGATTGTGATGTCAGCGTTTTAAATATCGTTTTTCTTTTTGTTCAGCCGGAGCGGATTAATCCGGATCCTACGCATCCTAATTACGACATCCGTGCCGATGTTTGGAGTCTTGGCATTTCCTTGGTTGAACTCGCTAGTGGAGTATTTCCTTACAGCGGCTGCAAGACCGACTTCGAAATGCTGACGAAAATTCTGGAAGACGACCCACCCTCTCTCCCCCCCAATCTTAACTTTTCAATCGATTTTCGCCGTTTTGTCGCCAGTTGGTGAGTTGTCAGTGACGTTAGCTCAAAGCTGAAAAATGCGGTCTGAAAGATCTATTTCATTGATAATTGATTGTAATGGCTTCAATATGGTTGTTGTTTACCCTCCGTTACCCAATGATTGAGGCAAGGTAAACAATGTAGAAATTCAAATGCACGCATTAAATCCATACAAAATACAAACTAGAAGGCGCACCACCAACCAGGCGGACTGCCATTGGGGGTGCCCAAACGTCACTTCTTACGAGATGCTGGGTGAAAATCCGTGCTAATCGCACTTGATGAAGCACGTTGTCTTCGATGCTCGGCTGCAGTTGGTAGGTACAAAAGTGTTTTATTGGTCAGTTGAAGTTAATCAATAAATCAAACCAAAATTTTGAACCGCATGTTTCTCCAACAATCGGTTTGTTTTTTTCAGCTGTACCAAAGATTACCAAAATCGTCCGAAGTACAAGGATCTTCTTTCACACGACTTCATCCTCAGGCATGAACAGAGCAGCGTTTCGATAACTCCGTGGTTGAACCAAATCATAGGACCGCCCAAGAGCGCTTCCTTACAGCGTGGCCAGTGTCTGCGTTTGCCGCCGGAAAACAGCGAGAAAAAAGACCTTTTCGAATTCGCCGGAGAGTTCTCTCGCGCTCAGTTTCAGAAGCACTCGCGGGCGAGGTCATGGGGCGCCGGAGTCGATTTCTCGAAAGCAACTTCATCCTCCAACTCAGGTTTTTCGGTCTTTAGGTAGAAGTTTCTTTTTCTCTACCAAGGTGCAATAATACCTTCCCAATTTTCCGCGAAAGTATCTTGAAGCAATAACATGTTATTTGTCCCAGTGACTTCCTTTCTATTCTAACTCTGGTTAAGTTTTTACCATGGGTTCTTAGTTCCAGTTGCACTTCAGAGAATGTCTGGTATACCAACCTTTAAAGCGATTGATCCTTTATAGCTGGGATGGGCAATTGCTTTGGCTTGCAGGGCGCATCGCGGCTACGGAAGCTAGCTGAGGGCCGCACTTTTTAACGAACGCATTGATATATTCTAATTGATTTGCATTTGTAATTTGGTATAACATTAAAAACCAACAATTTTTTGACAAATGAATCAAAGTAGTTTTATTCAATTGAAAATGCAAGCGCATTTAATTTTCAAAGTCCATCAACGAGAAAAATGCACCCAATCACTTTCTTCTACATAAATTAATTTTTTAAAAATTATTTGCTCGACGCTTTCGCGCGCCGCAGTTTGCCCACCCCTGCTTTATAGGAAATGACAGCTATTGCTTTGATACACTGTCTTCTCGCTGTACGTCGCCACAAAGCGGCGGGTTTTACAAACCTATTTCGCATATATTTTTCTTTATGCTGTGCAGTTTTATCGTCATGTTTTTAACTAGAAATAAATCGTGTTTTTTCTTGTGTTCAACTGGTTACGAGCGACGCAATGTCGGCAGTGATTACTTTGTAGTAGGTGGGCCTGGGCTTAATTCTCTTGTTAAATCATACCAAAGACTTCAAAAATAGCATTGAAAAAGAATCGAATTTAGCCTACTTGCTCCTGATCAAACAGTTTGTGGTACTAAAATACGCCAAAAACTAGATAGTATTTTATTTTTGTACGCAGTGAACTTTGGTGGACAACACTAAAATACGGAAATTCTAATTAAAAAAAATTATTGCGGAAATGTACCCTAACAAAAGAAATATTGAAAACTACCAGATACGAAAATCGCAGAAATACCGAAGTCTAAAAAGGAGATGTTACTACCCTAATTTGGAAACAGTAAATAGAATCGAGTTCACAGACATTTTTGCGGTTTTCAGTTTATTTTTTCTATTTCTAAGAATTTCTGTGTTTTAGTAATAATCTTCGATACATGCCGCCTTTTTTTCCCAACTTTTCTTCAAGTATATGTAGACCAGTCAGTTTTTAGTTAGGAATTACTGTGGTGCCACTTGTCCAGTATCACTACGCCAACAGTTTCCATCATGAATTGGTAATAATGCTAGAGTTTGCAACTGGCCGGAATACTTTGGTTACCTCAAGTTTAGCTTGTGACGGAATGTCCCTACTCTAGTGTGCAGATGAAAGGCGTAAGGGTTTCACGGCAAAGGAGTTATTGCATTTGAACTGGTCAAAGCATTATTACTAGTCTACTTTTGACAGACAGAATTGGCCAATTTTTTGTTTTTCACTTCTTTCGTGTTACGAATTGAACCGTTTTACTGACATGGGAGACACACAGACTGTGCAGAAACCTATGTCTGTAATATACAGGGGGCGAACGCAGAAATTTTTTGAGGGGAGCGCGAGACCTTTGCTTTTGGAGATCGGCGAAACGATAAACACAGTGCTCAAAATTGTGTGGGAACAGGCAGTGTTGAGCTTTTATGTTTGAAGATCAATGCTGGCGGGGGTCTAAATTGAGCCAAAGTACCGGAATGACCTTTTTTATAGATCGACCGCCTACAACGCTAAATTTGGACAAATGCATCCTGCAGTTACAATCATGGCAGCCGACATTTATGTTTTACAATTTCCGTAGGGGAGGAGGAGAGAGAATGACTTTTGGCAAATAGGCTAATCGCTGAAATAGACATTTTAGTGTTCCTGACGGGGTGGGTGCGAATAGAGGTCCCCCTGCGTACGCCACTGTATATTGGTGTATATAGGTTTATTAGCAGAGTTACTTAAATAAAAAGGCGTTGAGAGTAGATGTAAGAGGAGGGAGGAGGTGCCCTTCTTCCAAATCATTTGCAACTTGTAAACTGTTATGTAGCCGTATACACGTCAAGGTCAAACATGACTTACCGGTATATCTAGACCTATCAGCTGTATAACGCAGAGTTGGAAACGGGCCCATTTGTAAGGCCCGAACCCGAAAATACGAGCCCGAACTCGATATTTATTTTGTAGCCCGACTTCGGCCCGAAATTTATATTCCCCGAACGACTTGGAAATGCATGAAACTGCGAAGAAGGCTATAAAATTTTGCATACGAGCCCGAAATCGGCTCGAAAATTTTTTAGAACTTAAGCCCGAACCCGATTCGAAAAGCCCGGCCCGTTTCCAACTCTGGTATAACGGCAATGCTGCTATGATTTAAAAGTTGTTGGGTGAGTGTTGTACAAAAGGTTGTCGATGAATAAATGTTTTCGAAACAAAACGATACGCAGGCGCGCTCCTACAAACAGTTTGGAATCCATCCATGGACTCAACTTACATGCAATAGCTGACTACTTAAATAGACAATGAGTCTACACAATTGGACGATTAGAACTTTTCCACAGCTTCCTAAGGCTATAGTGATGAAAACCTGCCAGCTTCACATCAAACTGCCCGAAACATACCATTTATGTCATTGTCTTGATTTTTCCAAGGGGCAACTTTAATTGAGAAACACAACGCTAAAGAAAACTATCTTCATTAAAAATTCACGCATCTAGCTAAAGTGCATATACAGCTTGCAGTATGAGCTTAAACATTTCGATATGCTTTGTTTTTCTTTCTCAAACTAGATAACGTTATGCAAGGTTAGTGAATGGTTGGAAGGTTCACACCGACATAAACCACAAACATTATCTTGAAAACAATTTAGTGTGTATTGCAAACAATGCACCCAACCTAATTTGACGAGACCATCCCTGGACGCGTTTCGTCCTCTTGGACTCCTCAGCAGGGCCTGTCCCGTCCCCCAAACCAAACCCTTTATTTGCAATCACATAAACTCGTTTGAACTTGCTTGCGCCGCTTGTCCGACGCATGTTGCTTTTGCATATGGAGAAAACGAGTTTATGTGATTGCAAATAAAGGGTTTGGTTTGGGGGACGGGACAGGCCCTGCTGAGGAGTCCAAGAGGACGAAACGCGTCCAGGGATGGTCTCGTCAAATTAGGTTGGGTGCATTGTTTGCAATACACACTAAATTGTTTTCTCAAACTGTTAATTTATCATTTCAAAAGTCGCACTGTCTAAAATTTACAATTGGTGCGCATTCATTAATTGAAGTTCAATACAAAATAGAAAATTAGGCTGCAAGGTCTGATTGTCAAAGAGAAATTTGCTGGCATAGAAATAATCATCTGCAGCTGCGTTTTCAGATAATGCATTCTTTAAATGCTGCTTTTTTAAATAACGATTAACAGGCAAGCTTAAGGCAACCCCTCACATAGTGCCGTTGGTGAGTGCACTAATCCTTGTGCATTAGCGTAAAAGTGGAAAGCCACACAGTATACAGCTATCAAACGTACTGAAACTATAGAATCGAGCAAAGATTTAAAATGTATGATTTGAACGTACCACATAGGCCTATGTGATATATATGATCGGCAATTTAATTGCAGCAACTTCACACTAAAAAATGTGTGTGCCTTTTTAGTAAAAAGCTCTTTAACGGCTGCTTTCAGCGCTCAAAACGGTTTCCCTTGCCCAAGTGTGTACCGCGAATAATAGGGCTACCGTATCTGATGCGACAAAATCCCAGATGCACTTTTCGGTCATATTCACTCTATTATGTATTAGCAGTTGGTACCATTACATTTGATTATTGACATATGTTTCAGCCTTGATTATCAATATATTTTACCCAAAATGGAGGTGTTCTCCAAAAAAAAAAATCACCTGTTTTGCTGCCACCAATTGTGTTACTCACGATAAGTTCGACCGAATCCAAGTGGCCCGTTCAGACAAGCGGGTTGGATTTGGCCAGCCACAAACGAGCCACTTATGGTGACTGACACAAAAATCCCTGACATTTAAGCACTTTTCCCTGACGCAACGCTAAAATTCCGGACATGTCAGGAAAAATCCTGACGTATGGCGACCATAGCGTATGAAAAAGGGGATCGAGGACAATGGCCTCCCTAACGGTTTGTCAGAAGAAAGTAATTACTTTTGAAAAGTTGATTTCCAAAAAAAGGTCTTCAGGGTGAGGAAAGGCAAATATCAATTAAAACACGAGGTCTACAAAAGCATTCACCAGAAGCCTTATTAGATCTTCCCAGACCAAAATGAACAACGCAATTGCTTTCATACACTTGATCTTCAAAAATAGGTCTTTAACTTGAAAATGGGCCAAAACATTGATTTTAAGGTGCCATCTACTAAACAATTTTTAGTTTTTGGCCCCAAAATTGAATATACACCCACTAGATAACATTGCTGAGCTTGCCCCCCAAAAATTTCTTGATAGGCCACTCCCAATATCCTCCACATTGCGTTATCAAGAGCTCGTCTCCACCACCTTCCACATCCTTTCATCACCTTTGCAGCGTTCTATTTCCAAATTTCATTCTTTTATTTTGAAATATTTGGTAATAAATATGCCTTTGAACCTCATCATAGCGAAGTTAATGATTTAAAGGGAAAAGCAATTTAATGGCAACGCCTTTTGGTGGTGGTAGGAATGCACTGTGCCAGGAGTACAGGCAAAGGCGAAGTGGATCCGTTTTGGCAAGGGGTGCGGCAGTTTTTGACGTGCAAAGGGCCGTGTGAACCCGGTTTCTACGGAAAAAAACACTGAAATCTAGTTGCAAATAAGTAAAGACCTTTTTCTTTGAAATCAACTTTTTGAAAGTGATATTTTCTTCTTTTCATCTAAAAACGAAGTTGAAAACTTTTTAGGGGGAAACAACTTGTTGACTATTTTTCCTCAAAGTAAAGTTGAATACCTTTTTTAGGGGGAAGGATCAATTCTTTAAGAGTGATTATTTTCTTCCTTTTGTCTCAAAAGGAAGTTAAGGAATTCTTGTTGGGGGAGCAAATTTTTGAAAATGACTGTTTTCCTACTTTTGTCAAAAACAAAGTTGAAGCTTTTTTTGGAGATCAACCTTATTTAGAACTTTTAAAATTTATGCCGCCGTGTTTTTACTAGGAGTTGAGTACGGTACGACACGGTTAAATTTTGAAGAAAAGTACGGTACGAAATTACGTCCGGCATTTGAGGAAACTACGTTACAGTACGGAAATATTTTTTCTGTATCGTACCGTACTACGTTACAGTACTACTACGTTACGTTACGGAAATATTTTTTCTGTATCGTACCGTACCATACTCTTCTTGGAGGCCTAGTCTAAAGTCTCCGAAAGACTTGCTTTGTTGAAACCAAAAGTTATACAACGTTTCAACTTCACATCTGCAAGAAAACCTGCATTATTATAGCACAAAATTAATTGCTTACAAGTTTGACCTTACTTAAGTTTACTGACCAAGAACTTTCTAGAATTCTGCATTTTGTGACGCAACAAAGATGTCTTAAAGTACTATAACTCTGTCAAATTTTCTAAGAAATTCGTTCTGTGAAGTAACAATTGTGTTTTGCAATAGTATGGTAATCATATCATAGCCTTAGTTTGTTTTGTTAAAAATCACTAGAATTATCTTTTGAACCTTCTAGAACTTTACGTTTTGTATATATAGAGCGTTGTTACGATTATTAATTATTCTAGATAGTAGATCCTAGTGAGATCGTGTTTCTCCACGGGTAATTGTATTGTTCTACATTCTAGATTCCACTATCGAGTGAGATTCCAGTCGGATACTAGGATGGTGCTAGAAGAATAGTTTTATCCGAGGGAATTTAGTTATCGCAAGAGTGAGCGATTACCTATTGTTAGAACTCAGAAGTACTCCGTGCGGTACTTAGCCTCTCTACTTCTGCTGATATTTATCTCGCCACATATTTGCTGCTACGTCAGAAGAAAAGTTCAGCAAAATAATTGGTACGGAAAGGTACGGTAGTACGGTACGGAAAAAATTCCGTACCGTGCTTTTGCGTATGGTATTTTAGTAAAGTACGGAATTCCGGTACGATATTTGTTTGGAAGTAAGGAGTACGAAAAATTATTCCGTACCGTACCTAACTCCTGGTTTTTACACCTGTTTTTTGCAGTACAGATTTTCCCAAGCCACGCGCACACGCGTTTAAAGAATACAAGAACGGCAGGTTACCGACTCGTGTTCCAGTGAAAATTTCACCTCATGTTGGTCGCCATCCAAAGTTGGATGGCCTCAAAAACTTTTGGGTTGCTTGTTTTTGTAAAAAACCATAAAGTTACGGATGGTTTTTGTTGTTGTGTTTTGTGTGATGCAGTATCTGGGTCTTGCGCATAGGTTTGTTGCCAAAGAAGTAGAAAGCAAAAAATACCCAGGGGTTTCCCAATAATTTCTTGGCGCTGATCCCAGTATTAAGGCTCATTCGTTCATGCGTATAAACCTCGTGCTCCGTTTAGAAGTCTTTTGTCATGCTGGGCCATCGCGATTGGTAGACCACTCGATTAAACTACCTGCCTTCCTAATAGCGATGGAGTTGTCCAGTGATAAAATTCAGCTCATTTTTTTTCCGGTTTGTGCGAACCTGTTCTTGTAACTTTATGAGCTCTGTAAACCGACTATCAATAAATGGGCAACCTTAATGTGCCATCGTTTGATATCTGCATGCTACTAGCTTACAACTACAAGGAAAAAAACCTGCCGTTGAAATTTTTATGCACCGAAATCTAAACCAGTAGGCTATATGATTTAACATTTCAATTCTTGTTCGTGATGATTGCACAGTTAGCTACTTATGTAAGGCGTGGATATTGCAAGTTTTGTTGAAAATTTGTGTGTTTTCGTTGATTAAATGTTTGTTTTGAAATAAAAATTCAAGAAACATTAATTTATTCAGTGAAAATTTAGTTGTGTCAACTCGTTTTTGGTCAATGAAACTTGCCCTGGGCATTACAATAGCAGCGCCCTCGTCAGTAATGTCGAGGTTAAGAATATCAAATCAGTCGACTGCGTTGGCTTCATCCAGTTCCAAAAGAAATAGCTTCAAGATTTAGGTGACATGTAGCTCGACACAAATATTTTATTGCAAATGGCAAAATATGACCATTTCACCTTTATGCTTTTTTAGAGCGATCATCAAGTTTTTTGTTTAGTGTAGGGTACTGTTTAAATTTTTTGAGAGTCTATTTTTAGATGAATCTTTTTGAAAATTTTGTTAGATCATGCCAAAAACCCATTTTTTTGAGGAAGAATAATGAAAATGTATCAAAGAACGTAGATTTCCCAGAAATAGCAATTTTGTGAAGTCCAGCCATCCAAATTTTGAGTGTTTTTAACCGGTAGGGTGCATTTCAAAATCTGTAAAGACTTCATTTTATGATGATTAATATTTATAAAATTCATTTATTTATAAGCATTTATAAAATTCATTAAGACTTCATTTATAAAATTGGGTGACATACATCACGTTCCATTTAACTAAAAATGAAAAATGATGTACGACACCAATTTTTGATCAGCCCTTATAAACTAATCCTTAGCCGTAACTAATTGGAGTTACGTATAGATGGAAAGCAAATTTTCTAAGCTTTTGAGCGACGCAAATTGTTAGTACTTTATCATAACTTTTATGTGTTAAACTTTATCTGTTTCTACTCAACTTGCCACTTTTTTGGGAGACTAAAGAGTTACAGCACAGGTCTTAAAGTTTAATTTTTTTAGTACATAAGCCAATAGTAAAGATGCAGGTTATGTATTATCAAAATTGGATAGAAATATCCTTTGATTTGTTAAAAAAAAGTTTGAAAATTGGTCGGAAAATGAGGTCACAAATTAGTTTTTAGGTGAACTGATTTTGTAAAAATTGTGTAATTTTTGAAGAAATCATCAAATGATGATCTCTGGTAGCAAAAGACTGTTAATCGTACCAGACAGCATCATTCTGACATTCTGGAGCGAGTTAAACGTACTGAAAAGAAGTAAGAAGCATTCTTAGGAGGCTTCAAACACTTAAATAAAGAATCTGTTGTTGCATTGTCAGTTGAGCTTTAATTGTTCTAGATTTATTTTTGTCGAAAACATCCAGCTAAAATCTTCCAAAAAAGCTGTTAATCGCGTTCCTACGATCAGTATTTTTTGAGAAAATTAAGCCAACAAATTTTACAATTATTTATTATAACGTCTTGAGAAATTTGGTGAAAATGGTAAGTTGGTAAGAGCCAAAATCCGTTTTTCTCGGTCCAAAAATGGATTTTAAAAAATTATCTTTATACCGTCATTATGACACCACGAACCCCCGTATAATATTTAACCCGGGAGATGATAAATCGTGCCAAGTTTGATGTTAGTACTCCAGTAGTTTTGGAGGAATTAAAATGCAGACACACACAGAATTGCGCTTTGTAGTATAGACAACTAGGATTTCACTCGTTAGTTTTATTACGCAGTACAAAATATCTGTGGCAGAAAATCTATCTCGACTAATTTCTCTTAGTTCTCGTAGTTTCGGACTTCTGCCGGCTACACTTGAAATCAGTCATTTTGCAATAAACTTGGAAAACGTAAATAGCTCCAGCCCTGATATAGGCTCCAGAATTTCCGGACACTTTCTCCGCTCACTTGTTTATGTGTTTACGTAATATTGCCGTTTTACGATGGCTCTACATAATGCGCGACAGTTATTAGAGCCGATTTGCCGGATTTATGCCCAGAATTACTTCTCGCTGTATCGAATGTCAACAGTGGGTATAGGGTAGATAGTTGTTTCTAATTTTGTTTACCGGAAGACTTGCTTGATCCATCGTCAGGGCCGTTTGTGTAACTAAACATAGAGGACATTACACGTTACAAGTCTACAAGCCAGATCGACTGTGACACCGACCTCCTAGCGAATAGGTTCTCAACTGGAGGTGTGAGAAGAGACTTTTGAAGATGCGAAATTCTCTGACAATTTGCAGCTGCATAAAGGTTTGCGAGTTAGATGATAGGTAAATCGTGCAAGTGGTGCGAAAACGATTTTCCGTTTGCAGGGGGCGCGGGCTTCAAAACTAGAACCCCTGTTCTAGTGCAGCAAGACATAAATGACAATGTTCTTTTGTGCGTAGAAAAATATTTGGCTTGTGGCTAAGAATATTTGATATAAGGAGAACAATAACATATTTTTCGGATAACATCCTTCAAGAAAGGTAACCGCTCTACCTGGTAGGAACGACAATCCGACGGATGCGACGCAGCAGGCAACGACATCCACTGCTACAGAAGTGCAACCAACCCCTACAGACAGTGACAGCCCGAGTTACAGCGTCGGTGCTATTGAGTGATCAAAGATGTCTGACATGAAAAAAGTTCGCTTTATCACACTGCCGTGGTGTCCACCAACCGGTTTTCAATGGCTGTATACAGAGCGCAAAGACTGGGGCAATATTTGGCGAAGACATCTTGGTTCCCAACATCTCGGAGAAAAATTCGGTGTGTTTTCCCACTCTTTGTCCAAAGGGGGTTTTTTGCCGTCCCTTTGCCCCAGACGAAGTTCATGAATTAAAGCTGAACCGCATTGTGCAAACCCCGTTAGAGAAATGTGACCAACCATTCGACGGACAATAACAGATATTTAACAGACCATCTATCAAAGTAGTTTCACGAAGACGGCTTATCAAGGACAAATGCATTTGTGGCCTTTGTTAAAGGCAATGCAGAAGATGTTGGACAACAAGCAAATATATGAGCAGCAAGGAAACGTGAAAAAAATCCAAATGGTGCTTGAGCGGATTGTTTCTTCTATCAAGTTTTTGGGGCAAATAGGTCTTGCTTTGCGCGGACAGGGTGATTCTGGCGCCGGATTGATGCCTCAATCCAACTTCTCAGAAATAGACTCCACGCAGAGGAATTTTCGAGCAGTATTACAATTTATGGCAGCTTGCAACCATGAAGTCAGCAACAAACATATTTGCACCGCGGAAAAAATTACACCAACATCTCGCCCCGGATACAAAACCATTTTTTAGAAGTTGTAGGTGTATTTTATTAAAAGCGTATCGTCCAAGAAGTAAAAAAGCACGATATTTTCCCTGCTTGATGAAACAACGGACGTATCATTTCAAAGAACAATTAACAATGTGCCTCAGATACGTTCTGAAAGATGTCAATATCTTCGAGTGTTTTTTGCTTTTCGAGAAGCTTTTGATTTGACTACACCTGGAATAACAAAATAACTTTTAGCGACGCTAAAGGCCACCGGTATACCTGTTAGTTGCATTTTTGGTCAGAGTTAACGACGGCGCTGCTGCCATGTCTGGCCATAAAAACGGGGTACAGAAGCACATCCGGTAAACGTGTCTCACAGTATCGTACGTGCACTGTATATGTCACATTGTTTGAATCTTGCTTGATGAAGGCAGGTTAGGTGACTGGCATAGAAAAAGCAGCAACACTGATGAATGAAATTTCCGTGTTCTACCACGATTCTATCAAGAGGACAAGAAATCTTCAAGAAGCTATCGAGCAAAAATATTATTGTAAACGAATCTACAAGAACCCGTCTGAAGCAACATTTTGCTACGCGGTGGACGGAAAAGCAAGAGACCGTGGGTGTCTTCTAACAACTTTTGCCTGCTCTGTGGGCATCTTTGAATAACTTTGCGTCGTGTCCTGGTGATGCAAGTGATGAAGTATTGCTGTTTATACATTTCTCAACGACGAACTTGCTGTGGCTCTTGAGATTCTTGTTGCAGTTTTGAAAGTCACAAAACTCTTTGCTGTATGATTACAAGAGTCGCAAGATATTCACAACGCAAGCTAGAGTGCTCGCTATTGCATTGTTACATCGCAACAAATCTTTCTAGATAATTTTCGAAGCCGCTGAGCAACAGCAGGGTGAAACAATAGAGATGTTGAGGGTAAACGCTAGCCCAGGAAACCTTGACAATCATCCGGCTGACATCTCTGAGGAGCGCTACCAACAATGGATGTACTTTCCGCACTTGCACGTTTGTTTGGAGCAACTGGGTGAGAAATATACAGCGCTCACGGCAACCGCATATGCCCTAAGCAGCTTGGTGCCTTTATACGTAATTGACGCCGATATGAGCAGCCTGAGAGCCAAGCGTATGACTGCTTTATTCCGGGAGGTGCTGATTGCTTTGAAGCTGAGTTAATGCGGTGTGAAGCTGACTTGGCGCGTCAACCCAAAGATCAACGTCAAAGGAATTGTTCTTGACGTTTCCAAAACTGCAAGGAAATGAAGGACGTATCCCATCGCAGAAACTCTGCTTCACATTTTTGTTGCACTGTCTGTCACAACTTCCTTTGGTAAAGGGCTATTCAGCGTCCTCAAGTTGGTAAAGACGTACTTGCGATCAAGCATAACGGAAGATCGTCTTGATTCCTTAGCTCATTTATATAAACAGAAATATTAAAATTAACCGTGACCAAGTCATTGACCAACTTGCAAAAGATAATCGTCCTTTAAACTTAAAATAAAGTGGCTTTGTTCTTATGATCGATGTCTGCAGCTTCGTTATTTTCGTTTTGCATTTTGCTATCACATTCTTTCACTGTTTCATAACAGCTGTCGCAAAACTTGCTTCGCATTTCTTGATTTCCAGATATGACGTTTGACATTAATGGTCATAACACTTTACTCAACTTTGCCTGAGTAATTGTGAATGTGCTAAGTTATATGAGATATAAGGTAATTTGGTAATAATTCAGGGTGAAACAATATGAATTACAATTAGGATTTTTGTAGATTATAAAAGTTAACTGAAGAGCTTTTTGCGTACCTGCTGCGTGTCCGTTGTACGTGTAAAAACGCAAGCAATTAAAATGATTTTTTTAGGTGCACCAGCGACAAAAGCAAGCAAATTTCAAATAAAAATTACCTTTAAAGTGGTCCCAGAAAGCACTAAAATTTTGTATATTTTAGAAACTGCCAAGATTTTTCGGGGGAGCATGCCCCGACCCTCTATGTTTATCGTGCTCCCTCAAAAATTTCTGCGTACGCGCCTGGTTGAGAACCACTGTTCAAGTACTTGGATTCTCAACTTATTTGCTCAATATCAACTGCATCCCACGAGATTTCCCCGTTAGTGGCGAAAAACAAAAAGGCACATACCATAGGTAAAACACTAATAAAGTCATGCCTTGCAAAGTGCGCTGGTATTTTGCAAGGCGAGTCTGTAGTGATGAAGTTGAAGCAGGTCCCCATGACCAACGACTCTGTGAAGTTCCGCACAGCTGATATGGCACGCGACGTCAAATCTCAACTTATCGAAAACATTAAAGCTTCGCCTGTATTCGGAATACAGCTTGATGAGTCAGTTGATATTGCGAACCTTTTAACAACTGATGGTGGTTGTTCGTTATATCCACGATTGATGAATACCTTTTTTTTGTCGCCCTTTGGAAACAACTACAAAGGCAACCGATGTGCTAGTTTGTAGAGCACTTTTTTGAGGCAGAAGAACGGGATTGGGATGAACTTGGTAGTGTTTCCACAGATGGGGCGTACTTTGCTTGGTGCAAGATCTAATTTCTTGGAACTTGTCATAGAAAAAAATCCCAATGTTATCGCTACGCACTATATCATTTATCGAGAAGCGTTATAGCCTCAAGAACGATGTGCGAATCATTCAAGAAACACTGGATGCTGCAATTACAGTTGTGAACTACATATAAAAGCGAGTGCTTTCAATACTAGACTCTTTCGAAAACTATGTCGAGATAATGAAGCTAAGTATAAGTCTCTGCTGTTTCACGCTGGCTCTCAAAAGGAAACATGTTTATTGGGTTGATGCATTCAATGCCAAACGGAGTTCAACTTCTTGAAACCTAACAAAACTGCAAGTTGCAGGGTATGGACTCGAATATGGTGGGACAGAGACAAGATTGCTGCATTTTGTAGCAAAACTTTTAACGCTGAAAAATACAAACTGTTCGGATTGGAGTGACATTCCCAATATTGAGTTATATAAGTGAAGTGAACGGCATTTGCGATGTTATTCGAAGTTAGACCGTTAACCACTTAAATAAGTTGATTGACGAATATCACTGCCCCTTTCCTGATGTTGAACATGACACTCCTGCGATGGCATTTACAAGAACACCTGCCCTAGTACGAAGTGTGAACGGGAAACGTTCTTTTGGAGATAAATATTTTGAAAACAAGTGTTTATAGCATATTTATGTCGCTTGATTTTCGCCTTATTATATTTATCCTACGCTTTATATATTAAGGAGTAACTTTTAAGCCTTCCGTCGAGAAGTGACCAGACGATACTACATTGTCCCACATGGCAATTTCATTTTATGCAAAAGCTTCGAACATCCCCCTTTTTTTGCGCAGCTTTAGCTCTCCCTATTATCATACAGTCAACTTCGGATAGAAGGGATTTTCGCTTATAAGGGACTTGTAAAAGGTCCTTAGGGTATCGGATCGAACTTTGCGGCAGTCGGTTATAAGAGACTGATTAAGCTGGTCCCGGCGGATCTCATATATCCGAAGTTGATTGTATGATCTTGTGTTGCATCATCTAGCGACCATTTATAAAAAAAATTGGTAGAAAAATAAAATCTGTAGTGATCCTAGAGGTAAGGGTGCTTAAAATTCAAAGACAACTCAGCACCGATTTGGGGGTAATTAGCATTTTCAAAAAAATTTTTTTTAAATATTTGAAATTTTCAAGAAACAGATTTCAACGATATAAAACACTTGATGTAGAAGTAAACAGATGAGTAATGATTTGCAAACAAACTTGGGGTATATAGTAATGACAAATTATGAGTTTTTCGCACTACCACCTTACGGGCATTTTCACGCGGGCGCGAGACTTAAATTAACAGTAGCAACTTGACTGGGAAACTGTTGATTCCTCGTTGCTGCCCGGCTTGTACACTGCTGCACTTTTTAACCTCACTTTGTTCTGAATACTTTTTGTGCGTCGTTTACAAGCAAATCACTCGATCAGAATATGATACACCTCGTCGCGGAATCATTATGCTCACTCTTGCTCATCTAGAACCAAGCGCGGCCGGCAAACTACGGCGTGCCAATCATAATGGCGCGATTTCCCGCGAGCCAATCATAATGGCGCACCACCGTTTAGAATCTTGCTTGTAATGATGACGCGCCAAGACGCAAAACCAAACAAAGGTTCATATCGGCAAAGCAGTGTGATGCGCGCAAAAACGGTTGATGTGTACAAAAACTACGAAAATCTGTACAGACAGAAACCAATCCACCAATGCTACCGTAACTAACAAAACCGGTCTCTAAAAAACACAATGATAGTCAGCTACTTTTTTTGACCAAAAGTTTGTAGTTCTTGGATAGTGCATCACAGATACTACAACAATGCTGTGTGTACGTACAGACAGCGCCTACTGCGATGATCAATACCTAACATTTTGAGCAAATTTTCATGAGGGAAAACAGTTCTTGACCGCATCAGTCTCTGAACCTACTTAATGGTGCTCCAGGCCGGCTTAAAATTAGTACCAAGAAAATTTACAGAAAAGAATCTAAAGTGTGTAAACGCAAGAAATTTTGAACTACATAAAGGTCTAGACAAAGCTAATCCATGGGAATATTTGCACCATTTAGTGGCTTTTCACAGTGGGTGCACAACAAGGAAGCAAAACTGAAAACAGATTTGGCACAAAACCGCTTGAAGACTTTCGATCTAAAGCATGACAACAACACTTCAGCAAACATTGGAAATCGTTTGCCTTCTGCTACGTACCAACCACACGACTAAAAGTAGAAGTGGATAGCTAGCCACTGATGGAAAGTTTGGGTTTTGTAGATAATTACGAAAATTATTGCTGACATACTAGTTGCTCTAATTTTAGTAAAATCTAATGTAATCCAATGTCATTTACGTTGCTATTTTTGACACCAGCAGCAAATGAAATCGTTTGAACAAAACCATGGAGCAACTCATCCAATGCTGTAATAGGCTGTTCGTCAGTAATGACTATGGGCATTTTATGGTTGCTTATACCAGTAACAGAAGACACTTGCAATAAAACAAAAACAATTACTCTACTGGAGTTTGATAAGTTTGAGTGTGCCGTTACCCGTAAATTTTCTAAATGAAGAAAACAGAATTGAGAAAATTTGAGGCTACAACATAAAACTTAACACTTTTTCCACGAAATCGTGCGCGAAATATGATTTGGTTCACCAGTTTTAAAATTCGGATTAGTTGGCATAAATGGGACCTCGATTTCTTGATAGACTACGTATGGCCCTTTTCAATTTTTCCATCCAGTTGTAAACTCATATTGGTCGTCTTATTGTTTCGGGTGACCTAAGGAAAAACCGGTCCATTCCAAGAAATAAGACACAGGCATCAGTTTTATAGTAAAGCTGGCAAAGGATACCACGATCGGAATAGTACTACAAACCAGACCACGTGACGACTCACGTGATTTCAAACACTGAGTAAAGTTGATTTTCCAACAGAAGCACAAAAAGCAATATAACAATCTTGTAGCTACGAGGTATCTAATCCGGCAACAAAAAGGTAACAAATCTGAAGGGTGTCAACTGGCGCCACAACAACCTATGACGTCACTCGCTTTCTTTCGTTTCGCTGGCGACGCTCCTGGAGCTGACGCTATCGTGGCTTGACCACTCGAGGGCACCGTCTTCAATCACTTCAACAGAAGAAAGGAAAAGTCGTCCCGAAAATCCGCCGACAACGAACACGTTCCCGTTAAGCTGAAACAAAAACGCGTTTAACACACACGCTTAGCTCGATTTTCAATGGACAAACTATCGTTGTGCAGTTACAAGTAGGCGTAGTAAGATCCGGCGCTGTCTCCAACGCCTTAAAAACTGGTGTTGGTCGACGCAAGCTGTCTATGCAACGATGGGGCTACTCCAAAAACCATCGCAACTTAAGTCTGTAGACCATGGGTCACTAAGGCGGCATCCGCAATTGCCAGGTCGTCCGCCGGTCTGTTTTAAAAATAGCATAGTGGTTTCCAAAATAGGAAAAAACAGACTTCAAAGTTTTCGCTTTGAACTTGCCTTGAAAGCGTAAAAATTTAGACTTCGAAGAAGTTGATATCGAAAAAAAAATGATCTCATGTAGAGCCCAAAATATCTTCAAAACGATGGTCAATAGTGGAGCTCCGACAAAAAAAGGTAACGCCTCGCATGGCAAACTCAATCATGCTATTACTTTTGGGCCTTAAGCAAGACTTCAATATCGACTTTTTCGAAGTCTAAATTTTGCGCCGTCAAACCGCATCGAAAGCGCAGACTTTTTTGAAGTCTATGTTTTTGTCCACTTTGGAAACCACTGAGCTATTTTCACAACGTGTTGGTGATCCCTGTTCTATTGTGTGTACCCAACTGGCAGTTCTTCGCCATAATCAGCAACCAGAAAGAAGCAGGCGGTTTCAAACAGGTTGGTGACCCTGCTGTAGACGCTGCACAGTATGGGAAACTCTACTTGAACGCCCAAGCCTCAAAATGGGACGCACAATCAAAGATTGGCAAATTTCAAAAATGAAGCAAACGTTTACGCATGATGCACAGTGGACCAGTCGAGCACCCGTGACACTCATCTTTCCATGATGAAAATTCGATTCCTTTTTTTCTTGGGGCTGAAGGCGCGGTGTGAAACGGAACATCGACGTCTTGCATGGCAAACTCAATCATGCTAACCTGCTGATCGGTTTAAAAGAAACCGGCAGCCATATTGAGCTTCGTCATTAATAGAATGCTAATAAGCCCTGCATTCGTTATTGGTTGGTACACGATACTATAGTTACCTAACGACATGCTGCAATAGCTAACTGCTTTAACTTCCTTCTCCTTTGTTTGTTGCAGCTACAGCACGTGACTAGAGTCGCAAGCGAGAGGTCCCAAGTTTGATTACCGCGCAGGTTACGAGTACTAGCTCAGAGATTGCTCAAAAATGCTATTGCAAGGCTGAAGAGCATTTTTTCGACAAACCATCAGCTCAACTGCACTGCTTGAGGCCGAAACGTGTTCTATCGGTCGCACTGGCATCAACAGAGCAGGAACAAGTTAATTCATTTATAAATGCAGAGCAGCGGTGCCCAAAGTTTTTACGGTTGGGCCAAATTTCACTGATGTGAAGTCTTGTCGGGCAGCAAACAGCTGTTCTTTGTGGGTTCACGAGCCTAAATTAGAGTTACTATGTCTGAAAAGGCAAAATCAGCACTTTGAACGAGAACTGTCAAGCGAATAATCGCAGACCAGCAGTAGAGATTTTCCCTGCAACCTGCTGACTACAACGGTCAGCGAAAAATCGCCAACGAATTGCGAATTGGCAAGCTCATAACGACAAATTATTTTTGTTTGGCTTGCCAGGCTTAATAAGGAATAAGCAACACCACGCGATCCCAATGGAAAAGATGAAAGACAGCTGACGTAGTTACGCAGACGCAAACGCATTCATTAAAGCCTGTGACAGCACTATGATCACGTGATTTTCGTGGCCGACCTAATGTGCTTAGTGAATGGAGAAAGCAGAATGTTTCTTTTGTCATTCACTTGCACACTACAGCTAGTGGAAGTCGAAAGCGCTTGCACAACAGCCCACTGTGTTAGATGCTATCCGTGATCAGTTTTATGAAATTTCAAAACAATAGGTCAGTTTAATCCCACCAACTTACGAATAAAAATAGTTCTGTTTCGCCCACCTTTGGTTTCGCGCAAAACTGAAAAGACCTTGAACGCTTTTAAAAAACTATTTTAATTAAAAGAGCATTCTGACATCATTTGGTCAAACATTTCAAAGACAAGTGGTTCCGAACCTGGGATCCACAAGTAGATTTTGTGAGAAGTTATCTCCTGAAAACAAGTGTCCTACACTCTTCTTTGAGACGAAAACAGGAGAATAATCCGCTCAAAAAGTTTACCCCCTCCTGAAAAAACTCTTTTAAGCGCTATTTCGGCCTAAAAATAATCGTTCTTTAAAAATTGATCTTCCAAAAACAAAGAAAGTCTTCAAATTAAGCTGGGAGTCCACAGCATGTCAACAAAGTCTTGCAAAAGGGTTTATGGCAAAGTAAACGTTGGGAACCACTACTTTTAGACCAATTCATCATTGAGTAAACACTCTAGCAAAAATATGCTTTTTGAGTCAGTTAACAAGCGGTGACAAAGAATCTCAATCTTGTACATCATCTTTTGGTATATCATGCGTACAGTGGGCGAAAGATAAAAAATGAACTGCGACAAAAATATCGATCCTAAATTCAATTCTCTCTTTGTATTGCATAACCAATGTCAAGATGCTATGAGGACAATTGCCTAGCACAGTAATATTATTTTTAACCTTATTCTGCTTAGAGTCACCTTCAAAATCCAGGTCAACCTAGCAAGTCACATATTCTTTTCCCTAGCGCTTTAACATCGTGCCCGTGTTTGTCACCAATACTGTTTTCGGTCCCAGGGTGTTGTCGATTGCTTGACTTTATAACTGGGTCAAAATAAAATAACTCCCGTGGCATGGCGCAGGCCACTAGTCATTGATTTGAAACAGATAGCGGCCCCTAAGCAGATAGTAATTGGGCGTGAGATATGATCTCCCTTTCATTCCATGGCTCGGATCGAAGATAAACGGTTTCCGTACAACCAGGTCGATATCGACAGCTTACACGTTCATCATCGCTCCTATACTTTGCCTTGCTACGAACCATGCGCGTTTGCTGCTTATATTAAAGCTACACCACAATTGACGCAGTAATGGTATCACGAAAGTCTCACCGAAGCCAAGCCCGCGTTGTTTCGAGGTACACTGAGGGTAAAAGAGGTCAAGGTCCAAACATCGCCGTCGATAGGATGGTATCGCTCCACTGAAGATAGGAACGACTGGCCGTCTGATCCTCCGACGCAGTAGAGCGCGCCTTGAAAGAATTGAACTCAAATCCAGGTGAGGTACACACTTACTTACATTTGTCCTATTTTTAAACCAGGAAGTTTTGGACTCTGACTATCACAGTGAGAGTAGGGTTTAATTGCATTGACACAAGCTCCAGTTATTATGCGGGAAGCCGCTTGGTATCGATCTGACATACAATCAGTTTTGTAATGCGACAAGATTGCAGTTGAAAATGCATTGAAAACAAGTTCTGAGTTGAACTCGGCTGTTCGACGAAGGGAACGGGTCACGTCAGTCAAGTCGGTTAGAATTAGTTTTTCTTGTTCAGCTGCTCACATATCTTGCAACCCAAATGTTGATATTGGGCCGCAATTTACGTGATAGATTGTCTTGTTGGCGGCGGACTACAAATCGGAAGTGATAGGAGGTCCAAAGGGTCACTTGTTCAAATTTTTTCTAGCTTGATTAGGGTAAACAAATATACGGTATTAACAAGAGTGAAGAGACAGTGACCGCCACTAGAAAGCACCAGTTTCCTCACCATTGTGTTCAACCAAGCCCAGTCCTCTTCTGTTAATCTTGAGTGGAGCAATAAACGACCAGAGATTGGTGATAGGATCGTATCTCTCCGCTGAATTCAAGCACCGGTACCCGTCGCTTCCGGCAACTGCATACACGTGTCCGCCTAATGCTGCCACTCCAAGTGAACAGCGTGCTGTTGAAAAAAAAGGAACGTCCTGTGAGTACATACTCATACTGCAGGGGCGTAGTCAGCTAAAATCTACGGAGGGAGAGAGGGCAATTGTAACAATTTATGCGATGACCTTTTTTTTTACAACTATATAGCTCTCACAAGATAGTGGTGTAGTAATTGGCTTTCCTTTTTCAAGGTCACTATGAAATTAAATATAGCAGGCATTTTCCGTTTGCGGAGCGTATAGATCTTGCGAACAGATAAACTTTCCTTCGTCATTTTATTAGTAAAATTGATGTTTCGCCCCACTTTCAGTAACTAGGGAGCTTCATCCGAATACGGTAATAGAATAAAATTGTCGCAAAAACATCTGTATCTGTTTAAAAAAAGCCACTCTAAAAGAGCCTCACAAACGGGGTAATTGCCTCATCCTGGCAAATACGATGTCGTATTGTACAGGATTGAACTTTGCTGACGAGTAGTACGTCTTACATTAACCACCTGCTTCGGACTTTTAAATTAAGTTGCTTCACCAGAGTGAAGTCACTCTGAAACAAGACACTCTTGACTGCTGCGGCTCAGTGGTTATTAGTAAATCATAGAAATTACGAATCAACACAACCCACAAGATGATTTTTGCAATTTCTAATTTTCGATCGATATTTATAAAGCGTAATTATAACATCTGTCTGATGTTTTGGCTTTACAGTTTAAAATAGTACAAATCACACGGCGCTAGATGTTAATAACATGTCTTTCTTTATCTCTGAAAAATATCAGTGCGGTTTTAAAAAACCAGTTTGGTTTTTTAAAACCGCACTGATATTTTTCAGAAAGGCTGTTACTCATAATCTTCGTTCTAGACGCTTCGCCACGAGCCTTATCTTTATAATTAAGTTTATTGGGCTTCATTACATATCTTATGGGTAACAGGTAATGCCCAAGCCCGCTTTGAAAATCCCTACTGCTGTTGGTTACGTTGCTAAAACTATGCAAGTGCCAACACGCTGCCGCACGTGCAAATGCCTGTCCAAATCACATTTGATTGACATTACAACATAAAACTTGACAAATAAATCACACCTTTCAGAAGAATGCTTTTACACATGGTCCAAATTAATAAAGAATTGCCGCTGTTAATAAACATAACAACGTTGTCACTTTTTATTCGATCAATTTCATAAACACGTCATTACAAATACGTTTATGACCATTTTTCTTCGTTAAAAAAACAACGAAACTGAAAAGAATGCACGAAAATCAAATCATGCGCCACGTCATTGGTATGAGGGATGTGGTATGATGCAATCATTTATCATTATTTTTAGACAGTTACTTATGTATTCTACTGCGTATGCCTGGCAAAAAGTCAAAGCGCTTTTGGTGAGATTCAAATCTACAAGCTGGTGTGGCTAAGTATCAACTTGTAAGCGGAAGGTCGATGGTTTAAATCCCACCAGAACACTTTCAGCCTTTATTACGTACCGAATAGAAGTTTTCCTACTGAAATCGCCATTAAAAATCATGACGTTTTTCGGCCAACAAAAGAATGCTGCAATGAAATCATGATGCTACGGAAGAACTTTTTTAATTAGAAGCACCGCTAACCTGTGTGCATCGAAGCGCGGTATTCCCACCTGTCTGACTTCGGATCGTAAGCTTGGCATGCCTTCAAACCAGCAATCCCGATTCTCTGTCTCACACCACCAACACAGTACAGCACGCCATTCAACACGGCGACCTGCAACATGATGTAATTTAACCGATCGAAGCTCTGCGTTCATCAAACTTATTTTCTTTGTTCTTGAAATACGAAAGCTTATTTGAGTAAGAAGATTTTCGTTCGAAAATAAAACGCAGCAAGCTCAACTGCCAGCCAACCAATGCCTTCAAGACAACACATGGACGTGTTTCTTTAACAATTCTGTACGGAAGTCGACGCTGATGCCGTGTCTGCCTACCGTTAACAGCATGCTCTAGCAGCATACCAGAACAACAACCGAACCTTTGATTCTCGATGCTGTCCAAGCAAGTACCGATGTCGCTTAGGTGTAGTATAGCTTGAACTGACCTGAACAAAACTGCACCGCCGCAGTTTTTACCGTCGCTTAGTTTTCTGTTAGTCAGTTGGATTGCCTAATTAGTGTGGCGTATGCAGCAGCAGTTCTATCTGCACAATAGCGCTTCCTTATTAAATTAGATTAATTTTTGATTGACAATTATGAAGATCAAGCGGAAAAGCGTCAAAACCAGAAACCACTGCTCAATAGAGAGTTAATGAATAAAAATTGATTTACAGTAGAATTATGTTCCTTTCGAACCAGCTGCTAAGGCCGAAAGGTTTTTTTTGCAACCAACAAATCTGTTACCGAGCACTGTGACAATGAAAAAGCTCTTAAAAGAACTTGCAAGGTTTCCAAACAACGGCGAAAAAGCTCTTTTAAAAAGGTCTTGAAACACGTTTTCGCACTCTCGTCAAAGTTCTTCCTAAGTAGGCTTTAAAATTCCACACCCTAAGCGTCAACTTACTCCGATAGCTGAGCAACCAAACGGAAGCGGTTGAACTCTAGTCCATGAGTCCTGGGCAATATTGTAACGCTCCACTGAGTTCAGATCATGTGATCCAGTTGACCCACCAACAGCGTAGAGTTCTCCATCTAAAATGGCCACAGAAAATCGCCCCCTCTTCTCATTCATCCGAGCCAAACTGCTCCAACGATTCAGTGAGACGTCAAAACACTCAACTGTATCCAAGCTTTCTGATTGGTTGAAACCGCCTAAAGCATACTT
This sequence comes from Trididemnum clinides, assembly GCA_963675345.1. Lineage (NCBI taxonomy): Eukaryota > Metazoa > Chordata > Ascidiacea > Aplousobranchia > Didemnidae > Trididemnum > Trididemnum clinides. The sequence continues at coordinate 29,825,274 of OY776286.1, forward strand.
CTAATTTAAGAATCTTTTCTTTCACATTATTTGAGCTTTGTTCGGCTAGAAGCAGCAACACTGCGCTTAATCAACTGGAAAAAGCTGCAAAACGAAAGTTGAGTTACTACACAACATAAAGCGACAGCTTCATCGGTTTCACCACACAGTAACTTGCAGAAACACTTTATCCATGCTTCTGCATTACTGCCTACCTCAACCGCTGTCAAGACAGCGTTGTTTCTCACTGTAGCTTTAAAACACGCAACATACACGCTAACTGAGCCTAGTTGCGTCTCGAACTCTGAATCCGGCGGCGCTGAATGGAAGCAGAGTCTAAGCGCTATTAAACAGACGCAGAAACAATGCAGCTGCGCATATTATCAGGCAGCAGCACGTAGCTACCGATATCAATGGCACCGACCTGTCGCGATAATTTTGCCGTCTATCTGAGCAACACCTGCTGCAGAGCGAGGCTGGTTCATTGGGCAAAATTGGAAGTTGGATCCGACTGACGATGAGCAGGATGCAGAGGAAGAGCTGATCGAGGAGAGCTGCTGGCTGGCGTGGTAACACAGGTCATGGCCGCTGAAAAAAGATTGAGCATTAAAAGGTAAAAATTCATACTATCAACAACTTTTCTTATGTTGCCGACAACGTTCCAAATCAATCTCGCTAAATTAGAGCAGCATTCTGTAGGCGGAAGTTTTATTCTACAACTGGCATGTAATAAAAAATAATTCTGAAAGAAAAGATGGTACATTACAAACAACTTAGTTCGATAAAAAGTAAAAAAAACAATTAAAAGCTCTTAACCCACATTCAATTCGAAAAACTACAGAGCCCCAACTTTTCAAGTATAGTGGTATTGCGACAATTTAACTTCAGCGATATTTTACGCTTGAGCAAGAGTGTGATCAACGTCATTCTGACGTCACACAATGCAACGTCATACGTCGTAGACAAAATCTCTTCAAAGAGGAATAAATTCAATGTTCTTCTCATAAAAACCATGCGACTTTTATAGTGGTCAATATTAACGCCAAAGCTTCATAACGCAAAACAAATGTACTACCACCATTAAGGATTGCACAGCATTACAAATTTTAATTAAATTCACGCAGCAGCTGATTTGCCCGAAAATATAACTTATGTAAAATTTGTACTACAAAACAAAACTCACCGAACTGACCCACATGTCATTGAGGACTCTTGTCGTAAAAACAGAGATTAATTGTAAAATCAAATAAATGCATTTAGCTGTTTAAAGAGTGCGCTTAGTTCGCGGAAATGGCCACAGATGTACCGGTTTGTATAAACTTTTCTTATTTAAAGCACATACAACTTCATGCATCACAACGCCAATAATTACTCAGTTAAACACATCATAGTTTACAAATCCACTGACAAGTTAATTTGTTGAGCGTAATAAGGCTTGCGCTCACAGCGCGCTTAGGAGAAAGTATTCTCACCTTCTTTTTCTTCCTCCCCCCTAAAAAACGCTTCAACGTTTAGCAGTCTGACCAAAAAAGGCAAAAATGATGACCAGTAGACTCTTTGACGGGTTCAACTCTACCCTTAATTCGTTACCATTTGCCTATTAAAGCCTGGTCATCATCCCGGTCAATCAGTCAGCAGACACGCCTCCATTCTCAATTCTGAGCATTGCTACCCCTCTGAAAGATTATTGACCCGCCCCTGTTATAGTTGTATACTACCCCTCCTTTTTCTTGCGATGTAGGCATGCGTTGAAACGGTAATTGAGATTCAAATCGCAGGCCCATTTAAGGTGGTAGTCCATTTCGAACCACTGATATTCTTATCTGTTAGCTTGAAAATGGCAATCGTGCGTTCTGGCAAGAACGAGAAGGCAGCATTCTCATTTTACTGTTTAAAGCAATGGTTTTGTCAGCATGAATTATCGTCGATCCATGCTGTGTTTAGCATATTGTATTTTTTTGAACTTTTCGGCTTTACCGAGCACATAACCGAGCTGAGACTGAAAAAGAAAATTACTGAGATATGGCAAATCTTTAATTAATTACCAAACTCTCGCCTCTTCAAACTGCAGTACAATACGAATATTACCGACAAATGAGCTGCTATTGTTTTTAAACTTGTTGGCAAAATATACAGTGCGCAGTACCAGATTTTAATTAACTAAAACAACCATCCATCAAAACACTATTAGTCAGCATTAACCATTTAAAATTCTATTTTTAAAGCCTTAAAATTTTTTTGCGGTTAACAAATACAACTTACAGCGCGGCCAAACAAGTTCAGCGATTTATAACAAACGTTGTCGAAATACCAATTTCGGGTCGAAAATCTGAAGTGAATGGCATCTCTAAAAGCTCATTCACACGAAAAGGTTGCTGAGTCGAGTTAAATCACAAACGTCTGCTAACATCGAGCTCAAAACATAAGGAATCTACTTCGTTGTTCCATTGCCAAAGGCACTGCTACGATTGCAATCGCGCCACACACACAACGTCACATCCTTGATAGCACCCAAGACAAACATGCTGCTGACTACCCTTATTTTGATCACTAAATTTTCTTTGACAGTTAATGAATTCGGCAAAATACTTTTACCAATGGTCCACGCATCCTGTACGTTTTGTCAAAAAGCAAAACTTGCACGTGTGCTGTACAGCTTGTAAGTCGAAGCCATGCCACTTTCTGGACAGGGTGCAACGATAATCAAGAGAAGTTGGCAACAGTTTTATCAAAGTTGTCCATGCTACTGTGACTACTGCCATGCCGTTAAAGGGTTCTAATTTCATATTTGCTTCATGGAAGGTGGGCTATTAATGAAAGGTTTAAATGATTTACAAGTGCCTTCATCTATTTCTAGACGTTCTACTTGGCAATATAGTCAGGCTAAATTAATGCAATTGATTCGCAAATGCTAATTACTTAGCCAGGATATGAAAAACATCAAAATTATGCAAAAAATTTGCCTGCAAAAATAAAAAACCATGAGACTAAAAGTGACACGGGTTCACACAGGACACAGCACGAAGTTATTTCCTTCAAAATGCATTTGTGATAACAGCGTAGATATTACATGCTATTAAAAAAAATTTCGCATGTACCTCGTGACACTTAAAAAGTTCTCCAAGTTCAGATATCTACTAGAAAATTAACAAAACGTTTGTGAAGATAAACATGCTGTTTGATTTTGTTAAAAAGTTCACTTCCAAGCCCGCGCTTTTTCACTAAATGACCTACCTATGCCAGCGTAAGCTTGTAAACTGCGCTAAAACGAACCGGACTGCCGTGCTAAGTTTTAGTAAGATCTCCTGTTCGCAAATGGTTAAGCACAAAAGTGTGTGTGGTTCACCACTCTTCGTCAACAGAATGGGAGACACGGCAACTGAAGTCCACACGTAAATCCAATCAAAGCAAGGCTAGAGACAAGCGACAGTCTATTTCGAATCAAGTCACAAACACAAATTGCAGACCGCTATTGATGGGCTTACAAAAGTTGAACCACATGACATGCTGGGTGAGCAGCCCGGCGAGCCCTGAGACGAATTGTTTTGCTCGTTTTGTTGAATGACGTTTACCAAAACATAAAACAAAGCACTTCCGAGTTCTACTGCGATGCACAGCAACGACAACTCACTTTGGCATTTCTCCGTTATGCACTGGCTGCACAGGCAAACGTATCGAGAGGACACAAAGGAGATCTCCAAGACAGCACAAAGAAATCATGTGGTCTGAAAAACAATCGATTTTTACACCAAAGAAATTCACTTAGTACCTTCATGCGTGTGCGCAACAAGCTATGCCATAGGATAAGCTGTCGATGAGCTGACAACACACAGAAACGCATAGAATAGATGAATGGTTTATGAAATAAAAAAAAGCTACATTTTACATCCTTTTTCCAACTGAGCTGGTTCACTGCATGTATCCCTCCAACTGCTCGCTTTCAAACCAAACTCGTGCAAGCATAGCGCAAAGTTATTGAAATCTAACGGTTTAGAATACAGTTTGAGGTCATGTGCCATTTCAGATAAATTTTAAGACATAATCACTCGTGAAAAACTTTTTCGTTGGCACTGCTTGGAGCTTTAACGATCCAAACCGCGTAGCGCCAAACCAGCCTCAGACATTGCATTGACAATGAGCCATAATTCCTTGCGAATTTGCGCAAAGTTTATCAAGTTCAATGTGAGCAATGGCTTTATACAAGCTTGAAAAAAAACGTTACAGCTGCAGTTGGATTGGAATTCACCACTTCACGATTTTTTATCATTTGTGTCGCATAAAATGCATCCTACAATAAGCGGCATTCGATAATCAGGACACCAAGTCATAAATAATTTAGAGCCACGACTTTTGAACCAGATTTCATAGCTGCACTGTAGCCAAAAAAAGCAAATTTCGATTCAATTTTTTAAAATACCGTAACAGCAAATCTGCTGAACTTCACTACCAAAGCAGTGATAAGCAGCACAACATGTCTCTATTCGAAAAAAAAAGATGACCACTATTGTACCATAGATCATCGTATCAGCCACAGGTTTTTCTTAAAAATGATCAACAGCGACAAAAACTACCTGAATCTGCAACTTGAATAGAAGCTATTACATTCCATTCTCCATCCGGATTGCATTTGACACGCGTCATGCTATCATTTGAATCACTTGATTTGATCGAATCCATAGAGGAAGACCGCTTCCAACGATTCCATGGCACATATCCTCCTGTAAGTTCACGTGTGATAAGATATTTAACTATGACTGAACGGCAGCAAATTTTGTACTGAATAACCTAAATAGGCCCAACAAAATTAACTGACTATTTTGTGGCTTGCAGGTATTTGAATAAAACCGCCAGTGGAACAGATGCTATCTTGTTAAACATACTGTATACCGAACGAAAAATACAAATTTGACCAACCGCAGATGCTACCATTGATGCTTTATGTTGTGCAGTTTTTTTTTGACTTCGCCGGACCTCTACGTCAGTGTTTCCCAAACTGTGCGCTGCGGCACACTAGTGTGCCGTGAAAGATTTGCAAGTGTACCGTGGGTTTTTTTAAAATACTTAATATTTATACAAGTTTTCAGCCAAAATTGCTGAAATTTTTTGGCTGCCATTACTTCATGGCAGCCAAAAAAACGCTGCCATGAAGTAATGGTCGATAACGTCTGAGATTGTGTTGGGTTGCCCGAAAAAGTGGTGATTTAAAAAAAAAGGTCATCACCTTTCTCGCTGTCACCTATAATGCTACTAGCGATCAATATGAATAGATTCACGTGACTGTTGTGCCGCTAAATTTGTTTAGTCTTTTTACTGTGCCAACAGACAAAAGTTTGGGAAACACTGCTCTACGTTGTTCTTCAAATTTTCGCCAAAACCTTCAATCGCTAACGCCCGACACAACTCTATTTCCGAAGTAAAAAAAGATCGTGATCTTAAAAACGGAGGAAGGGATCTTTCTACAAGTGGGGTCGAATCCAGGTAAAGAGCCACCGATCTAGTAAAACAAGTGACCTCCGTCCCAACATCGGGAGAACTGCCGTGGTTCCATACCACACAACAGAAATCTTAATCCAATGGCAATGCTCGCAATGCCAAGGAAGAGGAGGGAAACGCAACAAAGCAATTGCAAGCAATACCCTATTTGATTGCTGCAGTACATATGGTAGAAGTGCAGACAGCAGAATTGCAACGTCAAAGCGAGTCCAAGCACAAGTTGCTTCACGTTTCGAACATCAATACAAAAAACCTTACAGTATATCTCTCGAAAACAATCGAAATGCTAGCCGAGAATCATTGTTTTTGTGCTTGAATATGCTTAGAAAAAAACAAAACCGCATAAAACCATATCACTTTGCTCTCAGCTTGCAGAGAAATAACAGCTTAACCGGTGAAAAGTGCGGCGTGAAAGATTTACTAGGTAGCAAGGTTTAATATTATGCAACATATTCTCTCGCTTTATTTGACCAGCTTTTACAGCAATGATCAAAGGCCTCTGCATGTTATAAATGACGCAAGATTTGAGTACTCTCTTTTCATTCTTGACTTATTGCAAAGTCAGGTTTAATCTTTAAGAAGCACCTCAAGAGTGTCTTCAAGTCGAGAGCATTTTGAAGGAAATAAAAAGACTTTATTTTGTAGACAATTCAACAGCAAAGTGGCAAACGGGCGCACAGCGCCGCAGCGGGATCGATCGGTTTGACTTCTAAGTTCAAGATTGACAATTTCCCCCCGTACGCACCATCAGAATTAGGGATTTAAAAGCTAGTTTGCATATCAAATTTCGATGCGAGAGCAAGCGGTAGACATTTGCCATGTCAGCAACGTATAAACCGAAAAACATGTAAATTCATGGTCGCTTTCCACTGTGCAATATCGACACGAAGGTGTAGTAGTAAGAGCACCCGCTTCGCCGTCGGTAGACATAGGTTCAATTTCCTTGTCGAATCATATCTAAGACTTCAAGAATAGTATTCAAGATCTCTAGCTTGGCGCTCAGCAAAAGACGAATTGTGCAGGGTGAAATGTAAACCTAAACAAACAGGAACAAAAAGGAGCGAAGTGAGCATCAATGGATGGATAGATCACGCAGCCGCTGTTGTCGCCACAAGCATAGGAACATCGCTGAAAACAGTCATTAATACCTTCTCCCGACAGCTTCCGATGATGTTCAGAATCGATTGGCTTTGCACGCAAGTGGCTTCCATTCTGACCGTTTCGACTGCAACTCGCTGCGTTGTCCAACTCTTCTAACGGAATTCGCTGAATCTGAATATAAAGTAGTTTGGGTGAAAACTGTTTCTTGCATTAGTTGCCGTGTTGTTGTAGATATCCCTCCCCCGTTTACAGCCACTCGACAGAGCAATCAGCACTTTTCTGTAAAGGATGGTGGGGTTATTTGTTAACACTTAAGCAGCCAAATTAGGGACGCAGATCAGTCATGATCGATTTCCGCCGTTTACCAAGACGAAACCAACCGTCGGAAATACCGGGGCAACTGTGAAGCCAATGGCCTTGATTCTGCAACTGCCGCCATGCGACAACAAGCCTCATATCATTCCCAGCTTGTCTACATTGCAAGCTGGCAAGGATGCTGGCGCCCCCGCCGACACAGGCGGCCAATTCGCAAGCTTTAGATGACAACTAAATCTCTGTGCGTGTGTATCATGACCAGACACAATGGCATAGAAGTGTGAGATTTTCTCTAAAAGGAATTCTATTTGTTTTGGAACTAGTTTCACTCGGTTGTACATCAATTGTCTGAACATTATTAAATGCTATTGCGTTGGGTTTCGTTATCACTGATTGAAAAATGTAATCCAATATCAAGGATTGTAGTTCAAAGCGCTAAAGGTTACCTTGGGCACTCGTAACAGGACAGAATTAAATTTGATTTTCACTAGTTCAATTATTCCTCGTTTTGACAACTAGGTGACTTATTGCAAACGATAACATATATTTCAAAAGCCAGTCAAAACAGATCAATATTGCTCTCAACAGTCACATGATGATGAGATAAATGGGAGGCACTAACTTATATTGAAGATTGACATTAAACGTGGTACAGCTGTATTTGTTTACAACGATTAGGTTGATAGCTTGACATTTAACGTGGTGAATACTGCAGATAGTTAATTTCCTTCGAAAAATAAGTTTCGACAAAACGCGCGAAAGGTCTAATTGTTCTGTGACCACGTGTCGTTTCTTAGCGAAAACAAAACGCGCTGAAGTCACGTCAACAACTACAAGAAGCAAAAACGGTACGTATCAGCACTCTCTGCTCTGTTCAAACAAGCGGGGAGAAAAGCAATAGTCTTGTTTTCGGCGCGTTTTCTGAATGACCTGATTTCCCACACGAGCCACTAGATTACAGTAAAAACAAACAGAAGTGCTAGGCGCACAAAACAAAATGAACCAGATCGTCTTTTTCAACTTTATTTAGCTGGGATATGCTTAGACTTGCTTTCGACCGGGACGAGAAGGGACTCCCTACCTAAAAGTAATTTGAAATGACGTGGAATGCTAAAACTTGTAGGCTCTTCATCTAACATATAAAGCGCAATTCTGACTGTCTGTCTGTTTTAACTCCTCTGAAACTGCTACAGGTACAAGCATCAAACTTGGTACGATTAATCACCACCTCGTGGTGAGTGTCATAATGATATTGGTGACGTCATAACCAAAAATGATTTTTTATAATTTGCAGTACTTGAGAGAGAACAACCGCTTTTTGCTCAAACGAAAACCAGTTTCCGACTTACTACATTTCAAAAGCTTTCATTTGTTTGGGGTCTAAAATGACGTCACAATTAACGATTCATTAAACAATCTGTTTTTTGTTCTTTCTCAAAAAAAGTACTCATCGCAGAAACGCGATCAAACGTTCTTTTAGGAGACATTAATAAGCTGCTTTTGATAAAAACAACTTTACAACAATTAATGTTTATTTGATTATTCTACGAGCAGTTGTTTATTTAAGCACTTCAAGCTATCTACGCATTTTTTCTTCTCTTTGCAGGCTTAAACTGGGTCTATGACGTCATAATATACATCGTACGATTAACACAAATGTTTGCTACCACAGATCATCATATCAAGATGTTTTCAAAAATTGCAATCTTTTTGCAAAATCCCTAAAAATCAAAAAACTGATTTGCGACTTCATTTCTCAACTGATTTTCAAACTTTTTTCAACAATTAAAAGTTATCTCAAGGAGATTCCGATAGTGTACAATATGTATAGTACAATTACTATTAGTTTTTACACTGAAAAAACTGAACTGCAAGACCTGTGGTGTGACTTTTTACCCCTCCCAAAACTGGTGAGCTCGGTAAAAACAGATGACTTTAATACAAAAACGTTATAATAAAGTATTAACAATTACTATCCTTTGAAAGCTTAGGAAATTTGCTTTCCAGCAATATGTGACTCCAATTACTTGAGGCTAAGGATTAGTTTATAATGGCTGATCAAACCTTGTTGCCATTCATGATGTTTCATTTTTAGTTGTACAATTATCCTACTAAAACTAACAAACTTGTAACTGTTAAACAAAGTTAGTTCTTTGGTACATTTTGACTACTTTTCCTCACAAGCGTGGTTCCTGTGTACTGTCTGTAGACGTTTTCAAATAGGTTCATCAAAAACTAAAGTCTCCAAATGCTTGTGAAATGTAGTCTACCGGTTAGAAACACAGAATTTTAGTGCCTGCAGTTCACAAAATTACTATTTCTAGAAAAACTTAGTCCTTTGGTACATTTTCTCTATTCTTATTCGATAGCATGTATCCTTAGTATCATCAATCAAAATATTCACAAAGATTTATCGAAAAATGAAGTCTACAAATTTTAATATGTAGCCTACTCCAAGCAAAACACTTGGTGATCACCCAAGAAAAAAACGAGGGAGTAAAGATGGTCCTTTCTTATCGTTTGCAACAAAATGTAGGGGTCGAGCTACATATGATCTAAATGTTGAAGCAATTTCCTTTGCAATTGGGCGAGGCTGCCACAGCAGCCAGCTGATTTGACGTTCTTAACCTGTGTGTGTGTGTGTGTGTGTTTACCCCTCCTCTTCCTTGGGATGGAGGTACGGCATGAACGGTAATTCAGGTTCATGCCGTCAACCTAATTGATATTAGGCTAGGGGAAGATGGCAGCCCATTTCGAATCAGTCTTGAGTGACTGGTAGCCCCACCACCAACAAGGCGGACTACCACCGGTGGGTACCTAAGAGTCGTCTGACATGCTGGGTTAGCAACTTCACAATTATAATCCGGTGAAGTACGGGTGGGGCCACCTGTCTGCCACATAAAGGTGGAGGCGTCCCGTTAAGTGCCTTGCCCAAGGACACAACAAGCAAGCTTGCCGCCTTGTTCTCCACACTATCCCTTTTTTATGCTGAGCGCCAAGCAGGGAAGCTGTGAATACCATTTTTTAAAGTCTTTTGGTATGACTCGACTTAGGGAATGAACCCCAGGTCTACCGACTACAATTTGAACGCTCTAACCACTGCACCATCGCGCCGGTTTATGTTCTTAACCTCGACATTATTGATGGGGGCTCTCGCAACTGCTGTAACTGAACTGTGAGTGGTTCGTTTCGGGTTAGTTTGCTCTTTGCATGGCGGCGTTTATGCCAGGGCCAAGGAACATGCACGCAGTCAGACGCGTTAGTTCATATTAATTCGCCTACAGTGACGAAGAAGTGGTAAGTAGCAATCCTAATAATAATCGCTCAAAACGCATGGTGAGGTCATAATGTTAAAAACATCACAATGCTTGCCACTATCTACCGAAAACAAGCAGGCAGCAAAATTATCTACTATCATTTAGATAGCAAACAATTGGTAAAGCCCATTGCTAATATTTGTAATTGCAAGGATAGGCCTATCCGTACAAAACACTAATCTTCATTTAAAAGTAGGGGGGTCTGGATTAAGGGCAAAAGTTAAATGTAATAAAATCCCAAATTCAAGAAAAGATCAAAATTAAATAATAGCATCAATCTGTAACACTGGATTAAGAGGAAATGTTTTTGTTTAAAAAGAGCTTAATAGGCACCTATTGCAATAGGTTGTATGACTTAAAGGAAAGGCAGGACCCCTTTTCATGCTAAGGCCAAATTAAAGCAAACAGCGCAAGCAAAAATCTTACTGTCACCAATATTAAAACGAAAGCGGGCCTACCAAATCGTCGAACATGCCTACCACCAAACAGATCACTTCTTTATGAGTCAAAACGACCAACATTTGGGCGAAGCCATCAATTTTGACTATGTTTCATCTCTTCCCCCCCCCCTTACTCTTTTAAAAATTACGAATAGTAGTTTGTGTCATCGTTCTTTCTTTTCGAATACTTTTCCAGTCTTGATTAATTAACCAACATGATCACCATTACATGTACAGGAGCTATGGCTTATATTTACTAAAACATTTCGTTGTGGCTCTAACAAATGTTTGTGCGGTTAAGCTGGTACAGCTGCATTAATTGATACGTTTTAAATCGGCACGGGTGATAGTATGGCCTGCCGGGGTAAAATCGCACCATACTTAAAGAAACATTTTTTCTATTTTGCTTGATAATAGCTTTATAGAGCTATCAAAAGGAAGGAAACCTAAGGAATCAAACCTAAAAGTTTGGGAAAAGCAAGGATTTATTTAACTTCTATGAGCATACCTAAGCAAGGAAAAACAAATATGAATCATAGTGCGCAGCCAGCAGGGACTTAAGACAGTTTGAGGCGAAATCAAAATTGATGTCACTGTGTTAAATGGCACCACATGGAACATATTATTGGTCTTTTGCTTTATAATAGCTTTATAGAGCTACCGGGGTCAAACCAAACATTTGGGGAAAAGCAAGGACACTTTAAACTCCCCAGGGCATGTCAAGCAGGTAGAAAAGAACATGCCACATAATGCGTAGTCAGTGAGGACTTGAGAAAGTTTAAGGGGAAATCAAAAGAAAATAGCGTCACTGTGTGAAATCACACCACACGAAAGACATTTTTGCCCTTTTGCTTTAGAATACTGCTCCCTCACAAGTATTAAGGCAAGATTCTTTGTGAGCGTTGCCAGTCATGATTAGGAGAATATGATGATCACAATTTCGTGTACAAGAATCGTGAAAGTGCATAAAATTCTTTAACTTTTCGCTACTGCTCACACAAGAGCCGGATGGGTAAAGCCGGCTTGGCCGGTTGAACCGAAATACTAAACCCGGACATTACTGATGAAGGGCCTCTGCCGGGCGACGCCGGCTAATTTCCTACATAATTTAAAAAAGCTAAAATTCTCATTGATGACGCTAACAAAAAATTTACGTTTTTATTGGGGCAATTCTGTATGCTCACCTCGCATCGTGTTGTTTTTGCGCTTCAGTAAGTTATCTCGGATTTGGCTTAATTTTCTTTGGTAAATATTAAGCACGTCAAAATACATATGACGTCATTCAAACAACGATGGCATCTTTAATCGCAGGGTAACCAAGTTGTTTGGGGGTGATCATGGCAAATTAGGTGGTTTCTTCCGATTTAAATAAAGGCCAAACTCTCAGAGATCACGCGGAGTGAAAGTGTCAAAAAGTTTGACCGTAAGAACTTGCGACCGTTTTCGATGTATTACAAAAAGTTGGAAGATTTAACACAAAGGTCGATACTACATGTACATTAGAGTACAAACTACAAACGGCTTTACAAAACTAGCCAGTCTGAAAAACAGCATGACGCAATAGAAAACGCGGCAATTAGTCGATTACTCGCTTCATGGCCCATAGATATGCGTCACATGACCTACACTTCTACAGTATTAGGAAAACAATGGTCGAAGAAGTAACTTTTAACACTGCTGCCTCAATGCAACTCTCCATACAGTAACTCAGCTGCGTATACCAGGCAAAATATCACAATCCCACACAAACACAAGACGTGGACCGGATGGTTGCAAAAGCTGCCCCTTGAGACCAGGCAAGTAGCTTAAAAAAATTCAGCGGAGGGGAAAAATAAGTTGCTTTTCATGTCACGATGACACCATCATATATTGATAGGTACAATTCCAAAGCTAAAAAGGGTGACAATTCTTCACCTTTCTGACTACGCCATTTTCCCCCTTCCCCTGCAAATGCAGTAGCCAACTAGCAGCGACAGCAATTTTAGTACAACCCCCACACTTTCAAAACTTGACGGTAAGCACGCCAAGTTTTGCATAACACAGTGCAAGTTTTTCAAAGACAAAACACAAGTATCAAGAGGTAAAAATAACTCCGAAAATCTGTCAGCGTGTACCTTGTACGAGTCGCACAATTCTCGTAATAGCAAACTCAACCTCTTTGGTTGGGGAAAAATATCAAATTTGCATTGGTATTTAACTACCTCTAGGCAAGAATTTTTCATGGTGTAAGCGAATATAAAGAGTGAAGATAATGCGGAGTTACTTCAACAACAAACTCAAAACATAATCTGGTGGCCATTATTGACTTTTAAGAGCAGTTTACCCTTAACAAAGCGGGTTGAGTAAAAGGTTTAACTGGGCATTTTAACTTGTTTTAGTTATCACCTAAGCTCAGTTCGCTTATTGCAAGTGCAAAGTGACCATATTTAAGAAGCAAAATCAACAAAAGAAAGCTGTTTTAACTAACCTGCTCTGTCAAATCTTCCAAATAATTACCGCCTTTGGTCTGTATGATGTAAGAGATCCACAACATAGCAGTTTGACTCAACAAGCCGTCCTTCGGACTGATAGACAGAAGATTCACAACGCTTGGATTGGGTGAAACGATTACTTCGATCTAAACAACACTCATCATTGGCTGCTGCTCCACAACAAGCAACTTACTAGTCATGCTGATAAACGCATTTTTCCACCCCACTAAAACAGTCAAAACGTAACCGTTGTCGCGTTCTTAGGAAGAACATTTTGCAACAACTTGCCCCAACTACGTTGCTTGTGGTAGAAATGTACTAAGCCAGTAGTACTTACTGGCAACTCTTTTACGCGGTTGTGACGTTGGAAATGTTAGCAGCATTTGAAAATAAACAACTACTTTAAAAAGTCGCAAAAAAGCAAATTTGTGAATCGGGTGCGGTTGCCTTTTCTGCAAAGAAAAGAACTGTGAGTGAACTTTATACCAAACAACTTCACGAAAGCAATCTTTACCGCCCACATAATTGCGGCGTGTAGTTCGATGAAAGTAAATTTATGCTTTGAGTGATTCAACTATTATCACAGCAATAAAAAATCCTTTGGTCGCAGGTAGGAGACCTCTGTTTCTAGAGCAACCGACAACAGGATTCCCTTGACCGTAGAACAAAATTGACCGAAAAGTGATTCGAGATGCATTGGAAGAAAAATATAATTGCATCTGGCATTTCATTGATCACGATGTGTTTATCAAAGGTTAGATAAATGAATTGAAGTAGTTCCACAACAGCACAAAATAGTCGCACTAACATTTATTCTAGGGAGGGCCAGAAATTCATTGCAGCCAGATACGACTTCGAAATTTGCTTCGATGAAATGATCCATAGAGCGCTTCATTTCCAAATCGCCATAGTTCTGTGCCAGCCTGTAATCAATTTCTGTTGAAATCAATGTCGAAATATTAATGAGAGAAGAGTAACGTCAAATCTTTGCTTAATATTGAACGACGAAAGCCTGAAGACAACTTTTAAGTTTGAATAACGTTGTTAGATACGGTGGAATCGTCGCATGCAAAGCATTTTGGACGATATTCCATGCTTTACTATTATGCAATGAGACTTGTTGCATGAAAAACTTACACTTGCTCTTGCTGTACAACTTGCGTGATCTTTTTGCATTTTGCAAAAAGATCTTGGAAGTTGTGCGGTTTCGCATTTTCAATCGCTGTCGTACACGGGATCGCAACCAATTTCAACGCTAGTGTAAATGCAATTTCTCAACTGAAAAGTACCTACCTTCGAACGTGAATACATTGTTCCGCATCGACCGCTGCTTGAACATGGCGACGGCAAATCGGGATGACCCGTTCTACGCCCAACTGCAAAGCAGCCCGATAGACATTGGTCAAATGCTCAGTAGCAAACGACAATCTGCAAAAATTCGATCGAAGTGCAAGATTCAAAACCGGTCGTTTGGTACCAGGTGCGGAAAAGACAGCTTTGATAAGTGCATTTTTTCTTGATTTAAAGTCGAAAAGCATTTGGCAAACGCTATTTGTCTATTTAACACATAAGTACATGAATCGAAACTGTTTAGCTGTAAGAACGGTCTCTTGTAGCTCGCTTTACGTGACAGACTGAAGTGTAATCTCATGTACCGTTGACAGTACAATCTTTAGCTCGCATTCTTCAAACTAAGCTACAGTATCCGACAAACGCTTGTATTGTGCATCACAGGAAGCCAGTCAGAATACGATGATAGTGAGTACGCCCAACAAACCACATCTCACTTGGAAGTATACATATAGTTAAGCAAGATTTCAATGGCTTCAGGCACCAAACCAGGCTTGGAAACATCGACTGGTATCCTCGCGATGGGACCAGATTCTTGCTCCCCACGACACAACTCATCGTAGATTGCGCGTGATGCACCACCAACGACCACTCGATGGCAGTAGAAATCATGTCCAGCAACCTAACAAAGTAAAAAACATTTTGAAAGTGAAGACACAATGCAAACGCAAACCAAACCTCTTAAAAAAAATATAAGTGCAAAAGACTAATTTCACCAAACGCAAGTCAATTTTCTTCTTAACAAAAATCATATGTATAAAATTAAACATTCTGTGATTAAAATTTCTTGACTGAAGCTTGGAATAGATTTTGTGTTGAAGTGTGCCTTGTTTGAAGTACGAGCAAAAACCAAAAATAAAACAAAGTAAAAATGCTTCAGTCAAGTGCGATCAAATTTAATAACAGGATAACCCTAAGGCAGTGCGACTGCTAAAGTGAGATGGCAAACTCATGCTATCTTCTCCACAATTACTTGCCACAGCAGGGAGCAAAACAACTTTTATCAGCTACGGCAGCGTGTCAGGTGAAATATGTTGCAATTTCATTGCCAACACTTTGTCTTATTCCAGCTCATGGACAGGCTAAGGCCTGCAATACAATTGCCCGTTGCACAGTTGCCAAGTGCCATTTTGAAAGTGAAGATTTTTTAAGCGCTGCTTAACAGTGTGGACAGGCGTTACATGCTTTCTAATGAAGATAAAATCGATGGACTTAAACAGCGCTTGTTGCAGACAAGCCTACTTCAAACACCCTATTAATAGATTTCACTTGAACTAGGACAATGAGGTAAAAGACTTTCATAGAAAATGCTAACTTAACAATGAATTAGTATGCTTTCAATTTGTTACAGCCTGAAGTTTAAAATGTCAACAAAAGAAAATATTTTGTTAAAAAGGTTTGAACACGACAACAATAACTTAAAATAATTCGATATTAATCTCATTACAAGGAATAACAATGTGCTAAAGAAAGATACTTCTATTGTTCCCGCTTTCAAATAAAACAAAACAAAATGGTCATTGTTTGTGCATGACGAAAGATTTCTGAGCGCACACAAAAGAGTAATTAGATTACTGATTAGTTCATCACACAGCATATAAACGGATTACAAATAAATTAAAAAGAAAAAATGAAGCAAGCAAGTCAAGCATCATAATTATCAAAGTGAATTAAATAGCATTATGCTTGGCCAATATTGGATCTTTCGCGGGTGTCAGGTTACTCGCTTTCTTAGAAATTTTTACCACAAAAGCTTGAGAACACTGTTTGTCGACTTTTTTGTAGTGGTACACCAGATTTCACTTGACCAGAAATCTGTACTCCTCAATTACGCTTAAATTAAATAAACACGTAAAATATCGTTGGAACGGTCTTTCATGCGTTGGCTGCGGTACGTTTTGAGATTGATCTCAAAAAAAAGGTCTGTGCTTTAAAATCGGGAAAACCCCTTACACCCCATCATGTAGGTACACCCTTGCAAAAGTCTGGTAGATCCAGGGTTGTACTATCCACCCAGTTGACAAGCGCTACTTTAGAATATTTCAATCCAGAGCTTGTATGTGTTGCAATGTCACTTTTGGTCGAGCTGGGACCAACTGATTTCTGCCCTAGACTGTCACAATGGGCATTAGTTCAACCATTTGTCCCCAATATGTGGGGACAAATGCAAAACCCAAAGCATCAGCGCCGATATTTATGCTAACAGCCACATACAAAAAAGTGTATTTGCCACAAAAAGGTGTTCTTATCACACTTTTGTAGAATAAAATCACATGGCAATAATACTGTCAAGTTTTGTAAAAGAAAGTTACATAAACTGTGAGTGCAATGCACAAATATACAGTATATCACCCTTAATAGAAAACACATCGATGACACTTCCCATACACCCAACAGCTTACCAGTAACACAAGATCGCAAAACTTTCTGCTTTTTCGAAACACATTCAGCCGATGAATAGTATCTTCTTGATGTTGATTGTCAAACCATTCAAGCGTTTCACCGTGGTGCAGCTTGTTATGCAATGGTACTATATCTAAAATGTAACATCACAACATTAACAACTGTATAAGTTTCATGCCATTTTTATAATGTATTAGTTAAAATGGAGTCCAACCAAAAAAATGTTAAGAGCAAAGGCTCTTCAAATTTTTTTCGCAAGTCTCCTTCCACAACTTCGATAGCACACATGTAGGTAAACGTCACTAGGCAGTTTCAAATCATGTTCTCACAGTAAAACTACCAACGTGATTTCCCCTGCAAACCACCTGATGCTTCCTAGCTTATCAACCTCAAAGCTGCAACACTACGTTTCTGTTTATACAGCTAGAACCACGGCAATCTACAAGCAGATAATGCTTTGTTAAATAACCACACAAAGTTGAATAACTAAGTGGAGTTATTTTGAAGCAGCAAGTCAGCAGTATCACGCAAAGCAGGCATCAGCACAAATCTGATATTATGCAAAGTACGACAGGTGGTTACATACAGACATTATCTTGAATTCAACATCACATGCAGTTAGGGTTACCTTGCAAAGGAATATCCTGAGACTCATCGTCATCGTCATCATCATCATTGTCGTCATCAATCCCTTGTGAAACTCTGTGTAAGCTTTCATCTAACGGTTCTTTTTGCTCCACCTCAGCACATACCTTGTTGTAGAGTTCAAATGGCAACTTTGTGGCAGCTGCTTCACACAATTCTTCATCAATCGGGTTATCAATCGTATCATCGTCATGAGACAAACAGTTTTCAGACAATTTCTTAATTACAGCACACAGATCACTGGTTCCTTCTTCTTGATCAGCACTTGCCAATTTCTGCGCAACATCACTCGAAGAAATCTTGTTTGTCGGGTCACCACCAGCACCAAAGATGCACTCATTATTACCTATGCTTTGGCTACCATGATCTCCATTTTGAAATTGATGATTATTCATCTTAACACTCAAAGAATCACCATTGATTCTGTCAACATCAGAACCAAAGCAGACTTTTGTTACGTCTTCATCAAGACCATCAATCTCATTATTTGATGATATATCTGCTTCTTTTGATATGGCATTAAAAGCCATGTTGTAGAGTTTAAATAGAATTCAACTAAAAATATTATGATTTTTGCTTGCGTATGTTATGAAGTTCAAGTGCTTAAAATATTAAAGTTTCAAAAGCAAATTCATAATTGTCCACCATAAAGAAAATATGTGTGATTCAGATTCCATATTGATCAAGGAGGGAGTTATATTACACACAAACACAGAGTGTGGTTTACAAGCAAAAGAAACTAAATTTCCATACACCTAAAAACATGGTTTTTTATTTCAAAGAAAGTTGACTAATTAAAAATCTCATATAATAAAAATATGGATTACTCAAGTGATGCTGGCCAAGAATATAAGGGTTCAACAAAACAGTACTTGTCGATGATGTTAATCATGATGCCTTGCGGTGTGAATTAACCCTAAGTTTCACTCTAACCAAAAACTTAACCCTAACCCTGTAAAATGCAGACATCATTAACATCGTAGACATGTACTAATTATACTCCATTATAACCGCTCCTGATTGAAGAAATCCTTGCGCAAGTTGTGTAATAATTGTAGGCCCACAAATTTTGCGAGGAAGTGGCTATTTTTCTGCTTGCAGCATTTTAGCCTTAGATGGTATTTTGCTGCCACCATTGCTGTGAGTTTATAAAGCCGTAAGTGCTACGATTCTGCAAGTAATGCTGTGGTGCATGGATAGTGCAGCTGCCTTGATATGCAGTAGTTACAGATTGGAATCTTTGCTGGCAGGGCACTTAGACTAAAGCAGTGTAAACTGGAGGGGAGGGCCCAGTATGTGAATGTATTGGGTAGTGTACACTGGGAGAAAATGTACAGGGTGAGGGGAGTGTAGACCGGGGGTGCAAAATTTTTTAATTCATCATTAAAACTATACAATCAAAAACGACCAAAAGTCACATGTTTATTACATCATTAAAATCGACCAATCACAAATGTCTTATGGCAAAATAGCCTCCAAGGGCAACTTGTGTTCAACAGCAAAATAGCCACAGCCTTTTTGTAATTTAGCTTGATAACAAAATAACGCTATAATTTCCAAAGATTAGTTAATTAAAAAACAATTTTCCCTAAGATCATAAGGCAGGCAGTGATTTCCAAGATCATGGGAAATTTTTCAAGGAGTGACTTGCTGATTGTGGGTTATAACTTAGATTTTATCTTTTTTTGAATTGCATCAGATCTAATATCTGATAACCAAATCACAAAGAAAACGAACATCATTAAATAATTCAAATAAATATATTTTTAAGGCTCTTCTTTTAACTGCAAATAATCTTGAAGATGGCATTTTGATTACCTTAACACTTTTGCAAGAATTGCAACTCACTTGCAAACACTCTTGCTACTACCCTCATCAACTGAGGAACTTTTCAAAATTGAATTGCTCATTTGTAGCCAGTGTAGCCAGGTTTTCTTCAAACTACCAACCCAAATGCTCTCTTAAAACTAGCCAAATACTTGCCTTTTGCAACTACCTCAAAATTTGCTAAGCTGCTCCAGATTAGTCCACAACAATTGCTTATCAAGTCGTCAAAGCAATGATATTTGTATATAAAAATCTTATTGGTGGTATAGAATTTTAATACAGCTTTGAAAAAAGCAGTCTAAGCCATAAGCTTTTTGCGATGTTCTAATCATTGATGGAATCATGTCAAGGTAAGAGCTAGACTGAGTAACTCATTTTATCTCATTAACTAGGATAGTAGGCAATCAGGACAAGCCAATGACAGCTCTGCATAGTAATAAGCACCAAAGATAAAGATTTTGCAATATCAAAATACTAGAGAATGCACAGCAAGCAGCCAAATTGGAACGCAATAATATGGTAACAGTTTGAGAGTGTAAACAAACTCTTTCTGTCTGCATAACACCGGGTGCTGAGCTTTGATATATGGTAAGCAGCCTCTAATAGATTAAGATGGAAAAAGCTGCCTTCTGTGATGAGGATTGATGATTACTGGTTGTCATAGTTCAACAGGCATTGTTCATTTTTTAAAGATGCTGAACAATGGCAGAGTCACAGCTTGGTTAAGTGTCATTTTGTTTGTCCAATCAGTCTAATTTAGATTGGCATGGACGAGTCAATTGTTGTCTTAACCTTTTAAGAACATGTTTCTTGATGCAATCCTGTAGTCGTTGAGATATTAGCCTTACATACCAACTATCACAGTAGTACTTCAACTTACAAACTCTAGCTCTTCCTTTTACATGGCAATAATGCCAATGATGAAAACATCACAAAAAGCTAATGACTAAAACAGCTTTCTTCAAAACTACAGGCCTACTTATAGTTGAAAATCTATTTACAGTCCTCATAACTTACACAATGTCCTTTGCATTTCACATCCAAATTTTTGAAAAACGATAAATACAAAGAGAAGTCATATGCCGTAAGGGAACACTGAAGCTTGCACATAGACTTATTATTTTCATTTTGTTTTTTCTGCATAATTGTTTGTTATTACTATGTTGATTGTTTTGATAGACCTATTCATGATGAGTTTTGTCACAATTCCAATTTAAGTTTATTTGACCAGAAAATTTTGATCTACTTTCCATTATATAATTACATTTTTTACCAGGCACGTTTTGTTTCACATAAATTTAAATGAACCATAAAGTATAATATTTCGGTTAAACATTACCCTAACACAGTAACATCTCAGTCCAATAATCAGCTGCATGAAAAAAACGAATAAATACAAAACTTTTATGCTATCCATCTCAATAACTTCTCAAATTGCAATTTCTTGTGAAATAGTCACTACCAATTCTGAAAGTGTAATTTGAATTCATAATTTTAATGCATTTATTTATCCTAGTAAATGCGGTGAAGTAGATCTACATTTCTTTCTTCCGCACTAATCACAAAATTCTGTTTAATATTCACACTGCTTTACTTGGCAAAGCTAAATTAATTGTTTACATGTGAAACAGTTTCAATTGATTTCAGTTTCATAATTATAGTTACTCCATAAACAAGCCCAAAATTCTGCAACCGAACAGCAAAACCAGCCCTAAATTCCGCAACTAAATAGCAAAACCACCCCAAAAACCCGCAACTGTTTAATTTTTCCCGCAACAACTAACCAACAATATCCCCATTCCGCGGGAAAGTCGCGGAACTGGCAACACTGTTTGTAGCAGCTATGCCAAGCGTGCTTAACTTTACGCATGGTTTATCACATAAAACAAAGACATCAAATTATTTGAAAGGTTGTATTAACAGTCTTAAAGAGAATGCGGTGTGCAAACTGCGGTCTTCGAGATAGAGCTGTGTGTTACCCACCGAAAAATATGAGTCGTGGCTCGCATCCACAGATTAATCACCCAAAATAAGATAAGATTTTTGGCACAGAAACTCCTTTTTTTCAAGGTTCATCGTTAAAAAACAAAAAAGTATTTTTGCTTTAAAAATTTTGCTTTTTAGAAGTTTTTTTTTGTCGTCTATGTTTGTCATCCATTCATGGGAAAGCAAACTGTGTCGCTATCTTTTGGATGGGATGTTTGCACTGGCTTGGGAGTTGCCATTTTTCAGGTATTTGAGCAGGGCCGGATTAAGCAATGGGCAAACTGGGTAGTTGCCCGGGCCCCGCGCTTTTTAGCACTATTAACTATTGAATTGAATTGAAATAAATTTATGGCCTTGTAACCTACATTACCAGCAAACTTGAACAGAAGAATCAAAATATTTACATTCCGGTACAGTTATTGTTTGTACAAAACAAATTAAAACTGGCTTTCAATTACAAAGTAACTGTGGCGTCACTGTAGAGACTGATATAATCAGTGGTGTATTGCTAAATAATGAAGTAGGTGGACGGTTGGAACTGATTTCAAACCTTATGGTCTGAGAGACATGCGCAACGGCAAACTTCGCTACAGCGCAAGGCGGGAAACATAGACAACATGTAATTGAAATGTTTGCAAATAAGGGTATACTTATTAAAACAACTTTATATAAATAAAAGTATATTTGAAAACATATTTTAGAAACAATAAAATAAGAAAATTTTGAATATTAATAAAATGTTCCCTCAGTCAAGCGTTTTCTAAAAAAAGTAAGTGGACGGCGATCCCCCCTGAACCCCCTCCAATACATCTTTGGGTATAATAGCATTCAAATTGATGGCTGCGAACGACTGTCAAATGTTAGAGCAGTTATAAGAAATCTTAGATGCCACTACAGCCCTCAAGGAAAATTTTGTTTAGTTGTGACAACTGCTACAAGATTTAAGTTGGACGACAATGAAACAAATAAAACCAAATCAGATTCATCGTATTTGAAAAAGAGTATGGATGACTTAGAAACAGCCATATTATGTGTTTTATGGCACAAAATCCTTCAAAGGTTTCACAGTTCAAGTAAAAGTCTACAGCGTGCTGACATGACTTTAGGAAGTTGCGTAGCACTTTACAATGGAATCGAGAGTTTTTACCAGCATTTAAGGGATGATTTTGATACAATTGAAAAAGATGGTTTGAAATTCACAACCGGTATGCAGAAAACCTATGTGTCTCCAAACAAACCCAACCAAAAAACGAAGAAGACTTTTGATTATGAAGGAGAGGACACTGGATACACTAGAGCTTTGGAAGATGCTCATGAATCCTTTTGTATTGGAACTTACGTTCAAATCATTGATACCTTAATTGCATAAGTAAGAAGACGAAAATTTGTGTACTGCATATAGCAACAGAATTTTAATTTTTTTGCTGAATCTGAACATTTGGGCTATCAGTGATATAGAATTGCTGCAAGTAAGCTGTTAAAAGTATATGCAAGCAATTTGGATAGCGACTTTCCTTCAGAAGTTGTGCACTTCGCTTTTCATTTACTCTCATCTCCTGATCTTGGTTTGAAGACAAATACTGCGCAAGCACAGCTGTCATATTTGAAAAAAAACTGCTTAATTGAAACTTTTCCAAATGTGGCTATTATTCTTCGTACATATCTGACCTTGCCTGTTGCAAATACGGAAGGTGAACATTCTTTTTCGGCATTGAAAAGAGTGAAAAACTACTTGCGCTCATCCCTGACACCGGATCACGTCTGTGATTTCTGTATTATAGCCATCGAAAAGAGATTCACAAAATCTATGAGCTTTGAGGATATTACTGATAAATTTGCAGCAGCGAAATGCCGAAAACACCAGTTGTAATACATTATTTGTTTTAGTTTTTTTTTGTGTTGCACTCTCTGTGTTGTTTATTATATTTTCTGTGTTGTTTATACTTGCCCCGTTAATGAAACAGTGCGAAAATTTTATTCTATATTTAACCTTCTAAAATAAATTTCAAAGTAAATTTTAAACAAAATTAATAAAATTTACTTTTTTTATTAAATCAAAATATCAAATTAGGCTCAACCTCTTTCATTAACAAAATTTTTTTTTAATTTAAATTTCTATCAAACAAAAACATAAATAACGCAAAAAAATCAGTTTTTTGTTTAAAATAAATACTGTACAGTTGAATTAACCCGTTTATACTTCATTCATTTTAAATACCAAGGATTACCTTAGGGACACTTTATTCCCGGAAGGTAAGAGCTTATTATGTCTTCTATCATTAAGATCTACTAAATCAGTGGCTCCCAAACATTTTTGAGCGCGACCCAAATCTAAGTAGTTTTCGCGTTCCATAATTTAGGGGCCCCGCATTCTTATCTGCCCCGGGCCCTGCGATCTCTTAATTCGGCCCTAGGTTTGAGACACTTGTCTTCCACATAAAGGTGGGAGCGTCCCAATAAGTGCCTTGCTCAAAGACACAATAGGCAAACTTGCCGGCTTGTTCTCCAAAACATCCCTTAAATACCGAGCGCCAAGCAGGAAAGCTGTGGATATCATTTTTTAAAGTCCTTTGATTTGACTCGACAAGGGGATTGAACCCCAGGTATACCGACTACGAAGCGGACGCTCTAACCACTACGCCATCGCGTCGGTTGAACTCAAAGATAACAACAAAAATGATTTTGTTTAAAAATTTTTTCTTTTTGACGTTAATCTTAGTAAAAAGGTGTTGGAAATGGTCTACACTTGGCCGACAAATCATTTGGTTGAGTGAAACTGGCCCTCAAAAACTTACACTCTTCTTTGGTAGATCTTTGCGCTCTAGCCAAAATGGCGTGATTCAAAAACATGTTCAATTAGCCTCACATCATTTATAGAGCCAGAAAATTGCTTTTCCAACACAATTTATAAACTTTTTGCTTTACTTTGCTTCCAAAACCACGGTTGCAAATTGCCATAGCAATACCAGTAGGTAGTAGTAGCAGTAGCAGTAGCAGTAGAAGTAGCAGTAGAAGTAGCAGTAGCAGTAGTAGTAGTAGTAGTAGCAGTAGTAGTAGTAGTAGTAGTAGTAGTAGTAGTAGTAGTAGTAGTAGTAGTAGTAGTAGTAGTAGTAGTAGTAGTAGTAGTAGTAGTAGTAGTAGTAGTAGTAGTAGTAGTAGTAGTAGTTCAGTTTTTATCCGGTGTTGTCCCCTTAGCAGAAATGGCCGGATTCACCCCATTTCTTCTGCAATTTCTCACACCCCGTCTCTCCTCTTGTCTCGATTCAGGACCTTCTCCTTCTTCAAACCAATCTTCTCTATCTCCTCCTCCATTTGCTTCTTCCAGGTTTGCTTCGGTTGTCCTCGCTTTCTCTTACCACTCACTTCAAGATCCAGAGCAACCCTCAAAACGCTATCGGCATCCCTCCTCAGCACATGTCCACACCATTTAATTTCATTTGCTGTTGCTAACCGGTCTATAGTTTTGTTCAACCCCAACATGTCCATCTGTTCTTCAGTCGTCTTTCTGTCAACTACTTTCTTACCTCAAATGGCTCTCACCGTAGCTCTCTCCGTTCTCCTTAAAAATGCTTTTTCATTTTCTTTTAAACACCATGCTTCGCTTCCATACGGTATTGCTGATCTTATGCAACAACAATAAACTTTACCTTTCATTTCAGAGGAAACCTATTTCCAAGCAATAACTCTCCACTTTACCTGAATTTCACTCAACCGATTCTTACTCTTGCTGTAACTGCCGCTTGTAAACCACCACTAGCATTTAGTCTGTCTCTCAAATAACAAAATCCATTCACTGTCTCCACTTCATCGCACAACTTCTCGATCGAATCCACCGTTCCTTCCATTGTTCCTTTACATTTCGAGCAAATAAAATGTATTGCCAACCCAGCGGTAGCTCTTTTTATTTTTGCTCATCTGCCATGGACCCAGTTTCCACATTTTGTGTACAACACTGAATTGGCCATGACTCTCCTCCCACAAACTCCACATGGATTTATTTTGCTCTTGAATAGTTCTCCTTCCGACCCGCTTACCATCACTTTTGTTTTCCTGTTGTTGACCTTTAAACCTTTCATTTACAGTGCATTCTTCCAATTCCGAAATCTTTCCTTTAAGTCTTCGATGGTTTCGCTCATGAGAACAAGGTCATCTGCATGCAGTAATTCATTAACCACACCCCTTATTGCATTTTCTGTAATTACGTTCACAGCAATTGCAAATAATAGTGGCGACAGCACAGATCCTTGATGCACACCAACTTTTACTTCGAGTTTCTCTGAATATGCAGATCCCACCCTCACTCTTGTCTTTGTACCATCATACAAGCTCATTACTTCCCGAACCATCACTTCTGATAGACCCTTCTTTCTCATGGCCGACTCCATCACTTTTCTCTATCAAAAGCTTTTTCCATGTCAACAAAACACATATACAACTTCTTGGCCTTCTTTTGGTATTTCTCCTGCATTCTTCGTTACTACTACCACCACCACTACTACTACTACTACTACTACTACTATTGTTATTACTACTACCAGTAGGGCTGTCGCCAATGCAACTGTTTTCATTATTTAGCTATATTTGTGACATAATCTACATGTATTTAATTAGCCTACATGTAGCTAGCAGCCTATATGATTAGCAATGGTAGTCACGGATCTAGAAAGTAATTCTGTGGGGGTACACGACTATAAATATTTTTACTAATCTACAAGCTAAATAAATGTTTTTCAGCTTTGACAGACAGGTTAAGCCAACGTATTCGTTTCTTATAGGGATTGCGGAGGATATTTCAAAGCTTATACTACCACGCAGTGCTGTCGCCAAAGCAAAACAAGTGATGGGGCACAAACCGATATAGAGGCGGCACTAAAATAGACTGAATTTTGCATGTTGAAACTGATTTTGTATGGCTGTAAATCTTGCGCAATTTAAAAAAATCTGTATTTTTGTTTAAAAAAAAGAACATTAGAGGGTGTAGAATGTTTTGAATTGCATACGATGCGCACATTTATGATCTTTAAATAGATATGACTGATCAAGTGTTGATGATAAGATAAATTTATAACATAATAAAACTTGAGATTTTTGCGATACTTGATGATCGGATGGGTTTAATCCAGGAAGATCTGTGGAGTCTTGGTTTCACTCCAAGTCTGACCAAACTTGAAATGGGAATGGAGGTTGGAAGACAAAGATTCCGCTCATAAGATGAAAGAGTGAAGCCAGTCAGGGTGACTCGTAGGGGAGGTAAAGAAGTCTCGGAGAGAAGAAGAGGGATAGGGGAGAACGAGAGGCAGCCGGTGATGGCGCGACTAGCCGCTCGATGAAGGCGTTCCACTTTGGTGATATTGGTAACGCTTAAGAAAGGAAACCATCCGGGTGAAGCATATATGAGAAGGGACCGAAGAAAAGCTTTATTCAGAAGAGAGAGCGACTCCTTAGAGGGGCCCCAAGAGGAAGCAGAGATACAGCGTAAGGCCTTAAGACGGGGCAAGAACTTGGCCTTCAGCGAAGATACATGTTTAGAAAAGGAAAGAGTGCGGTCGAAGGTGATCCCAAGGAAAGTTGGAGTGTGATTGAAACGGAAGGCGGGGATTGAGTAAGAGGAGGTTGGACTGAAGATTAGCTTGATGGGGATCCACTGAGAAGAAGGAGGCCTCACATTTGCTCGGATTGAGAGGAAGACACCAGTACTCAGACCAGTGCTCCAATCGAAACAGAGCTCCTTGTGTGGCCTCCGCCGCAGTAGGGACCGAGGAAGAGGACGACCAAATGGCAGATCGTTAGCGTAAAAAGAACAGCTGACGGAAGAAGGCAGAGAAGCAGGAAGATCATTGATGAAGAGAGAGAAAAGTACAGGGCCAAGAACAGATCCTTGAAGAAACTTTGACGGACTCGAAAGCAATGGCTTTTGTGATTTTGAAAAACCACGCAAGCGCACCTGTCAGAAAGGGAAGATTGAGTCCAACGAGTAAAGCAAGAAAGGAGGTCAGCAGAAATGAGTTTATGGAAAAGGGCGAGATGCCAGACAGAGTCAAAAGCTGGTGTAAACTTGGGATGCACGAATCACCAATGCACCAATAAATTGCACCAATCAACAGCCGCCTCAATGTGGTGGTGCGGTCTCCAGCCCCTTTTGGGTTGGGTCGAAATGGCTGTTGGCCTTCCCGAGAGTGCCAGTTACCCCGGGCACTCCCCTCAAACCATTTTTTCGTCGTGCTGCTTCCTAGACAATTGGTTGTTTCTTCGACTACATAGTCTTGTAGCAATGTATTATCACGTCGTGTCCGTCTTGAATAAGCATCAATTTGAGTAACGACCTCGTCCAGTATATCACAAAATTTCTATTCTGTTCGAAGATTGTGAACGTTTTCAATACACGCGGCAACAAGTGTTATCCCAGTTGATAAGTCAGTATTTTCAGTTTGAAGAAAACAAACTCAGAACCTATCAAATGCAATATAAAAATTAGCCGTTTCAAAACGGGATACCCTCAATGGTTTTATTTTGCAGGCTTTTGACGGGACTGCTTGGACTTACTAGGTAATACACATTAGGTCTTTTTAACACCACAATAACACAAACACCTTGTTAGGGTATAAACCAGTAAATTAAAGTTTAATTCATCAACTTCCAAACAGCACTAACGGGTAATCCATATTGCCGACGCACATTTATTTTAAGCCTTTCACATCAACATAGCAAACTGGTGACCTGAGGCTGTTCTTGAAACAGAGGCATCACCTGTGATTGTAGAACAGTAAAATTACAAAAAATAACCAAACACTTGAAGTGCCCGATCTGTGGTTACGGTCAACCAAAAGGCAAAGCGATGCATGGAGCAATTTAAAAACTTTTTGTGACAATCCTCGCTTCCTGGACAAGATATAAATTTGCACTACATACAACACTTTAAAAATATTCTTGCCAATAATAATTTTTCGCATTA
The DNA here is from genome assembly GCA_963675345.1 of Trididemnum clinides. Taxonomy (NCBI): domain Eukaryota; kingdom Metazoa; phylum Chordata; class Ascidiacea; order Aplousobranchia; family Didemnidae; genus Trididemnum; species Trididemnum clinides. Next base: position 29,853,553 of record OY776286.1, read on the forward strand.
CGCAAACGGTAATTTACTTTTACTATTTGCCTGTAAAATATTGTATTGTACATATTTGGTAAAGAAACGCGAAATGCCAATTAAATTTAAGTTCAAAAAAGATGTTTTAATATCTTGGCATGAGCTAGATGCTTTGTTTTTGGCACATCTGTATGAACTGCTGAGCAGGGTTGCCAGAGTTGTTACTTTTGACAACAAATTGTTACCTTTTGCTTGCAAGTTTGAAATTTGTTACTTTTGTTAAAACAAAAGTTGCTGCTATTTAACCTGATCATTAACCTTCCTGGACCTAAAAAGGGGTCAAAATGACCCCAGAGTATGATATTTTGCAATAATTTCTAAACGACAGATTAAATTTATGCAAAATTATCGTTTTCTTCCTGAAATGAGGTGTAAAACGTTGACAAGAAGTACCAATGGGACACCAGTTTTGTTTTAGTACTTATGACTGTTTTATGTGTTTGGGGTCATTTCTGACCCCATTTCAGGAAAATGTGTTGATATGAAATATTGGCCTAAAAATCACTTATCACTGAAATATTTAATTTTTTATAATTTTTTCAGATAATAACACCCCGGATATGTCTTGTAAATATCTTACAGATAAAGAAATAGTACAAGTTTTAGATACTTTAGCCGATTCTGAGGTTGATAGTGAAGAACTTGTTTGTGGTGAGGATTCAGAAACAGAAGACAATATCTTGCCTAATGAAGATAATTCTTCCCCTTCTAGTTACGAAGAAGACTGCCAAGACTCAGGCGAATATGATGATGATGATTGCCTAATCTCAAGAGATGGGACAAGATAGAGGAGAACTTTTCCCTCCGCTCAACAAAAAACTTTGAGGCGAAATATTCTACGAGTAGCACCTGGACTTACAGCCATCAGTAAAAACATAGACACTCCAATAAGCGCATTTCAGCTACTTTTTGATGATAGTATCCTTAATTTGATAATAGATTGTTCTGAAAAAAAAGCAGCACAACTCGGTCATCCTGAATGGAATTTGAACAGAGAATCACTGAACGCTTTTATTGGAATCCTGATTTTGTTTGGAGCAACAAGAGGAAGAAAAGATGTAACAACTTGTGTGAACTGTAATTGATTATTTGTAGCCATTATTTTACTTTGTATTGAATTTTGTTTTTCAAAATAAAGCTTCAAAGTCTATGAGTATAACTTTTAATTATTTTATTTGATTTATGAGCCTTAATAACGTATTAAAAACAAAAAAACGATTGGGGTCAAATTTGACCCCATTTTAGTACTCCGTGTGTAATGCGAGGTTTTAAGCAGAGGAAGGTTAACATACATGTATATTTCAGTTTTAACGATTCAGAGTTAAACAATAAATTATACAGAGCAAGAATTATTTACAAAATAGTAAAATAAACTAAGTTTCTTCCTCGCCACCACTTTTTCTGCTAAAAGAGCCAGAAAATATGTTGAAGTTCAAAAAAAAGCCCAAAATGTATATTTACATGAGTAATGATCACTAAAAAAAAAGATCATCACTTCTTTCGCGATCAGATATTAACCAAATTTACTGTGAGTTTTTGAAACGTTCTTTATATATTCTGCTGGCACCCCGCTGTTGAGTGTTGCTTGCTAGTCCTTTGTTTGACTGAGCACCACAATAGGTAGACTGCTTGGCCCCACCATCTGTCTGCTACTGTAAATATGGAGACATCAGATATAACGTTAAATGCCTTTGCCAAACAATACCTATCGAAGTTGCGGGCTCGTTCTCCACACTACCTTTGCCGTGACGAGCGCCAACCAGTGAAACTGTGAATACCATTTTTCAAGTCTCGTCAGGGAAAATGAATGCAGGTCTGTGAAGCAGATTGTCCCAAAACCACTCATAGCCCTAAGATATCAAACTTATTTTATATTATAAGCCATCACACTGGTCATAACATTAAAATGGGTTGCAGTATGAGCTTTTCCTAAGATCTGAGGCAAGCGATTTGATTGCTTCTATTTTAATCTCGAAGCCAAGAAGCATTTTAACTCGTCGTTATCATGGCCCAGCAGCATAACAAGACCGACAAACATAGCACAAGTTTATAAACTTTAATTGTCACCATCAATAAGTTATTTGAAACTGAGACAATAAGAATGATCATATTACAATACATACCTTGCCATATCGTCCTGTTCATGGAATTTTTATTACTTAGCCTAGTGATTTAAATTTCTTTTTGCGACAAGTAAACACACCAACTGACCGATTAATTGTTCATTGGGTGTAGACTCGCTTCAGAGTTTCCAAACTTGCATGATAAACAGCCTGCTTTTGAATAAATTTGTCAATTAAAATAAAGCAGCAACTAGAGTAATTTTTAGGGGTTCAGGTCGCACTTGACCAGATAAATGTTTTCATCTTTTGTGGCGCATTTAAGCAGAGATGAACCACGGAGATGAGCGAGAAGTGATGCTGTTCCTCAAGAATTTTGAAGTTGGAACTGAAAAACTATAAGACAACGTCATCCCAACTAGCGGGATGTCAAATCTCTCCCCTTCTCCCAATTAACCAAGCGCTTGATAACATGTCTTGTGTTTTCCACAACATTGTGATGCCGCTGCCAGAGGGCGACTTTCTGCATTTACTTTATGTTACGTTAGATGTCGCAAATGGATTGTATTGAAAATGAAAGTGTTAAAATTGGTGCGAGAAACGACAAAAAATCTTGACTAGTGGGCGCGTAAGTGTAAAGAAGTACTGCGTTAATGTGATTTATTCAAGCTTCCTACTACGGTTAATCCAGCTCCGGAGTTTGTTAACCGTATTGTGAACAAGAAGACGGAGCTATGAAAAAAAACTTTCCGATGAAATTTCAACAGTTTATATCTTTTGAAAAGATTATGCTTATAACATGTTTATTTTGGTTATTTTGTGTAAGCGAGTACTTTCAACAACAAAATAGCAAGTTGCCACTTGGGCTTGCCAACAAACCATTGTTTCTGATAAGAATTAAGATTATCCAAAGGTCAATTTGAACAAGATAATTATCTTCTTTTTTAATAAAACAAATTTTTGAGAATGTTATATGAAATTTTGAGAAGTTCTATAGACCTTCACAACAAGATGTAACTCATTGAAAAATGTATGAAATGCGTTGAGCGGGTTATTAATCAAATATAGCAGGCATTCCTCGTATGTCGAGTGTAACGATATTTCAATCAGATCACTTCGTTCTTTCGACAAATTTTCTATTTAAATTTAACGTTTCGCTCCCCTTAGTTACCGGGGAGCTTCTTCAGAACACGGTAGATGTAAATAATGTGACATACAAACTGTACAACATAAAATTACAAATTAATACAGGTAGTCTTTGTAATTTTATGTTGTACAGTTTGTATGTCACATTATTTACATCTACCGTGTTCTGAAGAAGCTCCCCGGTAACTAAGGGGAGCGAAACGTTAAATTTAAATAGAAAATTTGTCGAAAGAACGAAGTGATCTGATTGAAATATCGGGTTATTAATCGTCGATTTATAAAAATTATAAAATCGATTTCATCTGGATATAACCAGGGTAAGTTTTTTCAATAGTCAATTTTTTGGTACCAAACTGAACGGCCTGGTTTTTTCTTAAGAGTTCTAGATTCATAGAGTAAGTTTTATATTCCTAATTTGATAGATCAATAAAAAGTCAATATTTCACCATCAGGTCAATTTTTTTAGGGTAATAAAGTCAATTTTTTTATAATTAACACTGTTAGTCAAAATGTTTCTTTTACATTGGTGAGAAAAGCTGATATCTATGATAAAACTTAACTTTATTGTTTTGACTTGCAACGTTTGCCAATTTTTTGTGCGGTAGTACAGACCGCTACTTCTTGTCGCAATTAAACGATTGCGGTTCAATAATCAAAATAAGACGAAATTATGTGCGGCTGTATTGCAATCGAACAGTTGCAACAATCAAGATGAGCAACATTGTACTACATTTGTTTGATAAAAACGTGTGCAGTACAGCGAAGAGGCATCTACGATACTAGTTTAGACTATCTTCTCATTATTTAAGGTAAATCAAGAAAGAGTGGATAGTTTATTCATGCAGGTGCAGTGTGCGAGCTCACCAACAGATTGTATTTTACTATTCTACAGTGGAATCCACAGTCAAATGGGCATTTATTTAGATTTTGCTTTAGTTTGTGATTTAGGTTTTTAAATGATGCCAACGTTAAAGCTACCAAAACATGTGAAATTCAATCTGTACTTCGAGACTTTCCTAAAGAATTATGAGAAGTACCAACAACAAATTACATTGCGATTTGTGTAGTTGTACGGTTTCTTGCAACAAACACTTTCTTGTTGAAAGTCATCGAAATACCTCCAAACAACAAAACGTGTTAGGCAGCAGATCTGAACTGCTAATTCAACACACTTCGCAATCGTTTTTGAAGAGAGATAACACCAATTTTGTGGAAAAGATAACCATGAAATTTTTGTCTGCTGATATTCCTTTGTACAAACTAAACAATAAGCATATCAAAAACCTATTTCACCAAATCAGTCACAGTTTGCCGTGTGAAACTTCTTGTAGGAACTTAGTGCTGCAATTAAGCGTAAATGAATTACAGCGTACAAGAAATGCTGTAAATGCCAAACAAATTTTTTGGGTGTTGATGAAAGGACTCTATCTGGCATGCAATATTTAAATATTCTAGTTAGAAGTCTAGAAACCCTTCACTTTCATGGCACAATTGTGCCATGAAAGTCAAATCTCGCTTTGAAGATGTTGATGAGTTAACAGCAAAAGTCACATCAGCAACAGTTAAAAACAAAACCAGACAAGCCAAATTCGCTGCTATTTGTTGCCCGCCTTTGCCTGTTGTTACTAGATGGCGATACTGGTTGAAAGCTGCCTTATGTTATGCAAATGATTTATCAGAAATGAAAGCGACAGTTTTGATGGGTCTGGTATTTTCATTAACACAAGCAAAAATCAGCTTGCCAACAATTGGTTTTACCACTCAACTTCTCAAAATCAAAAACGCAATATGAATGTGTAGTTAAACTCACAGAAACGATGGAAAGTGCTAAGAACACCACGAATGAAGCGGTGCAAGCAATCCAAGAACTTGACTTCGGAAAAGACACCTGCAGCATTAACCGTTACAGTGAAAAAAAATCCAAAACAATGACATTTCTGAAATAATGGACATAGAAAGACCAGAGATTTCACCGCCTGTTTACAGTTTACTTCAACATTGCCAGCCCACAACTGGTTCTGTATAAAAATGTTTTTCCATGCTGCGAAAACTGTTAGCCAAGGACAGAAACTTAAAGGTAAAAAATGACTTTACCTTTGAATTATGGCGTCTGGTGATCGCAGAGTTGTCTGCTTATATAAGGCGTGGGTAATGTAAGTTTTGTTGTGGATTTGTGCGTTTTCGTTAATCAAATGTTCGTTTTAACATAAAATCTCATGAAACGTTAATTTATTCAGTCACTTCTGTTAATAGAGTCAATTTTCAACGTCAATAGAACGTCAATAGAGTCAATTTTTTTCAATTTTCAAGCCATAATTTTTTTCAATTTTAAGATCAATAAAATCTTGCCTTAATAATGACTATACATATCCTACTAGACGCATTTCGTTCATTCAGATAGATTTTGTTTAAACAAACGTTACTCTTAAGCAACTGATAATTTTTATCAGAAAGAAATCGATTTTTAACATACTGCGCAAATGCTTTAGAAGTCTTTAAAAACTTCTAATTATCAAATAAATGAGAATCGTCGCTGACGTCACCGTAGACTTGGGCAGACATTTCTTTTCTCCCGGAACGTGAAATCTTATTTTTATTGAGTGAACTGCTCCGATCCTAGGCGCATGGTGACACCCCTTCTCTTGAAAATCTTTTCGTCCGTTGACACTCACAAATTAAAACTTAACTACGGCCCTGGCATAAATCTTTACATTTCCACTTTGTTGGCAATTATAATTTTATGATTTGACAAATATATTAGAAGTAATATTTTTATTTAAACATAACCAATGCGTTAAGGCCAAACAGCTAGAGATGAACTTTTGCGCGTCCCAACGGTCATAGAAAGTACGGTTTGTTATCGAATAAAGCTCATAGAACAATACTTACATATTGTAGCAAAGGTTGTTGTGTGAATCTGGGTTTAGACGACCAAACAGCTTTTACAGCTAATTCGTTAATTTCTCAAGAGATTTTGAAGTCTAGTAAACACTAAACTGTCAATCGCTCAGGCCGCTATACGAACGATATAATTTGATACAAACTTTGGTTATGTTCCGACAAGCTTCTTTGATCAATCAACGCCCAAGAAACACCAAGGCATTGGCCTGCCTCCGGGGACAGAGGTTAAAAAAGGACGTGCATTTACCCAATAGGGCGCAGTTTGACATCATCAAAAGAAGGCAAAGTTTTATAGTGTGGTATGCCGTGATATTTCACATAAGGATTTGGTGAATTTAACAATTCGATTAGCATTTGTCTTTCCAGGAAAAGATGAAACCAATAATGAAATTACAAACTTCTAACAAATTGATCATAGTACAAATGGCAGAGAAATGTGAATCAACTAAAAAAATTTACTGAAAAAGGTCTTCGAATGCTTGGACTAGCACTTTTTCAAAAAAGCAAAGCTTTTAAAAACTACAGTAGAGGCAGGGGCCAAACAGCTCGTTGTCTCTTGGGTTGAGCGTACTTTTGTTTAGGCGGCATTGGTCAGGATGGTTGTAGTAAATGCGGAGATAGGGACAGTTAATCATTTCCAAAAAGGCAGTGTTGATATTTTTGATTTCGACCCTCTTCCCCATCAAAATATTGTTTCTTCAATAAACTGAGACCATTTCTGGTGCAATGCGAGACGTACCACCTTTGAAATAAAGAATCTTGGAAGATATTTGCAGTGAAAGAGGGCCAAAATACCGTAAAATTTGATATTTTAAACGACATACGTAAAAATGATAACTTCGAGACTTTCTTGAAAAAATAATCAAACAAGTCGGTAAAATCACAAAAGGTACGCCAATCTGAAATTAAAGTTGAAATTTTTGTTTACGCCATCTTACAGCTGTCATTAAAAGATCTTTGGTATCAGTTAACTTATTAATGATCAGCTAACTGGCTTAAATTTCAAACGCTGCAAAGCCATTAGTTGAGCATATTAATGGCTGTCTTTGGCGCACTATGAAATTTGAAACTGCTTCAGATCGATAACCAAGTCATAAACTTTCCTTGTTTTTTGTAATGGCTTTGTATCTTGTTTCAGGAACCCATCAAAAATATCCTATATTATGGGAAGATAAATATCATCCACACAATCAATCACGGATGTACCCTAAAGATCAAAACAGAATATTTTAATTTTTCATTGCTGTTAGTTGATGTAATGAAGACATCAAATCCCGGACTGCAGCGATCTGTGGCTAATTCTTAAAATTAAGTGACTAAAAATCACACAAAACTTTCAAAAATATACGTCATTCTGCACGTCATCATTGTAAAAGACAAGCTATAATATAAGCCTACGTTATCACGGGCGGAGTGAGAGAAAGTAGGACCAAGTAGCACCACATTACAGATATTATCGTCATGCAAGATTGCGTTTATGGGAAAGATAGTAAATCTATTTTGAAAATGGAAAGATGGTAAGTCTAATCTAAATATGTTCAGCTCTTGCTTTTTTGTTGATTCATATCGTTCCGGCTCCGGTTTTGTAGATTTCTGTTTCCTGATGCACATTTCTGAAGTCTAATGGCGGATAAGGCAGCAAAATCATCTGGCACGACGTTATTAGTATTCAAAGCTAATAGCCGTTTCGCGGTATCTAAAAATCTAGGGCGGTCAGCTTGCGAATTGTTGGCCATCAAGCGGTCGGCAAGATGCTTATCCCTCCAATCAACACATTGTACAGCACACCGTTTTTTGGTTGGGTGTCTTCTTTATTCGGATATGCAATCTCTCCCAGCCGATGGAGCGCAGAAACATAACTTTGATATGATTCTCCGATTGCCTGGCAGCTGCTAATCAACTGCTGCTGCTGCCGCCGCGCTTTGTCTGACTGCTTAGCTCCACACGCTCTTTCGGTTGCCTTTTGTTTTAACTTATCATACAGTAATTCGTGGAGTTGCTTATCAGCTTCCTGCATTTCAAACTTCATAGTTTCCGGTAAGCTAGCTAAAAATGCAAGGCGCTTCGCTGCGTTTGGCGTTTCCATACCTTACAAAAACCCTCAAAAGACGCCAAAAATCCAATAAAACTTTTTTCTAGCAATTTCTTCGGGGGCTGACAAAAGAAATTCATTGGGCGTGCTCGCCAGTGTTACGTTTCTTTCTCTTAAAAGTTTTGGTTCTTTTGTGGCTTAATCTTCAATAAGACTAAAAGCAGATAAAACGTACATTATTTAAAAATCAGTAGCACAACGCCGGCATCTATTCGTCACATATGTCCAAGCTTAACTGTTTTACAATGCCTTCTCATTGACTTGCAACCCGTCATATCTAAATTTGCGCACTGCGCGCAGAGAACCCGCCCGAAGGTGGATCGTGTTATTAAGACAATTTATGATCAAAACCAACATGTAACAGTACGAGCACAGAAAAGGCAAGAACCACTGCTCCAAAGCAGAAACAAGCTGGATATTGCAGATAGTCAGGAATTTCAATGACTTTAAGGTTTTTTATTGGAGGTAAATAGGTCTATCGAATTTCAACTATCAATCTGTTGGGCTATACATCAAAAATTTAACAACCATCAAGTGAATCAATTGTTTTTAGCTTTATCAAAATTCACCAAAGCACTTGCAATCTCCCCAAAACCCTCTTACGGACGCTACGTAGGAATCCACTGTTCTAGACCAATGATGGTCATAAATAAAAACCTTATTGTACGTTTTATATTGGGAAAATATCTCAAGGATAAATCTTAGAGCTTGCATCCACAAGAATTTCGGATTAAACTTATTAACCAACGTCTTCAGTGACGTACATTTGGATTTTGCTGCATTCAAAAATAGGATTTCACTCGGTTAGCATTAGCTGAAGATGAAAATCAAAACTTAGCAATTATTTTCAGATCAGTGATTTATGACACACATTAAGTAGGAAAAAAGATAGAAGATGATATACCAGTGGGTTGATGGTACCTAAAAAATCTGAAAATTCCTACATCAAAGAGTCAAGCTTTAAGTTAAAGAAGCAATTTCAGCTTTTTAAGCCGCTAATGTGACGGCCGAACTAAGCCTGATCAAAACAAGCTGACAAGATTGCTTAAGTGGACCAACTCGAGCAGATCATTATCAAATCCTAGGTTTACTTTTAGGGTCATAAACAAGTAATCCTGTTAGCTCTCTGTCAATCAAGCAAGGTATAAACTGAAATACGATGTAATCTCGATTCAAAACAGCTTTCTCAATGAAGTTGTTGTCGTTTATGTCGGCTTTTATTTTGAAACAAATACAACAAAAATTTCTTATTTATTTTTATCGCTATCTATTGTATGAAAACAGAATGAAATTACAATAAAAGGAAACTAAAGAACGAGTTCAAATTTAAGGCAACAGTGGCCAAGGTAGCAAAACGAAAAAGTAAAAATAAGGAATAGGTCATGCCCGTCGAAAATTCAGATAATATAGATATAAACAAAAATCATTCTTTGAGCGTTTTTAGACCTTAGTATAAACTTTTAGTTGGGATGTAAACTACTCTCATAAAATCGCGTTCAAAGTTGTTTAGAAGTTGGTAATCAGGAGCAAAAAGCAACGAACGACAATAAATTTCCCAAAGAAATAGCTGTCCATATCCCAAATTTTTTTCTGCCCACGAGTCCCTTCGTCAATGGTTCACAGGCGAGAAATCTCCAAAACTTTCTAGGAGCCAAGCGTGGTATTCTCAGGTCAAAATTTAGGTGCTCTCCAAAAAAGGGCCATCGACCTTTTGTGCAGAAACCCTCCAATTCTTTTTTCGGACCCCCTAACACGTTTGCACAAAGCAGATACGCATGCATTATTAAATCGTTCCACAAAAAGATTTTATTTGGCCTCTTTGTCGACGCCTTTGGGAAAAGACCAAGTTGAAGTAACTTCTATTTTGAATTGTTCTTTTGTCTGGTTCGACTCAGTTAAATTTACCGCCAGATGACGCTCGTGGTTTGAAATCAGGAAACGCTCTGCAGGTCGCATGCCAGTGGAGGCGTGGCAACCTCCTCCCCTATTGCAATCGATTCAAATGTATGGCATAAGCGTCTATACGATAGTTTTCAGTTTTTCGAACTGCATCATACACTAGAGCAGTGTTTCCCAAAGTTTTTGTCTGTTGGCACAGTAAAAAAGCTAAAGGAAATTTCGCGGCACAACAGCCACATGAATCTATTCTTATTGATCGCTAGTAGCATTACTGGTGACAGCGAGAAAGGTGATGACCTTTTTTTTCTGGAGATCACCACTTTTTCGATCAACATAACACAATCTCGTACGTTATCGAATATTACTTCATGACAGCATTTACTCAATTTTAACTTATATACATGTTAAGCCGCGGCACACCTGCAAATCTTCCACGGTACACAGTTTGGGAAACACTGCACTGGTAGTTTGGTTAAAAGAAAATCGTACCCCAGTCACTCTTGTTTAACAAAGCACATGTTAATTACAGGAATAGATTTTCGGATAATTTCTTTTCATCTGATATGTGTGCCACGTAATTACACCTTCGATGTTCGTTATTCAGCCGAAAAGACCTGTTTTTGAAATATTTATGTCACCTTTAAGAGAGAGTTCAACGTATTTTATTAAAACGCTAAAAGGCAATTGGTTTCAAATACCGCCACGCTTTAAAAAGGTTAATAAACTTTTGATAATATTACTGATCATTTCATCACATGTTGGATCACGCTGTCGTCATAAGCCAATTGACAACCACCTCAAAAGCAAGGTAAGCTAAAGGTATTTTAATATAATTGATATTTTACTTTGGCCCCTGCCAAACCGCACTCCCAGTCGACAATGGCGCCCTCGAGGCTAAATGGTAATTAAATTGACGCTGTAATTAATTGTTCAATTACCCGTACATCCGCTTTCGCGAGCTGCTTAAAAGCTCTGCGTTTACAATAAGCCAATTGCAAATTAGAAGAAGCCTTTGGATTAGAAAATGACTTTGCTAACTTAATTTTAAACCAAAGTAAGAGCATCCGACTGTCAATTAAATTTTCCTGCCGATTTTACCCGCATCAAACGGGAATAAGCAAACCGTTGGTGTCCGGTAAAGCGGCTATTGCGCTGAAGTTAACGACAGGCTGTCAAATTTATAACTTGAAAATTGCAGCTGCATAAACAGGCTCAGCATTAAGTCTGTGTATGTACCATTCAAAACGCGATGAGAGCATTTTTGCTTGTTGTCATTATTACACATACGAGCCTGACCTGGCGATATAACGAAACAAAATAAAATGCTTAGGTTACTTTTGGGAAAGTATTAGGCAATGCAGACAGGAGGCACGAATTTCCGGAAATTGTGAAGACTCAAAATAACGGCCACAAAGCTTATGTAGGGTAGGCAATCGCTTTTTATAACCCCCATCTCAAAGTGGAGGCTAGCAAAAATGTCGGAAAACAACCTTGCTGTGATAGCTGATAATCACAAGCGTTGCTTTGCAACAGAAAGGTAAGTGAAGTGCTTTAAGTGTCTTATGTTGGGGTCGCTTCTTCTCCCAGCATGCAAATACCAATATCGACCACATAGAGGCAAAATAAAAAGGGAGACTTAAGAGTTATAGTTCCACTAATCTCCTCAGGAATTTAAAAAAGTTTATCTGCAAAACCAAGCAATTGCTTTCAAAAACTTGATCTTCAAAAAGGTCATCAACCTATCTCCAACATTAATGTCTTCAACTTCGTTTTCTGACCAAAACGTGCAAAATATCGCTTTCATAAAGGTCGGTCCCAATAAAATAAAAAGTGTTCCGCCCATGATATATTGGACATGATTTTAGCCTCTTTGCTCATAAGTATTAAATTTTAAATTCGCCTCCGACTGCAAATGTGCTGGAATTTTAAAAAAGGCTTCAGTACTTTTGCGATTGCCCACGTCAATGCTATAACTCAAATAATGAAATTTCCAATTGCCGTAAAATGTGTTTGTTTGCGAGCAATAAATTTTGGCTGAAATTTATGGAACCTTTTTAAATTACTGTGATTTATAAAAAGATTATGCTACGCACGATGCAACAATAAAAGCTGTAGTTATGGTAAAAAAGACAAATACAGCAAACCCTTCTTTCGCAAAACTTTCTATCTTCGGACTTGAAAAGGCAAAAACTGTGGTACAAAGAGATTTAATTTTGGTTAAAAGAGACTTTTTTAAAATCTGCAACATTTTTCAATAACAAATGTTAGGTTGCAACCTTTTTATAGGAAGAAGTGGGGGAGGAGATCACCCATAATCATGTACTGCTAATATGCATAATGCTGAGCAATCACTTGCACTGCTTTTCAAATGAAGCTTAAAAAGATCCAAACTTTGGTTCAAACGTCCAAGCGTACTGTTCAATCCCTTTCAAAACAATCGAGACTTTGCAAATTTGAATTAAAAAGGTTCAATTTGGCAACCTTATACCTTTTGGTCTTGAGTTGGATTGGAGACATATCATTGTTTGGACATCCAGTTAGGCACGTAGGCACGAAAAAATTGGGTTGCCAAATTTTTATTTATTGCTTATCAAGATGACGTCATCACTTATTTGTAAGTCTATTGTTGCAAGTCCAAAATTGAGGAGAGGTGGGGTGCCTCTACCCTGCCTATAGTCTTGCTTTTAGTCCTTTATGCTTGGCGGACTAGGCACCAACGTGGATGCAGTCATTAGTAGGTAACCGTAGACTGGTGTCCGTTAGGCTGCGGCCTCAATAAATATCAGGGTGCTACCAAAATATGTTTCCCATTTAAAATTTTTCTAAATTCAAAAGAAAAACGATTAACTTCTCATGTTGTGGATGGTGCTCTTTATAAAATAGAAAATAAAATGTTCTCAAAAAACATGTCACCCCTCAAAAATAGAGACAACCAGGGTGGACCCCCAGTGACGCTACTGCTTTCAGGACAGATGCAGCACTATAGCAGCAATATTTTCAATCGGTTGTGTTTATAAACTAAAAATGCGAACCATCAACAGTGGAAGAATAGCATTCGTCAGATCGTTCAAGATAAGCTATTAAGCGCAATGGGGTGTGGTGTGGCACATTGTCATAAGGCTTATGGCTCCTGGTACTGCTAAGATGAAAGTGTATGTATGTTACGATTTATATTACGATAAAGATAGACGTTGAGCCTAAAATTAATTTAAGTCTCATTTTGTCAATATTTTCATGGTTATTAATCACTTTTTCCATTTGATCTGTAAAAAGTCGTTTTGTAACAATTTGTATATGGAACGAGTTGTTACGAATAGTAATCCTTTAAGTTGACAACCACAATTCTTTGATCATGAAATGAAATTAATAAAATCAGAGCCTCTGTCCTATTCTCACATCAATTAATAATTTTATTGCGGGCAGTATTTCTTCTTTGAAAGAAAGAGACAAATCAAAAACGACTGTTTGGTTTCACTCAAGCAATTAGTAAAAGATGAAAACACTAGCACTCGAATCAAATAAAAACATATCTGCAACTGCGTTGACAGGCAATAGTTTGATTTAGGATTAGAGCATGTGGCCGACAAGCCAATCTTTCAATGTTTAAAAGCAGGAAAGCTGTAGCCAATAGTTTATTGCTGTCATAAATAAAGTTTAAAGAAAGCTTAATGACGTAATAAAGGTGCTGGTAGCTTTTGCCTTTGACAGGACTTTGTTTGAAATGCGATTTTACCGATTTATGGCGCTCACATAAAGTATGATACAACTGTACACTTTAGTTTATGTGTGAGTGGTAGTTATTCTTTTTTATTATTGGCAGTAATTTACAAGAGTGTGTAAATTGCATTGACAACAGACAATTAAACCGTTAGAGTCGACTATCTATTTTACACTATCGTATAAAAGTGTCAGAGGCTCTAAATTTTCCAGCAAGAATCCAAAGCAGTCGCAACAACAAAAGGCTTGCATTTGATGAAAGTCTGAACAGATTTCGCCGACTACAACCACAAATAGCAAGCTAGAAACAGGTGTGGAGCACTGGTAGTGAATTAACGCCGGCAATTCTATTTTTATAATCCTTTTAGTGGTCGTTTTGAAGCTTAATAATGAGCCTACACGCAAACATACCGGATTTGAGGCCCATAAACAGGTTTTATATTTTGAAATTACATTCGTCGTGGGGGACCAGTAAAAACGTAATATGAACACAAAAGGAGCCTTTTATAAGCGATACTATTTTGAGTTCTCAGTACTCTCTCAAAAACTTCGAAGCCCGCATAAGCACTTAGGGGTGGGGGGAAAAAGGTTTTTCTTTAAAAAAAACCATTAGACACCAGACTTGTGTGAGCTCATAAAAAAAAGTAAGATTGTTATGTAATGCGGGGAGGGGGGTTTAGCCTCCTCTCCCAGGCAAGTGTTGTTCATAAGACTGAAAATAAACTGCTGCAACAGCATCAGCGGTCATCACACTATTTTACTAACAATGAATGGAACTCGCTGCCATGGCAACGTGTGGGCGTGGTTCAGGGAAGCAAAACTTCGCGATCAGCAAGTTGTGTCTTCTGCGCGTCTTCTGTCTCGTCCTTCCTCGAAGGACGACAAGATCTTCATTCACTGCATGGGTTGTCGACCTTTTTGCTTTTATCTGTCAGTGTTGCCCCCGGCCAACTGGCTCGAGTACCAAGTATTAGAAATGGTGGGCCACCAAATTTTGTTTCTTTATTAAGTTAAAGAAAAATGTACAAAATTATAGGTTTCTTATCAACTTTTTTCGAGAAATTATTTTTTCCATCTGTTCTTGTTGATTTTAGTGGACCTACATGTATTTTTGCAGTTTAAGATACTGCTTGAGCTACTAAATAATTGTATCTTGCAATTTTTTAAGTTTGTCACCAGATTAAGGTGATTTAAATTTTTTCCAAAAGCAAATGACTAGTGAATATGCCAAGAAATATTTTACGCTGACAAATGAAATTTGACTTCTGGTTTCCATCAGGTGTAAATCGCCGAGTAGAGCAAAAATTTCTTGTTGACCTATTTAAAGTTATTTTACGAACAAGAGCGCTCCTAGCTCCTAGCGCTCCTAGCATAAAATTGAATTGATACAAAAAAATTTTACGCTACTCCGGCAGCGGATTTCTATTAAATACGTATTGTATATACCGGTACTTGAAATGCCTAACGAACGTTGGATAAAATTTAAGCAGAACAATATCAACGAGAAGTTTGAAGTTCTTGCGAATAAATCGAGTGCCTCTGCTGCAAAACTGCAATCTACCATACAGGCGCATGGAACAATGCGCAGCCCATTTTCAAGTTTTTGCAAACAGGTGCAATATTACTTCGCCAGTTTTACCTTCGCTTAGGTGAAGCCATGCAAATTTGCAATTACGCGACGTACTCCACAATAACTGAATAATTTATTGCCTTTACATTGGAAGAATTGACTGCTTGTTTTGTGGAGGTTGGCTGGGCGATGGAAAATCAACTTTCCAAGTTTTAGTCGTTGGCGACTTTTGATGCAGCTCTCAGATTTTGAATCTTACCCATCCACCATGGAGTAAAACTTACAGAAAGAGCATAATAAGTGTCATAAACACATTAGGATCAGAAAGCATATGTGGCTCAATAATTTTAATTGAGCTCATAGATCTTGTCTGGTAGCTTGCAATGTTTGAGTCTTGTAAAAAGTCACAAGCTATTCTAATTTAGAGACTAGGATTGTAGTTCTATTATCATATGCAACTCCTTACTCAATTTCATTCCAGCCTGTCACAAATTTGAAGATTGATGTGGATTCTGGGGTAAAATCTAACGTGAGGCGATTTTTGTGAGCAACAGCGCCAAATTTTACGATTGGGGTCAGGGTGAGGATTGGAGTAGAGGAACGATATAGATCGGTGGTACTCAAGCTTTTAAGCTTGCTGCACACTAGGAATGTAAAAAGATTTGCAGCACTCTTAGTTCAAACTTTAATTTGAAAATAATAACGATGCATAGGGTGTGGCGGCTCTTGGGAACAGATAAGATTGAAACGAGATTCTGGCCTCGCCAAATATACCCGCAGGTCGACATCAATTTTAGAATGAGTTAGTTGCACTTCATTGTTTTAGCAATTCATAGAACCTCGTTAGAATAACACGTTTGCTTTTATGTTAACCTAAGCGTGCAAGCCTCGATAGTCATTTGCATGCATCGGTATTTCAGATATTAGCCAGCATCGGTACTTGGTGCTTGCATCCAGAAGTAGCTCGGTACTGGTACTTTTTCGATTTTATCAAATGAAAAAGACGCAGTATGGAAGCGTTGCAAACAATTGTTTTTGGGAGAAAGAGACTAATTTTAATGGCTGTCGTATCTTGTGATGCCTTTTTCTTTCTTTTCGCAGGACAGCACTTCGGCACTGGAATGGATTTATACCAACTTGTTGCCAAAATTGTCTAAATATAAAACGCTAAAACAAAAGTACCAATTTTGTCCTTATAAAATTTTGTTTAAACAAAAGTTAGTTCAATACTGCCAGCAGTGACGTACGCAGAAAGTTTCTGAGGGGGCCCAACGTTTCGTCACAATCGTCTGACGTCACAAATCAACTTTATGGGGAGTGCCGAAAGTACGGAAAATCGAAATCCAGGGCAAACCCCGAATACTCGCAAAAAACCGATTATGCTTTTGCTAAAACTGCTTGGTTTTGCTTTACATTTTTCCATTTTTAGCGTCCGAGGGTGGGGGGCATGGCACAGTGCCTCCCTCAGACCCTAAAAATGAAAAAAATATAAAAAAAATCAAGCAGTTTTAGTTTGGTTTTGCTTTACACGATCGTTAAGGCAAATACAATATCTATTATTGTTTTTCTGTGAAAACTCAGAGGCATGGGCTAATGCGCACTCCAATCTTACATGGGTGTGTTTGCGCTCCTATTTTTAGTTAAAAAATTACAAACATTTTCAAAAAGTTTAGCGGCACTCCTACAAATCCTTCGCGACACCCAAGTGTACCGTGGCACACAGTTTAAGAAATACTAATATAAGTTTTGGCGTATTTAAATATAGACTTGCAGGCAAGTTGAAGACGTTTTTCTGGAGATCAACTTTTTCAAACTGACAATTTCAACCAATTTGGTGCACTGCCCTTTATCCTCTGCCGTAAATACTCAACGGTTTCACTTGTGTCTATTTAAAGAGGTATTGTGGTAAACTGCAATTCAAATCTAATTTTTCAAATTCAGATAGTTTATCTGGCCATTGGTTCAAAACCCAATTTTTGAACACGCCACCTGCCAGATTTAATGAAATAATATTTCTGTAATTGTAAATTTATGTCGTAATCAAAAAAAATTATTGAATTACGTATCTGTAGTGCATATTTTTTGGACTGTATTTCTTGTACGCGTTTTGGTTTACTGTGCACTGCTTTCGTTTAAAACAGGCGATAAAATTTCACTACAACCAACAGTAGGATACAGAAAAGATATTTTTGTTCAAATCTTTTGTCGATTGTTTTGGCAAGCATGGCCTCGATAATTAGGAGTTTCAAAACGGCTCAGCAAAAATCAATTCAGAGTGAGATTTAAATTTGGGTTGGGCAATCAAAAAAGCTACTGTGATGTACACGTAGCCATTACAATTGGTTTACAATTGGGTACCTGACTCAAAAATGACCTAACAAAACGTTAGAAATAGCATCAAATAGTCACCAAATTTTTGACACAGCACCGAATGGAAAATTGATGTAAAAAAAATCTTAAAAATCATCTTAAATCTTTAAAAGTTGCTGCGGCAAAGTACCAAATGGCAACGCTGCTATTACCCCCAGACCAGTGGTTCCCAAACTTTTTTAGTCACGACCCACTTTTCAAAACATAAATTTTTGGGCCCCACATAATTCTGCATGTATTTCGAAGTACTTGGAAAAAAGTACATCTGTTCAAGATGCTAATTCACTTTTAAATTGTTTGAGACAAAGCAAGCAGTAATTTAAATTTTGAATGACTTTTGCGACCCACTAAAATTTTGCCCACGACCTACCAGTGGGTCGCGATCCATAGTTTGGGAACCACTGCCCTGGACAGTTTTACAAAAATAGAGTTTCCCCCCCTTTTTTTGTTTAGCACTATTACACAGCAGCAGCTGGCTGCAACTCTTATTTTGAAGTCATAAGCTATCTCATGCGCAATCATTTTCATCTCAACATGACTATCGCCTGAAGAAGCCAAATACCTTTAAATCAAAAAATATAAAGGGAAACCCCCCAGGCCAACCGAATACCATAAAATTAAAAAAAGGAAGCGCATTCGAGCATTACACGTGAAACAATAGATAAATCTAAGTTATTGAAATAAATAATTGATAAATTTATGTTTTATTAAATTACCCCCTAAAAAACTGAATTTATCCCCAAGGGGTGAATTTACGCCCAATTGAGAACCCCTGAATTGCTGGGTGACGACTTCCAAGAATGACTTCTTTCAAGCTTTTTCGAACTCGAAGAAAAACATCTTCATCAAGCTTTGTTGGAGTTCTGAACCAGATTTCGCTTTCACCTCTAAAAGCCTGTTTCTGTCAGCATGTTGCTCAAGCGTAATCAGAAGCGAGTTTTCGTCACAATGTTTTATTATGTCGAAACAACATTTCCAGTGCTTGAACGTGCGAGCGCGTATTTCGACAGAATATAACGAAGCGCACTTAATAACGTTCAAACGTAAGGACAATGGAAACGATCCTTTAGCTAGGAAAGACCTACCCGAACCAATATCATAGTTAGAAGTACGCTTGGTAGAAATAGAAACACAACCAGAATTTGTGTGGGGAATAAGGGAGTGGGGGTGGAACCTGCTCAGACACTATTTCTAGTCTTTAAAAAAGGTTTCAACGCGATTTTGCTGACAAAGTTATTGCGACTAAGAGGTAGGTGATTTTTAAACCCCTTAGGCTTTGTCCTATGGTATCGTCCTTGGGTAGAAAGGTCAAGTTGATACATTATAGTCCTTTTCTCCATTTGTACACAAAGAGTGTGTGGGTATTGTTTGTTTTCAATAACTTTCACAAAGTCGTCCATCGTCCATCATATTCTAACGCAATACATTCACGAAAGATAAAGTTTTTGATAAGGATTCAAATGAAAAAAAAAATACACACAAAGCCGGACATGGTGCTTACAAAGTCTATCTTTTCATCAAGATAACAGAGTTTTCAACTTTAAAGTACGTTTTATCACTCTTTATGACTACGCTTGAAACGCACTTTGGTAACAAAGCTTCCTTGAACTTGGCAAGATTAGAGAAGGCCAGACAGAGGAGTTTATTTTTTGAATGGATGAAACCTCTACTTCCTGGCAAGGTTTGCGGCCAGAAAAAAATAGGAAGATGACACATTTTTCCTGATTTTTTGTTTTTCTAAAATTAAGAAAAAATTAAACCAATCTCATGTTCAGTTAATTCTAGATATTTTGGGGTGTCAAGTAGATTTGCCATAGTTGCATGACACAACTTCAAGTTTTGACTGCAACTTATAACTGATTTCAATCGTATAATTTAATTTCTTGATGATAACACTTAGGGTAGACTTAATGAAGCTCACAATTGAATGGAAAAGAAACTGAATAAATTTTAAGGTTTAAAAGGAAATTAAAATGCACAATAAATAGGATTTTTCTGTGCCCCAAAAAGTTTATTTCAATGAAAAATACTTATAGCTTATTATCGAAACGTTTACGGACATCTATGCCTACACCTACGCTTTGGTTTCTGACCAACTATTTAATATCCTGCAATCCTGTACAGTCTTCGTACAGTGGCGTAAAGATGAGCTTACGTTAAGAGGGAGCACAATAATAATACTGCTAAACTGTGTTTAGGTCGAAACTTTTTTATGCCTGAGGGGCTTTATGCGAAACCTGTTAATTGGGTCGACTTTTAATTACAATTTCTGTGAAGACAAGTTTGATTTTTTTTTAGCGAAAATGGAAGTTGGTTTAACTTTTGTTCCAACGTACAAGAAGCATGTCTTCATCACGACCTGGTGGAGCCATCCGACATTTTTGGTTAAGTGCCCAGCGGAAGTTGTTTAACGTCGCAAGAAGTCAAGATTTCGCCTTCAAGAAGGCTATCAAATGCAGGACGAAAAAAACTCTTGAAATCACGTGACTTTGTTGGCTCAGCAACAACTTGAACAGCGTTGTTTTATGCTTCGCAGACGGACCAATTCATACACTTTTGGTGATGGGCAGATCTTGCGTCGTGACGACCCCAATCGTAAAATTTGGCGCTGTTGCTCACAAAAATCGCCTCATGTTAGATTTTACCCCAGAATCCACATCAATCTTCAAATTTGTGACAGGCTGGAATGAAATTGAGTAAGGAGTTGCATATCTAACAAACTTGTAGCTGCTCTCCAAAGCCAAATAGCTGTTAAAGCCAAACGGCCCAGCAATAGAAAAAAGCAGCCATTTAATTAACTGAAAAGTAAAATCCTCGAACAGCACAACTATCGGAAATATCACTTTTTTGAACACTTTTCAATCTCCTTCAGCGCTGCTTTGCTCAACATACAGCCATCAGCAAGATATAAAGAACTTTTTCAATCATAGCCTAATACAGTGTGCCGTAAATCCGAATCGCATTAAAGCTATATCTTTGTTTATTTTCAAATAAACAGCGATTATTGAGCGATCGGAAACGATTATGAGACCTCAGATTTCTTTCTAGGTCAAAGCCTCAACGCAAGAACAGGCTCAAAAAAAAACGGTAAATTGTCGGCAACGCGGCCGAGTGGGTTGTAGCGCCGTCTATGGTAACAAAGATCGTGCGTTCGAAACTCACGACACTTATGCTGCAACACACACGAGAAAGGCAAAATGCGGAAATTTCCCTGCATGGTAGCACTGCCTGCTGTGGAAACGCGCTGTTTCAGCAGAATTGGTGATCCCGAAGCTGGTCCAAACACAAAGTTGTTCAATGCATGCCTTACGAAAGGGTTTTCGGTGACCGAAGGAAAAAAAATGTGTGATGCGTGGGCGTTGGGGTTAGAAGTCAAGCAGGGGTCACCTATTTTGTCGAACGGATTGATCTTATCGGAAAGTATCTTCACTCAATAACTCGACATAGAAAGTTGTTCAATGATTCCTGACCTGAGCACATTTTTTGAGTAGTTTTCTTGTTGTAATGACCGTAGACTTCACTAAGATTCTTATTCGCTTTTTTCTCACAGCGAATTTCAGGGAACACACCTGAGCGAATATCAAGTTAGAGTCAAGCTCTCGTATACTGAAACTAGGCGGCTTCAAACAACGATTTATCTTTGTAGATACAGTAACTATCAACGTCTTACACGTCAAGCAATGGCGGGGTTCAGTCCGGCCCCAGTTGATACTATCTTAAAGGTTAAATCGCCCCTAAAAAGACGTTTAATTCTTTTATCTTGTGTTTGCTGAGAGATATTTTTCAAAGCTTGCTATAACACTTCGAGGTTGCCACGTACATCGCGGACTTGATTTGTTGCCGTAAAGAGAAAACTTCTCTCTTCATTTGTTTCGAGAGCCAAACAAATTCGGTAAAAAGACGTTGTAGCGCCTGAAAAAAACAAATTCCACAGATTGGCAGTTCAACGCCACAAGTCGAAAGTCTTTTCAGAGAGGTTTCGATTCTCTCTAAAAAAACCTGATGTCAGACAGGAAAGTCAGCTGAGCGTTTTTCGTTGAAATAAATGAAAGCTCCATATATCATACCTTTGGAGTCATTCAAATTTGAGCTGAGTAAAACTGACTGCACTTGGCCGCTTACCGAACCGAATTGAGACCAACGGAGTCAATACCGTCCAGAAACAATGCAAGCAGCGTGTAAATTAATCAAGGGTGTTTATCTAAAAACAGCAAAACCGAAAACGTTGTGACATGGTAGCTGCTATATATGGCAATTGATTGCACCAGTCAGCGCTGCAAACAGAAGTCAACAAGCCCTTAATGAACCCTAACCCTAGCACGAAATATAATCGACTTGGCAAGTACAACAGGCCTTCGTCAAGTGGACTGCTGAAGGCGCCTGCTTCACTCAAAACTCTACCGATAAAGGTCACACTTATTTGTCACAATTAGCGCGTCACTCTTCTAATGAGTTCATCCATCCATCTTCTTTACCCCGCGGTCGAAAAAGCGCGCTGTAGCAACAATACTGGCAACGAATAACAATACAGAGCAGTGCGCTATTCATCGGCGGTACAGTGAAAATCTGGAGTAGCTATCATCAATCAAAGCATTTCTTTCTTTTTCAAGTGCTTTCAATGAATACAGAAAATTGAACTAAAGCAATTTTGGCTTGTTGTCTCTATTTTCAAGCTCACATAATTAATAAAGAGGTGATTTAGCACGACGACCTCTTCCTTTGAGAAGATCACACATTATTTTACGCTGACGCCCGGAAAGTATCAAAACAGATCGATAAGGTCTAACAGATTTCAATTCAATCACTTGTAAAACTGTTCTTTCTGCAGCTGCTGAGCACGATATCTCAGTGACACTGCTGCCTTTTTCTGAAAACTCTGCTGAATTAGTTGGGAATCACTATTTTGCTGTCTATACAATTTTTTGGAAAACAGCGGCTTTTAGTAGCGGAGAACGGAAAGTAATCTCCTGGTAAAAGTAGCTTTTCACCCGATGGAATAACCAATTATTTAACAATGGCTCATTAGGAGCTGCCAAAAAGGTACTATTAAGCTTTGTTGAGGTGGGTTTGATGGTTGTTAAAACAAAACTAAAATGGTTTTACACTTGTTTTAGCCCGTAATTCTAGTCGATTTCAGTGAACAATGAGTGCCGTTTTTCTGCTCTTTGCCCAGCTTCGCGTTTTGATATTTTTTTCAGCCAATCTTAAATGAAAGAACGAAAGGCCTTCTAAAAATAGCAATGAGTGAGAAAAAACGATTCTTGCAAAAATATAAGTCTCTCACTTGTATCAGAAGGATTTGTAGTTTGTACTCACCCGTCCTTGAAGCTAAAATTGGCCTCAATTTTCACTGCATGGTATGCATCAACGGCACGGAGAAGTTGTAAGCAATTTTGACGATGAGATTTTTCGCCTGTCTATCAAATAGGCTTACGTAGCTTAACGAGACGTAATCGCAAACATTGAATATGTCAAAATTATTCGCAAATATTTGTCAACACTTCTTGTACACACATTTAATAAACAACACATCGAAGGAGAAAGTTTTGTACGTTCAATTAATTACCAGTGCTTCCTTGCAGCATACAATGACAAGTTATTTTCTTGCCTTGTCATTAACCATCAAAGCAATGCGACACTGGTGTTGTCGTTAACGGTTCAATTCCCGCGCGGGTTGTTTGCGTTGTTGTTCCTTCCCAAACGTTTTGAAGCAGTGTTTGTGTTAAAACAACACTGTACCAAAATTAGACTATAAGCAGTTCCGTAGTGGATTCAATCGCAATTGTTGTAGGTTTAGTCGTAGAGATATTCTATGACTGAAAAATACACCAACTGCGAACACATTAGATCAACTTTGTGATCAGTAGTAGAACAACATTGCACAGGAACGGTATTGCTATGCATTGTTGTTAATTTTACGTCATAATTACGCAATTATTAGTTTCTTGAAAGTAAAAAGATGTAATTGTTAGTGAAGAATTTGATAATTGAGTCAGATTGCATACATTGTAGTCCTAAGATATATCAATTGCTTGAACGCTAGCATTAGAACAAATTGTGTCAAAGGCTGAATGCTTCAAGAGCAAGTAGTTTGAAGTCTCAGTCTTGTTTTACACGAAATCTGTTACTCATTTTATGTGTTGTAGTAGTTCAATTTTTAAGTCGACAGGCTAAGCGAGCCCTAGAAATCTCAAGAGAGTGGTTTCTGTTGGTTCGGGTTGAAATTTCTTATCAAGAAAAGCTTTATACTAAGATTAAGTGACTCAAAACTGTCATGTACTATCAAACGCTTTAGTTTTTTATCGCAGTCTTGAAGGAAAAGCAATTTATCAAAAACAGGTACAAGCTGCTGCCTGATGTTTTGACAACGTAACATACTTTCACTTTCCATGCAGTAGCTTTTAAATTAAAAATCTTGCTTCCACTGGCATTGGGTTCAAAGAAATAAAATTCTATAAAAACATTCAAATGCTTTGGTTAATGTAACGGTGGTTGTCTTCATAGCAGCGCTGGGTTGTTGTTACTCGGTTACCACCAATCCAGACCAGAGTCGATTTCAAAATTCATCAAACGTAGTAGGGTGAATGGGGAAGAAAGGGGTTCCGCACATTCTGGGCACTGTAAAAGAAAAGCTACGACAAACACACAGATCAAATAAACTCATTTCATGTACTGTTACGGTATCACCTTTTCCAGACCTAAACTTTTATAACATCCATCTTTGTTATAACAAATCGATAGAAACTTTCTTATGTTTCAAAGGTTTTCAAATATATCTAAACTTCTAAAGGGTGATAAATACTATCTTAGACCTTCGTAGTCATAGCGACTAGCGAATTTAAGAGCATAACCGACGCGATGGCGTAGTGGTTAGAGCGTCCGCTTCGCAGTCGGTAGACTGGGAGTTCAATCCCCTTGTCGAGTCATACCAAAAGACTTAAAAAAATGGTATCTATAGCTTCCCTGCTTGGCGCTCGGCATTTATGGGAGGTTGTGGAGCACAAGCCGGCAAGCTCGCTTGTTGTGTCTTTGAGCAAGGCACTTCACGGGACGCCCCACCTTCATGTGGAAAACAGGTGGTCCAGACATTTCGGAAATAGCAACTCCCAAGCGAATGCGGACATACCGTCCAAAACAAAGCGATACAATTCGCTTTCTCGTGAATGGAGGACAAATATGGCAAATAAAAAAAAGGACATTGTGCCATGCCTACCTTTTTGTCTTCAGCAACAAAGCAAAAATTACCTTAACTTGCATTTGCACGAAATATCAGTTTAGTTAGTTTTCCCTGAAACTTTTACCGTGTTTCAAAAATCCTAAGTGCGCCAGTAATCCTGGCCGTAGGACACAATTTTATTGAGATTGTCCTTAAAGGCAACAAGACAACCACGCCGTTCAACAACAACGACCTAACATCTGCGCTGCTGTACAAGCATAACAACCAGGTATATTTAAGCAGTGATTACAAAGTTTTACAAAGCAGCCTTAACCCGTAACGACAGTCAGCTTTTGGATCAGTGACTCTTTGTCTTTTTGTCTTGGCGGACCCCTTTTGATGCCATCAAAGCAGTCATGGACCGCTCGTAAGATTTTAGTTATTTAGTATAGCTTTAACTGCAATCTAACGTTTCAAATTTATCTCAAACTGCAGCAATTGCTGTGCATTTATAGTTTAGCGGCGGGCAAACTGCAACTTGTCTCATTTTTTGCGGCTCTTGTTATTGAATAACGGGTTTTAAATGTTAACCACAATTGGTCAATTGACAAATTGATGGTTAATAACTTAGCTCAATTAATACTAAATTTCAACACAATAATAGTCGGTAGCGAAAGCAGCTGGCGACGAAAAAATATAAAAACAGAAGTATGAAGATGGGAGTCGTTGTTTTCAGCCACAATTGGTGGAACTCATTGATTCACTGTTCAGAAAGTGAGCTTTTTTGCCTTATCTGATCCAAGGTAAAACAAAACTGGTAGTGTAAAACGCTGTCAAACAAATCACAAAGATTTTTCTTGAGGTTTTCCTCATAAATCAGATATCGTTGTAACTCGTTCTTCTCAGTGATGAAGTTTGTGAAGACCAAACGTCTTGATACTCCAACAATTAAACGTTCATCAGAATTTGCACAGTTTTGACAACGAATCTTTCGAATTTTCAAAGCCTTGCAAATGGATTGGAACCCCTTTTTAATGTGATGCTTGCAGGCTAGCAGCATGAAACACACGTCATTAAATTCATCTTAATTAAATTTTTCGTGTTAGAAGTTTTCATTCCGTTTGCAAATCTTGCGGCTTTTGGATATTTCTAATTGTTTCATGGCTGGCTTTTGAAACGTGCAACTTGACCAACCCCTGTTATAGTTTGTTTCAGCAATTTCTAATTTTAACGAGGTTGTGATTTCGTGAAAGAAAATTATTCAAAAATTTGTCTTCGACACTTTTTGCAAAGGCTCGTTGTAGATGTGAGAAGTTATACATTGCGTAATCGCGTAACTCCACACTGCAATCTGCCACTTTAGTTGTTAAGATTAACGGTTTTAACGCAGTAATGCTCTTTGAAGCATGTTGATGTTTGTTTTATTAGATAATAAACAACTAGACATCTAAAAAGCACAGCACATGGGTGGGCTGAGGCATCCTGTTGACCGGTATCATCAGTTATAACCGCATGCATGAAGCTGAAGGATTTATTTTTGGCTTGAGCTACCATTATTATGCAGCAACAAAGCGTGATACCAAGCGAGATGAGGACTTCTGTCCATCTCACAAAAATTCAAAATTCACTCCAAAAAGTGTTGAAGATCTATTTATGCTTTTTCAACGATTAATTAAGTCTCTGGATATTGACCTAAAATTGGACTCAACCTGAGCTATTCATGAGATGATGACGCGTGACCTATCCGGAAGATTCTAGCAAACTCGCCTGGTCACCCTGGTATATACCGAAAACATGGACCAGTATGCCTGCCACAAATAATAGAGGGGAGAGGTTTCAAACTCCTTCGAACAGTTAAAAATCTAACTTTTTATGAAAGATCGTCTGTTTCCAGACTCTCTTCTGAAGCCGACCACCTGCCCGTATTGAATGTCTGTTGAAGATATACTTGGTGCTTGGTTTAAAAACACTTCTTTATTTTCTAGGGTTCACAGTTTAAACTGCACGGCCACTTACCCGATCTTGAGACATTTTTTGTCGTACACTTCCAAGATATCAGAAAACAATGATCTTGGCTATACCCGGATAACTTCACGACTTTGCCACGGCACATCCGTTTATTGTTAATGATGTGTAGCACATTTCTCCCAAGAGGTGCAAAACCGCTTTAATTAAAATCAAACATACGATGTTCCGTCAACTGGCACAGCTAATCCATTCTAACATCGCTGATAGCAAAAGTGAGTCGAATATTTTGAGCATGATCGTTGATGTCGGAACCTCTATTGCTGCGTCGTATCAACTGCGTTTTTAGCCCAGAAATGAGGAGCTGCCGGTCGCGAGGTTAAATTGTGAGGCTCGCGAAACCACGTTGCTTTTGGTCGTCGCCCACAGATTGATTTCTGGAAAAAAGGTCTTCTGTTAAAAAATTCTGCTCGTTTGGTGTTGGATCTCATAATAGGTCTTTTGATTACAAAGCTTCACGTTTGCGACGTGATCCATTGAGCTAATAATTTTGCCAGCCTGCAAAAAAGTTGCTTACCCTTGTTTTAGGCCCGGAGCCATCCGGGGGAGCTTTGTCCACCATGAAATTCATTTGCTCCCTTTAAAAATTTTTTTGTCGATGACACAAAAAGTATGTTTAAAGCAGTTTGATATCAGGCTGGCATTTCTCATTACTGAGGCCGAAAGAGATGTGTGGAAGTTGTAATTATCTCTTTACTCATTTATAGAAATAAGATTGAAAAAGTTGATTATCAGAAACAACCGGTGTTCGCTTTCAGTTTGGATTGAAAACAAAAATATAGACTTCGAAAAAGTCGATCTCCAAAAAGAAAGGTTGGCAGAACTTTAAAAAGTGCGCCCTCTGGTAAATCTTTGGCTCTCCGTGATGTTGCGATCTGGCTGAGGGCCAGCCTATTTTACCCTACTGACAATTATGTAAATTGTAAAATACATATGGCACTGTTGCTACAGAGTGTCTTCATGGGCCTTTCTTCTCATTTCTTTGCCTTTATTCCACTTCCCTCATTCTCGTAGACCAGTCCTCAACCTTATCCAACAGCGACCCAAATATTAACCGCAAATTTATAGCAAAGCTTTGGCGAGGCAAACTTTTTGTAATCATGAAATGAGCCACACAAGTATAACTAGATTCAACTCAAACATAAACCTATAGAGCGTGCTAATTGCACGTTCGCGATTTTCAGGCAAACTCCAATTCAAAGGGATCTGCCTACAGCATCTCATTACGGTAAAACAGAAAATTTGCTAAAAAACTTTTATCAAAATCATACAGTGCAATGCAACAATTTATTACTAGTCAATAACCCGGCACCGGTTCGAATCTCAATTCAAAGGTTTGAAAAACAAAAGGTTCGAAAATTCGAAGCATAAAATTTAAATCTGATTAATGTGAACCTAGACTGTGCTTGTTTCAACAATTTTGTCAAAATTAAAGCAATCTCGCTCAGGGCGAAAGTCGTGCCATCATCAAACGAAAACAGATTCTCGTCTTTGTTTTGATGCGAGCAGGCGCAGAAAACTCGCTCTCACACAGGCGGGTAGAGTGACAAATGGCAGTAGAAATTTTTCTTCGTACATTACTCAAGGTTTCTTTTATTTTCTTGATTTTTGTCCAAAGTTGACCAGAGGTTCTTTCTTAAAAGCATTCGTTAACGAACTGTAGCTCTGAATGTCAATAAGTTTCTCTTGAAATTAGCTTTCAGGCAATTTATGGGAAATAGATTGCGTACCCGTTCCAGATTTTTTACATTTTTCGGGCAAATCAAATCAAATTTTTGTATCAGTGAAGTCTTTGGCCGAATGTGCAGTTACTTTTGTTTTGGAATCAGCCTTTAGCTGCACTGCGTCAAGACCTGTATTTAGAAATCGCCATGATTATAAAAAATTATTCCAACTCATCGCCGTTCAAAATGCAACACGCTTGATGTTGTAATATCACATAGAGGTCGATCAATTATCTAATTCTTGCTGCAAGAATTCAGAAGTTAGCAATAGCAAAAGAATATGCTATTTAGTGTGGTGCTCAGTTATCAAAACGCTCCGTGAACTTTTGTAGTTGGCGGCCCAAACAAGTCAAACGGCGACCCACTTTTGGGTCGCGACCCAGTAGTTGAAAGGCATTGTCGTAGATAATTACATTTTTGATTTTGCCTGATATTGCTTATATTATGGTAGCATTTCACAAATCATTTTTTAAACAAAACCGCCTGGATACTGCAATAGAGCACTAAATTGTGAAACAGGTGTGCTACTTAATAAGCTATAAAGTTACTTAATAAGCTATAAAGTTACTTATGAAGGTCAATTCTTTGGCGTTCACTGCTTTGTTTGCTCTGGCTGTGGAACTGACATGGTATGATACCATATGCTAACTGCTAAAGTACGTTACAAGCAAACTGTTAAGTTTTATGCAAATTAAATTCAAAATGACCACGCGAACGGCATTTAATTAATTGCTTTCAAGGTCATATTTCAGGTTTAAAGCACCTCGCAATTTGCAGACTTAGCGATCGCTAATGTGAAGAAAGCAAAGTCGTTTCGCAATTTCTCAACTCTCCCGATATGGAAAAACAAAAACACGTAACAAGAACACTTCCACACATTGTCATGGCGTGCTCGAGAAATCCAATGGTCGCCAACGTAGTCAATTGTACTAGAACACCAGTTTAATGTTGACTATTATTGGTACACCGACGGTTTTTAAAAGAGTGGGGTGGATGAAAATTGTTGACGCAAAAATGACCAGCTTGATTTTAGAGTTTAATCGGAATTTTTCCAGAAATATTTTTGTCAGTGAAATTAATGGCGCGTTTTTTTTTGTGGTCACTTTTGTTGCCATGGTTTAAGGGGAAGTGCATTGCTCAATGTTCCCCCTAAATACGCAAATGGCGATTATGATGGGACGATCATGCTGTCGACATTCGCTTGCTATGCTTACTTTGTTGTCTTTGCAAAGACACTTTACAGGGTATTCTCTGCTTGGTGAGTTCAAACAAAAAGCAAATATGTGGAATGGATTCTCAAGTCTCGGCAACCGGAGCATAAAAAGATTTGGAATTCCAAAGCTATCTCTGGGCTGCTCGTTCTTTGTGTAACGTTACCGGGCACTGATGTTGTCCTCTGTGTCTAGTTCAGAAGATAACGGCACCAATAGAAACAGAAACTTTGCCCAGTGCTGGACTATCGAGGGGGGGGGGGAGATCGGATTTGCGTGTACTAGGGCCCGTAAATTAATTTGTAATCCAAAATGAGGATCATTTTTAAGTGAATGTTACATGAATAAGATATTTTGAGCTTTTATTAACAAATGGGGTCTTTTTCAATGCAGGGGCACCAGGGCTCCAGTCGGTTTTAATCTCGTTCTTGATTTTGCTTTGCAGTAAGGTTTTAGCACTTAAAGATTATCGACCAATTTTATTATTATTAACTGTGTAAGGTCCTTCGGTTTGAAATAGAGAATTTGATGAGTATCGGTTGCAAAACAAGACGTTCTTTATTGAAAGGCTTTGACAGTGCAAAAAGTATCACCGAGTTTTATCATGAAATAAGTGACTGAAAGCATCTTTGAAAGTTCCAGATTTCGTAGCCTTGATCGGGACCACCTTGTAACATGCCACGTTTCCTTTTCATCGTTTATCGCTAAATGTCCATCATGTTGCTGGCTGAACCAAGCCAGAAGACATTAAACTGATGATCTAGCAGCTGTTACAGATCTTAATAATCTTGGTCTTAGCGTGAAATCGGCTTCTTACTTCAAAACACGACCGTGAAATTGAAGAGATTTGTCACGTTATTACTGGCAGAGCTGAATTAAAAATGACATTTCGTTTCAAAGTGAGACTGATTGTTATTGATGACAAAAGCTCTCAATGCTTTTTTTTAAATCTTCTGTTTGCTGTCACTTTTACCTGTATATGGTTATGATTAATAAGAGCCAATTTTGAAAATTTTACATTCAAAAAAACGTCACAAAATTAGGATTGATGAACTGAAGAAGTAATTGTCGCAGTTGTATGACAGGAAAAGTTACAGAAAAGGTTAAAATTTGGAAAGACATATATTTTTCGGACTAATAAAGAATCAATAAAGCTTAAAACACAGCATTTTATTACGTCATATGTCATCATTCATATGCAAGTTGGACGCCAGGGCGTTAATAAACTCTATAAAAATAGCTCAGAAATATCATTAAACCAACACAAGTGCCAAAAAAAATCGTTTCTACCTTAACTAAAATAAAGTAGTGCAACACATATTTTCTGCTCATGCACACTTACTGAAAATATGTTGAAGAGCAGTGACGTATCGAGAATTACTGAAAGGGGAGGTAGCGCTGGATTCGCTGTAAGGTGGAGGATGATTTAAAGACGATCATTCTTTGGAGATCAAGTTGTGGTAGTTTTCTTGTCTATCTTTTGGAGATAGTGTCCTTGTTTTTTGAAGGTCATATTAAGGTGATGTGCTAACTTTGCTGTGAAGGACCAAAGGGGCATGTCAAATAATGTCCTCCTGAATGAATAAGTGGCAGAGGCTTTATCATTACGAGGGCAACCAGATTGTGGTGGGAATTAAAGCATCACTTTACGGAGACAGCAATTGCATGATGATGGGCTCGAATCCAACGATGTGGTTGTGACATGGGCAAGACACTTTACGACGATATCTTCAGCTTGGCGAATCCATGCAACAAAAACGGAATGTTGAAACTCGGAAACTTTCAAGCTGGTTAAGTGAATTGTCCCGGTCACCAACGTTCCCTCTAATTTTTGATAATGCCGCGCGGAAAAACTGATGTGTGCGCTGAATTAGAAATTCTCTAGGCAGAGTCCATAAAAGTTTATTGTCCAGCTGTAGAATACCGACTACTCTCCCCAAATGGACAGATTATCACGCGCGGACTTGGTGGTCTCCAAATAAAAAAAAAAAAAAGGTCAACGCTGCATTGCTGTGGTGAAATTCCGTCTGCAAAGCCCTTCGAAGCCCACGTTGCTCGTTGGTGTGCAGAATTTCACCATTTTCCCCGTGTTGGAGACTGCGCGGAGCGTTGTGTTTACTGCGCGGAGGGGTCAAAACAACTGCGCGGCCGCGCACGCGCGCAGCTTAGAGGGAACGTTGCCGGTCACAGTGCCTCTGTTACTGTTCTACGACATTGGAGGACAAAAAAATCCCTTAAATACATTAATAATAATTGCTGTTTGAATAATAACTATTTTCGCAATTAAGTCTATATTCAGCAGTTGGCCGACACGATCATAGCACCAGAGACTGGTTAAAATGTTTTTCCTGTTTCTGTTTGAGATAATTGTTAAACTTTCTGAAACATTTTATTGCTGGAATCATTCCCTCGCTTTTTATGTAATTCTCATTATCGCTGTGTATCAGTGGCGTCCAAACAAGAGTCGAGGAAATAGTGAAACTGAAAGTGTTGTTGCAAAAAACTGGATGCTTGTTAAAAGCACATAAGAGATAACCGGAAGTCAACTCAAAATAATCAGTGTGCAACAAGTAAATACTTTGAAGGGATAAAATCCCCTTACCACATCAGTACATTTTCTCCATATATTTCGGAAGTTGAGAAGTGACTCTATAAAGCTTAGTCAGCAGCTGGTTAATATTGTATGACATTTATTGCTAATATTTATTAGCTAATAATAGCAATTACGATCACTATTTTTTGTGAAAACACAATCACCATTAAACTTTAGTTTGAAAAAAATCTTCAACATCTAATCTGTTAAACGTCCACGCGAAAATGCCGTCCACATAAATATCGTGTTTCTTTTTGTCACTTCAACAGAAAATCTTTTGATCCGCATTAAAATGCTCCATAAATCTCTACTTTTTCCCCTCTTAAAATAGATTTATTTTATGATAAACATAGGTAATAAAATGATCACAAAATAAAACCGAACACCTGTCAACACTCACATAAACGTACTCACATTAACACGAGTAAACATAGCTAACGAGACATACAGCAAAATCTTTTTGTCTTTACTTTCACGTTTTAAATCTACTATTCACATAGAATAAAATCTTTTGAATATGGCAAACACTATAAAGAACCATTCACTTTAAAGAACATCTGTAGAATTATTTGTCTAACCTGCTGTCAATCAAAAAATTGCGCAAGAGCATTTAATTTCCAAAAACATGCTGCTTAACCTTACAGTGTAGGTCTAGGTAGGGACGGATCCAGTAGGGGACACTGACGCACTTTCGTTGAAATGGTCCCGAATAATAAGTGCGTATCTAATTTTTCCCAAATTGTGAATTTTCGTATCTTTTGTAGAAAACCCCCGCCACTGATGCAAAAATGTGAGATTTGAAAAAAAACACCCCCACCACGTTTTAGGTACTGCAGATTTTAGGGTTAGGGTTAGGACAAAATATTGGCTGACATCGCTGAATTCCATCAATGAAAAAAATTCTAACTGGATAAAAGCGGTGGCGGGGGTGTTTTTTTGGCGGGGGATTTCTACAAAATATCCGAATTTTCTAAAAAAATACAAATTATACTACAGCCTCACCATAGATCATCTCAAAAAAGGTGAAGACCTTCTTCTTCTAATTCTAATAGTCAGTAGGTGAAGATCTATAAAAAGACCGTTGCAGTTTTTGTTGGCCCCTCTCCCCTTCACAAAAATCCTGGCAGCGCCTGTAGCCCATGGGCTGCGCATCCCCTAGAAAATCTAATCCGGGTTTCACTATTGTAAAATCACTTTCACATGCCTATTGAAGGGCTTTATTTCACAAGAAATAGCTTACACTGAAAACTACCTGTACTTGCTATCAGAACCGCAAGTTTCTATTAAAGCACATACAAAGAAAACGCTACATACAGTAGGAAGATATCGCAAGTAAACAGACTATAACTACTAAAATAAAATTGATTAACAAGAAAGACCTCAACTGAAATTGCTCAGTGCAGTTATTATTTGACAATTTTATTGCATCCACTAGCATGCTTTACAAGCGTACTCTGGAGCGTTTGGTATTATCGTTCAGCTAAAACAAGAAAGTTGTGGCAAGCGCATCTAACAAATAAGGTAAGAACTCGTTTCATCTCGAGAAGCGACGAGGTCAGCCACAAAAGCAAACTGCACACAGTTTAACTTGCGATCATGGTATCAACACCAGCGACGCGGCTTGTAAGACTAGTGACAGAAGTGGATGAAAAAAAAAATCAATAAACTAGGATGTAGAAGAAGAAAACAACACAACATACTCCAGCATAGCTGTAGAATGAAGAAGTGAAAACTGATAAAACATTGGCTAGTTCAGATAAAAAGAGTCCGGTATGGGTCATCGAAAGGTTGCTTATTTCAGCGGTTAGGGGCATAAATATTGGGCCTATCCTTGAAACCATAACCCCAATACGTCCTCTTTCTAGTGGTCTGCCCTTAGCTGCCATATGTAAATCCTCACCGCGTACCTGCAGGTCACGAACTAGGCCAACGACAGCTCTGTACGCAAAGAAAAGATTAATTCAAGCACGCGAAAGCAAGTCACTGAATTTTAATTAATGTTTATTTGTTTAAATAAATCCATTTTTTCATCACATAGAAATTGCTACGGTTCTGGTTCAAAGTCGTGACCCCATCTTTGAAATCAAAAACGTGCTTGCATTTTCGTGTGAGCTCATTACTCGCGAGAAGGCTGAGTTAACTTAGCGTCGCTTTCAATGACCAAAAAAAAACGAGATAATAGGCTCACTGTCTACCATTTAATGAAATACCGTCAACGTAACTACCAAGACTTGGACAAAGAAAGAGAAGGAAAACTTGATTGTAAACGACAGGGAGATGTGTGGATAGGCTCATCGCAAGGAAAAAATGTGGAGGAAACAAAATTTGACTGGTTGCTTGCCGTGATGACGTCATCACTCATTAGTACTGTTACAAGTAAACAATGGGAAAGGGGGCCGATCGTGACGCTTGATGAACGTCACAAAATTTTTCCAGAGACAAACTTTTATAGCATGTAGTGAGATTTGCAACAATACTGTACATATTAGGCCTACTGCGTGAAGGTGTAATGTGTAGGTCTGCATTAAACGACTGGTAATATACTTTCAACCACCTGCTAAAGCCAAAACAATAATTCCGGTAAGAAGATTCAGATTACTGTGAAAGAAGCCCAAGGGTTCGGAGCGTTTTCTGTAAGCCCGTGTTTTGAAACTAGTTTCGATAGTAGGCGTGAAGGAATGAGAAAAATTTCGTGGGTCTATTATGTAGACAGGAAAAAAAATTGGTTGGCAGCTTTCTCTTGAAGTTTTTAACAGCTTGTTTTACAGATTATCACTAAAAGATCACCTATTTTTAAGCAATTTATGAAATAAATATTGGCAAAGTGTAAGCTAGCGCTACGCGATATGAAAGTTTTGCCATCTAGCTACTATGGAAGCAGGGCTCCTTTCAATATCTAGCAACTTCTCCTACGAAATGTTAACACAATAAAAATCAGTAAATTATACCGATTTTTCTCTTTGGATGACGTTTCAACCCGCCTTTTTCTTTTTCACTAAATACGGCGGCATGCATCACACTCTGTGAACGCCTTCTACTGACTGAAGACTGTGTGAGAAAATGACGGGTATTGAGGTGCTTTGAAAGTAACCTTTTACGAAGCCTTTTTGTTATGTCTTGGCACATGGTAATTTCATATCTTTAAGTTTACTTTTATTAATTTCAGCGGTTTTGGCTGACAGTGCTTTTGACACTTCCCAGCAGCGTGATTAAAAATAACCTATTCGTCTTGGAGGTCGCGGCATGTGTAAACATTGTCGGATTGAAATGGTTCACAAGTGTTTAAATTGCAGATTACACGGAAAATCTAGTGAAAAGTTGAGAAAAATATCTCTTGTTTTAGTGTTTATGTCAATCAATCATCACTTAACTGAAAGAACAAGATCTAAACAAATCAAGAATACATATGGCTAAGTGTCAGTCATCCTTATTTCGGCCGTGTACTTTTCTGATTCCTACACCTGCAAACTTCAGTTTTTATTGAATATTTTGACTCAAAACATTTCGGTTAATAATAAACTACTCAAGCTAAATGTTTTCAAGGAGGTTTAAAATGAAAAAGAGATTAATCAGTACTTGAAAAATGAAAAACAATCTCTTTAAAACATATCATAATAGCTCATTGGACAACTAAGAATATCAACAATCCCTATTCCTGTAAGTCTTCAATCGCTCTAAAGTTTCACCATTTTGAGAATGTTTGAGGGTTAATTTTGGATTTTTTTGGTAAGTGTATTAAGACTGTGTTACAACAAGATATCTTAGCTGTCAATCATTTGCCTCAGGTCGTTGAACACATTTTAATTTGACGAAGTCTCATTTGCAAAAAACCTACTTCAAAGAGCGACAGGCAATTCAATATACTGTGACCTAGCCATAACACCCTTGTTCATTTCTTTAATGTATTCTCTCCGACAGCATCGATGTGAAGATTAAAAGCTGTCGTCCGCGTAGAAAGAAACCAAATGCTCTTTAACCTGTGCCAGAAAAAGGTTAAAATTCATTATCTTGTGCAAGTTCGTCACTGTCAGACGCTTTCAAAAGCAAATGTTTCGAAAGCAAGCAATCGTTTGTTCTGTCAAACAAACAATTCCGGTTGTAATAAATTTTAAATAAGCTTTTTTGCATAAAGAATAGCTTGCTTGTTTAGACCAGGGATGTCTAACTTTTTTTCTTTCCAAGCTAAATTACAAATTTAAGTATTTTGTCTGGCCACGAAAGCAATAAAATACAAACTTCTTTGTACGAGTTTTTTGTAAAAGCGTTTGGAGCCAAGGGCGTCGGCAAAAATGCAATGACCAAAAAAGGTCTTTATTCCTTCCTCGGTTTAGCAATGCAACCACCCAGTACTTTCAAACTAACGTTTGCTTACAATTTAACAATGCAGTGGGCCGCAAGTAAATATTAACTGGGTCTCGGGTTGAACACCCCTCGTATAGACCTACTGGAAGGTCATGAATAGATTTTGCAAGACAGTATTGATGAATTTCTTACGCAATACAATTGGTTTAACAAGCAAAAGGTTCTCAACGTGCTGCGTACGCTCATCTCCTATTTCCATCAAACTGAGTAAAGGGGTTTTCTAGCACCGGGTCTACACACACACACACACACACTAGGCATTTCGAAAGTAGCCTATACGTCACATTCTAACTACTCGCATGTCATGAACTACAAATGGTAGCAAGATGATACTGCTAACATTTAAAAGCTAAAATCATCAAGTTTTCCAAAAATAAATTTCACATTACGACATTGCATATTTTAATAACTATTGAGGATATCAAAATGCGATATTAATGGGAGTTGAAGTTCTGTATTGGCTCTTCCGACTGATTTTTAGGGGCTCCAGTGGAAGGCATTTTAAACTTGTTCAATTTGTATCATGCGAAACTGAGGGGCGTCCGGTTTTCCTTAGCCGGCCATAAACACCTCTCCTCCTTGAATTTTGCGTGCCAATTCACAATGGAACGTCTGCCTGGTGGCTGATTCATAAACTTCGTACAAAATTGACGTTAAAGACGTGTCCATCACTCTGTTTTTGCGAATTCTAGAACGCAACACGACTCTTGTTGTTTTGAGAACAGCATTACTGGATCTAAAGAGGTAAAAAAATAGAATTAACAAAAGAAAACGATGATATTAGCTTTTAAATGGTACCCGTTTCATCTTGCTACCATTTGTAGTTCATGATATATGAGTATTTGGAATATGGCATATACTTTCGGAACGCCCTGTATACAAAATTTCGTTCTCGAATATCGGCGACACGTGCTGCTGCGCCCAAACGTAAACATTTTTGAGTTGAACGCCGTGCTGTGCTTTCTTCTCAATTGCACTGCATTTAGCATTTCTATTCAACATATTAACCATCAGTCATGAGCACAACGAAAGTAAAAAAGGGACGCTGGTCAAGCAAAAAGAAAAGCTGCGAGAAAAACAATCGAAGAAAGAAATCATTACAAAACATAAAGGTTGTGTTCGTGTATCTGATCTCACTGCGCGGTATCGTATGGCAATGGCATGGTAAATAAGCATTCATCTTGTTCTTGGGAACGAATTGATCTCTTTTTACATTATTTTTAATCGGAAAATATAATTCGGTTCTCAAACATTTGATTTGATTTTGGAGCAGACTTGCAGTACGAATTAATTTCGAAAACCGAGATTTGACTGTATTAAAATAATTGTGGCCTGTTTCCGTAACTCATTTGACTCCGGCGGTTTCTTTAAAATCTACATCTTTTTTTGACTAAAGCACCGGACTATTTTTACAATGAAACGGCAGCAGATGCACCACCTCCATAAACGTTGCGTTTTAGCTGTGCCCTTCACAATGGCATTTGAACCAAATGCTTGTTTAGTGATAGATAAACTACACGCGGCCATTAAAGTTAGACAGCGAATCGTGAAGTTGATTTCCGGAACACTATTTTTTTTCACATTGATGATGCTAACAGCATTCATTGAACAAGACAGTGGTGTAGCTAATCATGTAGACAACTACAGTAGCTCAACTTCTTTTAATTTTCAGTGAAATTGGATCGTAAACATTTGCTTTCATTTATCACGTGAATAAGCGTTGCCTATTCCAATCAATTAAGTAGTTTTTCGCAGCTCGCGAGCGTTCGACACGAAGTCGATTTCCCGTAGGAAAGTTTTCTCGTCCATCAAACGTGTACAACTTCCCCACGATGCTGCTTAACAGTGCTATCTTCTCGGCAAGCAGTCGATTTCATAGAATTGCCATGTTGCTCCAAGACATGTACAGTACCAACTGATAAGAGAATTAAAATAGATACGGGTCTAAAAATAAACACGTGCTATTTTTCTTCAAAAGTATAGCGTGCTCTGTTTTGCTGCAAACATATACAGGAGAAATCAGCTTAGGCTCCAAGCGCTCGCGAAGAAATCAAAACACAAGGCGAAGACATCAATACAAACGGAGGAGGGGAAGGGCTCAAAAAACACAAAGCTGAAAATATATTAAGAACTTTAATTTCAGCAGTAGGCATTAAAAATACTAGGCAAGTTTTTAAGGGGCTTAGCCACTCCACTTGTATAAGTGGGGAAGAAATACAAGATTTTGGCATCATAAATGTATACTATAAAAAACGAGTTGTTTAAAATTTTCCGAAAAACAGCTTATTTTGCTAACATTTTAATTAGGCTATGGCTGCGGGCTGCCTTACAACTAACGCCATGTTCTACTACCTCATGTGGTTGCGCACTCCTAGGTTTTCCTGCCGCCTACAAACATGGCAGCCAATATGTACATGAAAAATGGATGGCAATCAAGTGAGATTTTGGCAACACTGGCTGACGGCAGTAACTTTGCGACAATTCGTCATAGTAGTCTGCAAGAACTACACATGATCAACTTGTCATCAATAATTCCTTGCACAAGAGTTTTCGGAAAACAACGTCAAAATTTGGCCCATAGCATTAGTTGTTTGAAGAATAAAAATTGCGAAATCGGCTAAAAATGACCTCAAAATAAAAATGTCTGCCCAAAATTTTGTTCATGAGTTTTAAAAAATAGATCGCTGCTTCCGATATATCAAATATTTTTTGTCGTCTGTACAGACAAAGTAACAAAACGAGTGTCGGAAAGCATTGCTAGAAACTACTATACGCATGTAATTCGGAATAGACCTGGTATTGTTAGGTGTTTTGCGATAATGAAGAAACAGAAAATAAGTTACCGAAGATTGACGAATACCAAGTTATTATAATCATTTTGAAAAATACGTCGAAAAATCAAACAAGACATTGCTCGAAACAAATATACATCAAGGCCAGGTTCAAAGGGAGGGGCTTGAACCTTTCGATTTTGGACACTGAACATCTTTTACCGTATAACATCTCCGCACCTGACGACTAATTTTTTGACAAATCAGTCTTCGAATTGCCCCCAATTTAAAGTCTTTGAATCACGGAATAGACACGGTATACGTTTAGGCACCACCGCCATTCAAAATTCAAGCGGCAAGCGGAAGTTTTGCACACTTTATTGCGCATAAGTGTGCAAAACTATTTTCCGCTTAAAAGCTGCGCCATATCGTGATCCGTACTACAACGCACCGATCTACCTGAAGTTTCATGACAAATACATGAACGAAAAATTTTACCTAGTACATAGAAACGGTATACCAAAGCCATTCCAATACTGGAAGGATGCTGCACATAAAAGCTTTATCAAGAGGTAGTACTAGAGGGATGGGGGTAGTAATAATGAGCCTAATTCATCTTATTGCTTGCGTTAACTAAACACAAGTGAACAACTCTAATTTGACATCCTATCTGAACTGTACCAACTTCTGAATCTTGTTGTGTTGTGTATACGAAATAACAACAATAACCTTAATGCTACCACAAAAATGTTTTTCGCCGACAAGATAAAAGATGATTTTGCTTTCGCTTTCAAACTGGAATTTGCAGTTTCGATCAACAATCTTTTCCTGAAAATGCGTGTTTAGTGTTTGTATTTTCTGTATATTCTACAACATATTTTCTTTAGAAATTAAAAATGCCTGTTTGAAGATGGGATCGATTTTTCCTGTAATAAACTAGGTCAGCTAGCGTTTTACAACTTTGTCTTTTGTATGAGTGCAAATCTGGATCGTTTTCACCAAGTCACCGCACGAGAAGATTCCGGGTAGGAAGTTTGCTTCTACTGTTATGCAAAATAAAATGTTGAGATTTCGATATTTCTAAAAGTCACGCTCGCAAATCGTGTTGGCAGAAAAAGAATGACGTATTCTATTGTTGAATATGGGCTAGGGACGTTGGAACTAAGGGGATCAGGTCCCTCGACCAAACTTTTAGTCCATTGGCACAATGATTCTCTCTTGGAAAATCGGTGTTCTGCGAAAAATGGTCTCCATACAATTTTGTTTTTCCCTTGTTCGTGAACAGACCTTCAATCTCGACCTCTTAGTTGGGGCCACTTTTACGTTAAACAGAGGTTTTGCTTCTTTTGGCGGCTCCCTCGTTTGATTTCACTCAAGCTTCGTATGAAAATGTTAATTAGCTTCTTATTTTTCTTTTACTTGACCTTGATTTTCTCACAACAAAAAGGATAGCACACTCTTTCCTTGTTCAAATCTCTGTCTATCTTTGTTTCACTTAGTATCATAAGCCATTTCGAGCCTCAACAAACCAATTCTATGCAGAACTGTTTGGTCCCGTGCGATGTTTCAAAAGTTTTCGTGGTTCTCTTGTTAGGGAAAACTTGAAATTGTTCTTCCAGCATTTCTCAAACAATGGTCAGCGGATCACTCGTCCATCGTGAAACAAATTATTTCTGTCGTCCAATGTAAAAGCAACGTCGCCAAACGCTATATTTCTGTTGTCCACTGTAACAGCTATTTCTGTAGTCTGCAATAAATCCATCTTGCTTTTAACGCGGCAGCTCCATTAACATATCAAAATATGTAAAAGTTAAATAAAATCCAAAGTTTGAGGAAAAATCAAAATCAAATAATTCTCTTCTGAGACATCGCACCGTAGACGGAAAAAAATGTGTTATTTACCGTCATCGTGTCCAAGAAATTTTGGGGTAAGGCGTTCCCATTTTTTGCTCTTTGACGGCACAAAAAAATGGCCGATCATGTAATAGGTTATTATTTCCATAAATGTAATACTGTGCAACACCATATAACTATGCAAGCAGATAAAAATTCCTTACAAAAATACACGAAAGCCAAAAACATACAAAACCGGACAACTCCTTAAGCCGACTTATTGTTCAGACTCATTGCACCTTGCTCTATTAAGTAGCCTACACATAAAAAACGAACATACATTAAAGACACCCAAACAGACAAGGAGTTGGGGTTATAGGCATAGTTAATGTAATTCAAAGTGTGAGGGGGGAATCAAAAGAAAGTATTGCTCCTGCCTGAATCGCACAGCAGAGAGAGGATTTTTGTTTGAAAATAGCTTGATAGGCCTGCCGGGATCGAATGCACAACATTTGAAAAGCACCTTGGGCACTTACACCCTATGTCATTTCCAAAGCACATATTTGCAGCAAGGGACAAATATATAATTACGAAAAGGGTCGCGCGAAGTCAATAATTGGCTTATTTTTGAAGTTGTAAAGCCGATTCCAATGTTGGCGCCAATCTTAAGCCTAGATTTTGATCCTCCGCAACGACTAAAAACAAATAAAAACTTGTAAAATGATAAGCCGTTTGTGATTGCGATTACCGTAATGATTAGCACAGGGACTGTGCTCCCTATTTATAACAACCTTTCTTCACTGTTTTAACCTTGTCGGGCCACGTCAGCCAGTATTGCCTACATACAATAAACGGGTTGATGTTTCAACAATTACCAGACGCTATTCGGTATCGAAAAGCAGCTTACAAAAATAGGTTTCAAATTAATGCTACAACATCTGCGTACTGAAACAACTCTGTAATAAACGTCGTTTAGTTAGTTTTAAGAATAACAAAATTAAGTTCTATTGATAGTGTACGACAAAAACCAGCACTTACACTCGTCTAGCCACATCAATCAACCTTTTAATCCTCCTTTAGGAAACAAGGGGTATCTTTAACTTATCGTTCTTGACCAGTATGGCCAGGTGTGACAGTGCATAAAAATTGAAAGTGCTTATTAACGAAAACATTTTCTTTGAAGTGCCTTAGAGCACGTTTTCGCTATTTTTCTCTACAACTTTCGAACACTTGCTTTCTTACAGCTGTGTTATCACAAATGCACGGCTTTTGGCCTGTAGCCAAAACGTAAATACAGGTTTAAATTACAAGTGTCGCGGAGAGTTTGACGTTGTCAGTAAACTATATTTAATTGCCTAAACACAAAACTAACATTATTCAACACACCTTGTTACCAAGCTAATATCCACTACCTTACGAGTATTCTGATGAGCAAATATTGCAAGTTTGAAATGTGTAGTTTTACAAAGGAAA
Source organism: Trididemnum clinides (assembly GCA_963675345.1). Classification (NCBI taxonomy): domain Eukaryota; kingdom Metazoa; phylum Chordata; class Ascidiacea; order Aplousobranchia; family Didemnidae; genus Trididemnum; species Trididemnum clinides. Next base: position 29,896,477 of record OY776286.1, read on the forward strand.
ATATTAGCCAAATAGAAAAGTAGTTGAGTTGTGAGTTTTTCAATACTTCTGGTTGCACTACTAAGCTACAGCCTTTTTATTTGGATTAACTGTCTAATGCTAGCTTCGGAAATCATTCCACTGCATCGTCTCTTGCAGTATTCTTGGTTCTGTGCCGACTGAAGCAGTGTGTTATTTGTACCACTCATGTTTAAAATATTTTTGAGTTGGACTGTGAAAGTCCTGCTTTGTCTACTCCCTTGCTATCTTGAAATTTTTTCGGTTGGTACAGTCTGTTTTTTCATGCTAAAATGGAAGTGTCTATTTTTAATTGTGTCCGTAATCATTTAGTTTGTTTTGGTTTTTCTTCATTATGTTGATGAGAATTATAAGGTAATCTTTGCGTTCGTCGAAGAAGCCACGTGCAGAACGTTTATCTTCTTTTGAAATGGTTTGAAACACCAGCAATTAGTGGTGGATTAAAGATTTTAGGAGTCTGAAGCAAAAATCCATGATGGCCCCCTATTGTCCAAGTACTCATCGTAGACCACTGTTTTTGTTCTTTTCAAGATTACCTCTACTTTGAAGGTCTGAAATCAGTAAATTTGTTGCAAACTAGGATTTCGGTTGTAAACCAATAAGTGAAGACCCTTTTTTCCGGAGATCACTATTATTTTGTAGGGTCCTAAAAGCAATTTATAGGACTTAACCAGAAGAAAAGCCCATAAAAAGATGGGGGAGGGGGCGGGGGCGAGGCAGCTGCCTCACCCTAAATCCAACACTGCCTGGAATCAAAGCTTTTTTAACACTAGCTTTCTTTGCCAGGCAAGGAAAATATAAATTGTTTTTTCACGGAGCTTCCATCAAACAAAACATGTTTTTACGCAAGCGTTGAAAACAGAAAATTTTAATTTCTGGATGATAGTTTAATTGCACTTCAACATGACAGCTTGACGTGGGAGTGCCTATGTCCTAGCTGTAAATTGCAAGGTCGAGGTGGGACTTTTTTGTCAACATTTTATTAGTCTAAGTGTTTTAATGGTCATCAAAGACGAGGAGCTTAAGTTTAACATACTTTTCTACGACGTGGCACAGTGTTTTTGGACATTTTTTGACAGGTTTTTATATAATAATCATACCAAAGACCACTTCGGTAAATTTGCTTAGGAAACACTTTACAGTTTCAAGTGGAGGTTTTGTCTGACTTAGAAGGATAATATGCTTATGGCTGTTATTAATTGTCTGGATAATGTCACGTTTGTACATGAATCCAACAATAAAATAGCATTTCTATAATTGGCTCAAATAGCTTTCATCCTCATGATAAGAGTTGCGGCTACAGCAATACATTTGGATACGCTTGTATATGTAAATTTTTACCAAAAATTAACATTGAAAAATAATTGTCTTTTTATAATATTTCGTTCTTTTTTACGGTTGCCAACAAATATAGGAAAAGCAAAAAAATCTTTCATCCGTTATATTGCACAAACCTGGTATCAAAGAAATGGCTTCTCGTTGTTTTGTCCTACTATTTTTTAGGATAGAGGCAGGGCATAAAGCGCTATCCACCTTTTAACCGCAAGCTCGATCTCGATCAGGTGAGAGTAAACCGGCAGCCCATTTCAAGTCAAGTCATAATAGAAATTCCAGATCGGTAGCCCTAACGTCAACAAGATGGACTGCCATTAGTGGGTGGGGCACAAACTGCCGTTTACGAGATGCTAAATAAGCTACGTCACTATTCTCAACCGACGAAAAAACATGTTTTCATGCGCCAAGAAGAAAGAAATTTCTGAGCATGTAAAGGTTTTACTCGTTGGAGGAGGGATAAAACTCTTGTCTTCTTATTAATCGCCTTGAGTCTGCAGTTATTTTTCTGAATTGTCTTCATATAACTAGAGGGAGACACAGGGGGCAATTGCTTTACTTTTAAACAATTTGTCAAAACTCTGTTTTCGACTAAAATTTTAAGTGCTCTTTAAAAGACATCGTCACGTAAGCTTCAGCCAAGCAAATGGACTTACCTTTAGAATTTGCTTAAATATAGCCATGGGTTTTAACAAAAATCCTGGAGGTTTCAAAAACTAGACCATCACCAAAAACGATCCAGCATAAAGAAATTTTTGTTCTCTTTCCAAACTTTTGTGAGCGGGTACCCCTGTATATGACCAGCTAAAATTGAATCAAGCTTTGAGGTATAGCAGCCAACGCCTTAGTGGGCTACATTTTAGGCTCTTGCTTACTGACAGATTGAGGTCAAAAATGTATTCGTACAAACGCTTTTCATATGCTGTGTTTAAGCAAAAATTTTAGTTTTCGGCCACTTTTGGAGTTACGTATTCTGCTATCCAAAAATATGGTTACGTTTTCTCCACAACTCAAGTGAAATGTGTAAAATATGTACCAGGTGCACAAATTGATACGGTAGCCTGGATTCTCGCAGACGAAATAAGGAGAGTGTCATTAGCAGTTTTCATCCATTTCCCTTTGGCCATCGCATGATTGACGTATATCCATACCGATTTATCTCACTGCTTGGAATAATATTTGACAAAGGATTAATGACACTAATTTTTGTAAAGTTGTAAGTTTGTAATTGCTAGTCATAATTGATCTGATTATTTGTTTTAGGCCTATAAGGTAAGACCAATTCAATCGGTAGACAACAAATACCCTCTTCCCATTTCCTTTCGGAGGCTAGGCCAGTTTTCATTAACTACCTCCCGCCGAGGCAACTAAGATTAGTCTACTGGCAGCGTGATTTGGTTTCAGGCGTCACACTTCCAAGGCAACACTAAAATACAGAAATGCAGATTTACGAAAATGCCAAAAAACATTGATTGAATGGTGGAAATTTCAGAAAAGTGGAAATTTTCAAAAATCGTATGATCAATCTTCATAAAAACTTAGAAAATAAATCTAGAGATGCATATTTTAACTCAATTAAACTAATTTTATCCAATTAGACGACTACATTTTTAGTTTTTATTGAATTCCATAATTCTGAGATTCCCCTACTTCTTTGATTGGTAGTGTTCGATATTTCCGTGATTGCATGTTTTGGTGTGAAGGTCTGGATCCAGTGATGCTTTTGTACGAGTTTTCGGGATTCAGTAATTCCATTTTTCAGTATGAATTTCCGTATTTCAGGGAATTTTGATTTTCGCACAATCTTCGAGTTGATTTGAGCCTTTTGAGCATTCTATGCTTGGTGCGGAGCCGATGGGAACCGACAACTGCAACAAATCTTTTGTTTTGTGAGGGGGGGGCGGAGCATTAAGTAAGTTCAATCATATTACCATGCGATCTTGTAAACTAAGTAAGCTGAATTTTATTTAGGGGGGGCCGGACCATTAAGGGAAGTAAACGTTTTGGAAGCAAGAATTTTCCCTAGCAAGCAAGAAAACCTTCTTTTGAACATCAAGTTGGCCATCCCTCTTCATTTCCCCCCTAAACACGCCTTTGATTAAAGCTGATGGGCTGGGTTTAAAGTATAGCTTGTGGCGACCGAAGTGATACAAATGAATGACTGCCAAGGTAAGATCACTTCGTAGTCTCTCAAATTCCCCGTATATCTTGCATTCAATGAGGTTAAATATAAGTTTTAATTCATAATTCTTCCCTAGAATATCTAACTATTTTGGCTGCCATTAGGAAAAACCATTGCGCAAACACTCGGCTCCTTTTCTGTAGTTGTGTGGAGGTAGGTTGAACCAAGAACAGTTCAAAAAGGCTTTCAAATCTCTGGGAAGGGCAAATCTTTAAAATATACTTACTGCTTTTTGCACTAAACCTTTTTTCGTATGTAAATGTTCAATAACAAGATCATAATATACTCTACTACGTAAATTAAGGTTGAGATAAAATTGCCAAAAACCTTGTCAGCAAGATGTCATCAAAATTTTTTTCTTGTTATCTTAAATGCTAGCATCGACATTGCCCTATTTACAGCAATAATATCATGAGTTTTGTTGGAAACCATTTGATTCACGCCAAAATCAAAACCTTCAATCGTTTAATTTAACCTTTAGCTGTAATAAATCATGTTGAGGGCTACTACTTTGAGCTTTCTCATTAGTTTCATTAAGATTACAGCATACTTCTTGTACCGCACGCCTAAAGATTCTTTGTTGATTCTTGCTGCTCTTGGTGGTTTTACATACAACTCACACGCACGCAAATGTATGGTTATTGTTGTTGTTCACTTCGTAGCTTGGTAGAGAAATGATAGATCTAGAGCATCTTTGTACGCCTAATAGTATCGTACCTTCTATAATTCCCAAGAGAAGCTTTTATTTGTTATGCAAGTATCTATAAGCTTCGTATAATCGAAGGATGTAACAAAGAATCAAGCGCACCGGAAATTTCAAAGAGTTTAGCAGTGATTTATTAAATCGTTGCTGCAATCAGTTCATGATCTTGCGGGTGGTAATAATGAATTTGCGTGCAAAATAAACGCTTTGTTTCACGATCTCCAAAAAACCTAATTCAACCCCCAAAGTTTGTGTAAGTATTTACAGCCTAATCAATGCAAAGTTCTCATATGCAGGGATGATAGAAAGCAAAAGTGCCGCAGGTAGTTTGAAGCATGATACCGCCAAAAAGTGTTTGATAAATTTGCCTTATATTCTCGACATTTCCTGCGTTCTCAGCTCCCATTAGGCTTCATTACAATTTTTAACTCATTTATCACTACAGTTTAGCATGAAATAGGATAGTCGGCAATAGCAGAACTTAATGTTGTTGCGGTTGAAGTGATAAAGCGAAGTAAGCTTACGGCAAATTTTAAATAATTGGAGGGAACAGGTGGTGGCAAATCCCTGGTTTTAGAAAACTTGTGCGAATATTCACAAGCGACGTGTGGTTCAATGTTTTGACTTCTGCTGGTACAATACATTTTTGCCTCCGTTATGAAGTCTTTTTTACAACAGGGCAACAACCACACGAACATTCCACTCACAAATTTGCATCTAGACTTGAAGACTTCATGTGGAGTTCTTCGATTCATTCGGACTCTCATAGCCTTGCAGTTGGCTAATGCTGAAATTTTTGCTCTGCGTTCGTTTTAAACGTATTCATGAGTTGGAACAAAAACAAAATCACTTTTCTTGTTTTGCAGTGAAAAAGCGGCTTATCGAACTCAGAGATGTTGACTTTTTAATTTATGCTACATACGACCATGCATAAACTAAGTCTGTCAACTGGACTACCTAGAGCACCAAACGTGCCTAAGGTATATCAATCAAACGGAATTCAAATATATAAAGAACACCAAAAAGCAATTGGCATGATATTGACCTTTTTAAACTGTTGCATTCACCTTAATTGAAACGTTTATGTTATGTGAAATTGCTTTGATCTTTCATCATTCTTGGCATGAAAGCCAATGACAAAAATCAAACAAACGATCAAAATTTTGGAAGTAAACTACACCACCATAACCCTATATTTATTCAAGGACTTTCATTTTTCTTTTTTGAAGACGTAGTTTCAGAGAGGCTACGTTTGGATTCATTCGATATTTTCTCATGTGGAAGCTCGTTGAGGCTGTATTATATAGCCCAGGGAGTTTTTTACATAGCTTACGGACAGACAACCATAAACTCCAGCTGGGCCGTAGGCAGATATTTGTTGAGGGGATGCGAAATTGACTTTTTGCAAATATCACGGAACAATTGCAGTGCAGATCTTTTTTTGCAGATCAATATTCTCAGAGCTATCCCACAGACTCCATTATTACCGTTACCAGCATAATAGCTGCAACTGACCATTAAGGTTTTTCTGAGTAGGACCTGAGAGGGGGGCGCATAGGAGCCCCCCTTCTGTGCGCCACTGAACTTCAGTTTGATCTGAAAAAATTGAAAGTTGGAGAAAAATTTAATTCTGAAGCAGTGTTTCTCAATCTTTTTAGGCATGTGGCTCACTTTCAAACTGAAGAGAGACCTGCGGCTCAGTTGCATGCTACTTTTTTCAAGTTCAGCGACATTCTCCGAAGTAGTGGAAACTAGAATAACGAACTTAGCCAAGCCAACTTCGTGTTGTGGCCCACCAGTTGAAAATTGCTGTTCTTAAGTGAGTCTGAACAACGATGCTGAGGTACAACTGACAAAAGAATTTTTGTTACCTTAGGACGGGGGTGGGCAAACTACGGCCCGCCAGAGCATTTTGTGCGGCCCGCAATCACTTGTTGAAACTTCCATATATCTTATTTAAGATGATAAGGGGAGGAACACTTGCCGTATCAAGGAACCAAAACTTTAGAAGCCATTATTAAAAGAGCCGCTACGCAATTCTTAGTTTGAATTGTCGCATTTTCCGTCCAAATAAAGGGTGATGACCTTTTTTTTAGGCACCATCATTTTCAAAGCCATGTAATACGACATTGCAAGAAGTTATTGCAAGATTTTAAGCTAATGCAAGGTCTTGCATTGCATACAGCTGTTGCAAGATTTTAAGCACTGGCCCTCCGCCACTTTTGAATGGTCAGTGCGGCCCTCGGCCAACTCTTGAATGGTCAATGCGGCCCTCCGACAAAAAAGTTTGCCCACTCCTGCCGTAGGATAAAAAGGTACAACAACACGAAGAAATATTAAAAGACAATATAATCTAGAATAACGCATGAAGAACAAAATAAATTTGTCTAATTGACTTTCTTCACGCAAAAACCAACGTTGCTGTCAATGGAAGTTTCAACAACTTAGCTCATAGTTTTTCATAATAACTGAAGTGAATTTCCAAGCAGCCTACAAATTTATAAGTTTAATTTCTACCATCAATGGTTAACAACTTTTTGCAGGCGTCATTATTTAGACCGAAACTTGTCTTTTGGCCTAACTCGCTGATACTACTTTACGCAAGCGTAGAAGGGAACGTAATTTAGAACTGTTTGCCAGTGCCACAAGTTTCAAGACGATGAAGTCTATTAACTTTGTACCGATGTTTTTTTGTGTTCGCAACCAAGACTGAAATCGATCTGCACTGTTCAGTTGCTACATTTTCAAGCGAAACTTGAAATTTTTTATTGATTTATGAAGATGCACTGCGACCTATTGCTTTTTTGATCAGACCAACTAAAATTTCTACCTAATGAATTGCATTGAACTGACAGTCAAAAAGCAACTAGAAGAATTGTTCATTTAAGCAAGTTTATTTTGCCAAAAGATTCTAACTTACAGGCAAATCTAAGTTGGGTTTGGCTGAGATTTCTGTTTTATTAACAGGCTCTTTGGTCTTAAAAGAATTTACGCTCATCAATCTCTCTGAGCTTTTTGATGTGGTCTTGCCAGCCTAAATTATTCCAAGCAGACCTTCTTGCCTTCTAGCTATCAATCAACTCGAAGTGTTGGCGTAATAGATATGGAATTAGTTTTCTTTTAGCTTTGAATCATTTGTCGGTCTGTGACATACAACTTAATTGATTACCAAGTGATTTATTTGAAAAAAATAGCGAAGAGTGATAAATTGTTCATAATTATTGCGTCATTTTTCCACAAATGATGCCTCCTTTTATGTTAAATGTCATGGGCTTTTGATGAAAAGATTTAATTGTTTTTGCAAGTTAAGAAGGATGTTTTTGTTTAAAAGCAATTGCCTAAGTAACGGTTTATGCATTATTTATACAAATCTGCCGGCGAGAAAGATGGCTCATGAAAATATATCCTAAGAAGTGATTAAAATAAGTTTCTTAAACTAAATCAGTATCTATTATTGCTGTCTCAACAGCAGAAAGTACTTTACTGCAAACTCAGAAGATCTGACGTTGTTGAATTTTATTCATACCTGCAGTAAATTACCGGCACCAAATTCGGAGTCCAATTTAGACTCCAGATGGCACAACTTCATTAGCAGTAGGCTTACTGGAAAACACTCAGTCATAATCAGGCTTGCAAAGAATTTATTATTGCAAACTTTAAATGAAGAACTAAGTTAATGCACACACAACAAGGCGAAAATATTCCATAAGCACGCAACAGTAAATCTTCAAATAAAAATCAAGCAACAACTCATTTACATTGTGAACACCTTAAAAAGTCACGTGGTTATAAACCCTGACGCAATTGAGCCATTGTTCTTTCCCATAATCCCACACACGTGCTTCAAAATTAGCACAAATATCTCAAAGTACAGTATCCTTTTTGGAAAAACCCTAAAAGCACACAACGGTGCCCTTACCAAGTTTTAAATGACCTCAACCTCTTAAACGCGACTTAGCGCCGGGTTTATGGGAAATGTTAGCGACAAAATTGAATGTGTAACTTGGTGAAAGAAGCACAGAAAATACAGAACAATCTAATGGGCGCATGAAGCAGCGAATTAAGATCAAACGTCAAAATGTTTAAACAAAGATATTACGGCAAAAAAAAAACAAACAAACTTTACCAATCTAAACCACAAGGAATATTATTTGTTCCATAGTTAGTTCAACTTTCTTATATTTACGCCCGCCAACTCAGTACAAAAAACACGTCATACTCTAGCATCAAATAAGCACATTTATGGGTAAGAAAAGCCCGACGCTGCAGCGCCAAGTCGTTGGCCGTATACTGAATAAGGGGAACAATACGGCCCCATTCCAGCGGCTATTGGCAAAGAGGGGAGCCCTGATAATTGTGAAAGCATGTTAGAAGTTTTATACGAATGGAACCTACTTAAAGGACTGTGACTCCTAGACAAAAAGTTCGAACTTACTGGATTACTTGCTGTGGGTGAAATTGCGGCTAAAGCTTGCTGAGACAAGTACGCTGCGTAAGGACTAGTTGCCATTTTTTCAAGTCCATTTAAAAAATAGTTCGTGCTGTTTGTACTTGGCGCTGCAATTGCATGAGTTCTCAGATGATTAAAGAGTTCCTCGCCGGTCGCAAACCGCTTACCGCAACTTCCCGTCTCGGCGTTAACCCAATTACAAACGTGCGGAGACGCTTCAGCCGCAGCAGCAACAGCGCTGGCGTTTCGCGCCGCCATAAGCATGTGCGCATAAATAGGATAGGCAGTGGAAGGATTGCCGAAAGAGTACAACGATAAAGGGGGAATTTTCATTCCATCTAAACACGGGGCGCCTGCTACATGGGACCCTTGGCAGCCCACGCAATATGGGTCGTATAAGGACATCAAGTGCTGCTGGGGAGAAGTGGTTTGTGAAAGGGAGCTTTCTGCTGCCGCAGAAGAAGAGGGACAAATGCGCGAAGCGTTCGGAGATGCGCCCGACAGTGGTTTGTGCCGGGCTGCCGCTTGCTCGAACTTTATGTTCTTTGAGTCAGCTTCATCAAGGGAAACAGTGGAACGACGTTTGATGTCGAGAGAATTGTGTTTAATGTGTTCCAGCGGAGGGGGTACAGTGTCGCTGTGCGATCGAGCAGCTTCGCGGCCCCTTGCATGGTCGGGGGAGCTTCTTTGTTTTTTTGCTGGTGAGGAACAGTCATCGCAAGGAGGCGTTTCGCGTTTTAGACTTCGGTGTGGAGACGACCGCTTCATCGGCGCAGTAGGCGAAGCGCGGTGCACTGAATATGCGGAGCCTGCTGAATTAGATTTGATGGGGTTTTCGGTCGGCGATTTATTTCCGTCTTTAGGCGAATAAAGGAGCTTCGACTGTAGCAAAGGCTTGCGAACGGAATGTGGCTCCTTTCCAATCGAACTGCACGTCTGCGCCAGCAACGCCAGCGGACTGTTCTTGGCGTCAAGCTGCAAAACAAAACGAATAATGACGTCATAAAGTCACGACAATCAACATGATCGTACCACGGGACGACGATGCATAACGTAATTTCAAACGGAAAACGAATCAAAGCGTTCACAATTACCAAACCAATCTCGGTAATCGCTTTTAATTTAAAACAAAAATACAGCAATTGATTGGCCTGTTTTTATTTGTACATTTATAATGCAACAGCACTTGCGGCCGATTGGTCAGGACCAAGTGATAACACTAATTTTGCTCGAAAGAATATAATGAGAGCATTTACAAAGTTCCCCAAATCATTCTCGTTTGATATTCAACTTTAGAACAGCAGTTTTAATGCATAAACATATCCTACAAAGCTTTTGAAGTGGAGAAGTTTATTTTGATAATTGGCGTGCGCTTTGCGAAGTGCCTTATTTCGTACATAGGTATATCAAGAGTTTAGGGGTCAATAATCTTAGAATTGTCGTGTATAATGAAAAAAGTAAATTAGTCATCTCAACTTCAAAAAGGTTTAATAAACAAAGAAAGTCGTGAGGTAATAATGGAAGATATAATAAATCTACTCGGGCATTAAAGCTTAGCAGGTGTTAAGGAAATTTACATTTGAAAGATCAAATAAGCCGCCACATGATTGACGGTTTATTGCTTGGCGACAAAATCCTGATAGGTTGCGCATTGAATCGTAAATTTTGCGACTAAAGGACAGCCGATAGGCCTGTCTTTGCTTTAGAGACATATCTCTTGGTTATTACGTAGGACAAATAGGACGGTGCCAAATGCCTTTGACAAATCACTAGCCTTTGTGACAAAACAATACGTTGCGTAGATCAAAGCCTATTGTATACGATTGAGATGATTTAGGGATGACGCCCTTAGCTAATTCGAATTTCAAATCTTATGGTGTAATTTCATGCCTAGATGGTATGCTTTCAATGTTTTCGAATTAACTGGCTAATCCATGAAAGATTTCTAGCGCAGTTAGGCTGATTACGTCTTTAGTGACAGAGACAGAGCTAATCTTCAAAGAAAAGTTGAAAAAAATGAAAGAATTGCTGGATTTCTTCTCGCAAACTGTCATCCCGACTGAATTGAAGCGAAAAAGCTGGTTTGTCCATTGGTGTTAGCTTGTCTAGATGAGTTAATTGAATCTGTTCCATCAGACATGATATCACCCAAGAGGTGTGTGTGGCAAAAAAACAGTATCACAGCTCTCAATAAACCCGGCTCTAAGACCTTTGGTGATGTCAGCTTCATGTCTGGAAGAGATCAAAAAGCGAAATTTTCAAGAGCTTAGAGCGGACGCAACACAAAGCATTGATGACAGAAAGCGTCGAATAGATTGAAGCCAGGTGCTAAAGCTTAGTTTTGATGATCGATTGGCGCTCAATTTTTTAAATACGAATGAAGCAAAAAAAAAACAGCTCTTTCATTTCAAGTCCTTCAAGACATTTCTCGCTGCTTCTTTCAGCAATACATAGATCCATCACACATTGGCGTAAAACTATGCGTTAAAACCTGGCTTAATGAAAAACTTGCGGACGCGTACGTTTTGTCCACATGTTTCTGCGCTTCAAAAACATCTAAAATCCCAATATGAATGCTACTTACAGGACAAAGAATATACTGAAGGACTAGTACAGTCGGATGGTAAAGAATTTCTTTGTTTAATAGAATTCTTTCAGATTCGAAGATTAGTGCTTTTGTTCACAGCATTAAGAGAAAATTTATATCATCTCTCGCCTACTGATCAAAAATTTCGGGGGCTATTATGGCAACCTGGCATTGAGTACAATTAGTTCTAACTTACCACTAGTTATTCGAGAAAACCAAGCTGTCAATCATTTTCATTCGTAAAGAGTTTCTATTTTTCCTGTATTGTTATAATGCTATCGCGAGATCATTTCTTGTGGTTATACAAGAACTTTTGCGTCCAGGCCCTCTTAGAAGTTTCTGCTGCAAACATCGCAACGAAGTTGGGGAAGCTTCCCCAAAGTAATCTTCCCGAGAGCGCAAAAACATAGCCACCGTGAGTTTCGAAAGCAAGATAGTTTTACCACGAACGGCTCTAACTCGATCGATTAAGTTGCCAATAATATGCATAACGCAAGACTTACGAAAGAAAAAATTTGCTGTCGATCAATCATTTTAAGAGATCTTAAAACTGTTGCGACGTCATGTGAGCTTCGTATTGAAACGACACAATACAAATACTTTTAGAACGATGTTGTAAGGACCATAAACAACTAGTTGTTTGCAATACATTTGTTTCTTTGTACTTTTCACTTCATAACCGCTACACGGACGTAGAACAGGTCAAATTGGGGTGAAAAGAAAAAAAAATTTTTGGGTACGATAAATTGTTATTGATTAGGCCTGTCCACTGATTTACAAGAGAGGTTAAAAAAAGGCCACGCCAGGTCAAACAACGGTCACCTTTCTCAAATTGAATTCCGAATTGCCTCTTATAGCGGCAGTTGTGAATTGCAAGGGCCATTTTACAATCGAATCGAGTGCTCATCAACTCCGTCGTTACTGTTGTAAAAGATTTTCCGGAGCCAGTTAATCTTAGCACGAACATGACAAGCGACTTGTTGATGTTAGGCCGATCACTGGAGCTTTTCGACCAACTAATTTACACGCGCTGCCCTTACGAACTTTCGCAGCAGTCAATTTCACTTTTTCGCCATTCCAACTTTAATTAGAGACGCTCGGAAGCATTTAAAAGCGTAAAAAAGATGCTTTTAAAACTACCGCTGTGTCCACTGCCGTCTTAATTCTGCTAATTGCCTAGAATAGACAATAGTGAAAACACTGGCCTAAGCACAAAGACAGCATTTAAGGTAAAAAAAATAAAACCAGAAGGGGGATTGAAATGCACGCAATATAGGTTGCTCATGACCTTCCTCGGGCACAAAAGTTTGCAGATAAAGAGTTACAAAATACTCCTATTTAATATTTGCTTGTTATGACGATTGAAGTCCTTAACATGACAGCCTTTTGAATCGATGGTTTAGTTTAGCCTCAAATGAAAAACGTCATTTGCTGAAATTGTTCTATACTCATAAATTAATAGTTTTGACTACGGGCTGTCTACAGGAATGAACATGTAATACGCTACACTGTAGTTAAGTGGCGCATGAATATTCATAAAACAAATTAAAATGGATTGCCTTTTTTGGTTTATCAATAGTGAGCAATAAACGAAAAATTCAAACAAAGCTAACTTACCGTTGGTGGACCTGGAGGCGGCTGCAGATATTCCGTACGGAGATATTGCTGCATTTTTCCGGCCATCGTTTGCAATGTTCGCCGATCGTTCACTCAAGAATAATATTACTAATAACTTTAAAATTTCACTCTCTATATCAAACGTAAAGTTATTAAATGCGTTGACAACGTAAAGAAATAATAAAATAGAAAGGCAACATAAAATATGAATTTATAACCGGACAAAGTATTTTTCCTCATGTGCTTGCTTAGGAACAAACTTAAAAAGTTACCTAGTTAGTAAATTGACAAAGCTAGCCGCCGATGTCTGCTACAACAAAACATGCTTTTTAGCTCTCTAATAGCGAGGAATCACGAAATGAGATTGACACACACTTTCGAATTATTGAAATGAAGATTCCACTTCCTAACTTCCAGCAAAACTATGAGATCCAAAACATCACAAGTCATTCACAGTTTCTCAACATTGCTTTTGTTTACAAATACCAGACGTAAAAACTTCGAGTATTGATTGCCTAATGAATCTATGTATCCACAAGCCACATAGCTTAACGTGGAGAATTTTACAAAAGCATTGCCCCTCCTAAATTACAGCAAATTAATAAACTCATCACATCTACTAGATGTGTGGGCAACTGATCCCCTAACAATTTGAAAGGAAACTTATAAAAACGCTTCTGACATGACGCAGAAAAATATTTTATAAGAACACTATAACGCTCAAACTGGAAAGGTTTCGATGTAGCCAAGACGTTGCTTCTTCTAAGTAAGCGCGTAATGCTGCAAGCGGCGCACACTGCTTCGACTTACCAGCCCTCATCCTTGTAGGTGAGGACAGACAACTGCACTGATGATACCTAATAGGTGGAAACAGTCTGCACCCTGAAAGAATCGCTGGCATCTTACACGAATTCACCTCTATGCTATTTCTGAATTAAAAGTCCTGCTACTCTTTGTAGCTGAAAAATACGATTTAATTCACTTTGGTTTAACGTTTTTGCTGGCGGAAATGAAAAAATTAGTATTGCTTTAATACCAGTTGCACATACAGAAACAATTGTTTCTTGAACTGCACTACACTGATATTCTACCTTACCTCGCGATGAAATACCTCTCATCACCGCAGTCGCGAAGTGGTAAATGAATGTTGCTCGCTGTGTAAACGTTTGCCACACAACAACCGAGCTTTTTTTCTTTTCGGCGATGATTGAAAGGTTAGCGGCCTGTCTTTCAAGCAGCTTGACAGCTCGAACGCCTGATAAAATAAGCGAAAAGACAATGCGTAGAGCGTTATTGATCTGAAAAACGAAGAAAGTTAGACCTTTGAATTAACACATGCCTAAAACAAATTGCTTTTAGCGCTTTCAATGTAATGTTCTCATTCCTTATTGCCTACACAAGCAGACTTTGTATTTTCGCACCATGTAATCAACAAAAGGAGCTTCAGGTAGACAATTAGAGGAGCTGTTTGTTGCATAGTAAGCAAGCTAACCGTTTACAAATGACAAAATCGGCACCATCGATTACATGTCGGTATGACAAACCCTTAGTTCATACTGCACAAGACTGTAAAGTACGCTGGAAATAACAGCTTTATTCTTGTCTTTGCAAAGCGGTCCGATATTGTAAGCCAACATATGTACAGCAGACTTACATCAATGTTGATGCAAATGTGGCATGGCATATCCTCCTATAATTTAGATGTTGGATTCTGGCTGAAATGGGCTGCTTATGGCGCCTTCGCCGGCTAAGCTAAAAGGGGCTCTATATTTCCTGCAGACCCTTTTCTAAAAGATCAATGTAGAAAAAGTTTACTCATTGTATCGAAAGGTGCATAACGAATTATTTCTCAACACATTTCATATCCTTTATCACAACTTGCGGTATGTGCTATCGATGCAGCTTCGGGGAGCAGGTCAACTAAAAGACCGTTTTGATTACGAGCGGCTTCTTGGCCAACAACCGGTCTTTTTTTGACGCTGCACATTTTTCTTTGTATGCACGTATGACATTCAATTATCGAAGCATGACACGAATTTATTGACAAAAATACGATCTGCCAGTGTAAATGTAGAAGGCGATGCTTCTACTGGCTATGCCATGCCACATTTGCATCAACATTGATGTAAGTCTGGTGCATATATGTTGGCTTACAATATTGGACCACTTTGCAAAGACCAAGAATAAGACTATTATTTCCAGCGTACTTAACACTCTTGTGCAGAATGAACTAAGGATTTGTCATTCATAAACGGTTAGCTTGCTTACTATGCAACAAACAGCTCCTCAAATTACTACCTGAAGCTCCTTTTGTTGATTACATGGTGCGAAAACACAAAAAGATATAAGTGAAAATCGTAATAGGTCTGCTTGTGTAATCCAACAAAGAATGAGAACATTACATTGAAAGCGCTAAAAGCAATTTGTTCTAGGCATGTGTCAATTTATCACAACTTGCGGTATGTGCTATCGATGCAACCTTAGGGAGCAGGTCAACTAAAAGACCGTTTTGATTACGAGCAGCTTGTTGGCCAACAACCGGTCTTTTTTTGACGCTGTATATTTTTCTTTGTATGTATGTGTGATGATCAATTATCGAAGTGTAACATGAATTTATAGACAAAAATACAATCTGCCAGTGTGAA
The DNA here is from genome assembly GCA_963675345.1 of Trididemnum clinides. Taxonomy (NCBI): domain Eukaryota; kingdom Metazoa; phylum Chordata; class Ascidiacea; order Aplousobranchia; family Didemnidae; genus Trididemnum; species Trididemnum clinides. Next base: position 29,912,011 of record OY776286.1, read on the forward strand.
TGTAGAAGGCGATGCCTTTACTTGCTACCTTCATTTACAATACTACATATAATGAGAAAGTATTCAACTCACCGAACCCAAGAAAACTGAGAATTTGAGAACCTCACGGTATGAGGTGATGTGGCCTTACGGGTTTCGACTCAACAACCACTCGTACATGTTGCTGCTATTGGTGCAACTCGAAGTTTGATCCCCTGAAGTAAGCTGTTATTCTAATTTCAGTGCTCCTCGGTCATACTACATGCCAGGAAACCTTTCGAGCTCTCAACTCACACTCAGCCGGCGGACAACAATCCTGACACTCTGTCTGTCATGCTACACCTTCGACAATTTCACATGGATTGCAATGTTCCTTCCAAACAATGACATCATAACTTTTGATCAAACTGGTGTGCATGTGCAGAAAAGTAGCGTGAAAAAATCTACTTTCGTCTCCCTGCCCCCTCCTTTTAAATCTTCATGACGTTATTAGTTTCGATGCGCATTAAAAAACCCATAGGTCACGATTAGCTCACTTCTCCCCTGTAACTCTTTTCAAAGGAAGTCCAAAGCGTTTTATTTTAACTTCCTTACACTTTAATCGATCATTATTGACATTCACTTAACAGCTTAACGACTACTTGTTATTCTGAAACCGAAACTATTCGCCATCATCGCAACATTCCCAACTTGACACCTCCACCCGGTGTTATGCACACAAAATAGCAAAGTCAGAGTCTCACTTACAACTCTATGACAGCCTATATGTGAGTAAACACGATACAAATTGGCTGCGGTGAGGATGCAGGCTTAGCTGATAAACAAAAACTCGAATCTAGATACTGATTGTTTGCTAAAATGCTTGACCAGTAGTTTAATATAACTTCCAATCATATCTTGATTTTGATAAACATGTTGGACAGTTATATCGGTCTAGGCCACTTCAATCAGCGATAAGCACTGGTTTACGTTACTAGTTAAAGTAAAGTTGCAATTATTGCCCTGGTGACCTGCTGCGAGTGATTGCACAACATGATGCTTCGTAAGTTTTGCTTCGGATTTGACATAAATGCAAATAACTGCCTACATTGACGTATAAGAAGCCCAAGCCTCAGAAGTTTTCGAGAACTCAGATGCAACACTTTTTATATTTTTTCATTTATTTGACTTGCGATGCCGGGTAAACAATGTACGAATTGCTACAAGCCGGCACATTGCTTAGACCTTAGGCTGGCTCATTACAGCTTGTACTGCAATGGTCCCACACCTTTCCGCCGCATCAATATGGAGGCATCTGGTTAAGCGCCTTGCCCAAGGACATAAACGAACATGCCGGCTTGTTCTCCACGCTATCCTTTTTGTACTGAGCGCCAAGCAGGGAAGATGAAAAAACCATTTTTTTAAAGTCTGGTGGTATGACTCGACAACGGAAACGAACCCCAGGTTTATCGACTACAAGGCGAACAGTTTAAACACGTCGTGCCGGTTGAACACATCGCGCCGGTTACACAATTCTTGAAGCGCCAATTCTAATCAACATGAACGAGGACGTGTTTACGGATGCTGCATTTACATCAATTCTGACTAAGGCCAATAAATGCGTAATAACTTTTGGGAGACCGAATGTCTGTAGCCTAGGCGAGGAGTCCGTATCTATGCAGTAAATCACTTTTGTGAGCTAAAAGTTGGAAAATAACCGACCACCATGATCATAACAGTCAAACTCAGCACTTTATCAACAAAAAATAGAACTTAACTTGAGCATATGATCACTTACCAGTGACATCATAGGTGTTGACAAATAAGAAAAGTATGAGAAAATAACTATTCGGCCTAAAAATATCTCTTCAGCAAGGCTGCTTACCATCAAAACAAACCGCGACTTTGAAGTTTTACTAAATATTTAACGTATACCCCCAAATAACTTAGGTCTGCATGTGTTGTGAAACAGCTACACATATTGGCCTCAAAAATGGTTACCGGCAAATGGCACGTGGTCATAGTCTCAAAGCAGCCTAACTCTGTTAGCTGCATGATCATGATCATTTGTTGCAGGGCGCCATGACGTACAAGCTTGTTTGAGGTTTAGGATGGTTTCATTACTTATCCTGTAAACATTGAGATGGATCACGAAGGCAAGCTGTTAAAAGTAATTCACTCGAGAAGGAGACTGAGATAAGGTGACGCAAAGCTTTTGTTAGTTTCTAAAATAACAATCAGGTTCTCTACCAAGGAGGCCTAGATGATGATTGATTGACATGACAGTTCTGCTTTTCTTCTCTTCTCTCTCAGGCATCTCTTTCTTTCAAATGTTGATCTACTACTAGGTGTTGAGTGGATTGCTCTGACACTCGAGACAGTTTACACAGCTCAGCTTGCCTGCTATTCGTTAATCGAATTTTCAGCAATTTATCGCCCGTCAACAATCCGTTAACGCAGCTACTTCTTATCACTTTAAAAATTATTCAAAACGCAACGAACCAAAAAAAGACTTTTAAAGCTTCACTTAACAGCAAGGAAAAACTTGGCCTAATAATGGCCTCATTAGCGAAATCGCTCATTCGTTTTGCGGACATCGCTTTACTCCTTGACAGAGATCGATAAATACTCGCTTGAACTTACAAATTGCTAATCTATCATTTTGACCAAAAGTGTTCTCTAATCACAAAATAAGGCATTAAACATAGGTTTATAAAAGGTCTCAATTTCCAAACTTTTGTTTTGCCGAATGATAAATCCTTGTTTTGCCGAACGATAAACATCAAAAGTGAACTGCAACTTAGCGAATAAACGATTGTCCTTTGGCCAAATCTAGGTTAAAGCTATATTTTTCCGCATTGCATATTCTACAAGATTTATCTACAACAGTCTACTTGAATGTAGAGAAATTTTTTATTTTGCCTGAAGAAACAGTGCAGGCCTACCGATAGTCTACACAAGCAGCTGTTCCTTACCCGAAAGACAGTGATAGCGGCGCCAAATATAAGGGACAGCAGTTCAGACCAGTGCTTCCACAAATAATATTTCTATTTCCTCCACTGCACGAAGTTATTTTCTTTAATTTCCTCATTTCAAAACTAAATTTCTTCCCCAATGACCTTACACAATTTTCTTTAAAGAATGCTTTAGAAATGTAATATATTTACTTTTCTGAAAACCTTGGATGGCTCTAAAATAGCCTTCAAAGTTAACTAAATTACGTGGCTTCAACAACTCAACACTTATGAAAATACTGTCATCTAATTAACAGAAAAATATATCTGCACAGCAGTATGGTGAGAATAATAAAATTAAAAATGAAATAAGCACCTTTAAAAGAAAAGAATTCACGTACACTGCCTGATATGCGTGCTTGGAAAACACAGGAAACTAAGTCAAAGTTCTGCACTCAAAGCACAGATCGACTCATGGTTTCGGTGAGGCACCCAACTTACATAGCCCATAGACTTTTTCGGTTGGCTTGCGCTTGGCTCTATTTAAACATACCAACAATTTCAAGCTATCAAAAACAACTATCTTGACCTAAGCTGCTTTGTTTGGTAGGCATGAAAAAACAGTTTTAAATTACTGGTAAAGTAAGTAAGTAAAACTTTTTGTTTTTGGTAAAATTGTGGGGTTAGTGGAAAAAGGGGACTTTTTTTTCTAGAATTCTTGCATTTTATCATAACAAGCGGGTATTTTTTACATTTTAACCATTTTTGTTATTTTGTAATTTTTGCTGATTTTCTCGTTTCGATTATTTCCTCAAAAATATCTTCTTTTAAAAATTTTTGGGTCGAATTTAACCTAAAGGAGGAAATTTCTTCCAAAGTAGAAGCCCTGGTCTAGACATGTTTCTCAATTTCCAAGTTTCAACACTCAGCTTTGATGGCCTCTTACTTCTTCAATAAATTTACACTTGTCAGAATCTGCCCAGCAAACAAAATTGTTGGGTGCTACTATAGCGTGAGGTCTACCACACTATAGCGTGGGATCTACCTCCGGTTACTACTATAGCGTGAGGTCTATCACTGAATTATTTATCCCTGACCCCTCTATAGCTACACTATAGCTACACACTTACTACAATAGCTAAAATAATTTCAAACACCACACATACATTCCACACACAAAAGTAAATTTATTCTAACGACACACACTTTGTACATCTTCTAAGAATGACACAAATAAATTGTTGGGTAGGGTTAAAGGTTAAGGATTAGGGTTAGAGTTAGGGTTAAGGGTTAGGGTTAGGGTCAGGGCAGTGGTTCAAACCCAAACCTCAGGCGGTTTGCACCTCGGTAGGTGCGAGTCAAGTGGTAGACCTCACCCTGCATCTAGGTAGGTGACTTAGAATCGGTAGACCTCACGCTATAGTAGCTCCAATTATTGTATGATGTCCTACTCAAGGGCACATAACGTAGTCATTTTGAGTCTTGAACAAATGATTATTCGACCGCTGCCGACGTAATTCCGTGCTTTGGTCGACTCGGCAATGCTTCGGACAGAAGTTGATACTAAATGTCACTGTACACAGAATGTGATTTTGCCCGATTTTATATGCTTTTTGCTCTCATGCATTTTCGTAGAAAAATTTTTATTTACTTCATATTACCCATTATTACAGCTTTTGCCCGGTATGTATGTTTTTTGTCCGTTAATGGATCACCTGAAAAAATATCACCCCAAGCCAGTCTGGGCCGACAATTCTTCAGGTGTGAAAATTTGGGGTGACGATTCTTCAGGTGGGTATTAATTTGTTTAATTTTCTTACAATTCTGGGGTGATGATTCTTCAGATGGAAAGTTTGGGGTGACGATTCTTTAAGTGGAAACACGGGGGTGAAAATTTTTCAGATGATTCTCGGTTAATTTTCAGCCGAATTAATTTTTTTGGTAGGGAAGTAATTTTCAAAATCCATTTGCAGGTACTGCATAGGATTAGTAATGTTTTTCTCATTTATTGATTTGTTTGCAAATAAGCCGAAAGTTTTCTTTTACTTCTTCAATAATTAAGCAACTGCTACAAATGTTAAGTCGAGGCGTATTTGATCTTTTGTGCAACGAGTCAGAATTTAACAAATCCAAAGTAATGTACAGTAATAACAGTAAATAATATAATATTAATGATTTTTTGACATATCGAAAAAGCAGCCCAGCAAAAAGCAAAAGAAAAGGAAAACGTAAAATCATTTGATTTAACTCCCACTGCGGCAAAAATGTGATAACAAACGTTTGAAAGGCATTATTATGACTGATAAAAAAGCATTTTCCCCAGCACAACGGATATGCATAACTGTTCGATTTAAATATTATAAAGCTTAGCTATTCATGCAGAGACAATATGGCTAACTACGCTAGGCACCACAACAACAGAATATTAGCATGGTCCAATGAATTAACAACTTCACAGCTTTGCAACTGCCACATTAAAGAAAAAATGCCTGCTGGATAGAAAATGCCTCATTGAAAATCTGGTGCATGAAGCCGAAGTAGAAAGTGTCGACAATATCATGAACTGCTGTGGACTGACGAAAGCACAATTTGAAACCCGTTACCACAATCACCGTAAGGCATTCGACAACCCAACTTGCAGATCTGAAACTGAACTATCGAAATAAAGTTGGTTTCTCAAAGATCAAAAAAATGCGTCAGCATAAGATGGTGGATTGCAGCAAAAGCAATGCCTTATCACCGTGGTTCGAGACGCGGCGACTTATGCACAATAGAAAAACTATACATTGCAATGGCTAACCCCACAACTTCCGTCAACAAAGAAGATGAAATCACAACAAAGTGCAGACATCGTAGAAAATACAAACTTAGCAATATCAAAACCCAACTAACTAATTCAATGAATACATCAGTTTATTTTGCAGGCTTTTTGCGGCTTTTACTATTTTTTTTTTTTTTTGGCTTTCATTGGTTTTCATATCTATATTTTTGTACTGCCATTAACCTCTCATTTGCTTAACATGTCACTTGTTGTTTTATGACGTCGCAATGTATTTATCTTAGATGTTACATTACCTGCAACCCAAGCCCACTAACCCAGCAGATAACCGAAAAAATTTTCAGTTTTCAATCCACTTCGATTATATTTTCAAATGGATTTGGTAAGGCAAACAATTGAGATTTTTGTAAGTTTTTTATAGTGTGTTATTTTTTAATTAAATGCCTGACGATTGTGAATACTTGAAACGTAAGGTGGCACTTTAAGTCTCCTTATCGACATGATGCATGACATGCTTTTTAAGCATATGTTGTGTTTCGAATATTTGATTTAGTCCGCAAAGTACTTGCAGTAGTAAAAGCGTATAGGTTTTTCGAACAAAAAGATTTCTGTCGGCAAAACCGGATGTTCATCCAACAAAATATACTGTGCAACACCATATAAATATTCAAGCGGACCAAAATTTCTGAACAAAAATGCTTGAGAACAAAAGACGTAGAAAACCGGACAAAAACAGAAGAAAAACTTACACTGCAAATAGCCGCCTTTATGAGGTTTTGAAAGCTGTGGATCGATCGACGAACCGGACAAAATTTCGGCTATTTTACCAACATTTTAGAAAACACGCAATTTGGGCAACTGACATCAAAAAACAGTCATAGCCTATTTTTCCAAAATATTTTTTAAGCTGGCCCAACTAACTTCTGCAAAAGATTGAAGCATTGTTCTGCTATTCGTCCTCAGTTGCCATACTCACGGGTCGGCATCAGTGGTGCTGTTTCTAGTGGTTGTTGAAACTTAGGAATCCTCAAACAATCCTTAATTTTGACAATCACTTCACAATCCTTATTCCAACATATGCATTTTTGTTGCCGATTCCTCCGAGCTATATCCACGTCCAAAACGCAAATCGAAAGTAAATTAGGGTTACCAATCAAGTGGTACTCCTATAACTTCATCAAAGACATAAGTAAGTTATGTGTAAATTAGGGTTTTTTGATAGGCTGGTTTTTATCATTAGAAACTAATTTAACTGATAGCATATCTAATTGTGAAAAAAAGTTGAAACTGAAAAGTAACATCTGCTGAGCGCTAAAAACATTGTGAAATTATTATAGTTTAAACTTAAGTAATTTTTTTGTAAATAAACATGGTTTTGGCAGAAATATTACGCTGAGTTGAAATAGAGTACAGCTCATTTATCATAACGAACGTAGGATCAAGTTTAGATTTGTTTAAATGAAAACACAATTTGACATCTTTTGCTTGACAGCTAAAGCGTTCACTACACTGTTTCTTCATAGATTCAACCGCATTGCATTGTAGTAAAATACATTCAAGTCTTTCATTGATGAAAACGACACTACTTTATTAGAATGCTGATCAAAATTTTTTGAGGCTAATCACCTCCAATCAAACAAATTTGACAGAAAGAGCGGCATATGCTTGTAGAATATCCTATTTATATTAGATCTGATTGCAGTTAATAGAGTAAAGTTTATGTTTGTTTATACGATTTACTCTATTAGTTGTTCCTAGCTGTCATGAGGCCGATATTTTATTGAGCTTAAATCTTCACCTGGCACATGAAAATGCATTCAGGATTTTTTGTTTTGCTCTTACAACACCTGTTTTCAGCGATAGATGCCAAACAACATTGTTGTGTAAATGCAGATTTACTTAACTTGATGACAGCTACAGTGTAATGACTCCAAATTCAAATTTCAATTATTTTTTTCAAAATTAAAATTTAATTTGTAAAATTTTCACAAACTTGTGAAATTCTTGCAGTAGTGGGCCCTTTGCAGTAGGTTCTTTTTCCAAACAATAATTTAAAGGCGGTATACTCTTTTTTCCATGCGGTAAGTTACAAGTATTTTCAAGGATAAGCCTAGATGATATTTTCCTTCGTTTTTTCACTCAAGAATCTTTAGGTTCTTCTGTTTGTGCGCTGTTTCCACGCTGAATTGTTGATATGCCGACATGTAAAAGCGCTTATCGAATTATGCAGCATAAGGCTGCCGATATCCTTTGCATATTTTTAACCTTTTTAAAGCATTTTGTTTAGGGCCGGATTAATCACTTTGCAGTCCCTAAATACTGAAGGCTTTGGTGCCCCATATACGTGTAATTCAAAAATAAACATAATCAACCACAAAAAGTTTTTAAACAGAACTAACAGTAAGACAGAAAGAAATGTTTATTGTTGTATACTTTCACTTACACTTGAAAAGTTTCCTCCTAAGGGCAGAAGAGGGAGTGAAACAATAGTGCAGCTTGTCCTGTTTTATCCAGCTTTTCATGCGGATATTTACATACCGAGACACCATTAACAATTTGGCCATGAAAACTTTCTGTGGCGGCCCCTCCCTTGATACCCTAAGCACGTGCTTATTTTGCTTAATGGTTGATCCAGCGCTGATTTTACTGCATGCTTTCTGGTTTTGTTGTGTTGGAGGTACCAAGTACGCAAATAAACTTTACCTTCTGGCTAGTAGGCTATCGTAGCGTACAGTTGTTGTTGTTGTTGTTATCAGCTGTAGCTTGCTCAGGCCGTTTGAGACTTATTGCATTCTTTTTTTGATCATGATTGCGTAAACTTAGTTTCTTATTTCATCCTCGACAATAGCCTACTCAAATTGCTGAATGCCAAGCAGCAGATCTGTAAATACCATCTTTAAAGTCTCTGGTATGACTCGACCAGGGTATTAAACCCACGTCTACCAACTGCCAAGCGGACGCTATAACCACCGCACCAACGCGCCGGTTATCCTTCCGTTACTTACTATTTACTGCACACAAGTAACAATGTAGCTTTTGTCGTTTAAAACTTTTTAAAAAAGAAGTCAAAATTAAAGTTGATGTGACGATGATTAGTCTTCCACCATGTGATGATTCACGCATGGTAGGAAATAAAACATCTAGCCTCACACCGAAAAATTAAGGACTTAAGAACATGCAAATGGGTTTGGTTGAGCTTAAACAGTAGCCTCTTCGAACTAGTCATATATTAGGACTGGTAGCCCCTTCACCAACAAGACGGTCTGCCATAGCAAGTGGTGGCCGTTGAAGTAAGCAGCTTCGCTACTCTAATGCGACGAAGTCTGATACTGAAGAATATAAGGTAAGGCACAGGGAGGATAGCAAGATCAACATTTGCTCATGAAATTGTATTTACGAAATAGAAACCATAGACATTTTTTATGGGTTCCATGTCAACGAGTGTTATTCAAGGTCAATTGTGGTTTTCACGAGAGTAATTAATGATGTATGAAGAAATGATTATTTTTCTCTTCTGTTTCAAATGTTGATCGGTTAATGAGCACAATCTGATTATACCGGAGTAGGCTCACAGACTGCAAGTTAAAAAAGTAAGTGCCAGCTCTTGTTAATTTTGTTTCGATCTGATTTATAAAGAATAGAAAGGTTAGATTCGTAATTAACAAACTTGTTGAAAAATTTTCTACGACCGACTCCTTGCAATTTTAATAACAATCTGGGGCCTCTGTAACAAAAGTTTTAAAAGTGTTCCCTCTAATTAGGTTTGAATAAGTATAATTGCTTCACTGACCCCACTTGAGAATCACTAGGTAAGACGCTTTCTTTAGTTTCATCTGAAAAAAGATGGGAGCAATTTCGTGTACTACGTTTCCATTGCCAACACTATGGATAGGAATGCTTAAAACAGTCGCGATGTCTCGTTAACTTCTTTTCTAGTTTCATAAAATGACAAGCTTGACATCCTACCATTACAAGTAAAGCCAAAGTTCGCTGGGGAACCTCAGTAATTATGATTTTACCACACACGATCTTAGCTCCCATGCAACACAAATTTACCAAACAATAAAGCAAGTTGCTGAGATTAAGCAGTCAAGAAGTAACCTATCATGCTACCAGTTAATTTGAATCGCAGCATTGAACTTCAAAGGCAAACTCCAGTCTTTGGTTTTGTGTTGTTTCTATCCGGTTACCAGTAAGTGACCCACATCGTGCGGTAAGCGAATCAACTTCTAAACTAAAGTTCAGCAGCCATCTCTTTTTCACTTACTGTTAAACATAGTAACTTAGGTAAGTAACACTATAAACTAAAAACAAAAATTAAGATTCTTTCACTGTAAATGCAATAAGGTTTGCGCTAAAAAGGTGAAACAAAATTAACTTTCTGTTGTTTTGCCGATTTTGTGTGTAACTTACAAGTGACTTTTCGGCACTGCGGACCTCGCCCGCAGGGCTACGTCGGTGGGGTCTGGATTGGGAATATCGGTTCAACCGGCTTCGCCTATATTCATCAGGTGTAAGATCCTGTTCCTGTTCTAAAGCCAAGTGCAGCTTATTCCGGAATTGAGTCTAAACATTTTAGACAAAGAAGCATAGCTCCAATGTACTTTACGATTCCTCTTCGGTAATTTTTAATGATTTCGGGGGCGCAGTTAAAGTCGAAATAAGGGATTAGCGCCAAAATAATCATGGTTTAAGTTGGATATTTAGTGGTAGGCCTGTTTCACGGATAGGTGCGCTCCATTTTGTAATAATATTTGTGATCTCAAGTTTGCGACTACGCTTTTTGTGCCCTGTTCTTTGCATAGGCAAAGTCAGAAGGCGAAAGGGACCATGAATCTTCTCAGATCTTTATCTCCAATCCTGGTAGACCAATTAAGCTATGTTCAATCAAAACAATACAAATGTTTGCCCTGTATGATTCGATTTCACTCGTAGTGCTACTTTCTTTCCATTTTCTCTAAAACATTCGATTTCATTAATCTATCCCTAATGCGTGATTATCAAAAATGCTATAGACCAATTTTTTTGTCTAAAGTTAATGACAACTTATAGTCAAAGTCATTTCATGGAGGATTTTGGTTACGAAATGGACTTTTCTAGAATATCAAAAACTGTTGTAAACATTTGTTATTTCTTCAAAAACTATTTTTCTACAAAAGCTAACGGCCATAGGCGTTACACTTTGTATTTTATGGGGGCTGACAGAAGCAAGACTTTTTCTTGAGATCAATTTTTAAGTCATTGTTTCGCCCATTTTCGCTCTGATACAAAACGAAGACCTATTTTTTTGGAGATTAATTTTTTGAAAATAATTTTTTTAACCATGTTTTGACGAAACAAATTGGCAGATTTCTTTTTTAACTCTTTGGTAGAGCTAGGAAAGTAAGGGGTGGCTGATCACAGTCTGGAGGGAATGCATCACTTCAGCGTAGAAAATGTCCGTGATGATACTATTACTGCTAAGATAGTCATTTTGCTGTAAGTTTTTTATGTAAGTTTTTTATGCTGTTTTGGGCGAATAAACATATTTATCGCAAAACGTTTGGCGTTTAGCGTTATTACAAAGCAGCTCTTCAAAGAAAATCTTTTCAAGCCCCGTTCTAAAAACTGAAACGACTAGTATGAGCAAAATATGGAAAACGTTTGAAGAAACGTAAAAAAGAAAAGGTAAAAACGTGAGCTGCCTAAGGTGAAAAGTTTGGTTTAGTGAGAAACTGTTTTAAAGTTTACCGTAAACTTTTGTTAAAATTTTGCAAAATCATGATGGTACCTAATCTAAAGCAAACATGTTATGCAGTAACGCACCAACGCAGCCTATACAGAGTGGCTAAAAACTTTTTGTTATCAACTTAATAGCTTTTGACGGAAGTTGTAATTTGTCTTTTGCACGGTTAAATGTAAACTTTCCATCTTGTCAAAAGTACTAACTCATACAATGGAAGGAAAGAGTAGAACGAACCTTATGCCGCACTTCATCATGCAATCAACAAGTCATAGAATTGTTGGGCTCATTCAATCTATTAGGTGCACCGGGTCACAATAACTATCGAAAACAATAAAATCCTTTGAAGTGAACGTCAAAACGGCAATCTATCAACTTAAGAAGGGCACTTGTTTGTGTAGAGTGATTTCAGCGTTTTTGTTTAGGCCATCAATCAGTTCAATGTGTTCATTAAGCTGCCAAAATGGTACTGCGGGTCGGAAGCATGATTAAGAACGAAGGCGAGATATTACACACCTGTTGTACTTAACCCGTAATTGACTAGAAATAGTCCTTCAAACAAAAGACTTCTACAGCTGTGAAGGCGTTACACAAGTTGTCAAGCCCTCTATTATAGTCGGCATATTCATCATCCTTGAAAATAACGAACACATAGGTCAGCCTTCAAAAACCTTGCAGCCAAACTGATTATGGGTAAGTCTTTGGAGATTATGGGCATGCCTATGATATGGAGTGTTAAATCTATGTTCCTTATGCTTTTAGGCATCAAACCGCTTCCGCGCTAGCGTAAATAAATACTCGCAGACCCCAAGCTCGCTCTAAACGCAACTTTACGCCGATTTCGGTTACGATGTCAATTAAAATCTTATTTTTGAAGTGGCTTTGCGAAGTTGGGTTTAACGAGTATCGCATAGCACGGTTAGCTAATGCAGCAACATCAGAGTGACAAAATGAGACAAACCGCAATAAAATCTCTTGTTGTTAAGAACAAGTTGCAGGTAGCAGTGAACTCAGCGGCGGTCGTATGATCATTTCAGCTGTCTCTTAGTGCTCTTCGCCGTATTGCAAGTATTCACTTTGCTGCGCGTGGTTGTGATGCACAATTAAGTTAACTGATTACTCTTCACAGAGCCGTAAAAATGATTTTAAACACAACTCGTCAACCACATCTATTATCTTTCCACACAAAACCACCTTACAAACACTAAAACAAAACTTAAATTCTGACTTGATGACAGATGTAGTCAAGTCAGCAACGTGATCGAGTGGGTTTGACTAAAGTTTATAGTGATAATGATCGTGCACTGAAACCTTACGATGCCTAAGTTGTTGAATTCTATAAAAAAGCACCTTAAGGCAATTTCTCCTGCTTGGTTGCTGCTTGTGATACAAATAAACTGTGTCAGCAGTGGCAGCCAATCCGAAGCTACAAAGTTGTTTTAGCATAAGCAAGAAAAAGTTTTCTTGTGGACGGAGGAAAAAGCATGTAACAAAAAACCCTCTCTTTTAGACTTAACTTTCTGCGCATGCGCGGAAGCGAGTGTGAAAAAGATCTAGTTAATAAATGCCCCTCACAATTTTTTTGCTGCTGTTCCCCTACGCAAACAAGTAAATACAAGCAGCTAGCCAGCAGGATAGGCCAAATGCAATGATGAACATTTGATTATACTGTGGTAAATTAATTTTGAAATATTTATGCAGGCTTTTATTGAAGAGCCATCATAAGCGACGAAAAAAAATATTTGAAAAGCTCAATTGACATTGTTTAATAATTTTTCAACTTAGTAGAGTAGTGAAACGTTTTAATCTATATGGTTTGAGAAATTTTTCCTCGGTTTCATGTTTTGTTTTCCACATTCCTCCTATTGCTAAGCGCAATGGCAACGCTAGATAGGACCACCGAGGATGGTTGAAAAAAAAGATCACCTAAATAGAAAAAGATGCGGCCAAATCAGAAAGTTTTCTTGATCTGAAGCGTTGCCTATCTTTAATACTTTTCAAGGGAGATTGGTAAAGTAGTGTCACTTCGTGGAGCAATGTTGCCACCCCCGGGTGGACTACTCCTTCCCTGGTGTCACTAGTTCACCATTGGTCAACTAGGATATCTGTGAACACCATTTCCAAAGTCGTTTTCAATCCCAACTTACATAAGCGTATTTCACTGCAAGGCCGTCGTTTTCGTTCGAGCTAATTCTTTTAATTTTGGCTCATGCTTGGTTCGCCAGACTTTGATTAGGCAAGGCCATCAGGACGGGTAGATTACTCGACCCAGTCATCTGCCTACCCACACAAAAATAGAAATATCAAGTTAAGCACCCGGTATCCTTGGACACCTTGCATCTTGGACACAACAAACAAGCTTGCCGGCTTTTTTCGTCGCACTAACGATTCTTTTGCACTGAGCACAAAGCAGGGAAGCTGTGAATACCATGTTTAAAGTCTCGCCTTGATGAAAAAATTGTACCGAGAGTTACAGCCAGCGAAGCGGTCGCCGTTTCAATCGCAACACAGCCGCGCTGGTACAGCAAGGTGATCAGATTGAAAATCAAATTTTGTTGAGTTGTTTTCGCAAGTGTCACTCAATCTTTTTGATGGAATTTAGTTTCAAGAATAAGCAGTGTATTTGCATTACCTGAGAAGCGCCATGTAATGTACCGAAAAAATTTAGAATTTTAACAAAAATATTTAATTTATTGAGGTCGCTATAAACCTCAACAATCTTTTTATGATAAAAATAGTTGATTTTTTATCGGTACGCATTGAGACATCAGAAAACAAGCCTTTAAATTGTAGTTGGAGAGCATTTGATAACGGTAGCTTGCTGGCCACTCTCATCGTCTTCGGTGGCCGTCACGTGACGAGTGACGTTTCAACAGGAGCGTTGGCAGACACGGATCAAGCTGAGCGTTGATAGATAAAAGGATTAGCAACAAACCCCTGCGAAACGGCTCTTACAATTGACGGCTTGTAGCAAAAGTTAAAAGCTTGCTAACAAAAGTAAACTGGCTCTACGTTGCTTTAAACCGGTTTATTTAAACGAAATTAGGTAACTAAAAATAAGTTCGAGTGCTGCTTTGACAAATGATTTGACGTCATATACGAAATGCAAACAGTGTAAACTATCATGAGCTTAAAAATATCATCCACATCAACTAAGCCTCGGCCTACAGGAAAATGGTTAAAAACAAAGGTAGACAAGTCAAAAGCAATGACTTCGCCCAAATCACAATTGGAGCAAATCTCACTCTTAGTGGATGACGCCACTTACAGGTGATCTCTAAAATGTGATAAATGCTCCAAGCAATTTACCAGTAGTCTTCAAAAATACTGGATTCCCTTTTCGCTGCTCTTTCTGGCACGTAGCCAAAAATTGGGGAGTCGAGACATTGGAGCATGATGACGTCATCGATGCTTGGCAGGCTACAGGTACAAATCTAAACTGTGACAAGGTACGCAATAACGAAGTCACCGTAAACCTTCAGAACACTAGACTAAACGAGGAAAGTCAAATGTCAAGTCCAAGAATTCGGTATTAAGTGACACTTAAGTTCAAAGTTGCCTTTCTAAAGCAGTTAATTGCAAACTCCATTGCTCGTCATTTTCGCACTGCGCCACATTGTAAACCACATATATATTCATGCTTTTTAATGTTCAGGTCAATTAATTGCAAATTTGTGTAACTTGCTGAACATTTGCAAAAGTGATTATAATAGCAGGGGTGTAGAAAAAGAGGAAGGACACGAGCGACTTGACCCCCCGAAGTTCAACCTAAAAATCTACATTTAGATAACCGTAAAATTACGAAAAAAGACCTCCATTTAAAATTCTAGTAAGGATGTTTTCGGCCCATTTTTTGCTGAGACAAAATTCTTGCGACGCCCCGCTGTAAATGAACCTTTTTTGGTGCCAGTGTTAATCATCTTCGCGCTTCTAAAATCAATAGTTGCCGTCGCCTCTTTCCGCTGCAGAAGCAGGCTGAACTCGGTGAAACACTCTATGAAAAAGTAACGTATGATAGCAAACAATTCATAACATTAAAGGCTGGTTTCCATTTGGCGTAGATTGCAGGCGTGGCGTGAAAATTATTTTCTTTCTCTATTTAGTTTGATGTGCGCAATGCTCTCGCTGCGCGCATAAAACTAAACAGAGAAACAAAGATTTTTCCGCGCTACGCCTGCAATCTACGCCTAATGAAAACCAGCCTTAAGAATGATCAATATTGCGAACATATTATGTGAGTGGTTCGGGTTGCTGCTTTGTTGTATTTACCAAAAAATGATTTTTTTCAAGCTTGCACGCAGTTCCGTCACTAGAGGGCGGTCTGCTCCATGCGGTAGTATTTTAAGATGCAAAATTTTAGTAACTAGCCTCTCTCAAGGAAAGCTTATTTACATTAATAATGGCTGAGAGTTATTTTTCAAAGTATCAGGGAAACAATTTTAAAGCCCGCTTAGGTGTCATCATGACGTCTATGCCTGCATGACATGTAAAAATCACCCACATCAACTAAAGTAACCACGTGCATTTCCTTACTGAGCTAGCTTCGCCTTAGTATAAAACTAAAAAAGAAAATTAGAGTTCACAAATTCTTTTATCTAATCAAAATCTTGACGTTTTTCACGTTTTGAATCATATTTGTCTACTTGAACTTGATGTCCTCTTGAAATTACAGGGTTAATTGATTTGAAATGCCTGTCAAATAGTTTGTAGCCTCATAGAATATCTGCTGATATTACTTTTTGAGGAAGCATACTGAACAACCTCACCATTCCTAAGCTATCTGTGGTTTTTCTTGGCAACCGGTGTATCTGTTGTTGTTGTTAAAGTTAATGCTTATTTTCTCCGTATTATTTTGCTTGTTGTTGTGTCAAAATCAAAAATAAATCTCGACTTAAAACCTATTTTGAGCAATCGCATCGTAATTGGCATTGTTTAACAACAGTTAATATCAGAAAATGACATGTCAAAAAATGAAAAAAAATTATTCTTTGTCTTTGTCTATGAAACTATTTTTATTTTGACAGGCAAGCCTATATCACAGGCAATAGTTCTCAATCTTAAAACTGGGAGTTTTATGGCTTTTGACTCAGCAAAACACCTGTTTGGAGTGACAGGTGGTTTTAATCAGATTGTTTCGCTGTAGAAGCGATGAAATTTTGGTTCTTTTATACAGTTGACAACTTTTGAGTCATCGATTTAGTTTGATAATTTCGCGTTAACACTTCAAAACGAGGCAATCAATCATCAGTACTTAATTTTTTAAATTTCGAAAAACATGTTTTCCTGGCCAAGCCCGTTCAAACTAAAAGAACGAGCTTCCTTCAGTAAAAAGAAGCGACGAAAGTGCTAACGTGATAAGAAAATCACGACATCTCGACTTTCAACCATCAATTTAATAGCTATTAATCAAATCAGTCAATTCATTGATCATAAACTACGCTACGATTCCGTAAAATTGGTCCCGATTGTGTCACGTGTGCTTTTTTCCCAAGGAGCACATCACGTTGAAAAAACGAAAAATATTACCTCTTTGAGTAATACAAGAAGCTAGAGGCTTTTAATAAAGCATAGCTTAGGCCAGGGGTGAGCAAACTTTTTAGTCGGAGGGCCGCACTGACCATTTAAGAGTGGTCGAGGGCCAGTGCTTATCATCTTGAACAGCTGCATGCAATGAAAGAGATTGCGTTAGCTTAAAATTTTGTGATATAACCTGAAAATGTTGTATTAGAGGACGCAAAAGCGATGGTGTCTCTAAAAAAAATAAAGGTCATTGCCTTTTCCTTAGACGGAAAATGCGTCAGTGGGAGCTAACAATTGCCCTTCTTCTGATGGCTTCAAAAGTTCGGCAAGCGTTTCTCCCCTTGTCATTTTAATTTATCTATGACGAAGTTTCAACAAGTGTTCGCGGGCCGCACAAAATGCTCTGGAGGGCCGCATGCGGCCCGCTGGCCGTGACCATCACACTTGTGGGACCTATACTAGGTCCATTGTAGTGGATGGTCTGTCAGTACTCTGCGAAGCCGTAGCACTCGTGACCTACTTTATTCAAAGCCTCTAGCTTCCGGTCGGTCACCAGCTGCATTGAAGAGATCTCATAAGTCGCAACAGTGTCACTGTCTGCAGTTTGCTATGCATTACGTCTTTGTTTTGCTGAAAAGCTCACTCAAATCCGCTATTTTAAGTAAATAACACTCTTTGGACCAGGCCTCTCGACTTGTGAAAACTGCAAATGAAAACTATTTGTAATTCGGTAATTTTGGCAACATCGTCATCAGTTTTGTGTAATCAAGTCATGATGTTTTTAATCAGGAGAGTAGAAGCCATCAAGGAAAGCGAGTGGCATAGAATGCGGTTATTACGTTTATATTGATCGAATGATGGTCTTGTGTCGAACACGCAATAACCGCGCTGCCGCGATCTTGAAAAAACCTTCGGGGTAATTTTTCAGTTTGTGGGGCTCCAACAACTATTAAATTTATCGTTTAAGTCAATACCAAGCATTTTAAACGAAACGCTAAAACTTGGAAACTGAAATCGGTATGGACAAATTGTCTTGTACTTAGAGCCAATATTGCGTGCTACAAAGTTTGGAGGATGAACTGCCACACAAAAACCATCAAAGATTAAAATAAGCAATTCACCTAGTCCCGCAGGCAATGACAATACGCTTCGAACTTGCTATTGCGGACGGTTAGTTTAGGTGCTCTTCAATTGATCAATATTTTTTCGCTTTAGTCGCCGAAACCAAGCTAAAATGTTACAATGTGCTACTTACTACCAGAAGCCTTGGAAAAAAAAGAGGGGGGAGAGACCTGAATACCTACCCCTTCGAAATTGTTATGCTTTTGCGTTTTATATTCATAACCATTTGGAGAGCAAAATGAATGATGGAAATTTAGCAATTGCAAAAACTGTTTTGAGGGAATACCCTTAAATTGGGAACAGATGTGTTTCTCTTTAAAAATCGTGAGGTCGGTGTTCAAGAATAGTCTTTGCAATATTTATATAAAAATCTTATTATTGTTTCTCCATCGATCAAAATTCTGGCGACATCCCAATTTAATACTCGAAAAATATAAAACACACGCTCACAGATGTCAGAAACTGGTTTGTTTGAATATTAATCTTATTACTCCATCTTGCCCACTAGCGGTTAGAAAAAAAATGTGTCTACCTCTTACAGACAAAACCAAAATCAAAGAAATGCAGAAAACAGAAAGAGCACATGGTAAAGGAAGTAGAAGGACTATTCCATATGGCAATGACTTACGGTAATCTCACGGAAGCTACGTTGTTGTGTTCTTGCCAAAGACAGTTTTCGGTAATTCTCCGTGGTCGTATTGCTTGTGGTAGGTAGTAGCATTGTAGGTTGCATTTTAATTACAACTGATGATGCTTTCAGCATCAAGCGAAACGTTTTGAAATAAAAGGTTCACTAGTTTACTGACTATCATGTTTATACTCAGATTGTTTAAGCAGTTATGATAAATTACAAAAGGATTAAACCAGTGGCGTACTTGAAATTTTTTCGGGCGAAGCCAAACATTTATTCAGCTCAATATTATCACCCAGTTGGGGTCGTACGCGAGCTTGAAAGCAACAGGCGAAAATTGTTCTGCTCTTTCACAACTTTAAACACTTTTTTTGGAAATCAACCTTTTGAAAGAGATGGTAGATTTTTTCCTCTGTCATGTCGTTTTGGGGGCACCGTCTGTTGTTCAATCCTTAAATATGCCACTGAGCACAAAGGTTCTTCCGCGCGCTAACTTTTTCTCTGTTTGCTAGTCTTTCATCAGACTGAGCCGCCACGACTGGTTGCTTGTTTGACCCAACCACCCGTGTACCTCATAAAGATGAAGGTATCCTGTTAAATGCGCTACTCAAGGACACAACGAGCTGACTTGTCCGCTTTTTATCGACAATATTCCTTTTGTGCTGAGCATCAAGCTAGGGAAGCTGTGAATACCATTTTTAAAGTGTTCAATGTGACTCGGCTTGAGAATTGAATCGCGTGTCTATTTGGCTGCTTAGCGGACGCTCTAATTACTACACCACTGCGCAGGTTAACGACGTTCTTCCATGACCGACAAAACGATTTCCCGTAACCGCAGGATAGCAATGCATAACCTATTAAGCCAATGTCAACAGGGTGAGGTCACGACATGTCGAAGAGCCTGCCAGTCAACAAATTGCACGCCCTTAACTAAGCAAACTTTAACGTTTATCTGGTTTCATAACTTCTATTTTGTATCCTTTTTGCATTTCAAAGATTGTGACAACAATTAAGATTGACCAAGCTGCGGTAAACAAGGCTGGTTTTTAATCAGGGATAGGGAAAATTTAAGTTTCTTTACAATGAAAACAACTTAAATTATTGTGTAGCACAGGATAACACTTTTCTGGTAGCTTACCTAAAAACGTTTTTGGGCTCCCTTTTTTATTATGACCTTAAACGCAAACTTTGGCTCAATAGGAAAAAGCTAGCTGACAATAAACATACATACTGCTGCAAGCTTGCTCAGTCAGTTTGCAAGCTGCTGTAGTAAATTGTTGCCATAAATTTTTGACGACCATCTTTCCGAGCATGCCTATGTGCATGTATATACTATCTAGAGGCTTTTGGCATTGTCTATGTCTGCTTCCTTCTCTCGTAGATCTATCGACACATGATTTCATGCAGAAATTCAACCAAGAAATACATGTGCGAGGGACAGTTAGAATGAAAAGCTGGTGCACATGTCACAGTCCACTACCTTGAAGCATGAAATCACAAAATCCGGTGGCAAGAAATGTCAAGAAAACCGGACCAATCAAGTTTGAATCCGTCAACCATCGACACTGAATATAGTTATTTGGCACCCAACCGCCAGAGAGTCGGACTTTTTGTTGGGATTAGCTTCCTCAACCTTTCCTCTTGCGATAGGTTTCTAACAAGTCATTGTTGCTACTCACTCATAGCTTAGAGCAGTGTTTCCTAAGTCTTTTAGATGACCCCAATTTAATCAAAAAGTCCAAGTCTACGAGTATTCGCAACCCCGATGTCATATTTGTGTTTTTTGCCTGAAAACAAAGACGAAAATTTTTTTGAAGATCAAGTTGTGCAAAGGGACTTTTTGCTATTTTTGGCTCCAAGCCTAAGTGAAGACCTTTTTTCGGAGTTCAAGCTTTTTAAAACCACAGCCGACCCCCCAGAATTGCAGAAATCCACGAGCTTAAGGTGTGACTTGCGCATGACAAAGCTTTTTTTAAATGGAGGTAGCCTGTACATTACACAGTTGAGGGTCGAACCTCCTTCGAGTTCTTGCAGCTCTTCCGAGATCCTTTTGAGCCTAGTTACCACTTGCCACCAGCCACCACACCGAGGAACTGTTGTGAGGAGAAGGTCTTGTTGTGAAGAGGATGGCTGTGTCAACACCAGACCACGTAGATTGCGGATGGTAGGTGGTGCTTATACAAGCTGCTCTCCTGCTTTCCCGGGTTGGATAGTTGGCGGTGAAGGATATCATAGTTTCCGGTCCGGCCCGGCAACCACGATTCTAAGGGATGATATTATTTTTTTGAGACTCTTAAAAGAGTTTATCTGATATAGGCTCATGATTTTCTTTTAAAGAAAACAAAGTAAATTAAGGTTGAGGATGTTATGTCGGAGAAACTTTTCAATTTTAAGGGACTCTGTTGAAATTCGTCCCGGGTGACACAAATGATGATAGGAAGGAGATTGAAAAATTGACGTTTTTTGCAGAAGTGCTACATGCCAAATAAATTGAGAGCCACTGATCACATCTGAATGCTGCAACATAGCGCAGACACATTGGCTTAATTATTATTCTAGTACTTAACTACTTTTTCTCGTAGATCTGTTTAATTGTATTTTTTGATTGTTGTTTTTTGACAGAAGCTTGGTCAATGATAAAAAAGTTGTTAAAACGTGGAAAGATTCGATCAAACCAAGTTCTTTTATTTTTAAATAAAAAAATTTAGATTTTTATGATGTTTAAAACTTAGCCCACAAAAACTGAAACCAAATGATGCAATCAGCAAGAACTTTTCGAGGAGGGATATTTTTGGTGATAGCTTTTCATTTTGTAATTTTTTTTACCCCACAGAATTTTGGTACGAATCAATGGTTTTAAGCCAATATTAAAAATATTTGCTGATGTTAAGCTTTTACATAATAGTCTTTTCTAGAAGGCACAAAACAATTTATAGAAAAACACAACTTAAATAAAGCTTTTGCCAGGGCAATTTTACCCTTTGCTCCCTGGTTACTCACTTGACAAGAGCAGTAGCTGGTTTGTGGATAAACTTACATGCTTGCGAAGATAAAACAAACGGCAAAATCTAAAGTTCGGAGAATAATGGAATTTACTTTTGATGCCAAAAACTATTCCAAATCAAAAAATATTGTTTAATAGTCTACTGGTAAGAACTTACTGAATCTTGGTATATGAACTTTACGGAATCTTGGTCTACTGGTAAGAACTTATAAGCATGGAACAGAGGAAGGCCTAGTGTTGGTCTTCAAAATTCGAATCAAAGCCAAAACTTCAATGGTTCGCGGAGAGTAAAAACTTGAAATCAATTTTTTATGCTAACACACCGCATTTTATTTCAGCAGACATCAAATCTTTAGCATCTACTTAAGTAAAATTTATTACCGCTCAAGCGGCATTACTTCCTACTCTACTCAAGTAAAAGCAGAAATTGCAAAAAATGAAACTACTCAAGTAAGTAGCTGATTACTGAGAGCTTACTTAAGTATAATTACTTCGTTACTGACCACCTCTCTGGGTTGCAACCCCCAAGTGGGGTTGCGTGCAATCCTTTTTGGGTTACCTGTGGTTTTATCTGTGGAACTGAGGACTTGGACCGTCGTCTAAATTGTAATTACCTAAAAAAAGTTGGGGAACACTGTGGAATGCTAAAGATTTTAACCTTGTGCTGACGCTCTATTAAACTTAGCTGCATCTAACCACTTGGCAAGCAATAAACTTACGGTATCGCAAAATACGCTTTTTAAGGCTAATGGCTTTTTGGAATAAAATGCATTTTTTTGGCTTTTTCTATTGCAAAGACTTAGATTTTGACTGAGTAAATTCGGCTTGGTATTTGTATCACTCCTATTCAGAGGTAATTGATAAGGAAACTACGTACTTCATTAGGTTTTTTTAGTAACGAGTTACTTACTTGAATAGTTTCAGTTTTTGCAACATCAACTTTTACGTGAGTAGATTGAGCAGGAAACAACGCAACTTAAGTAGCTGCCACTTAGATGCTAAAAATTTAATGTTAGATAACTTGGAATGTTGCATGTTAGCATAAAAACAGCTTTGAATTTAAGTATTTTCTGCAAATCCTTTGCTAAAGTTGGCCATGGTTAGCAAAAATTTTGAAAACCAACTGGTACTGTTTAACGTTGACTATAGGCAACGTGTGGTAAGTAATTACGAGTGGGCCATGTCGCGGTGAGGCTTCTTGATTTCAAAGTTTTTACTTTCAAAACTAAATTCAAGTATTTTTTTCTGTATAATTTTTTGCTGTTGGTTTTATCTTTGCAAGCATATACCAGTTAGTTCACAAGCTAACCACTGTTCTTATCAAGGTAGTAGTCATGCAGGGAGAAAAAGGGAGCAATTACACTCACCCAAAAGATTTACAAAAGTGTTGTTTTTAGCTGCGTTCTTTTGTGCACTACAAAAAATCTATCATGAAAGCTTTATCTCAGGAAATATCTTTTGAGTTTGCTTAATACTGAACCGATTCGAGCTAAAATTTAGTCTTCTTTCTAAAATAAATGAAAAAGGTCATCACCAAAAATGTGATCCAAGAGTATTTTTATCCCTCCTCATTCCAAAATTTTTGCTGAATTCGCCATTTGGCTCTTGCATTTTTAAGTTAAATGTTAACGCATTATCAAAAATAAAGTATTTTACTTGCTTTTTGCATTATTTAGAAGCAAAAGAACCTTGGGCTCGTGAACGACTTTAAACCGTTTACAAACGTTCTATCAAAAACGTGAGACAGCAATCATAAATGTATAATCAAATAGAGCAGGGTTTCCCAAACTTTTGATGGTTTGGAGCCCTTAAAGAGGTCAAACATTGATTGCGAAGCCCACAAAAAATTATGTACAGATCACGTTAACACTTATCAATCGTTATTTAACGGCTAGGATGCATGCTCTATTTGGTACTTGAAAATGTTTAAATATCTAAAAGTCGGGCTACAAAAAGAAGAAAATCCTACGTAAATAACGCCTGAGAACGCGTTATATTGCCCGAAGTTTGGGTGATCTCCAAAAAAAAGGTCATCGCCTCTCTCGCTCTCGTAATTTATGCTTTTTGAGGTTAATTTATTGGATCGAAGTAGCTCTGTACGCACTGAAAACACTGCGCTCTACATTTGTACTGCCGTTGCGAAAAGGGCTCCGCGAGCCGGATAAAAAGCCTCTTGTTTGTATTCGTCGTTTGCGGAGCCCCTGAGTTTCTCTTGCGGAGCCCTGGGGCTCCGTACGGAGCACTTTGGGAAACCATGAAATGGAGTGTAGACGAACAAAAAATGAATCATTATTGGAATAGTTAAACCAACGTGTCTGTGCTGTACCGCTTGAGTTAGTGATGCTTAAACTTTTTGGCTCGTGGGCCACATTTGTCTTTCAGAAACCCTTCGTAGGCCACAAGAATTAACAATAATAAATTTACGAAGGAAAACTTTGCTCTATCTTAACTTTGAAGGTAGTTTTGTAATTAAGTACTGTAAATAGTTATTATGTAATTGCAATTGATGGTTCACTTGACATCTTCAGTAAAAATTCTCTTAAATAACAAAAGTATCAAGTTTTCATTTTAAATGAAATTTGCTTGGCGGGCCACTCCAGAGAGCCTTGCGGGCCACAGTTTGAGCACCACTAGCTTAAGTCTAGACCAGTGCTCTTCAGCCTTTTTATCGTGGCGGAACCCATGATGTACTTTCGCGTTTGTCACGGAATCCCTCTAACAAAAATTTAGAAATCACGAATTGCTTGTAAGAAAATCAAATATTTCGTTACTTCACTTCAAAAGATAATTAAACACTTCAACAAATAAACAGTTATTACAAGTTCCTTCACTACTTTCAACCACTTTTACAACAGATAACCTAATGCTTCTTAGATTTTAACCCTAAGACCAGAGACGTAGCAGCCGCCCCCCAAACCCCCAATTGGGGGGGGGGGGCAGGCCAACTTTGGGGGCCCAAGTTAGTCTGAAATTGCTTTTTGGCTACGTGACTATTTTCAGTTCAGCAGACTTGTTTACAACCGATTTAAACTGTAGGAAGAAATTGGCTTGTGACATCATAGGTGAATGCAACGTCATTTTATCTCGCAGAATCTAGAATATTTCGATTGATTTTCTGGTAGAATCTTGAATATTCGATTGACGTAACAATGCCCTTGTTACGCAACAATCATAGAATGGTCTGGAATTCTGTTTGGCTATAAATACCGGGACAATATATATACACTGCAGAGTGCAGATAAAGTATTTTATTGACATTGTATAGAATGAAACGTTCAAAAAGTGGTGCTCAAAAGAGAAAAGAAGCAGCCACTGCTCGAGATGCTGTAGCGAAATTGCCCAAGATGACAGATTTTTTCAAGATTACTGAGCAGAGTAGACCTGGCACTAGTACCGAGAGGGATGAAGAAAACTATAGTGTACAAGAAAAAGAAGACTATGACGATCAGCATCAAAGTGATTGTGAATATCCAGAAAATGTAAGTTGTGATTTACCTGCCAATACGCAACCTTCAATATCAAAAATAACTGAATCTCAATTTACCCCTATCCCTGATGACCCATGTAAATGGCCTGAAAGTATTTCTGATGCTCAACGATGTGATATAGTAAAGCGTGGACCACATCAACTAATAATGAATTTTCCATATAATAACACAACTCCAAGGCGACGTTTTTCCTCCAACCATTATAAACGTGTGTTACCAATGGTGAAAGTGTTTCACGGTCGTGGCTAGTTTATTGTGGGGAATCTGATCAAGTTTTTTGCTTTTGTTGTAATCTATTTGGAAAAACACTAAGCCCCTTTTGTAGTGGTATAAATACATGGGAGGGTTTTTCGAAAAAACTGAAAGACCATGAAAACGGCATTTCCCACCAAGAATGCTGCAGTCAATGGATGTTGCTAGCTGAAGAGATAAGAAATTCATCCACTATCGACAAACGCGAGATGAATATTTTTTTCAATGAAAGACGTTTTTGGAGAAATGTTTTAGAGAGACTTATCGACATTGCCTTGTTTCTATCGGAAAGGAATCTTGCTTTTAGAGGATCTGAAGAAGTCTTAGGATCTCCTCACAATGGAAATTTTCTGGGTATATTTGAGCTTTTGGCAAGAAGAGATCCGATCCTAAAAGAGCTTCAAGACAGAATCAAGAATAAAAACACTAAAGATCACTATTTGAGTCCTACCATACAAAATGAACTAATTGAATTGCTAGCGACAGAAGTTGAAAAAGAAAATTTACAGCAATTGAAATTGGCAAAATATTTTTCTATAATTTTGGACTGCACTCCAGATATGTCACATCATGAACAAATGCCTGTCATTCTCCGTTATGTACTATGTAATGAAGAAGCTGCTGTTGTTAAAGAAACATTTTTTGGCTACTTGAGAATAAGTGACAGTACTGGGAAAGGCTTGTTGGACGCTTTCTTAGAAAAGGCGACCGAACTGCAACTCGAATTGTCTGATTGTTGAGGTCAGTCATATGATAATGGTGCTAACATGAAAGGAAAACATTCTGGGGTCCAAGCAAGAATGCTAGACATCAATCCCAAAGCTGTTTACGTGCCCTGTGCAAACCATACCCTTAACTTAGTTGTTGTTGACAGTGCTAATTCATCGACGGAAGCATTGACATTTTTTGGAGTACTTACAAGGTTGTATGTGCTGTTTTCTTCCTCTGCTCAGCGTTGGGAAATTTTGAAGAAACATGTGGAGCTGTCCATAAAGTCACAATCTGATACTCGTTGGGAAAGCAGAATTAAATGCATCAAACCTCTTCGATACAATTTAAAAGAGGTGTTGCTGGCACTGAAAGACTTGGAAGCCATTTCCATAGAAAGAAAAGATGGAAGAGCTGCCTCAGAAACAAAATCGTTGATAGCTCATTTATCAAAATGGAGTTTTCTTTTGTCGGTGTTTATTTGGTATGATATCCTATTCCAAGTCAATAAAGCTAGCAAGATTCTTCAATCGTATGGAGTCTCCCTTCATACAATGGAAACGGAAATCCAGGCAACTGAAAAGTTTTTGCAAAACTATCGCACAACGGGTTATGACAGTGCCGCAACATCTGCTGTTGAAATAGCACAGGAATTGGATATTGATCCTTCTTTTCCTCCGTCAAGAAGTGGAAAGAAAAGAAGATTGTTTGATTACCAAGGTGAAGAGGAACAACGAGCTACTCCTGAACTGAAATTTAAAAGCAACTTTTTCTATCCATTAGTAGACCAGGCTATTATGTCAATAAAGGAGCGCTTTAATTTGTTACGTGAGGTTTCTTCCGCCTTTTCGTTTTTGTACACACGAGACAAACTTTTGCTTGTGCAACAAGAAAATGCTCTTCTTACTTGCTGTAAAGAGTTCCAAAAAAAGTTCGGTGACATTGATTCTGATGAAATGAGCGCTGAGCTACAGCGGTTTGTTTTAATTTTACAAAAAAAACGCAATCTCAAAACGGCTCAAGACTTTCTGAACTATCTTCTAAAGACTCATTTATTTGAATTGTATCCGAATGTGTACATCGCACTTCGAATCTTACTAACTTGCCCCGTGACTGTTGCCAGCGCTGAAAGAAGCTTCAGCAAATTGAAACTGATCAAAACTTTTAATAGAACGTCTATGACAGACAGTAGACTATCTTCATTAGCCATGTTGTCAATCGAAAATGACTGCGCCCGATCTCTTGATCATGACAATGTCATAACAGCATTTGCGAACAAAAAGGTTCGCTCCAGACTATTTAAATGATACTGTGTTTTTATAAGTTTTTCATGTTTTTCAGTGTCATTGCTTTCGTTTCGCAGTGTCTGCATAAATGTTCTACTGAACTCTGGCATCGGTGCCGAATTTTTTATGACTTGCACCTTCGGTATCGGCATGCTTTATTCTGACATTAGCCTGTTTACTTATGTACAAATTGTGGTGTATTTTCTTAATGCAGCTTTTCAATTTTACACCTCTAAAGTGATATGCCCTGTGCGCAGGGGCTCTTGCGCTTACTTTGGGGGGGGGGCCCGAAGTTGGAGTGCTACGGGACTGCCTAAGACCACATATTACAGCTCTCGACAATAACCTGTCGTCACAAAAACAAATTACAACGATACGGCGCGGATTTTCCCTCTCTATCCTCAACCAACTCTGACTTTGAGTGAACTTTAACTCTAATCATCAATACGAACCTTCTGTCCGTCCCCAAAACACCTATTGACTCTAATCTTTCTGAATAGTGAAGTGCGAAATTTCGGTCGTATATACAGTATACAGGGGTGGGCAAAAGTCACCTGACAGTAATCGGAACTATTTAATTACAAGAGGTATTAATTTTAACAACTGATTGAATTAGTAAAACATCTAAAGAGGAAACATTTTAAAAATTGTTCATACTGACGTCCTTCTTGAGCGACATATTTTTCCATTGGAGTCAATACAAGGTTACAAATTTTACGACGCAAGTACCTTATTAGCATTAATTTGTTCGAAATCAGATTTTATGGAAGCTTGCAGCTCAGACAGAGTTCTTGGTTTTCCTCTAAAAACATTCTCTTTTATCATTCCCCAAATGCTGAAGTCCATAGGTGTGAGGTCACATGAACGTGGTGCCTAGTCAATAGACCTTCTACGTCCAATCCAACCCGCAGGTAAAGTATCTCACAGATCACGAATCTTTTTGGCGTAATGAGGAGGAGCACCATCTTGCATAAAGAGCAAATTGTTGAAGTCTGGCCTGTCTCGCATCCGGAGGAAAACATACTTATTCAGCATGTCGAATTAATTATCTCCTGTGGTAGTTTCATCAAAGAAATAAGGGCCTAATAATCCATCAGAACTGAGAGCTCCCCAAACAGTGATGTCAGGCTGATTCAGTTGTTTCTCGTAAGTTAAATGAGGATTTTCGGTCGCGTAAATTACACAATTGTGTCGATTAATCATGCCGTTTAATTTTAATGATGCTTCGTCAGACCACATTATCATATTGAATACCTCAGCATCATCTTTAAATTGGGTAATGAAAAGTTCACACATTTGTAGTCGTCTATCAGCATCGTCCTCCAATAGACCATGAAGTAATTTAGAATCGTATACTTTATAGCCATTTTCTTGCAAAATTCTCCGAAGGGACAATCTCGAAATATCAAGTTCAGCGCCCAATCGAACAGCGCTTTTTTGTGGGCTTTGTGCAATAGCAGAGGACAAACAATCTGCCATTTCTGGAGTTCTAACACTAGGTGGCCTACCTGACCGTGGTAAATCGGCCGCTGATCCATTTTGATGAAATTGACCCCTAAAATGATAAATAGTATCTCCATGAGGAGGACTTTTTTTATCACTATACTCGTTTATCCATTCTTCACGGAATCTTTGTGCATAACCACATTGGAAATATTTTTCAATAAGAAAGATTCTGTGTTGCAGAGTCAATTTGTTCATGTTTATGGACTGAAAACTAGTAAAAAAGATACTGAAAACCTGCAATTAAAATTAAAATTATTATAAACGATACAAAAGACATGATTTTAACTCACAGCATTCAATCAATAAACATTCATATTCGGAACGAATAAATAAAATTGAATATTTAATGGTCATGGAAATTTATTTTACTGTCAGTTGACTTTTGGCTACCCCTGTATGAAGCGAGCAAAATTGAAATTACAGACGAACAATACGTAACAAAGGGTGTTAGCAAATTCAGACGTTCTTAAAGTTGTAAACAGGATTACGCCACAATTTGCAACTTGCTATCACAAGACTTCATTACTAACTATTTATATATACGGAACACCATTACATATGAAAAATCAATATACTGAAATAAGAAATAAATACTAGTAATAAACGAAGAATCTTCACGGAACCCTTAAAACTCACAAAACACAACAACATGTTTTGCGGAACTCTTGGGTTCCGCGGAACCCCTGTTGAAGAGCATTGGCCTAGACCGATGGATTTTACTTTTTTAAGAATCTCAAGCTTCCTGCAAGAAAGAAAGTTCATTTTACATTCCTGTTCACCATAACTTATGACACTCAGAATGGATTCGAAATTGCCACCCCAAAATTGAAAAGTTTCTCCAAAAACTAGTTATTAACTTAAATTTGTCATATGATAATAAAAAAGTTATTAATCCAAATTGAAGTAACCTCTTCCAAGAGTTTTTATAGTGTCACCCTCTAAAATTGTGTCTCAGTGTTTTTTTTTTTGATCAAATATCAATACTTTTACTCAAGCAGATTTTCATGCTACTTGGATCATCTCTACTCTAGTTGCTCAGCGCCCAGCGAAAGAGCAATCAATGCCATTTTTAATTGTCTTTGGTACAACTCGACAAGAGAATTAAAGCCGCATACGTCTACCAACTGCGAAGCGGACGCTTTGACAAAGCAAATCACGTAATCAACGCTCTAGCAAAAAATCGAACCTCGGGTTACGGAGACAAAAGCAACAGCTGCTGGTTGCTGAACGAGCATCGACGGCTAAAACGCCAGTTTTCAAGTCCATTTGCCGATAGGCACTACGCGTTTACTTAATTATCCACACGTAGCATATCCATGACTTGAAATAGTATTCATTGATCTACTTGTTGCTTGACTTTTAGGAAGTGAAGGAAAGTGGAAAATAACACGTAGCATGCAAAATTTACTCAGCTATGATTAAACATGTATAGTAATGAAGTGGATTACAGGTATTGAGTGTAAAAGCGTACATAGAGCATAAAAATGTACTTTTATATCATTGATCATTTGACAAAATTCCAGCTCAGTTTTATTTTAAGATCAGTATGTAACTCCATTCGTCGTCACGGTCGGCTTTCAACTGGAATCGTCAGGAATGATTCTCACAAAGTGATGATGCATGATGCTGAACTAAGTTTAGGCCTTGAAATTCAATCCATTACCAGTATTATTCATTGATCAATATTAGCTAGGGGGAATTTAGGAAGTGGTATCAGCTGAAAAAAAATTTGTCTCGATCACAGAGAGATCTCTTAAAAAGAGATAATCAAGTGCCAGAAGTAAATTCATCAAATTTACACTCTCTTTAAGGGGCGTGGTCAACTAAAAATTTGAGAGTTAGGGTCAAATTTTTTCATGCTACATCCTACATTAATGACCAAAATTTCATTGG
The DNA here is from genome assembly GCA_963675345.1 of Trididemnum clinides. NCBI lineage: Eukaryota > Metazoa > Chordata > Ascidiacea > Aplousobranchia > Didemnidae > Trididemnum > Trididemnum clinides. The sequence continues at coordinate 29,942,834 of OY776286.1, forward strand.
CTATCAGAAGTATCAATGTTTTAAAGTTATATGTTTGGGTAAGTCTTTAGTAAAGCGGTATTCTATTTTTAAAGGTTAGTTGGAAAATTGGTCATAACAAATTTCTGGTTAATCTTTTGTGAGGAGGAGAGCATTGATCTCCTCTGGCTGCATCCTTGCTCTTGTCTAATTGTGGGTGTCAGATTGGCATAAATTGCCAAAATATTTAGTTTTTACATGCTTTGTCGAGGGAAGGTATTCAAACTTTCCTAAATAAGCTTTTGTTGACGTCTTTTTCAAGATCGCGTCATGCCGGCGTTTTGGGCGTGGCATTGGACGTAGGAGTGCATTGAGTGGCAAGGCTTCGGTTGAGCAGCTCTGTCATTTCGATAAATGTGATTTGTCTTCTAGTTGTCTTTCTCCCAGGTACGCTCGGGCCCGGAGAGGTAGCGCTTACCAAGACTAGAAGGACAACTCTGAACACAAGATCATGAATGACAGAGCTGCTGGTTGGATCACCCTCTGAAATAGTGTATTTCATGACTAGCTTGAATTTTATTGTCACTCTTCCCCAGCCAAATCTCATTCGGTTAAAGATATACGAGTCTTAAAATGCTACATCATGGCGATCCCTCATAACAGGAATGAATCCACCATGAGTGGGATACGTTCTTTACAATGAAGACTTAGACGTTAATCAACGTGTTCATCAAGGAAAAAAGGTGGAATTGCTGTCCTTGGCAGAATTGCAATCGCCACCGGAACGCAAACTCGAAAGTAAGCCGTCGTGGACGTTAAGTTCGTTCATTGAATAAGACAAAATAAACGGAAAAGATCAACGTCATTTTTTTGGTCAAAATCAAAGTGAAGAGTGAAAAAGGTCTTAAGGTCAACTGGAAGAAAACTTCCTGTGAAATTTTGTCGAACCCAAACTCGAACTCGTATTTTGTACGCATAACTCGAAATGAAAATTCGAAGACTTTTTGAACTCAACAAAATCTGTTCGAATTTCTACCGCAGGACTTAACAGGCATGATTCTGATGCCATTAAACATCTTTTTTGTGATGTCTTCATTGCTAGCTCGCTCGTGTTTATCACGTTACGCTTGGGGAAGCTTTAATTAGCGATCAAGACTTCAGCAGCTGTTGAAGTTGCCGCATAGCAAACGTAACTGGAGACAATCAAGTGATGCAATTTGTTAGATATGTGGCTGCTGCGCCTACATGAATTACTTAAAATATTTTCACGTTTATGAGTTTCGCAGTAGTTGTGCACAGCATATTAGCACAGAAGGCAGTCCAGCTTTTTCCAAAACATGTGAGGGCATTCCGGGTGATATTTGACCATTTAAAATAAAATAAGTCCAAGCTTTGGCGTAATCTGTTTTTAAACCAAAGGAGTTGTCTCTTGAGAAGTAGGCACTGTTGTCAATGTCGCTCGTGTTTTTCGCTTTTTGTTTGCTGGCGAAGTGTTGAAAATTTATTGTATAAGTGCAGACCTTTAGGTGGTGTAAAAGTGTACATGCGATTTCAAAATGATAGTGCGTAGTGAAAAGTTGAGCGCTTTTGTCGATTTGTTACGAGTCGCTCCCAACGGTCGTTGCATTGCATATACGGACGGCGTTGCCAAATCGGGTGCGTAGCTAGAAACAATTTTTTGAAACGAGAACTAGATTTGTTTGGTTGTAGGGGTTGTTGAGTTGCTTTTAAACGTTTATGACGACTTTTGCTCATGAAAACTGCCAAAAGAGAAGATCCTCCCTCAATTGTTAAAAGTGTTGTCTAAAAAAGTTATCAGCCTCCATTATTTTAGTCCTCCCTTAATCGTTAAGTGTTGTCTAAAAAAGTCATCAGCCTCCTTTACTTTAGTTAATCAAAAAAGTTGAATAGACAGAAGAGCCATGTCCAGTTTCCCTCCCTGGTTAAGTTCGGGAAGCCTGCCAAGTAAATTCGTAGTCGGTTTTCGAATTCTACAGGTTCACAGTACGACTTGTACCGATCACAAAAATATGCTAGTTTGCAGAAGAACGTTGTTTCGAACTTGTAAACCTGCTGCGCATCAGCGGCGTAGCCAAAACCAACTTTTTGGGGGAAATAAGGCCAAAAAATGCCAAACTTGTTGGACAAATTTTTGTGGAGTTCGACGTTTTGCAGTCGTAATGACTAAAAACACCTTCATTTCTTCATCGAATTCTAAAAAATTTAGGGTAGCATGGCCCCTGCACCCCTCCCCTAAGTACGCCTATGTTAAGCGTTCTCCAGTGCGCTGAAACGCTGTGTAATGCTGGCTTAACTGTATGTGCATTTTTAGTTTTTATCTTATATTTTTGTTAAGAGTTTTTATAAAGCATTATGTCTGGAAATAAAGATAACCCTGACAATCCACAAACATCATCAGGTGATTTGACACCAATAGAATCCTCCAAGCCTCAGCCAGCTGCTTCAGAAAAGGCATCTTTATCTTCTACAAAAAATGAAGCAACATTTGTATTAAATGAATTTAAAAAATCAAGGTTTGGTGCAAAAATCTTCCTTAGAGTCGTTGTGTATGTCGTTGCGTTTGCTACTCCTCTTTCTTCATATTAAGGCACGGAATAAAGCGTGTATTTAAAACACTGCACAGCTTGTAGAATTTTCTTGGGCAGCAACCATCATAAACTAGGCTAAATTACGAGGTAAGGAGGGGTGCTTCTGGTTGTAATTAGTTAATAGAGCAATTTATATATATATATATATATATATATATATAATAGATCATTTTGGTGGGTCTATTTGATAATTGTTTGCATGCATAAACGCAATGTCTTGTTCCTCGATGCATGCCCTTCATCAGATGAATTTTTCTTGATAAATGTATGCCTTAGTGATTAACACAGTAAAACAAAAAATACCCTTTGAAATATTTTAGTTTAATTTTTCGAAATTTTTTTCTCAACACTAGCTTTTACGTATTTCAACCGTCTGTCTTTGTCACATTCTTGAGTACTTGACAGTTTGGGAGGGGGCATACAATCAAGCAGTTCGCCCCGGGCATCACCTGACCTCTGCCGGGCATCACCTGACCTCTGCACGCCACTGGGTGTCACCCAGAACTGCTATCTCACCCTAAACCCCTGTTGGTCCACAGACCTGCTTTTTGTTTTCAACGTAGTAAAAGCATTTTTTAAATTCCAGAACTTTTGGAAAGTACAGTGAAGGTTCTTTTGACTTGCTCGACTTAAGTGAAAATCAAAAAAGCTTAATGCAGGTGTGCAATGATGGTGCAGAAGTGCTACTGCGCGCATGCGCTGGTGGCCATCAGCAGCTAGTAGAGGTACGTTGTTTGGTGTTTCACAATTCAATGAAGAAAACATATTCTTGTGTCGAAAACAGTTTTGCTTCACACGACCTGTTTTTGCGACAGGTCCAAACATAGTGATTGGGGTTTTTCCATCATCAAGAACATAGATTTAGAGGGCTGATTTATTGCTCGAGTTCCAACAAATCGTTCTGATTTTTATTTTCTACTACTGTTTCCTACTGTTATTGCATTTTTATCTTGCTGTTTTCATTTACAACTTCTATTTCTTTTTGAGTATCTTATCACGCAGTTTTCATTTCACTTTCAAGTTTTTTTCTTTTTGAGGTATTGCTTTGCGTGCCTCCTTTTGCAGATGAATCCACCTATCTTACGAACGAAAACAGTCAGCGATTACGAAGGAAAATAAACCACACGTTTCTGAGGACTGTAAACCAGCAACTTACAAAGGCAATTTACTTGCTTTTAGTCTTTGATAAATTTCTTTTTCATTTTTTTTGCATGTTTTCCTCTTCGAATTTTTTATTGAATTTGACAAGCACTTTTGTGCAGTAGTCCAGTGCTATACTCTCAAATTTTTTTCAGCTTGCAGGTCATTTTTTACAAACGTCATTTTTGGGGAACCAGTATGTACAAGGGCGTATTTAGAATTTTTCTCTGTGGAAGGCTAAGCATTATCGCAGCTCAACATCGAGAGGGGGAATAAATACAAATTTGGAACCAACAGTCGGAAATATTTCTGTAGATCGTGTGCTGAGATCGATGTTGGTTTCCCTAGGCTATGTCAACCGAAAAACCTTTTTGCGAAGACCAACTACACGAAAGTAAATATTTTGCCCATTTTGATCACGGAAGATGTTTTATTTCCTTTTGTTCTCCAGCTTCTGCTTTTTTTCAAATGGGACCTTTTCTTTTTTGATGATCAAGCTTCGCGAAATAGAATTTCAAAAAGGCGCTTAGCAACTGACTGAATACCGTAAGGCTGAAACATTTTGAAATCCGTCGCGGCTCAAACAACTACGCGAACTACCAGTCGCCGTGGCCTGCTGATGGTTTGCAAGGTTGCTTTAGGGCCCGATTGGGCCGTGAATGGCCAGATTAGGTTTCAGAACCAGTTTTCTGGGCTGCGTTTGAAAGCCAAGTTTGTTTCTAAGTCGTTGTTTTAGCGAGCTACGGCCCACTCATTGGGAATGACTGGTCTAGAGGTTAGTTTTATTGGTAGAGTGACTACTCAGCAGAGTTGGTCAATGTAGTCTAAAAGTCTACTTGAGTAAAAGTATTATTACTTTTTGAGAAAACATGTAACTACAAGTAGAAAGTGATGCTTATTTTGCTAGAGAAATGATAAAGCGTATTGAAGACTCAAACTACTTTTGTACCGAGAGTATAAAGTAGTTTTATTTTAGAGTAGTTTCGTCCTTTATCTTTCTAAGCCAGTGGCTCTTATTTGGGGGTGCTCGCACCACAAAGCATGCAATGAGTTTTTCTAATGACAAAAACTTTCGGCGAATTTGTAGCTTAATTTACATTGGCGACCAATTAAGGTTTGCGTGTATGGTGCAGGAAATGCCGTTGCTATATAAAGAAACGTCCAACCCGGAAGACACTATGTAGAGGTGGTAAGATTATTTTTTAAAAGACTCTTTCAAGAAGTTACTTTAATTTAAGTTAACATTTTTTTCTTTTGAAGAACACTTCGTAAATTTAGATTAAGGATCTTTCATCGGGGAAATCTTTTTTACTTTAGGGTGGCACTTTCAGAATCCCTCGGGAGTGACACCAATTGTGATAAGGAAGGGGAGCGAAAATATGTTTTCTTTTACGGAGCGCGAGATGCCAAATGATAAGTTGAGATCCGCTGATCTGGACCTGAATGGTAGTAAATACAATGGACGAGTTGGCTTAATTCTAGTCATTACTACGTTTTGTCGTATGTCTATTTGATTATATTTTTTAGTACTAAGTACTACGCAAAAGTACAACGACGTCTTGCGTTGCTTTACGGGGCGGGTTGACGAATAGGTTGGTTTTCGGCGGGTTCGACGGGCGGGTTGACGAATAGGTTGGTTTTCGCTTCATATCCACTAGAACGTCACCCGTCAACCCGCCCCGTTAAGTAACGCAAGACGTCGTTGATTGAAGTCTTAGTATTTTTCCGTGTACATTGCTCGTTTAAAGGACAACGTTAATGAGTGGGTTCCTTTTGCTTGTGACGGGACGGGCCCTGCTGATGAGTCCAAAAGAACAAAGCGCGTCCAGGGATGGTCTCGTCAAAATTGGTTGGGTGGTATACTCATTATTGTTTCCTTGTACATTCAGCCTTAATAAATTGTTAATGCCCTTTTTCGCTCGTATGCTGCGTTACCAATTAGGTGCAAGGTTTTATAATTTCCGATCTTTGCTTATGATTTTCAGAAATATTTGATTTGATTCTAAATAAGTCTTATAGGCTCAGTCGGACAACAGAAGTTGGTTAACATAACACAGTTTTGACTTTACAATGTTCCATTGCAATGAATTTATCACTAACGACCCATGTCTGTTTCAAACAGTTACTCAGTTGTGGCGTTTTAAATCGGCTAATTGGGGGATCTGTGAGTGGGTGAAATCCGGGGATCACTGAAACTGAATTTTTTGATTTATTTTTATATAGGACAGACACAGAATATCAAAGCAACAGATCAAAAAAGGGGAGGTGATGCTACTGTCGCGGAGAGAAATTATTCTATGTTTAGCGTCATTTCTTTCGAGCCTGCCAAACTTTCTCGCATGCTTTAGTTCTTTTTACACTAAGACATCAATCTAGCGGTTCCACCAACCACCTATGAGTCTTCATCTTTACCCGGGATGGCGAACCACTGACCGCCACTGGTATTTGAGTGACCCACTTGTAGATTCGTTATCACGGTGCCAGTCTATTGAAATTTCCACGACGAGAACCTGTTTTTAGAGATTAAGCGGCACAATTCAGCCGAGATGGAAGTAACTACCTTTTTTTTTCTAGCTTCAGTCGCTTCAGTTGGCAAAGTTGGTCGTGGTTAAAAATCCAGATCTTTTTTTTAGAGAATCAGTCATAAAAGTGTTGAATCTGTGACCTATTTATCCCTTATTCCAGATTAAAATCCCATTGTTGGCCAATTCAATAAAAAGTTACGCCATCCGTGGTCTATATTTTAAAGCAGAGTTTTGTCTGCGTGCGTGCGTACGTGCGTTCGCTTTAACTGCCCCGAAACTGCTGTGCGTACCAACATTAAACTTGATACGATTGATAATTGCCTAGGGATGAGAGTCATACGGGAGTTGGTAATAACAAAAGAATGACGTCATAACAAAAGAATCTTTTTCCAATTTGCATTTCTTGACGGACAAATTGTTGCTCAAACGAAAGCCACTTTCAACTGGAAAAGAATTTAACCTCTTTAGTGGGAAGATGAATCACAATTGACGCTTGATCACAAAATTTATTTTCTGCATTTTCCCAAAAAATACTGATCGTAAAAGCGCAGCAAAATTTTTTTTCGGGAAATGAAAACAACCTATTTTCGTTGTATCACATATAATTTGAACATCGTTTAAAATGCAACAAGCGATTTTTTTTAAGCATTCCGCATTTAGCATGACTTATTCCTTTTTTTTCTTCAACTCGGTGTGCTGAAGATAATTTGAACATCGTTTGAAATACAACAAACGATTTTTTTAAGCATTCCGCATTTAGCATGACTTATTCCTTTTTTTTCTTCAACTCGGTGTGCTGAAGATAATTTAAACATCGTTTGAAATACAACAAGCGATTTTTTTAAGCATTCCGCATTTAGCATGACTTATTCCTTTTTTTTCTTCAACTCGATATGCCAGCAAAACTGAAGGCGATAATTTGTAACCAGCGTTGTCGCTCTTTAGGAATTTTTCAAAGATCTTGGTAATGTTTAGGATATTGGACACACATGAAAGGAAACGCACTAAAGTCGTGAAATAGGCTTGCCTTTAAACAGTTCATTTCTGTAATTGAGAACACAACCACCATTTTGGCGTTACCACCATTTTTCACTTTGTTCGTCTCATCCAATTTTTGAAAAGAAAGAATAAGAGTTTGTGAAATCATTCTTTGAGTATTGGCAGTATTATTCTTTGAGTATTAGCCTTCATTAACAGAGCAAGATCATCTCCATTAACAGTATAGGAACCGTGATTTCATTTATTACCATTTTCGTTGCTGCTTCACAAAGTTTGTAAGCAAAGCCGGCGCAGCCGCCTGAACTACTACTTTTTAATTTGGCATAGCTGATGGCAAGCTCTGACAAGGTAACATTACACGACATTTGAAAGAAACATTTTGCTATTTCGCTTGATAATAGCTTTATAGAACTACCGGGATCAAAGCTTAAACTTTTGGGGAAAAGAAACGTTTTCTTTAACTCCATGAGCACGCCTATGTAAGGAACATGAAACAAAAGGCATAGTCATTATGGGCTTGAGAAAGCAGGAAATCAAAACAAAACAACGCCCCACCGTCGAATCGCACCATATGAGAGACGTCTCTGCTACTTTTCGTGAAAATAACTTAATTGCATAAACTTTATCCATACTTACAAATTAAGGGAAACACGAGCCTTCTTTTGCCAAGAGTCAGCATTAAATAGAGTACATAGTCCTAAGGCGTAGCCAGGACCTTGCAGTTACAAATTAAATTGCAAACAAGAGTGCGTCAAGTCGTCAAATACGCCTACTACTTAATACCCAGGGTCTGTATTTTTGAAAACAATGGCTAATTTGGCGCTGCCATCCCCCTAGTTTCACTTAACTTTTGTACTCTTTGGTTACTCATTTAAAAGGAAACTGAGAGATCGGTAACATGAGAATAATGGGTATGCCTATCCTGCCGGTAACATATTTGACTTGATCACTTTTTAGATCAACCTTTGATTTAGGAACGAGAACCAAATGTGCTTCAAAAACGTTAACTTTTCGTCATTGCTCACACAACCACCGGTTGGGTGAAGCCGGCGCAACCGGCTAAACTTGTATGCTAGAGCCAGCTAGTAACCTATATTTCTTACTTTTCAATACTGACAAAGCAAGATGTTAGCCTTTACATCTTGTATCCAAAACTCGACACCCATCAACTGTTTTCATTATTCTTCGCGTACCTGTATGTTCCTCTACCCACAATCGGTTTTCATCCTCCTTTCTAATCGTAACTCGCCCCGTTCGACATATTCACGTTGAAGAGTTTATGTAGCTCAAGGAGTTTTTGCACTCTTTACTCATTTAAGAGCTACTGGTGTCTAAGAACCAATTGTTGTTGGAACTTATGACGAGGTTAACTATTCAAGCAATGGATTTGTTTACTCGCGCATCCCCTCGCTTCAAAATGGCACCCCCCAAACCTTCGTCTTCTGAATTTCGTCTTAAGGCCGCTCCACCTGCTTTGAGTGCTATGGCCGATTTTAAAACTGTTTAACAAAGGGTGCGTTTAAAAACTTGTTTCTAAATACTCCCAAAGCTATAGGTTTTTACTTTATTTTCAAAATGTGTCTACAAAAAATGTCAGATTTCAAAATTTTTTGCCTAAATACCTGATGGAATAGGTCGTATCTCCCCCTGGGTCCGCTAATGCTTAGATGAGGTTATGTTACGTTTGACCTTTATCTTCTGGTTTGGGTGTCTCTGCCCGGGGCGTTAAGCGAAATAGTCGTCAGTGTTACTGGTCACCCAAATTATTCTCACCACTCCAAAATGTACTGATAAGGAAACCTGCTCATTGTTCACCTAGGGGTATAGTTGTATGGAAAGGCCTAGGAAAGGACTTCTCACACTGCTCTCACTGACCTTCCTGGAAGATGTACATTTCTATTTGTGCTTTTCCACACTTCTTTTTTTAGTACTACATGCCTGAATATATTCTTAAGTTATTTGTTTAAATAGCTATTTTATCCGTTCGACTTGTATCGCCCGCGAAGTTTGGTGTCACTATTTTTAGCTGTTACGTTTACAGGTGTTGTTTTCATTGCTTAACAGTCCTTTTAAAATCTTGGCAAATGGAGACTCTAGCTACTTGTTAGAAGCCACCTTTGGCGGACATACCGAGATCGTTTCGCTTCTCATATCACATGGCGTTGATGTCAATGCAAAGTCACCACAAGGTTCGTAACAGATAAGTTTTATTTCATGCAGAATAGATGCTATAAATAAGATGCTTTGCAGTTCTTTGACATTGAATTCTATAATCCAGAGAAGAGACTGTTTATCAATATAACCAACCGCAGCTGTTTTGCTTTTTACCAAGTAGATCAAATAATAAGTTTTGGCATGTTTGAACAAAGTACGATTGATTCCGTAGTAGTTCTTTTGTATGGAAATTCGATGTTGTTCAAGAAGATTTGGAAAAAATTTTGCGACTATTGGGTGTATCGTACACTAAAATTAATCAAAATTTTATCGATAAATTTTTTTATTCTAAATTGTCAGATGTCTTTTTTAATGTGTGACGATATCGTAAGAAAAACCGCCAATTTAATAAAAAGCCCTTGGTACATTTTCAGTTATTTTATTGCGGTACAAATAGGGCCAAATTCTTGTCAAATTTTGCACAATGCCGCAGTTGCATACCAACTGGACTGCCGGTGTGTTTTATTTTACATTAAAGAAGTTCTGGGCCACCTAATTGCATAGATAAAGGCCATCAATCAAGTTTTACTTCGAATTTCTTTTTTTATTAGGTCAAACCGCTCTTATAATGGCCTGCATGTTCGGTTTCTTGTCCATTGTCCGAATATTGCTTGACAAAGGTGCCGAGATCAACTGTTGCAATGCAAAAGGAATCACTCCTCTGATGGAAGCCGCTGCAGAAGGTCATTTGGAGGTGGTAAAGCTTTTAGTTGACCGAGGAGCAAACTTAGAAGCTTCGACGGGGGCATTTCATGACACAGCCTTAACGTTTGCCTTTTTCAATGGTAAACTTACATCATGTTAACCAATCGTCAAAGAGCACTTTTTTGTTTATTTGAATACTATGTGTTGCAGGGAGATTAGAGGTGGCGGAATTCCTTCTTCATTTTGATTCGGACAAGCCATACAGAAAAAGAGAGATTTGCCTTCTTTTGTCTGGCGCGGCCAAAGTAAATGCCAGTAAATTCTCCAGGTTTCAAATATATTTTAGACTGTTGATTTTCAGGGTGGAGACAATCAAATCGTAGACTTTCTTTTGGAGCGCGGTGCTGATGTCAATGCATTTGATAAAGAAATGAGCCCTCCTCTATTTTTAGCAGCGAGGAAAAATCATTTGTCGGTTGCATTAAAACTTATCGCTAAAGGTGCCCGGATGGAGGACGTCGACAAATGCGGTCACACACCATTAATGGAAGCCATCGGCGAAGGCCATAAAGATATGGTGCGCCTTCTCTTAGGAAAGGGTAAATACGCTACTTGTCCGCTTGTTGGGTTGGTATTTTCTTATTCAATTTAAAACGTAGCATGTAGTCTTTTTTGGTATAACTTGCTGTAGCTTATATTACTACGACTACAACTACTACTACTAGCAGTTACAGAAACAGCTCTTCTAACGATTTAAATCGTTACGTGGGAGTAATTACAATAATTTAATCATATTATGTATTACTGCATCAAGAACAATCGTAATTGGGCATACCTGCTACTCAGATTGGGAGTTACTCGTGTATAAATACCAATTTTTGATGCAGTGATATTTTTCAAAAACTTTTTTGAAGACGTCAATGTCCGCAAGAGTGGTGTTGCTGCTTTGCAGAAACTAATATAAAAATAGAATCAACAGAATTCATACAAGAAGCCAGCATTGAGGGAGATCAACTTCTTGAAAGCAAATATGTTGCCTCTTTTGGCCTCTGACCAAGCACGGAGACCTTGTGTTTGGAGATGAGTTTCATTAAAAGTAAGAATTTACCCATTTTGTCTCCAAGCGCAGATGAAGATCTTTCTTTCGGAGATTAACTTTTGTCACACCATTTGGACGGACATTACTCATTAACCTCTCCCGAAAACAGGCTACTGGGTGAGGTAATAAGTTCCCTTTACCGCTCAAGTTATTATGCTCTTCATCTGTAAGCAGCCGTTGCCCATTGTTCTACTGGTTGGTGTAGATGCAGGTTCAATTCCGACTCCCAGAATTGCGTTTAACATGCTGACAGTAACAAAAGATCGCTCGACAGGCTGATTCAGTAGCTGCTTATGTTTGCGATTAATATTAAGCTGTAAGCCTAACGTCAGCTTGGAACTCAATTTTAAACCAAGTCCGCCACTGTGTAAACTAAAAAAACTTTTGTTAAGATATACGCCACTACTCGTGCTATTATAGCACATATGATTTTGTGAGTATAAATTGCTGATAAAGTATTTTGCATTTGTAGGTGCCGATGTGAATTTTGTTAGTGACGAGCATAGTGTTACCGCATTGTCATTGGCCTGTATGCGAGGAGACATTGAAATGGTTGAAAATCTCTTGGCGCACGGGGCCAATTTAAATATAGGAGGAAAAGAAGGCATCACTCCTCTTATAAAAGCAGTTGAATACGGTCAACTTGAAATTGTTCAGTTATTGCTACATAACGGTAAGCCATTTATTCTAAATTACGGTAAATGAACCTCCTCCAAACTGATCAATGTCACAACATAAAACGCAAAATTGAGTGAAACATTACGAAATCTTTAGGCATGTTGCCCTTACGATATGCAGGTAAAACTATATAGTAGTGGTTAGGATTACGGCAGACATCCAGCTGTTGTCCCATGTAGAAAGAATGCACTCACACAAAAACTAAACTGTTTAATTATAGCCTGAGGAAGCCTTGTTCTAGAGCAGGGCCACTAAAAATTTTCCTCATTGCTCTTGAGGCGAATTAGGCTTGAAAACTAAGAGCCACTATCTTTAGAGTCCACGAGTACATACTGTAGAGTATTGTTATTTGCGAGTTACACGTTAGTTTTGGTTGTCTTATTTTGCAGCATTCAAAGCCACATACAATTTTGCAAAACTTCTTAACAAGTTAATAAGTACATCAATACTGCTGGCACTATAGGTCAACAGGTGGCAAACTAGCAAGTACATTTACACTTCTGGCACTATAGGTCAAGAGGTGGTAAACTAGCTTATAGGCCCAGAAGTAAAACTAAAATTTTACTAAATTAGACGTATTGTTACCCACTCGAAAAAGATCTGAAGTAAAAGTAGGAATTCATGACAGGTAGTTTTAGCTTTGTGGTGGTAAAAAAATAGGGTGGAAACGGTGGGCAATAGAGTTTTTAATGTGCATTGAATTCGATATTTTGAATCTAGTCCACTTTATTCTACAAATGTGTAGGCTTGATCAAATCCTGTTACCTGCGTTTAACTTGCTTTAGTTGAGCGGATCAAAGTGGGGCCGCAATACTCTCATAGCTGTTAGAAGCAGCGAAGACTACAATTTCTATCTTCAGTTAACTTTCCTGTTGAGCGTCATTAACGGCCTATAGGCTACCGTTTACAGTTATCTACTTTGAACTGCCATCAACGGTATATGCCGTTTTCAGACATAGGGTTTTACATTAAGCTGTCAGCAGAATTCCTTGCATAGAGAGAACGAGAAAGGAAAAAAGAAAAACCGTTTGAAAGTACTGAAGTGAACTTCGGCGGGAAAAAACTTGGTTTATATACCCACAGAGCAAGCTCATTTTGCTGAAGTGACTGTTGCAGGAAGGCTAGTTTACCTGTTGATGCGTTTACAAGTATTTGCTTTCTACAGGCTTTATTTTTCTTTGTAATTGTGTTTTACTTCATCCAATCAGTTCAAGAAAGAAAAGTCGCCTCACTTCTGACATCATTGAACAATTATTAATAGAGGATCCTGATTATGACACGCTAGATCTTAAGAGCTCAAGGTCCAGCTTATCATAATCAGTGTTCTCTTCTAATAACTCCAAATCTTCCAGCGATTCTGATGAAAGAGCATTTTCATCATCTGGTATTGATGATGACATTGCTTTGACAACTGACTGGTCAACAAGTGGTAGGAGAAAGAAATCACTTCAATTTGTGTTCTGAACACTGAGTGACATTTACGGTTGAAGATAAAGAAAACCCTGTGGATTACTTTGAAAATTATTTTGATAAAAAAGTCAATGCTTACCTCGTGACTGAAACAAACAGATTTGCAAAGCAGTTTCAAGACCATAATATAGAAGCTTTATCGTCACAATCACGAGTACGCAAATGGTATGACACTAGTGCTAATGAAATAAAAGTGTTCATTGAGTTACTTATTCTGCAGGGCATGGATTCTAAAACGGAAAATTCGATATATTTTTCTTCTCGTCAAAATATTACTTCACCTTTTTGTCGCAAGATAATGAGTGGGCGTAGATTTGACTTGTTGCGTAAGTTCCTGCATTTGGTTGATAATGATACCACAAAAGATGTGCCAGAAGAAAAGGTGGCAAAAATAAAACAATCTATTGATCTCGTTTTTTGAAAAACTAAAAAATTACTTTTCAAATCAGAATATTTCTATCGATGAATTTTTCTTTGGGTGGAAGGAGAATTTGTCATGGGTCAAGTACATAGGCTACCAGCTGGTCAAAAAAGATTTGGTATTAAGTTTTTCAAACTTTGTGAAAATTCCACCCGATATATACGAAACATTTTTGTTTTTGCTGGTAGTGACACTATAGGCCTATAGATGGAGAAATATATGGATTTGTCTGTGACTTCTAAAATTGCGTTTTCCCTGATGGATCCTATGCTGGGAAAAAAGTATTGTCTCTACCGTGATAACTTTTACACAAGGCCGGCATGGGCAGATCAAGTTGTTGACTGTGATACTGATACCGGTACTGTCGGCACTGTGAGAATCACAAGAAAAGACGTGCCTGAAAAAATAAAGGAAACAAAACTGAGAAAAGGTGAAACAGTAGCCGCATACCGAAAAATGTTAATGATACTAAAGTGGAAAAACAAAAAGGATGTGTGCATTCTGAGCGCATTACACGATTACTGGATGGTACCGGCACAAGTAAAATCTAAACGTGGAAAAGAAATGCTTAAGCTAAAAGCAGTGGGTAATTACAATTCAAATATGGGTAGTGTTGATCTCTCTGTTAACCTCATGGTTCATGTTTCAACCGCAAGAGACCGGCTGAAAAGTACTATGAGAAGGTTTTCCATCACATTTTGGACATGACTCTTCTAAATTCGTACATTGCATACAAGGCCCTTGGTGGAAAAGTTACACGACCAGAGTTCATTTTGATACTTAGTGAAAAATTAAATCTAAATATGCAACCGATAGGCCTTCTACAACACGTTGACCTCCCGACTCTTAAGTAAAAGCATTGGGGCTTATCGGCAAGCACTTCCTTGACTAAGCCCACCTACAGAAAAAAAGAAAGACCACGAAGAGTTTGTGCTCAGTGTCGGAAAAACAAGATCAGAAAGGAAAGCTCGTATGTGAGGTTGGTTTGAGTGTTGCGCCCTGTTTTAGAGATAGGCATGCAAAGGAATTAATTCTGTGTATTAGTAAGCATTGCGTCATCTCCATTTATGCTTTAGTTTTCAAAACGAAGTTCGACATAGTAATGTGCAAAGCCTTTTCCTGATTTAGTAATATGTAACCTCAAACAACAGCAAATGGTCCTTCGTGAAATAAACGAGTGTTGCTGTAAGTGCATAAACAAATGTCTGGGAGACGCAGGGTAACGGTCGAAAAAAGGTGGCGATACGAAAGCAACGTGGTTTCAGAGGCGTGACGCTTAAAGGTACATGTACATATATGTACCATGATTATTAATTGTGTCATTATTACGTGGTAATCACTTTATTGCAATTATTACCAAACAATTCCTGAAATTTGAATGCAGTTTGCTAGATTTCTGGATTGTTTTGAATGTCATGAATCGAATATCTTGTGTGTCTGATAGTCAATTTTTATCTGACAGCCACGCAGACTTGTTTGCCTGTTGCCTGTATTGACCCAGGAACGCGCAAACTTTTTTGCAGACGGGCCAATTTCACTCAAGTGGATAATGGAGCTAGGCCAAAATTCAAAAATTTTATCCATTTTAAATTGAATCTCAAAGTTTATCAGCAGAAAAAATTTTTAGGTTGAATGTGATAAAATCTCAGCAGTTTGTTGGCGAAACCTTTTTTCAATCAATTTAAAAAAAACAAAAATTGTCTAATATTTTCAAAGAACAAAAGTTTGAATGTACAAAATTTCTAAACCTTATCCACATACATAAAAGGACGTTATTTTTCAACGAAATACTTTTTTAGTGCCAACCTCGGACGCGGAAACTTTTAAAACTAAAATTTTGTTTTTTTGGGGAATTTGGAAATCAATCTGCGGACGCGAGCCACAATTCACATGCTTGAAAGACATGAATACGTGCAGGAACATTCTTCAGAGGCTGAGCACATGCACATGCAATGCAGAACTAAGTACATGCAGGAAGCAGGGCAAATACGACTTTGCTAGGGACTTCAAAAGTGTGGCAGAAATTTAGCGTCTATGCGCCACCACCTCTAATGCTTTTCTACTCGATTTCTATTAAAAACATTGTACTTTTTGATTTACCAGAATTGGCTACGTCAAAAAACATGAACTTTTCATTACTGGTCTCACAACTACCCACATTCTTCACCTTGACATTATCAATGGGTCCCTGCAATAGCTATAACGTGACTGTAAGCGCAACGCTTCCCGTTAGATTGCTCTTTCTCAGGCTGTGTTTATGCCTGAGACTAGCAGCATGCGCGCAAATAAAGATGTAATTACTAAAAAGTAGTTAGCAGTGACCCCCAAAATACTCATCAATCACTTTGACGCCCTCCGACACCTTAGAAATTATGCTTCTATGCACGTCATCAAATGAACCCACAAACATTGGTAAAATTGATGGCTCTTTCAATTATGAGCGAGTTCAGTTCCTAAGTACGCCTGTGCTGGAAACAATGCAAGCAAGACATTACCAGGGAATCCAGTAACTGAAAAAAATATTGCGGGCAAGGGCAACCCTCTATAATGTATTTCAATCGATTTGATTTTGAAACGAGAATTGGTTACGTCAAAAAATTAACTTTTCATTAATGAGCTAACAATTATCAATTTAGGGAAGCAGGAGCGGTCGCCTGATTTGGTATTTTTAACTTTGACATTAACGATGGGGGTACTGCAATTGCAATAACTTAACTGTGAGTGCTTCACTTACGGGTTAATATCCTCTTCCCTGACTGAGTTCATGCCAAGACGAAGCCGTATACTCGCGCAGTCAGACGCTTTTGCTCGAATAAATTTGCCAACAATTACGAAAAAGTCTTAAGCAGTAGCAGTGGACCTCATATTTAATAGCTAAATCCTGAAAAAAATTCAACCACCTAGTCGTTATTCCACAATTTTAATATGCTTTCAAGCAGTTGCTGGATTTAACGGATGTCTTTGTTAACTTTAAGGACGCCTATGGTAAAAACAAGGTAAATGAGACGTTGCCAGGGACTCAAGAAACTTTAGAGCGTGCAGCGGCCATGCGCAATCACTTATAATGCCTTTTTCATTTATTCCTTTTCAAAAAATCTTAAGTTTGTTTTGGAACGAGTCTCATTGACTTTCTTGTTTGAGGACATCTATGGATTCAGACACTTGCAATAATTCTTTCTTCCAAAGTGTAATCGCTTGTGTTACACATGCTTCAATTGCTTATTGCAAAATAATTCCTAACATTTTTAAAATGGCAACAAATAAACAAAATTACGATTCACAAATTTAATAACTAAACCGGTTTGAAAATACGGAAAATACAACAAATTAAGTTTTTTAAAGCAAATATACTTTACATTATGTGTTGTATTGATCTTACATGGAAGTAATAACACATTGGGCCCATCCTGTAGCTTAGCAAACTAGACTGGTCTTTGCGGTCCGTATTGCGAGGGTCAACCAACAAGTAATGAGACTTTCTCAATTGCTGTTGTGTTTTTGTAGCTATGGAACTGATATTTTTTATGATGATTATGAATGGAGTTGTCTTATTTGCTAAAATCGGTAAATTGAAATAACCGCTAGTCTAGCAAACTGCTGAAGCTTGATTTCTGCTGCCTGAGGATGTAAACTATGCGAGATTCATTTTAGAATAAAAAAACAGCATGGTTCTTCCTGTATGTCTAGGGAAAGCTTTTATAAATGTGTGAAATGCATAACTGATGATTCTAAAAGTGAGAGATCTGTGGATATTCTACCCCAGAATTTGTACAGGCTGTCGAAGATATGATCAGATTTAACAGAAGAATTACTTTCGATGAAATTGCCACAAAATTGAACATGTCCCTCGGTACAGTTATTTAATCATGCAATTCAATAGAATGCCAAAACTTCAAATGTCTAAATATGGTGATGCCTCACCAGCATTCTCAATTTCCCTTAATCCACACCAGCATCTCACATGCCAGCTATTCATGATCTTTCACACAAAAAACTAAATCTGTACTAGCCTATTGTAGGCTAGTCCATCCAACAGTGTTTCCGGCATAAAATTCAAATATGCCCCTCTGGGCAATTTCAGATCATGCCATCGATCCATTGCTGCATTACTGCATAGACCTCATACAAGGGCAACGGTTTTGACCTATATCACATAGGCGCTTCACATGTTTCAACCGCATTGCGCTAGAATCAACATGCAGGGATAGCATTTGAGTATAATGTCAGCCTATTACAGTCAGTATAACACAAAATAACAACACGGGACAACGTTGTTTCGGGTTACTGACCCTCATCAGCCGTATGCTTATTTTCTGTAATACCCTGTACAAAACACTCCCACCACCCCTCTTTGGTTCAATTAAGGACCAAAGAGCATATTTGTAATTCATGCAATTCAATAGAATGCCAAAACTTCAAATGTCTAAATATGGTGATGCCTCACCAGCATTCTCAATTTCCCTTAATCCACACCAGCATCTCACATGCCAGCTATTCATGATCTTTCACACAAAAAACTAAATCTGTACTAGCCTATTGTAGGCTAGTCCATCCAACAGTGTTTCCGGCATAAAATTCAAATATGCCCCTCTGGGCAATTTCAGATCATGCCATCGATCCATTGCTGCATTACTGCATAGACCTCATACAAGGGCAACGGTTTTGACCTATATCACATAGGCGCTTCACATGTTTCAACCGCATTGCGCTAGAATCAACATGCAGGGATAGCATTTGAGTATAATGTCAGCCTATTACAGTCAGTATAACACAAAATAACAACACGGGACAACGTTGTTTCGGGTTACTGACCCTCATCAGCCGTATGCTTATTTTCTGTAATACCCTGTACAAAACACTCCCACCACCCCTCTTTGGTTCAATTAAGGACCAAAGAGCATATTTGTAATTCATGCAATTCAATAGAATGCCAAAACTTCAAATGTCTAAATATGGTGATGCCTCACCAGCATTCTCAATTTCCCTTAATCCACACCAGCATCTCACATGCCAGCTATTCATGATCTTTCACACAAAAAACTAAATCTGTACTAGCCTATTGTAGGCTAGTCCATCCAACAGTGTTTCCGGCATAAAATTCAAATATGCCCCTCTGGGCAATTTCAGATCATGCCATCGATCCATTGCTGCATTACTGCATAGACCTCATACAAGGGCAACGGTTTTGACCTATATCACATAGGCGCTTCACATGTTTCAACCGCATTGCGCTAGAATCAACATGCAGGGATAGCATTTGAGTATAATGTCAGCCTATTACAGTCAGTATAACACAAAATAACAACACGGGACAACGTTGTTTCGGGTTACTGACCCTCATCAGCCGTATGCTTATTTTCTGTAATACCCTGTACAAAACACTTTTTTGTGTGAAAGATCATGAATAGCTGGCATGTGAGATGCTGGTGTGGATTAAGGGAAATTGAGAATGCTGGTGAGGCATCACCATATTTAGACATTTGAAGTTTTGGCATTCTATTGAATTGCATGAATTACAAATATGCTCTTTGGTCCTTAATTGAACCAAAGAGGGGTGGTGGGAGTGTTTTGTACAGGGTATTACAGAAAATAAGCATACGGCTGATGAGGGTCAGTAACCCGAAACAACGTTGTCCCGTGTTGTTATTTTGTGTTATACTGACTGTAATAGGCTGACATTATACTCAAATGCTATCCCTGCATGTTGATTCTAGCGCAATGCGGTTGAAACATGTGAAGCGCCTATGTGATATAGGTCAAAACCGTTGCCCTTGTATGAGGTCTATGCAGTAATGCAGCAATGGATCGATGGCATGATCTGAAATTGCCCAGAGGGGCATATTTGAATTTTATGCCGGAAACACTGTTGGATGGACTAGCCTACAATAGGCTAGTACAGATTTAGTTTTTTGTGTGAAAGATCATGAATAGCTGGCATGTGAGATGCTGGTGTGGATTAAGGGAAATTGAGAATGCTGGTGAGGCATCACCATATTTAGACAGTTATTTAATCGTGAATGAGAAATTGCATTTTTCAATAATTAGCCGACTTTGGGCTCAAGATTTTAACGGATATTCACAAGGTGCATCGTCTGATGGCTTCCAGAGCATCACTACCCAGATACAAAAAGGAGGGAGATGATTTTCTGTAAAAAATAGTAACAACAGGCGAGACCTGGGTCTTTCATTACGAATCTGAATCGAAACGACAATCAATGTAGTCGAAGCATGTTTCTTCTCCCTTTAGCGAAAGTGATGCTCACTGTGTTCTGGGACAAAAATGCACCAATCACTATCTGTTTTTTGGAGAGGGGCAGCACTGTGAACTCAGAACTATTATGAGCTGCTAACGCAAGTAAAAAAAAAGCAGGAACAAACGGAGAAGACTTCAGTCGAGGGGTGTGATTTTTATTCAGGACAATGCAAGGCCCCACACAACAGCAGGAGCCCTAGCCAAAATTAAAAGTTTAGGCTGAAAACTTTTTGACAAATCTTCCCTATAGCCCAGATCTTGCACTGTTTGATTGTTATCTCTTTGGTTCACTGAAGGAGAGTATGAGGGAAATTCACTTCCGGACTGATGAAGAAGTGAAGGCTGTTGTGAGCAACTTGCTCCGGACTCAGCCCGCGGAATTCTACGCGAAAGGAAGAGACAATCTAATATCAAGATGAAACAAGTGTTTTGTAAAGGAAAAGACTATGTGGAAAAATATAAAGCATTTTTTTTGATTGCCAGTCAACATAAACTTGGTTTATTAAAAAAATCTCATTACTTATTGGCACATCCTCGTATTACATTAAATTATTTTTCAGTAAGCTGTCAAACAGAATGCTACAGTAAAGTCTTTAATTGTAAGTATCTGAGAGATAACTTATTTGAACCAAAAGCAAAATTAGCACGTTGTATGTACTGCAGTAAAAATTACCTCTACAAGCTAACTTGATGTCATGTGAGAACTTGTGCCCTTAACGAGTACCGAGGATGTCATCTGAAAACTTGTCCGGTAAATGAGCACTGAGATTTTCAATAAATCTAACTACTTGAGGCATTTTTTTCCCAGTTAAATGTGAAATCATTAATAAAATTTTGTTGAATAATTCACCTTGTGTTGTGTCACTGTGTCACCCGGAAGCTTGGCAATTTTGCCGTAAGCTGCTGTTAGTGGCTCCGTCGGAGCAAGAGCTTTTGATAAATGTTCAAATTCTGTTGGAACATCGCTGTAACAAACAACCCTGTTAAAACTTGTATTGATGCAATTTTAGTTTCACAAAACTGCCATTGGATCACTACTTGCTGTTTTTTCATATCCAAAAAGGATGTTGTAATTTTTTTACTGATGCACAGCAATATAACCAGACAGTCACCTCACTTCAGGTATAGCTTTAAGGGAAACTACGTAGCTTTTGACCCCTGCTACATGCTTGGGAAATCTCGGGTAAACATTGCTTTTCTGCCCATAACCTGCAAAATACAGTATAAGTTGTTCTCACCAGTGTCTATATTTCTTGCGTGAAGGATACTTTTGACCCTGCAAAGTCTAATTTCAGATCTTCTCTCCGGGTAAAACAATTTTGTTCCACAAGATGCTATTCAGAATAATTTTGCCATGATTTTGCTACGCGATTTTGTTTACCTAGCATAACTGCAACTTTATCGCTTGTAAAAATGATCAGTTTTTGAGGATCAAGATTAACAGTTGAATAAAACCACTTGATTTCTTCTGTGCTGTCGGAGTTGGTAAGGGATATAGTCTTAGTCATTAAGTCCTATTCTTGTCTTTTGCGTTATATCATGTGCCATATCAACACTTTGGTTGACGAAATGTATTTGTTTTCATTTCATCAATGACCTGGGTGTAATGACTTCGATGCTTGATGCTTTGCCTGATGTTTCTTTTATCATATTGCAGGATAATATAGGTAAAATCAGCTAAACTCTGTGTAGACCGTTGTCTAGGAGAGTTTTTACGTCACTTGGTTAGGTTTTCTAGGGTTCACTTCTACAGTTCATCGTGTAGTGAGGAAGCTTAAATTGCGTCCTCTTGTTTGTGGAGTTTTTGTAGATTTTGCTTTTGGATTCACTTGCTTCAAAAGTTTTTTCTTGTGGGTTCTTTTCTTTTAATCAACACTTTGCTTTTCGGTGAAAAATTTTATCGTTTTCAGAATTCAATTCAGCTGTGTCCGAAAACATAGCATGTAGATAAATAAAAGTAGGTACAATCATTAAATCTATTGCTTTTGTTTTTTTCATTTGGTTACTATTTGTGTTGATGAAAAGATATGCATTGCCAAATTATGCTAATTTTAATTCCAAATATTCGCATTTTTAAACAAATCTTTTTTATTTCATCATCAAAGGGCGAAAAAAATGATACCCAACCCAATGTATCGTACGCACAAGTTCTTTCAATGTGATGCTAAAAAGTATATTATGCAATAAATTGTCTTGGTAAAAGATCTTCAGAGGAGGACTACCATTTGTGATGTGCTTTAGCTTCGCACACCAAATAGATAATTTTTGTGCTAATTAGGTGCTGATGTTAACCATATGACTACAAGTAAAGAAAATACTGTACTTTCCGTTGCTTGTATGAAAGGTCACAATGCGGTTGTGGGATTGCTCTTGGCTTACGGAGCTGACGCTACAAAAAAAGTAAGTCAAAAGTATTGTTTCAAAATAAGCATACGTTTATTCGACATTTATTTGACATGGCAAGTGAAATAAGTTTAGCTTGTTTGTTGGTCGTAGTATATGTACACATTGACTTGCTAAATGATTGGCAAAATGAATCGAAAAAAGATTAAACGCCAGCCCTATTTTAGTCAGATTTTATTCCGTGCCTTTTAGAAGCTTAATGAGAAAACGAATAGTTTTAACGCATAGAATGAAGGAAAAATTATGAAAGGTATTTGTCCGAAAAAAGTAAGATGTCGCGACTGCAAGTCACCATTGAAAGCTGTCACATAAGACATCGCAAAGCTCCTGACAAAAGGGTATAGCGATTTGCTTTGTCGCAACATATTTGATCTGGCATATTGATTTTCCCGATTTGTCTTATGAGTAGCTCAAATACATTGGTTTCCAAAGTTTTTTCTCTCTGCTCCCGTTGAGCACCTAAAAATACTTGCGGCGTCATTGTCGAATTCACCCATTTTTAAGTGGAAGATCTTTTTTCGAAAATAATTTTTAAAGCCGTGTGTTATGCCCAAACTTGTGGGTCAAGGCATTGTTTACACTGAATTTACCCATTTTCAAGTTGAAAATATATTTTTTTGATGATCAACCAGATCAACTGCTTATGCTTGATTTACTAGTGAACGAGGCTTGATTTGTTGTTCGATTTACAAGGTTTTCAAATGAGTGTTCGGAAACCGTTAGCTTAGACAATGTTTTGAAAAAATTTTGCTCAATGTTATGGTGCTGTAGTTAACAAGCAAGCCCTAGTCTCACGAAGCGATTTTTTCACTTTGCGAGCGCATTGGCATCAGAAAAACAACCTGGTTCACTCTTAACGCTCAGTGTGGCTTAATTTTTCGTTTGTTTTATTTTGGCCCAGTCGCAAGACGCACAAGGCTTGCTGTTGGGCCAAAGTAAAACAAGAGTTAAGTCGCGGTTTGCTTCAGTGTAGACCGATCGTGACTAACCAAGCCCGTACTCGCTTGTACTCGCTGCGACCGAAAAACTGCAGCAGTAAATCGGTCAATTAAAAGTGATATTTAGGGCGATTCGAAGAAATGCACCCATTTTGAAATAGATGTGGTACGAGTTGTGGGAAATAAAGGTGCAATATAATCATTACATTTTTGCTGTGGATAATCTGAAGTTTTATGTATGCAATAAAATATGGTGAGATTAACAAATAAGCAGCACATGGAAGAGATTGAATTTTGGCATCAAAGAGAAAGTGCTGTTCAAATTCACGTGAATATCAAGCACATTATCAAGCATCAAACCCACCGCAAAGAAAAACCACTTCAAGAATAGTTCTCAAATTCAGACATAATGAATCTACTGGTGATTTGCACAAAGGAAATAGTGGCAGACCAAAACTAGGAGGAACTGAGGATAACGTTAAAAGCATTAAAGAATGATTGGACCATGCTTCTTTGAAGATGCAAATGGTAACAGTGTCACAGTCCAACAGGTTAACTGTCAAGAAATGATTGAAACTTTCCACCTTCCACAGTTGCGAGCTCTTGCAGGGCGAATAAATAACAATGTTATCATGAAAACACAATGCTTTCAACAAGATGGAACTCCTACCCATACAGCTAATAAAAGATGTCCCGACAATTGAAAGTTGGGACAGTCATAGTCGGAAATTTGAAAGTCGCGTTAGGGTTAGGGTTTGAATTTTCGAAATTTCTGACTTTGAATTGTCGCGAATTTGAATTTCCGACTTTAAATGGTCGCAGAACCCTAATAAAACAAGAAGACTTCTTCGCCGTCTTTTTCTTCAGCAACTGAATTCCTTTTATGAGAATGTTGAATGGCTTCCTTGTTTTATAGGTTTAACTCCACCGGATTTTTTCTTAAAAACCTTGCCCAATTAAAAGATAACATTCGTCGTGAGATAAGAAATATTGACAATGAACTATTCCCTAAAGTGATGCAGAACATTGCAGTTCGCATGCGGAAGGTCATTGGGCTTCGAGGTGCTTATGTTAAACACGTGGTGTGAAATTCAAATTTTCATTGGTTATTGAAGTTCTCTCTCAAAATGTTTGTGCAACAATTTTTTACAAACAAATTTTGAATCTTGCTTAATACAAATATATTTCATTTTTTCTCAAATTCAGACCTGCTTTCACCAAATACTGATGTTTTTGAAATGGTTACTTTTTTTCGAAACACCTTATCTTTCATGATCACGTGACCAAGTCACTGCGACCGAAAACTTCGTTCGACAACGTGGTCACCGGGTTTAAAATTTTCAAAAACAACTTGCGACAGAAGTTTTCAAAAATATTTTGTTTCAATAAAGATATCGGCAAGAAACTATGAAGCGGTCGGCAGGAAACGCAAAAAGCGCACTATTCCCAGCTACCTAAAGCAACAAGTTTGAGTAAATTCACTTTGTATTGCTTACTGGGTCACTGAGACCGATCATCACAGGTACAAGTCTCAGCGTGCAAAATGGCATCCTGCTTATTTTTCTGTATTTCCGTCTTTGTCGTGATACAAGATGCCAGTTGCCGCGTCTTGTTTTAAAATTTTTCTCCGGTGATTTTTCAATTTTGAAGTAAAAAGTCTTCTAACAAATCAAATTCTTATGAACACCGGCATGGGCACTACTAGAATTTTTGTAAAAGTGGTGTGGGACAATTCAAAACCTATATAGGTGCTTTTCGTTGCAGAGTTTTTTGGACTGTAGCTAAAAAAAATTATCAAACAGGGGTCTGTAAAGAATTTTCAAGAGGTCCGAAACAGCTTCAAGTTTTTGATTAATCGGTTGATTTTTAAGACCGTCACAACAAGATGCTATCAAAAAAAAGTGAGGCCATTATCGTATAAAAGGATCAGATGGGCCACCTGCAAGTTTTTCCAAAAATGTTTTCAAAAAGAGGGACAAACTGTATGTGATTCTGCATAACAACTCAAATGAGAAAAAAGGGATCCACCGCTTCAAAAAGTTTCGAGAACACTCTTTTAGAGCAAACGAGCTTTAAGTCAATGATTGACAGTAGACTGGTTGTGTTGAGTGACTTAAGATTCGATAGAAATACTGGTAATATTATTTAGCCGTATTACTTAAATATGAGCTGTATCTTAGAAATCTTTTCATAGAGCAGTTTTAACACGAGTTAAATTTATTTATTTGCGTGACTAACGATTTTTGACTAAACCAAAACAAATCTAGCTACGATGAATTATCATTTCAGATTATTTTGTATGGTATCCCGACAATTCAAAGTCAGGACAGTTCAAAGTCGCGTTAGAGTTTGGGTTAGGGTTTGAATTTGATTTTGAATTTCCGACATTTCCGACTTTAAATTGTCGCGACTTTGAATTGTCGCAGAACCATTCTGTATTAAAGATAGTTTTTTGCCCTGATGAAGCTCCCGTGAGTGGACAAAAGGCTTCACTGTTTTTTTTGTTAGTTTATTGTCGTCGTTTGGCCAGTCAGAAGTTGAAAAAAACGCCTTTCTTTCTGAAAGGTGATATTTGATATTACAAGTAAATGCACTGACGATTAATTAGCACTCTGTAGAAAGTACTTCTAGCAGTACGTCGTTAGTTTTTATGCATAGGATTAGTGCATGGGAAGTTTCACAGAAGTTGAGGACCACTAACCTAATCAACAGTAAAAACATTTTTCTTAAGACTCGGGTTTGGATTCAGTCATGTAAAGTAGCGAGCCTCATATAGATTGGAAGAAAACGTTGGTAGGGGGTTGTGAGAAATATTAGGATTGGCCACATTTTCAGACATTGTTGAAACCATGGCCTACGCCAACCAGAAGACTAGACTCTGATAAATTCTCTATAGGCTAAGATTATTTTCATCTTGATTTTTCTATATTGGCACCAGCAACTGAGTACTACAAAAAACTAATCCAAAAATTACTGCTAGCAGTATCGGAATCTGCATCAATAACCGTCACGCCTTCTACGTATTTCGAAAAGGTAGGCCACCCGACTCTTGAATAAATTGCGCAACTTTTTGTTCTCTTCATCAAAAGCTTCAAAAAAAACATGAAATTAAAAACAATGCTACTTGTCGAATGTTTTCCTTTTTTTAACACACACTATATTTGGTTTATATGTCCCCTCCCTCCCAGTGGTCTCGAAGTAAAGAAAAAGCATTTTGATATTTTGATGCTTCAAGTCATAAAGTAGGCTGTTTAAGACGGAAAAACAGTGATTGAAAGTTACGCTTAAAGTAGAGCACGGTTTGAGAAATAATT
Source organism: Trididemnum clinides (assembly GCA_963675345.1). Classification (NCBI taxonomy): domain Eukaryota; kingdom Metazoa; phylum Chordata; class Ascidiacea; order Aplousobranchia; family Didemnidae; genus Trididemnum; species Trididemnum clinides. The sequence goes on from OY776286.1 coordinate 29,969,500, forward strand.
CAGGCCAAAGTGACAAGCAGTGGCCTAAAACTGTGTCTCAATCGTTAAACCTTTATTAATGGTTTTTATTTCAGCTAAAAAACAACAACACTGCTGCTACGATAGCTTCAAAATATGGTCACCTCGAGATAGTAAAGCTGCTTCTTGAGACTCAAATTAATCTTAGAATTTCGCAATCCAAAGAACTAAAGGTAAGTGATTAAGGCCAGAAAAAGCATTTTTACAACAAGGTGGTCTGAGTAAAATCAAGAGCGTAGCCTGTAATCAGAGTGTTGATATCTAGAGGAAAAAAAAACAAATGTTTTCTAGGATTGTGAAAAACGGCAATTTTTTCAATTTTAAGTGTTTTGTAAAGTATGAGGCCTGCAAGTTTAGTTTCCGGGGAAGAGAGGGCTTATTTTTCTTCCTTAGGCTCCTGTCCATAGTATAACAAAAATGTCCCTTTCTGTTAATTCAAGATTTTACTGTTTGGTCGGACTCCTTGCGGGTAATATAGTGCAATGTCATTTCTGACAAATATCTTTGTTTTCTTGGATTCAGAGAGTCCAGTCCAGCCTACTACTTTGTTTAGGTCACTTCATATTCTTCGCTAAGCCAAGCTTGAACCCTTTCATAATATGTGTCAAGACTTGGGTGTTTAGAAATTTGCGACTCCCGGATATTCGAAGGCCGTATGTGGGCGGAAAAAAAGGAGGGAAAGTTCTATTATATCTTATTGATAATCCATATAAGAAGATTTTTTTTACTGGTGCAAACTTTCTCTTCCTTTTACAAAACCAATTTTCTTACAGCCTTGATAGAACATTCTTTTTGTGTAAAAAAATTCGAGCTCGACGACAGAGAGCTGCCTTCTGCTAATCCTTGCAGCTATCTTTAGAATCATTATTGGCGATTTTTTGTTGATACAAAGTTGTTCCAAAAGCAGATTCTTTGTTGTAGTCTTACGTTGTTCAGTTGTTCTGCACGAGCACGATTAACAGCAATTAATCACGGGAAGACGTCGAAAGCAACCCTATCAGCATTATTTTTTGTTGATGTTCCCGCATTATCAACATTATGGTAGATATCTTTGCAGGAAAGAGATAAAAACGTCTTCGAGAAACTTGAAGAAGACGCTCCTCCGCTCTCTCCTTTAACGCAAGCTCCATCAAATAGCTCTTCTACAGGTAGGCATTGCTAAAGCAACGTATTAATTATGGCGTATTGCTAAATGCTTACCGATTGTTTTTTTAGCAAAGTAGCTTAAGATGCTTTTGTTAAAAAATTGGATGCCGTTGTTTTGCGGGAGTATTCGTGGGGGTCGTTTGGAAAAGTTTTTGCGTCGTTTGCCGTTTAGACAAAAGACCTTGCGTGATAATCGTTTAGGATTTTGGGAAAACAATTTGTGGTTTTTTACTCTACCGTGTTTGCCTGTCGCACTACGAGTAAACAACCATTCGAGAACACTACAGAAGGAAACTGAAAATAAATCTTTATTACGAAATTCCTTTTTTGTCCATTCACAAAACCAAGGGTCTCGACAGGAGGAAACGTATTGATGCTTTTTCCCTTTTAGACTCAATTTTACAGCGATTTTTTTCCATTTGAGACTGATAGGAAAACTGCCAGTCATCTTGGCGCAGCTGATTTTAAAAAATGAAATGTGTTGGCAGTCTAGCTGGTAAAAAATTGAGAGAGAGAGAGAGAGAGAGAGAGAGAGAGAGAGAGGGAGAGAGAGAGAGAGAGAGAGAGAGAGAGAGAGAGCGAAACTCACTTTGCGTCATGAAGATTTAGAAGTTATGCAAGTTTTAAATCTGGAGTAGCCAAGGCACATGAGCTCATTGTCAATAATGGGTCCCTTGACATTGAAGCATCGTTTTTGAGATCGCTGTGAAGATGTATGTTTACCTTGTGTAACCTTGAAGTCACCAGTCACTACGCTATTTGGGAGCAAGAAAGCTCTTGAGCAAAAGGATGATCTTTTTTTGGAGCCTATTTAGTCTAAAAATAAAAAGAGTCCTTGGTCCGGCTTCGATTACAACGAGTCACTTCACCAAGGATGATGATAAGCTATTGATTGCAAGAATGCTAAGAACTTTTTTCTTGTGCTATTATTAGATCCGGTTAAATCGTACCGAACTTGATGCAATGACCAGCACAAGCTGATTGGTGTTTTTGGTCCCGAACAAACTCATTCAATCTCAGCAATGTTGCATAACCATCGTTTTCATTCTGGGAATATCCGCTTTGATTTAATCATTATTTACCTAAAATTGCTTCCTTTTCTCCACTTTCCCTGGTTCTTGCATTAATGCTTTACCCATTACAAGGGGCTAGACCCGGGATTGCGAACAACTGACTTGCGGATCACAACTGACCTGCGGATCACAACGTGACCCGCCACTAATATTTCAGTGACCCTATTGTAGATTTGTTATCACGGTATCAGCTTCTTGAAACTTTTACTGTAAGGACCTTTTTTTAGAGCTTAAACCGCAAATTTGGCCGAGAGACAAGTGAAGACCTTTTTTTACAGATTCAGCTGCAACAGTTGGGAAAATTGAGCTTAGTTAGAAGTGAAGACCTTATTTTTAAGGTAGCAATAAAAAAACTGTTGAATCTATAGCCCGCTTTTCCTTTTCCCCACGTCAAAATCTCATTTGTGACTCATTCAACGAAAAAGGTTCGCCATCCTCTGGGCTAGACCATGGTTCAGCTTGTCGCTATGTTGATGCAAACGTTTCGATTTTCAACTGGTGCCGTTCGCGGCAACATAATGAATGCTAACACGTTGGCTAAAGTAGATGTATAGCTGAGGTAAGAACGTGATGAGTCAAATCAAAACGATTGCTGAAGCAGATTTGCCTTTGCTTGCATTGCAAGTCAAGCAAGCAAACACGCAACTGTTCTTTACAGTTGCAAATTACTTGATTGACTATCCCAAGAGAGCTTGCCTCCAAAGTAGGTTAAGCCATGCCTTTAGTAAAGCATAAATTATGGTTATCCAATTTGGTTTTTCATTGCAGTTTTCAAATGATTTTTTGCAAGACCGTAATTACAAAGTGTAGGGTGGAGGAAGGGGAGGGGGGATTCAATCCCACGCAATGCGTACACTCTTGCTTAAGAATTAATTCCCTCCAAAACCTAAATTTGAGTACGACCTTGTTAAGAAAGGATCTTAGAATATTGCAGGTCTGCTTTGAACAAAATAAAGAGCCGCAGTACATCTTAGTGTCTTACAGATTAGAGTTGCGGTTACTTCCAGGAACAAGGTTCGATCTCTTGAATATTAAAAGATATTTAATTCATTCCCTTTTCCTTTTTTTAAATAGTCTTAGTCTTGCTGTTGCAGTCTTCACAGAACATACGACTTCTCGAAAACGTTGTTTACACTATCTTCAAATATTTTCTTAGATCACCCACATGTTTGCTCTCGTGGTGACCGTAAATATTCAAAGTCCTTGCAAAAGGCTTAGCTATGTACCTAGCAAATGAGTTAATTGAAATTAGAATTAAAGTTGGTACATACCGCCTTGAGTAAACTATTAAAAAGTTAAGGTGCTTTTTACAGAGGTCCAAAGAGCTAGCTCATGCGGCGATCCAGAATCACCGAAACCCTCTGATGAAGGCAACCAGCCTAGAAACAAAACAAAAAAAGATGGTCAAAAAAAACCAACGGTAAAACATTAAACTTTTGGAGCAGAAGCGTAAATAACCGATTATTCTTATGCTTTTTATTTTAGCTTGCGTTATGCAGCAAAAAAACGGAATTGAAATTATAAACTGCATTACTTACTTTGTTACAAAAAACAAAGTTATTTTGTGTCAATAAAAATCTATATAAGTCAAAAAAAATCTTTTCAATAAAAATCTATTGGATCCTAATTACAATTCAATCCTGACTTGGGAAAAAAATTTATTCCTGAAGATGATTTGTACAAGTGTATAGCATTGGCTGCGTTTTGACAAAGTAAAAATCTATCAAATTTCGTTTTTTCTTATTGCAATTCTTCAGCCAAGCTCGCTTGATTAACGGCTATGATCATGAGACAATTTTCCAGACTTGCTTGAGAGATTGCAAGGTTATTATCACGCTCAAATTGCTTATTATTTCAATAAGTTTTACTGCTTGTGAGAATTCACCAAGCACGCAGTAAAATCATCATAAGTTGCTATTTTAAAACACACTACAACGCAAACGTCAGGAGGTTTGATTGCATGACCATTCACGTAACTGCGCTACAAAATGGCGTTTGAACTCATTTGACCACACTTACAACTTCGCAATCGACTTTACCATTGGACTATTTACCTTCTTTTTAGACATCATCCGAAAGCAACTTTGTCGAATTGCCTTCAGAGATCACAGGATATCCAAGTGAGTTGGCATTTCAAAAGAGTGTGGTCTATTCTGCGCTTCTTTAGGCGACCAAATTAGCATTAGACCTACGACAGGTTCTGATTTCTATCGATTTTTCTACTAGGCCTGTAATTGTGTGTGAAATAAAGCTTCTCACCTTTGAGTTGTTAGAAGCAACCTTTGAAAGACCATCGATGGCAGTTAGTGGTGAAGCTACCAGTCAGCTAATTGTGTTTATGATTAATTCAAAGTGGAAGGCGCTTTCCCTCTAATCTGACCTTGAATGGGCTGTCAGTGTGCTTTTGGAATAGCCGTTTTTAAATGTGAACAAAGAAAAGATATGTATAACAACTATCGTTTTCGTGTCAATTGTCCATTTTAATTTGTTGTTTCGGCTTGCTTTATTTGGTGGACGGCATAGGCTTGGATGTGAATGCTTCTTTCCAAAAAAGTAGGCGTAATATCATTCGCATAAGTCAGGGGTTCCCAAACTGGGGTACATGTACCCCCAGGGGTACATTTTGACTTTGGAAGGGGTACATAAGATAAAGTAAAAGGATGTTCTTTCCAGAACTTCTACTCTGCCTTAAAATATTTTTGATCGAGTGATGTTAATAATTTGAAGACCTGAGTTCAAAAGCATCTTAGGACGGTAAAACCAGTTGGAAAAAGTGGACGCTCTGACTTTCTGGGTGGAAGGCGAAGGTCTGGGAGGTCATGACCTTTATTTTTTTTTTGTAGATCAACGTCTGCTTGGCGGCAGATTTTTACCTCCAAAAGTAAGAACAGTCATCAAGAAGGCAACATAGCAGTATATTTTGCGGTCTATCTTAGCGGAAGTGCGGGGGTACACGAGCGAATCTATATATTGTCCAGAGGGTACCAATGACCTGAAAGTTTGGGAAACCCTGGCATAAGTGATACAATTTAATAGTTTTCGTGAGAGCTGATTGAGAAAACAGGAAGAGTATCGATTTTCTTTTGCAGGTGTTTTTACAATGCTAACCGATGATCTTTCCATACCACTTGCTCCTAGAAGTGTCTTGCCTGAATTGAATCCTCAAAGCCAATTAGACCGAGACTTTTCGTTGGCATCGGCAGCGGCCTATGGACATTTAGACGTGGTGAAGTTTCTTCTTGAACAGGGAGCAAACGTCGAACACCAAAACAGTTTAGGTAAAATTAGCCTTCTTTCGTAATTTGCAGTCTAAATGTTAATTAGCTAGTTTGCGTTGAACTTAATGATGTTTGAAGTAGTATTTTTTCGAGTTTCATTTTTTCCTGAATATTGGTGTACAAAAGTGTTACTATTAAGAGGTTAAGTCTGTTGGCCCTTTTCATGATGGTCTGTTGGACCTCTGAAAGTTGCTGAAAAGTGCTAAATAAATTACAAACAATGCACCTTACTTACTTTTATTAGTATCGAAAAATAGCAATAGTTGAACGAGTGGTGAACGGTCCAGACTTTTGTGCGGAAAAGCTGAAATTCAAAAACGTTAAGTACTGCTACTTTCACTAATTAACGGTCTCTAATTAACAGGCCTCAATGCTTTAATGATAGCTTCCTTGAAAGGACACTATGAGGTGGTTGAACTGTTGCTAAGCGCTAATGCAAATCCCAACGCATTGTCGGTAAAAAAAGAATCGCCTTTGCTTTTGGTTTCTAAAGCTGGCTCTTCAGTAAGTGGTGATTGTCGGATCAGTATTTTATTATGATTGTGTGGATGCTAAAAGTTTGCTTTACAAAAAGGTTTTGCAAAGGACTCTTTCAAAAAATCTGATAATATTTTCGTTTGTTTCTGGCTCTAACAAAAGACTAGGTGTGTATTTCAAAATATTCAAAAAGATGTCTAAGTTTTGCTAGAATCATATTGAAAACTGTCAATACATTTAAGATTAAGAATTTTTTCCTATGCAAAGCAAGTCAAGTCAAGTCATACAAAAATCGAAGCGAGGTAAATTAAGACTGCTGGTTCCGAAATGGTCTTTTATTTGAAATAGCAAGTTTTTTGCCCCTGATTTCTGCGCAAATCTAATCTAGTTCATTTTTTCGTTGCAAAGGATATCGCGAAGTTGTTGATACTTAAAAAGGCTAACATCGAGGAAAAAAATGAAAACGACCAAACCCCGTTGATGGTAGCTGCTGCTGAAGGGAATTTCGGCGTGGTGGAAGTGCTGTTGAATAGTGGAGCAGATATTGAAGCTCGGTGAGTATAGATAGGCTTAAAAGCTAATCATAATTAAGTTTTTCTTAAATGAAATTGAGCTTGTCGGTAATGAAGAAAACCATACAGAAGTGTTTTAATGGTCAAAAAACTTTTTCAGGAAACTTTTACAAGCAAATTTCTACTTAAACATCTACTAGCCTTTTACCAGTTTCTAGGTAGCTTTTTGCTTTATCACCATCGTGTAAAAATTTTTTTGAAAGGTATGGACAAATAATAAACTTGCATTTATTTGACTAGCGCGATGGCATACCATGTTTGTTGTCGAGAATTAGCGAGCATTGTATCCAGATAACTAATTTAACTGCAAGTTTTTGCGTTTGATAGTGCTGCATTGTTTGCTTACATAATGGAGTCGTTTGCATGTACCGTGTAACAGCAAGAAATCCAAAAAAAATTCCTTTATAATTCGAACCCCACAGCTTCCTAATTACTGTTTGCCGGTACATCTAGCCGTTGCTTTTGCAACAGATAACAGTTGTGGAATCCGCTCATCTTGCGATGTGCATATTTATAAAAAGATCATCACAATTTATTATATTACGAGGGGTGAGAAAACTGCTCCTTGGTGAGGTGAAAGAGTGCGGCCGGCCGAAAGATGAGACCTGTGGCCTGCTTCCACAGACAGAGGATCCAAAAGAATATAGCAAGATTTCTGTTCAAAAAAATTTCAACATCCGTGGGGTCACACTAAATAAAAAAGACCTTTTATTTGAAATTTCCCTGTGAAATTGTGGTTTTTAATTGATGTTCGAAAACAGAAATTCTTTATCTGAAAATAAGCGTGTTTTTGAGGTTGATTTCAATTACTCTTTTTAAGTATTGGACAGCTGTATTGTGTATCACTCCACCTCTAAGTTTCATTAACGTTTTCCTAATATATTCTCTTCTAAGTATATGAAATCAATTAAAAACTGCAGTCAACCATTCGTGCAACTTATGATAAAAGATGTTACGTTATGCGTTGACTAAAAAATTATGATTTTGGTTAAATCTTGTTTTTCATATAGTCTACAGCAGGGGTGCCCACACTTTTCCAGCCTGAGAGCTACTTATGACATGACCAAGTCAAAGAGATCTACCACCTACTAAAAATGCAAAACATATTATTAATAAAAAATAACTGTTCAGTACGTGATGATCTTTTTTTTTTGGAGAACGCCACCAATTTGATTGGTATTTGCCAAGTGAAGCCGGGTTGTGATGTCTAACAGTTGTGACGAAGTTTTGTAATGTGCATCATTCCAGAGGCGCTGGGCTATATGATAAGCCTGCTGTTATTTGTAGTATTGAAAGTCGCCCAGACTGTATAAAGTTTTGAGAACTGCTTCCTTACTCTCATGCCTTGCACTTTATGGAATCAGCCAGTGATGCATAGTCCGGATACTTTTTAAAATATTCTTTTAAATTTAATTTTTTTAAATGCCGTGCGATCTACCCACAGTTCCTTCGCGATCGACCGGTCGATCGCGATCGACGTAATGAGCACCTCTGGTCTACAGCATTACAAAAGAAAGACAGACTATTATGTTTTATCAATATTTTTGAATTTTTAGCTCAAAGGCATTGCAAACAAGCCGATCAATCAATATGTTGCTGCTTTGATAAACTAAATAGCTTATTTTGGCCAAGTTTCAAGGCTAAGGATTTAACCTTTTACCACACCCAGAATTGTGGTTTCATCGGTCGGTACAATTGTGTAGCAGGTTTGTTCTGGCTTTGTGCTTTGTAACGCGCACCATGGTCTCCGTTTGAAAATCGATACCTGGGAAATTGCAAGACAGTATGGCCAATGGATTGATACTCCGCGCCAGGCTTACAAACCGTATGGAATTTCCCACTTACATCTCAGAGTGAAAACGTCCAATGTCGGTGCGCGGCTGGTGCATTCCTATAATCTAACATTAGAGATATTATTTCAAATACAAGACCATTTTGGAACCAAGCAATCCTAATCTACCTCGCTTCAATTTTTGTACGACTTGACTTGCTTAGGAAAAAAGTTCTTAATTTCAAATTTTCTTGACAGTTTTCAATATGATTCTAACTAGACGTTAGTTATCTTTTTTAATCTTTTTAAAGATGAAGAGCCTGGTGGCATTTTTTTGTCAGGATACATTCCATATTTGTTCCTCTAAATGGGCCAGATCAATTTGTTTAAGTTGTTGGCCTTTTCTTGTCGCAATTGTGTTGCCCAGACAAATGAATGTCTTAGTAGGAGCCGTTAAGATCCCCAATTTGATGCGAGAAGAATCTTTGTATAGAGCAGATGATGTGCCGCATAAGTTCCACTAAAGGAAGACCCGGAAATATTAGTACTCGGCGAAGCCCTGCTGTATCGATGCTTGCAGGGATGTCAAGGTTGTCCGTTGTTGTCCGAGTTGCTGGAAAACGCAAGTATTATCCTGTCACAATTCGCACGGCTTCATTTATGATGTGCAGTGTTAACTTGGAAAGGATTCTACGTCATGAAATCATTACCTTCTCCTCGCATCTTCAGAAATGGAGATTAAAACTCAGCAAAACCAAAAAAGTATCGGCAGTTTTGCATCTCCACTCCTACAGAAAAAAAAACCGCTACATATTTCAACAATAAATCCCTCGTCTTCTGCCCTGAGACTAAATAGTATACTAATATGCCTACCAAAGATTTAAGACCACCCTCAAGTTTTTCTCTTACTCGGTAGAAAGCATATCTTTGTTGCAACAAATATTTTTGTTTTTAAAGTTCATTGGAAGTAGTTTTCATCTACATTAGTCCATGTTTTATCAAAATTCAGTATTTTGCACTTCCTCTACAGCGCTTGATCGCTTCCCTCAGACCCTGTAGATTAGACTCTTGTAACTCCTTCATCCACACTTCTTTTGTCACTCTATCATCAGATCTTTTGCACTTGATGTTTGCTTTTCTGTGGCTTATTCCTCATTTCCGTCTACAAATTTTCTATTGAGTTGAGGTTGGGGCTATTGCCTGGCCATTCCAGGATTTTGACTCGGCTTTTTGCAAGAAATTTTGTCACAGCTTTCAATCGCTAGCAAGGGGCACCATTCTGCATAAAGATCGTGCATCTGTGAATATGCATATGCATTTTTGGCTTATCCGACAACAGTAACATATCGGAGACCGTTTATAGTTGTTTCACAAGACAAAAATAGAGTCCAGCAACACCATTTTCCGAAATTGCGCACCAAATCATCTGACTTAGAGGGTGTTTTATTGTAGAAATTGTATGTTTCTCATCGTAACGCTTCCCTGGTGGTCTACGAACGTTTTTTTATTCACTACGAATTGCTGAAAGGTGGACTCTTCAGAAAACATGATATTACCCCTTTAGGCTCGAATCCACTGCTGGTGTTTCTTTGCAAAGGCCAGGTGCTTGGACTTCATGGCCTGTGTCAGCAGCGGTTTTTTGCAGGTTTGTAAGATTTTAGGTAGAATTCTTTTGAAAGTCGCGCTCAAACAGTCATGTCGTCGCCTTGTGACTACCCGTTGGATCAGATGGTCGTCTCGAATGCTAGTTTTCCTGGGACTTTCATTTCTCTTCATGTCCTTATGCAAGCCGTACAGTTAAAATTTTTGATCGCCTGCTAAACTGCTGTCTTACTGAAGTTAATTTTGATGGATATCTGCCGTTCTGATAATCCTTCACCATATAATAAACAATTATGAAACACTATGCCTAACGAATGCCTAAAATCCACAGAACAATTATGAACTCAATCACGAAAATGTTTTGATGCAATATGAAGCATTATTAAGAAATCCCATTATTTTCGTGGTAGTCTTGTTAAACGTTTGGTAGACACTGTGTTTCAAAGATCAGTTCTGTGCTATATAAACAGATCCGTGATCGGTTGTGTGCTATATAAACAGGTGCTATATAAACAGTTCCCCCCATATCTTGTTCTTGTACAAAAATTCTATTTGTAATAGTATTTTATTTATGTACAATTAAATGTCGAACCGAACCTATACAAGTTTGAATTCCGCCTGGTTGAAAGTCCTTCAAGACAGGGGCGGCTCGTGTATGGTACTGTGGAACTGCAGCACCCCCAGTCCCCACTCCATCTTATCGATGACATTTGATACAAATAATTAATCTTTTTTTCTTTATTTTTCTTATACTTGTAGTTACATTATATAATACATAAGGTTAATCTCAGCAACCATCCTAAGTTAATGAAAAAAATACAAAAATCTTTTTGCTTCAAAGCTCCTGTGATATGGTGTTTAAAATTAGCAGTAGATTGCAATGCAGTTGCAGAAAGAGAACTGTCGCTCATGCAGTACCGACCCTTGTGTGCTGGTGTAATAAGAGTTTCTTTTTGGCGGACAACTGGAGAGCTGCGTGTGTGTGTGTGTGTGTGTGTGTGTGTGTGTAAAGCTGATAGATAGTGACCAAAATTAGGCCTATAGGGTGATTTTTACATTTATATTGACTATAGACTATAATTTTTTTATTTTGTTTTGCTTAGAGTTTTTCAAGTTTATGTACAACTTGCTTTTTTATTGTTTGTTTATTAAAACAATGGCTAAAATTTTCTAAAGCAGCCCCCCCTTAATTTTAACTACGAGCCGCACCTGCTTCAAGAAATGATAACAGTCATCACCAACGCTTTGCGTTGAAGTTGGTGTGATTTAAAAAAAGAGTAAAAACCTGTGAGAAGTTACTGATTTCCACACTGAAATTCGGTTTTTTAGGACCTTTATTGGGTTGGAGATGTTTCCGAAGTGGATGACATGCATTTTCAGAAAAACGTATCAAATGACCTAACATCTCTGGTTGCGCGTATGTTGCTTGATCCTCGGATGTACAAAACCATAAAAAGGATAAACTAACCCGAAATGAAACACTTGCAGTTAACTAATCCTTAGCCCTAACTAACTAGAGTTTAGACTCTAGTTAATTAGGGCTAGGGATTAGTTAACAGCAAGTGTTTCATTTCAGATTAGTTTTCTAATTAGTTAGGGCTAAGGATATTTTACTTAGCTTGTTTTGCCCAGATAAATGAAATCCAAAAAAATGTTTGTGTCTTCTATGCAGAATCATATGTGACAAATTCAATTGATACATGTGCAGTGACATCAAAATGCTTGGATTTTCGCTTTGATTGCTTGGCGGCCATATAAAATTTTATTGCTTTTTATGCTTCTGCGATAGTTGAGGAGAACTATCATACAGTCCACTTTTTGTGGTCGTGAGATAAATGAGATAAATTATCATAAAGTTCCCTGGCCTGTGTGAAAAAAATTAACTCCAGGAATTAAAAGCGTGATGGATAGCCCTTGTAAACAAAGGAAAAGCTTAATTGCCACAGCTCCGCGTAAAGCTGTTTCTTTGTTAAAGCTTTGGATGTTGAAAGAAGAGCTTTTCAAAAAATTTTACTTTTGCTTCTCAAACTGTCAGATTCAAAAGTAAAATTGTGGATTTTTGTTGGGCCTTAGATTAAGCCTCGAAGATCAAACGAGGGATGTAGAGAAAAAAATCATGGCAGTTTTTTCGGTAGAGTGGTGGAAAGCTTGCTGGGAAACAGAAAACACCCTAATTGTTAAGAGTTGGGATGTCAAATGTCTTTGAAGCTCCACTTTTGTGCTGATACTTCGACTAAAGAGAATATCACTAAAAGGTCCATAAAAGGTTTTCTTGGATATCGAGCCGTTAGAAAGAAGATTCTTGACTTTGGGGACCGTGCAATGATGAAATTACGTACTTAATTTAATTATACGTGGTTAATCTGTTCACAAAAAAAGGCTGTTCTGCAGTTTACTTCAAATTGCTTTTTTTGTGTTGTCATGGACCCGGATTGGCTGAGCAATACATGCAAAACCAGTCATTGTTTTGTAAACAAACTAAGCTGACTGGGTCATTTCATGTATCTCCAGCAAGCATTTGGTGTGAGTATATTGGATCAATACAGTTTTAATTATGTTTTGTGTTCGGCGTATCGAAGTCGTATAACCAATACTCATACATTATTGTTTCAATGTTGTAAAATGTGTAGTAATCAAAATGCAATGTGCACGACTTAAAATTTAGGCTACTTGCTGAAAATTTTGTTAGCACCAGGGATGTGAAAGCGGTTATTTTTCAACCGCTTCCGCTTTCATTAACAAAAAACGAAAAAAGGACGAAAAAACGTTGACAATTTTTTTAACTTCTGTGGGTCTGTAGTCTGCCTTCTCCTACACTTCATCATTTTGAGAAGACAAAAACCTTCATTTATTGCTATTACTTTGCCTACTTCGCTTGAGCTTATTGTTCCGAACTACTTTGTGTTTCTTTTTTTTAGATATTAGAACTCTTGTTGAATATAAAACAGTGCTTTTCAATCTTTTTGTCATCGCGGAACCCCTAATGTACTTTCGCGTTTGTCACGGAACCCCCACCAACAAAAATTTGGAAATCACAAATTGCTTGCAAGAAAATCAAATATTAGTTACTACAATTCAAAAGATAATAAAACACTTGAACAAATAAACAGTTATTACAAGTTCTTTCACTACTTACAACCACTTTTACAACAGTTAACTTAATGCTTCTCAGATCTAAACCGTATGACCACATATTGCAGCTTTCGACAATAACCTGTCGTCACAACAACAAATTACACCGTATAACGCTGATTTTCCCACTCTATCCTCAACCAACTCTGACTTTGATTTAACTTTAACTCTAATTATCATTACGGACTTTCTGTCCGTTCCCAAAACACGTATTAACTTTGATCTTTTTGGATAGTGAAGTGCGAAATTTCTGTCGTATATATATATATATATATATATTTCTATTTGCACAGCTACAGAATAGACATTAAAAACATTAAAAACCACTACAGTCTGTTTCGCCAAGTGGCTCGTCAGGTGGTGCGTCTGCAAAATACATATAAAAAACGCTATAAAACGCTATAAAATCCGGTATGAAAATGTAAAAGTTAACCAATAAGTGCAATACATTTGGAAATGTAGCAACCAATGCAACGCGTCTCAGAAGTTAGTACAGATGTCAATTGAGCCGCCGGTGGTGCTGGGAGATAGGACTTTTGGCGAAGGAGATTGCTAAACTCAATCTTAGACGTCTCAGATGGAAGGCCTTCTTTTTCGATAATTAAAACGAACACGAACCAAAACCTATCTCCCAGCACCACCGGCGGCTTAATTGACATCTGTACTAACTTCTGAGACGCGTTGCATTGGTTGCTACATTTCCAAATGTATTGCACTTATTGGTTAACTTTTACATTTTCATACCGGATTTTATAGCGTTTTATAGCGTTTTTTATATGTATTTTGCAGAAGCACCACCTGACGAGCCACTTGGCGAAACAGACTGTAGTGGTTTTTAATGTTTTTAATGTCTATTCTGTAGCTGTGCAAATAGAAATATATATATTACGACTCCGGCAAGCTTGCTGTCGAGCACTGTAAAGCTAAGTGAATATATATAGTATATACAGGTAAAGTTATCAAAATTGAACTGCACCAATTAACAATCGCCTCAATGTGGTGGTGTGATCCCCAACAACGTTTAGGTTGGGCTATAATAGCTGTTGGCTTTCCCGAGGGTCCCAGTTACCCCGGGCACTCCCCTCACGCAAACCATTTTTTCGTCGTGCAGCCCCCTGAACAACCGCAGAAGGGTAGCACGCAGCCTCTTTAAAATCAGTCTGTCTTCTCTCTTCTCCTGCCTTTCTCTTGCCCGTCTTTTCATTTTTCTCCTTCTGGTGAGCGGCAACATTTATCCTAACCCTTGTCCTGTCTTTCCATGTTCAGTGTGCGCTGGAAATATGACCTGGCAGGGTAGGTCAGTGCAATGCTACACATACTCTAATTGGGTTCATTTACAGTGCTCACAACTCTCCTTCTCTAGATTCAGAACTCTTGGCAGCTCTCACTCCTGGAGCTTCCCTTCCTGCTGCGTCTCTACTTTTTTTTGAAATCCCACACCTACCAGCAATGTGACTTCCTCCTCAGACTCCTCCAGCTGGTATACCTCCACTGCTCAATCTGGCCCATCTGGCCCCCTTCTGCCAATGCAACACTCGCACCCCACCCCCGCCTTTAAACCTCTTATCCTTTTTCCGCACACTTCATATCCTCCCCCTCTGCACTCTCACTACCGCCTCATGCTCCTGGCTGTTTCTCTCTACCTCCTGCTTCCTCTTCCCCTCCCTAACTCCCTTGGAGTTTTTAATTGGAAAGCTGGGGGTCTCCAAGCAAGGAGCAATAAACTGCTACACTTTATTTCTCTCATCCTGTTGATCGTATTTGTATCCAGGAATCTAACCTTAATTTATTTTCCTCTTTCCGGATTCCTGGATTCTCTGCACTGCGATCCGATGGCACCCACTCCCGATTTGATATTTTTCCTACTGATGTCACAGACGCTAGCGACAGCGTCATCATTTTCGTCATGCAGGGTTAACCTTCTGTGAGCTTTCTACCTCCTCTCTTTCTTCGCTTGACCCCTACTCTGATTATGTAAAGGTCAACATCTCTCTAAACGACTCCTTCTCGCTCTCATTTCTTAATGTTTATGCTCCCCCTATTCGCTCTTCCCCCAAGGATATCAGAACCAATTTCTTTTCTGTTTCCATTCTTCCCTCCTATGTGGAAGCGGAAGCGGTAGAATTTTCGCGCTTCCGCTTCCACAGAAAAAGGACCGCTTCCGCTTCCACATCCCTGCTTAGCCCACGTTTAAAGTAGTGCTTACTCTAAAACTGGGGTTCTAAAAGTTTGCCATCTATTCTCCCATATTAAATTTTTGGGGTTTTGAGTATTTTTATTTCAAAATAAGAGAGATGTATTAGATTACATAGCAATTGAAAAGTAAGGGGAGTTAAATTTTACTTGAATCCGTATTAGAAGTATTGGGGTTTAAAAACCTTGAAAATCGCTGCTTTAAAACCTTTTATCTTTAGTGCGTTCAATATAATTTTTTGTGGATTTTATTCACCTATAATGATTTGTCAGGAAGGGTTCCACTCAATAGAATTTATTCTTAACTTCCTGTTATATAGTTGTAAAAATAGAAGATATGTACGACATCGCATGCTTCATAAATGTTATGTGAACTGACAAATTGTCACCTACTTCTAGTCAGCTAGGTAGGAAATGGTACATTGGCTGCTGATGCAACCCTAGCCACTTGCAATGTGCTCATCCTGCACGCTACGGTGAGTACAAGAAAAATTGTAAACCGTTTTCTTTGTAGTAACTTGGTACGGACCACATAGAGAAACTGTTTTGAAGACAATAAGATAGGAGATATTTTAAATATGCATTAGCGAGCAAACCTGTTGCCTTGTATAAAATTGTTTTATTATAATGAATCGCATTGAATTGTGACTTGGATATTGTAATGATTACTGGTCTTGTGACAAAGGTGCTCTGGTACAGCCTCAATTGCAATAATCAAGAGAGAACACTTTCAAATTTACAGTCAAGCTAATGGTAGATATTTTGTTGCCCATTTGATATGCTACTTCCGCAGAAGTAAAAGCATTGGCCCTGTATCAAACGGTATTGGTTCAGTATCGTAATCCACTTTCATAGTCGGTGAGCAAAAACATATTGGATGCTTACAGCTCACAGTACAAAAGCAGCAATATTGAGGCATTACTATTTTACATGCTCTACTGGTTATTTTTGGCCAATTACGGTTATGAAGACGAGTTGGTTGTTTAAGTTAACAACACAAGCGCATTGCCAGCGTTGCCATGTCATAGCTGAGTTCTATGAAATTAGAATTGGGCGTAACCCGAAAAGTATTAATGACAGAAAACACAGATAAACTTGGTTATTTGTACAGTAGGCCTATAATCGCATTAGAGTTGTAATTGAAGTTCACAAAGGGCTGATCTTTCTGTGTTTTTCAGCGTAACTAATTACGGAATGACTCCACTGATATTGGCGATTAAGAACAACCGTGCGAACGTCGCCAAATTGTTGATTGAAAGTGGAGCTGATGTTGACGCTAAGGTCAGTAAGACCCGGTAACAGCGGTCGAATTAAACATTTACAACAAATTGCTTTTAGGAAGATGTCGATGACAGCTGTTCACTTACCATAGCGTGCCGTGACGGAAACGCTGATATAGTTTCATGGTTGGTAAGTAAGAATGCCAATATTGAAGTACGCTCCAAATGCGGCTTAACACCACTTATGATTGCAGCAGCAAGAGGATGTTCAGATGTAAGTGACTGATGTTTGTTAGAACAATTGCTATGTCATTTAGGTTTAATCTTTTTCCATTGAATTTTTTTTTCATTAATACAATATTGTAAAAAAAATTACTGACTTCGCAGCATCTTATAGTTCTTATGAACTAGATGCAGATTGTTGAGATGTTTCGACTCTGCACCAAATTTGCACAAACCAACGTGATTAGCTTTGCATACAAACCATGGTAATTAGCAAAGTTAAAACAAACTCTTAAGGCAATAAATTTGGTGATTAAAAGAAGACGCCACTAATACAACTAAAGGATAAGAGACCACGTTTCGTATTATAAGTGGAACAATGTCAAAAATCTGGGCTCACTTCAAAGACTCTGAAGAAGCACCTAAACCCACTTGTCAACGCTATGACTTGTTGAAACATGTTTAGCAATAATACAAATATTGAGACAATAAATCAAAAGAACTTGTTGACTTTTATTTTAGGCAGTAAAAACTCTTCTCGATTACGGGGCAGACCCGAACGCATCCGTGTCATCAAATCGTGAAACATCTTTGATTATTGCTGCAGAAAATGGATTCAGCTTGTGTTGTGAAATGTTGCTGGAAAAGTATGGCAGTATGCAATGAAAAACTGTCATAAAGTAATTCCAATTTATTTTTGATACAGAGGGGCTCGCATTGAAGCAAAAACTAAAAAAGGACAAACTGCATTATGGATCGCGAGTAGTTTGGGTTTTCATGCTGTCGTAATTGTACTGGCAAAAAAAGGAGCAGATGTAAACGCTGCTGACAGTCGAGGTGTGACTCCTTTGTCAATTGCTTTTAAGTCAGGCCATGAAGAGGTTAGTATTACGTTATTTGGTCGTTTTATCCAACAAAGTGAATAAATGCGTTTGCATTCGACCCGAGGTTGCTTTTTGCTTGTGTTACTTGTCGGTATTATAGGTTGTCTTTATATAAGTATCGGCTGGCTGGACATGATCTTCAGTGCCAGCAGCTCTTTGACAGCGTACAAAGATGATTTTGAAATCTTTGTCGTTTTTGGTTGATTTAGGTTGGTAAAATGTAACCACTAATATTGTTTGGGATGATTCTGACTAAAACCTGCATTTATTGCGTTTTAATGCAATAGACTCCTAGGACCCCGACAGTGCGCTTAGCGAAAAACGTTATGACTAGCCACAGTTGCACCGGAGTTTTCTAAATGTCAATATTCGATTTGAATTGCTTAATTTTTTTTCTTGATGAGTTTACTGCTAAGTAGAATCCATCAAGCAAAGAAAATACCTGCGAAGCTTTTTTCTAAAAGACCCAACAACTCTGTTGTCTAATCATTACATTTGAATGTGCTACAATTTATTTAATCATTGTTGCTGCTGAACGGTGCTTTAATCCACTGCTCCGCGGTGCCGACAATCTTGACTCTCTATAAAATCATCATCTCGTGATTTAGTGTCGCGTTTTAATAATATAGGCTAATATATATAAAACTTTCGGTTCTATCTCACTCTTAAATTCCTTTTAAAATTGAGGCGACGTATGATAATCGCTCGGATAATTAGGTCTGACTGCAACTTCATAAAACTTGGAAAAGACTGGCTTCCACTAAAAAACACCTTAAACCACTTTAATAACAGAATATTGTATTCGCAGAAATAATACTTCACGACTTCAAGCTTCTTCGCTCAACGATCTCAAAATTAACCACTTTGCTACACAATCAGGAAACCACCAAAACTAATTCCACCAATAACTATTCAATATTCACCACGTCCACAGAATCCACAATAAATTATCACAAAAACAATAGCCCTTCTTTACTCCGTCAATCAATATCTCCCTCTCCCGACTACACGCTTCTCTACTCTCTCTACAACTACACAAAAAAAATTCAGTCGCCTTATATATAAATCGAAAAAAACAATCCAGAAAACGCTAGAACAAAATCACGTGAAAAAAGAAAAAAAGCATTTCAAGTTATGTAATCGGTTATCGAAATTCTTCGAAGAAGCTAGAATCTCTAGATCAGTGGTTCCCAACCTTTTGGATCTGGTGGCACCCTATCAAAGGAATAAATAGGTTGCGGCACCCTGGCAAAAAAACTGGATCATTTTTATGAGGTTTTTGTCCCACCAAAAATGTGTTCCTGCATTTCAAATAACTGTATGAAATAACACAAAATGAATTGTACAGTATAACACACGCAAATAAAGGTATTTATTCTAAAGTCAATGTGAAATTTGGGCTTGACTTTTTGCACAAATTCCCTTAATATCTGGGGGCACATTCGATAAAGCCACCCTCATTTCTTCCTCGACAATAAGTAGTCGTTCTCGTTTTTTACTTTTTATGTTCGTCACAACGGAAAATCCACTCTCACATAGGTATGACGTGGAAAACCGAAGCAAAAGTACGATAGCTTTCTTTCCAACGCAAGGATATTCCTTTTGAACTCTTATCCAGAACTCGCCGAGAGGCATTAGCTTAAAATTTCCATCGTTACGAATGTCAATTAACTCTTCTTCTTCTTTAAGATTCAAAACCACATGAGAGTCCAGCGGTAAAAATGGATTTCTTACCCACATGTAATTTTCAGTGGACAAACTCGGAAAATACTTCTCAATTTTTTCTTCCAATGATTTTAGGTGCTGAGTTATTAATGAGACAACTTCTTTGTTCTTCATTTCAGAGAAATGTGAAAGCATGTCAAAGTTTCCGTTCGCCACTCTTAAGGACCATAATTTCAGTTTTTCTCTCAGTGCTTTCATTTTATCCGTTGAAGTTAAGAGAGTTTCATTTTTGCCCTGCATTTTGGAATTCACGTTATTTAAATGGTCGAAGATATCTACCAAATACGCTAATTTGGAGACCCAATTGTAATCACAAAGCAATTCACAAAATTCTTGTTGCTTTTCAAGGCTGAAAAAAGATAGCATTTCATCCTTCAACTCATATACTCGTGACAATGCTTTTCCACGCGACAACCATCTCACTTCGGTATGCAACAGAAGATTAGCATAATTTGCTCCCATTTCTTTACAAAGCTTCGCAAATAGACGTGATTTAAGTGGTCTACTTTTGATGTAGTTGACCATTTTGACAACTTTGTTTAACACTTCCTTTAGGTCTGAACCTAATGTTTTTCCGACAAGCACTTCGCGATGAAGAAAACAGTGTGTTGTTATAATATCACTATTTTCCCGTTTTGCTAACGATACAAATCCTTTTATTGACCCAACCATCGATGGAGCTCCATCTGTGCAAATTCCTACACACTGTTTCCAAGATAACTTCGTTTCTTTCAGATACTTATTCAAAGTGTCGAAAATATTCTGACCAGTGGTAGTTTCTGTAAGTTCTTTGCAACAAAAAAACTGCTCTGTTATTTTTTCATTATTGACATACCGGATAAATGCCAGTAACTGAGCTTTCCCACCGATGTCCGTTGATTCATCGACTTGCATTGCAAAAATTTTGCTTTTATTCACCGAAGTAATAACTGTATTTTCTATGTCGGCAGACATATCACAAATTCGTCTACAAATGGTATTATTTGACAAGGGAATCTTTTTTATTTCTTCCTCAGCCTATCTCCGAGCATCGTTTTCACAATTGCACTGCAAGCAGGAAAGATAATGCTCTCTGCTTCCGTGTGAGGCCTTGAGTTTTTAGCAATGATTTCTGCTACTAAATAACTGGCCTCTTGAGCTTTTGTAGATACTTTGAAAACTTTTGTAAACGCCTGACTTTGCTGTTTCCTCTCAGCTAAAATTCTCTCAAAATACAGGGTGGCCCAAAAGTAGGTATACAGTTATTAAAAGTAGGGTTTGGATCCAAAAGTAGATTTGTAGTTCTTATGTAGGCACTTTTAAACCTCTAGAATGATAGTTATATCTTAAATGGAAACTGTTTAATCTTTTTAGTGCTCAAAATGTCCTTCTTTACATCTGTTCAAAACACTCTGACATACCGTGCAGCACAAATTTCAATTTGCATCAATTTCTCTGAATGCGTCATAAATACAATCTTTTAATTCATTTACTGTTTTGGGATTCTTCTCCTTGTTCTTTACATACTCTTTGTTCTTTACAACACCCCAAAAAAAGAAATCCATTGGTGTCAGGTCAGGTGAGCATGGTGGCCATTCAATGCTACCTGTTCTTCCGAACCAACGCTGTGTAAAGACTTTGTTAAGGTAATCTCTTACTCTTAACGCATAATGTGGAGAAGTTCCATCTTGCTGAAAGAAGAGTTTATCAAAGTTAGGTTTAGTTTGAAGTTGTGGCACTACCACTTCACAAAGAATTTCCAAATAGTTCTCTCCATTAACTGTATGCCTACTTTTGGGCCACATAAAGTGCACTGCTGGTAACTTCAAAGCACATAAAAAATAGTTTAATAACTGTATACCTACTTTTGGGCCACCCTGTATATTCGCGGTTTATCAGAAAGATGTCCATGTTTTGCAGTGAAGTGTCTGTTCAATTTACTTAGCACCATGGATTCGTTTGACAATTTTGCTTTGCATACAAGACACTCTGGTAGAGGTTGTGCTTGGTCACCACACCAAGTAAAGCCTATAGTCAAATAACTGTCACAGTAAAGGCGAGTTTTTTTCCCTTTCTTTTTACTTGTGCTTCCTATGTTTACTGTCTCTTCTGCATCATGATCGCCGTCGCTTGACTTTCTTTTTTTCGTAATAAATTTCTCCATCATAAATATAACAAAAATTTGATTATAACTTAGTTTTTTATTGTTTTAATGTTCTTCTCCAAGAGACTGCAACTCTAGCTACGTGTATTTAGAATGAATTCGCAAAACAAAAAGCACATTAGAATTCGGCAAGCCAATAACATTACACAGCGGGTGTTATAGGTTCAAGCATGAGTCACAAAGATCAGGCATGTGTGGACCTATCAATTAAGAAAGCCATCTTATTCGTATTAAGACATATTACAGTTTGTAGCTTCCATTAACATTTATCTATTATCCTACCTACATATAGCCCCGCATTTCGACTGTCGACCATGTACTCTAGTTGGACTTGACTTGACCGGAACTTTCCAACATTGAACATTTCCAACTTCCAACATAACAACTGATTGTTTTTATGACAAAACAAGCGCATCCGCAGAAGCAAATTTGAAAGAGCAGATTTTTGTTTCTCTCAAGAAATTGCCTTTTAGTGTAAAAAGTGAGTGCTTTACTGCGCAAATACGCAACAATTTTCACACTATGCAGTGCTTATAATTTCTTTCGATAGAAGAACTATTTGGTCGAAGTTTTAACCAAAGGAATAAGCCGCAGTATTGCAACATCTCGCGGCACCCTTGAGCATTGCAACTGGCACCCCAGGGTGCCGCGGCGCCCCGGTTGGGAACCACTGCTCTAGATCAATCTGGAATTTTATTATGTCATACACGATTGTGACGTAACAAAAGGCACAGCAAAATCCAATTGCTAGGAAATATTTTTTTTCAATCAGTAACCGAGCGAACAAAATAATACAACACTACACGCATATGCGAAAAATGTTCTCACAAGGCAAATTTCCTTATTTGTGACACTCTGCCTCTTTTCCTTTCGGTAAAGGAAGCTTGTGTGGTCTTGTCAACTGCATTAAAGCCACTATCCTATTTGACACGCTAAGTTTTATGTTGAAGTCCTTGCTAATCTGCAAGTTCTTAGCCAATCTCGGAAGTACTAGCAAGTTTCACACTTTTCCTGATCCCTTTACATTCCCACTGTGTTTTTACTTTGATTTTTCTCCTGCTTTCATCAATCTTTCTCATACATACTGGATGAAGCCCCAGTTAGGTTGTTTATTTCTTCCATGTAAAAATACGGGAGATGACAAATTATTTTTGGTTACTGTTGTAGTTCTTTAAAATATAGAGATTGCTAATTACTAGGTAGCAATTTTCAGGCAACATTCTATTAAAGGGATCTGCTTCTAGCATCACATCGCGGTAAAATAGAAAATTTTGCTCAAAAATGATTACCAACATCATACGGTACCATACAACGATCTATTACATCATGTTAATAACCCAGCCACCGGTTTTGACCTTATTGGGTCATCAGGCGGGCTTAAAAACACTCAATAATAAAAATGCTAAACAACAAATTTGTCATTGGGTGCAAAAAAAGATGCAATACAAAACAATATGATATAGCAATACCTATATTATGGGGGTATCATGTAAGGACACATACACATGATATGGACAACAAGTCACATCGATAAGTCCCAATAGGGGCGTAGGATCATAATTAAAACTTTATCATTTTACAAAATATAGAGAGTCTTTAAACGAGACCCCATGATATAGGTATTGCTATATCCTATTGTTTTGTATTGCATCCTTTTTTTGCACCCAGTGACAAATTTGTTGTTTAGCATTTTTATTATTGAGTGTCCCTTACAACTTCTGATGAGACCCAATAAAGTCGAGACCGGTTGCGGGTTATTGACATGATCTAATAGATCGCTGTATAATACCGTATTATACTGGTGGTCATTTTTGAACAAAATTTTCTATACCTTACTGTGATGCTAGAAGCAGATCCCTTTTAATGGGATGTTGCCTGAAAATTGCTACCTAGCAATTAGCAACCTCTATATTTTGTGAAGTGATAAAATTTTAGAAATGATTCTACATCCCTATTAGGGTTTATTGATGTGACTTGTCCATGTCATGAGTGTGTGTCCTTAAATGAGAAGACCCCGATGATATAAATATTGCTGTATTATATTGTTTTGTATTGCATTTTTTTTGTACCGAATGGCAAATTTGTTCTTATTAGCATTTTTATTATTGAGTGTTTTTACACCCGCCTGATCAGAACTGGTCGCCGGGTTACTAACATGATGTAATAGATTGCTGTATGGTACCGTATGATGTTGGTAATCATTTTTGAGCAAAATTTTCTATTTTACCTGTAGTAGTTCTAAGTTGTGTCCGACACTGATATGTTTGTAAGTATATCCGGTGAAACGTTTTTTCGTGATTTAAGAGTAAGAATAGGTAACTCTTCAGAAGACTCCTTTATACAAAAAAAGGAATGCCACGATTTCGGGGTTTTTAACTTGAGTCTAAAGAGTTAACTTGAGTCCGGGGCTAAGGTGACTTCAAGAAAAGGGACAATTTAGACATCCAAACTGGAGTTTTTGAGGATGAAGAGTTTATTGGTGATACTTTTGACAGTGTATAAACTTTTCATCACGAAACATTTAATCATCCGACACTTAATCCAGATAGGGTTGGGTTTAGGGTTGGAGACGAGACACCTAATTACGTTAGAGTTAGGGTTAGGGTTAGAATTAGGGTTTGGGTGATCGATTCTAGTCCACTTGCAATATCGTCGTGTTATAAAGTCTACGTTATTAGATGTCTAGTGATTAATAGTCGAGTGATTAAATGTCGGTAAACCACTTTTGACACCGTCTGAGATCAGTTGGAAGGTCACAAAATTATATTTCAAAGTCAAATTACTAAATTTTAACAATTTTTCAGAAGTCTGAAATGAAACATGATATTTTGCAGCTACTGCATTAACTTATTGATGCATTAAGCTTTAGCATTTACGCTAACTGATATACTGCACAGTTTGTGTGTATCACTTTTAGAAGCTGTACAGTATCTAGTGATCTCAAAGTGTCTAGGTGTTATTTTCTGCTGTAATCACAATGTGTCTGTTGTTGTTATTGTGGGATTACCCCTCCTCCTCCTCTGGATGGAGTTACGGAACGAACCGCAATCCAGGTTGACATCGACAATCTAATTAAATTAGGCTGGGGAAAAGGTGGCAGCCTATTTCGAACTACTCATGAATGACTGGAAGCCCCACCACAATATGTCTCGTCGTTGTAGTTGCTTTGGCTGTGAAGGAAACTATGACAGGATCGCCCTATGTAAAGATGATATCCTTTTTGAAAAATCCTGGGAAGAGAAGCATGATATTAAAAATGCCAAATGAGAAGAAAAGCTTGAGACGCTAGTTGGAGATAATTATTTTTGAGATACATTTTAGCTATAAATGGGCGACAGTTAGGGGTGGCAAACGACCTAAAAAGCTACAGTCATTATTTCCTGAAAAGCCAAAATCATCTTTGAACTAGGGAACTCCATCCCGACGTCTAATGACATGGTCTGCGAGAGAGATAAGAGCTAGAAAAAATCCTGACAGCTAAAGAAATATCCAAGATTTTGAGAGTTTTGAGCAAAAATTAGCTCTCATTTTGCTAAATTTTCATGTCATGAAAAAGCAGAAAAGCATAAACCTTTCAAAAACTGATGCTGCTAGACATATGGTTTAACGGTTTTTTCATTTTTAACATGCCAGCTCATTCTTTGGACTCCTATAAAAATAGAATTGACAAAGATTGCATTGAGATGTTTAAACGACTAATTCTTCTGCAAAAGAACGGTTTGTTTTTGAAGTGGTACCAAATTCATCCATAATGGACGAGATACACAAGTATGAGCACACTGGCAGTGACATACTTTAGCTTGTAATTACAGAGTAATCTTTGGGAGGTGACTGAAGCACACACTCTTGTTCATTCAACCTTTCTTCTGCCACCGCTGCCTCTTTTGTCAAAGCCTTCCTTGGGAAGCCAATTGGTACCACGATGGTTTTCACAATGCGGTCTTGTAACATATCATCCAGTGCTTAAAAAAGCATTGAATGGTCTGGCTTAAGGTGATGATGTAAACTGGCTTGAACACGTTTCTCAATTGCCCATGTGCGTGACAAATCCAGACGATCTTGGATAGCAGACTGATCAAGTTTTATTTGGCTGGAGCAGGCCGGCAAATTATATTTGCGTGCTCATTGCAAGAAAGTTGAGGTCGGAAGCAAAAGCTAACTCAGCAAACTGCTGAAGTCATCACAGTGTCAACACTTATGACGTGGATACTGTCAAATTCCTGCTGTTAGATAAAGACTACGACTACGTGCTTCCTGCTATATTTGCTGGAAGTTAGGCCTTGTGCCTGAATCCAGTGCTTGAGTAATTGATTGCCACAAGAATTGTACAACTTTCATAAATCTACATATATAAGCAAAGTGTAATCATCAACTAGGCTATTTTATCAAACTCTCTGAAACTCTTGGGAGTCTGATGATGCTCTTAAGCATCAATTGTTTTTTTAGCTGTATACCTTGTTTACAAATATGGCTATGGCACCGGTACCGCCGTGGTGGTTATTGATGATAAGATGGTAATAAAGGGTCATCGGAGTTCCTTCAAAGTATGAATAGAGTTGAACTGAGTGTGCCTACTACATCAGTTGTCTTTTTTTGTATCGGCACACAATGCATGTATACGTAATTTGTATGAAAAGGCTGAATTGCTTTGTCGATTTTATTTTGGTGTGTTGCTATTCTCTATTAACGATCCTTTAGAATTTATGCTGCTGCTTGTTCTCCTTTTGCTTAGATTCTTTTGAAAATTTCCACAATGCTAATGTCTGAGAAAAGTTTTTGGAATGTCTCGGGAGGCGAAAATAGCTTTTCCACCAGTGATGACTTAAATATTATCTATATTTGTCTATTATGCTCACTGTGGTTGTATGTTATTAAATCTTGCCGCATTGTTCAATACGTTATAATATCACTCTCTTTGATTATAAAAGAGTAGGTTGACTCTTTAGACAGGTATATGATGTTCGTTGTGTTCTGCAATATATAAAAACACAGAATTCACCTTTCAGACTCAAGTTACCAATACCCAAGATCGTAACATTCTGAGTTTATGCTACCAGCAACGGTAACGTGTTCATTCAATTACTTTTTTGATGAATTACAGGTAATCTGGCTTTATGATAGTTTTAAAAATTTCTCTTCATCTTGTTCAAGCGAATAATTGTCTTGATTGGGCAAGACATTGTAATAACAAGTATCACGTGAATGTTGATTTCACTAATATTATTTTTTGTATAGGTTGTTGACTATCTTGTGGACAAGGTGTCTCAGTTACCATCGGAATCGGAATGTTCTCGACATATCGGAAATATTTGCAACCAAATCAAGTTAACCGCCTGTGTAAACTGCGCAAGAACTATTAGGCGTACAAGGGCAACTAAAGAAAAACAAATCAACGAATTTTCTTCAAATTTCTTGGAACAAATAGATCAAGAAAAAGTAATTATGCTATATCTCTGACCTCTTAGTGTTCTAAGCTCGAATGTTTAAGAAGTAAACCTTGGGGATTTTAAATAGAACGTAATTGAAGATTGACGAAAGTAATGGAGTTAAATTTTCCTTCAGTAACAGCACAAACAATCTTTGCCGTTTACAGTTTCCTCATTACTTTAAAAAAGCATCATACAGTCTCTATTTATGCTGCTTACTATTTAGAAAATATGACAAACTATTACAGACAGAACGGATAAAAAGAGCCGCAAAAAAGCGAGATAAAAAACGAATGAAAAAGAAAAAAAGAGATGAAAAAGAAGATAAAGAAGATCCAAGTGCGTAAATTTTAAAATTCAATGAGATCAATTACGTCAAGGTGGCGTTGGAAATAGTGATACGAACTAACCCACGCATTGTGCAGCTGCTTTTGTTCCACGTTTCGCCGTGTATCTTAAACTCGCTGGGAAGACTGCCACGTAATAGACGCTTATTACTTAAAATTGAATTTTTGATTTTGTTATTATTTTCAAAAATTAATTTTTGATGATGGGAATTTAGCTGTGATGTTAAGGGTGTATTTAATTTTTGTTTTTATCTCTCAAATTGACTTGTGGGCGTGGCTATTTTAAAGCTTTGTAGTCAAATGAAGTGACCAGGTTGACAGTCAACAAGTCAGGATTAATTTTTTTGAAAAAAATGAGCTAAAACAAATAGTATGTGTGCAAAAAAATTACAGCGTGATCGAGACTGATATTACAATATGATTTTTTAAGATTTCAAACAAATAATATAACAGTCGCAATTATGAACCGAATTGTAAGACTCTGAACGCCAAGAAGAATATTATATTTAACGAGTTGAAATTTTTTATAATCATCCTTGAATCTACTAAGTGGTTGAATTCTTAGTTCATTTGGAATGCTGTTCCAGATTTTAATTCCTTGGTTTTTACATGATTTTTTTGTTAAATGTGGTAGAAAGGTTTTTAGTTTTAAAGTTTGGAACAAATATTGTTTAGCTTTTTTGATGATAATAATCGTGTTCGATTAGCACCAAGTGTGAAGTTTTTGTAATTCCAAATGCGCTATTAATTCTACGTGTTGATTTTTTAAAGTGAATTCCGTTACACAAATCATGTGCCGTCAGTAAAGAAACGTGGCGTGCTAAAGAAAGCTTTAGAAAGGCCGCTAATAAATACGAGAAAAAGAATAGGTCCCGTAATTGAGCTTGTAGAAAACCGTATTGAACTGTTTGATAAAAAGAATTAGAATTATAAAGCAAAACTAATGAAGAGCTGTGAGGGTGATTTTTAATAGGGGCCTTAGAAGAGCCAAGCATGTCTACTAGTATACACTAAAGCCACTTTTTTCAATTTGCAATGTTGCATATTCTATTAGTTACTTGGAAAATGAAATGTAAAATTTGCTGCGTACTGTTTCATCAAAATGGCCAAAATGCGGTTATTGCATCGCATGCAGATTTTTATTGGTATAGCTTGCAAACAAAAATTTTACAACACCACACCACTGATTAAAACACCTCACTAACAAAAATGTAATTCACTCCCCAGAGTAGCAGGTGGCTTGTTTTTTGTTCAAACTCCGTCTGAAGTTTGATTTACCCGATGCCAATATGATATGACGGGAGCAAAATAACTGCCTTCATTGAGAATACCATGGTTATCCAGAAAATTATCTCAGAATGTCTTTCTGCGTCACTCCCATTTGAACTACCATGTTTTGATTATATTTTGATATTTAAGTAGTATAAAGTATATCATAGTGTAGTATTAAAGTAATTTAGGTGGGGTAAAATATTTTTTAGTAAAGTGTAAAAGTATATATAAATTTCTGCTTAATTTGGTTAGGCTCAAAATGCTTCAAAAGTTATTCCACATGTCGGATAATAAACCTAATTAATACCGATTGTATAATTGGTTAAATATTTAACAGAGTCTAATCAAGAGAATGAAAGAGAAGATGTTGAGATCAGTGTTTCATGTTCTGATCCTTCTACGGACACTATGCCCAGATATGAGGATTCAAAAAAAAGCGGTGATCGGGAAAAATGTGCGTCTGTGTGTTAGAATTAGTTGAATTACACAATTTCAATTGCTAGTACAATTGCGTCTTACATTTTTCAATTTCATGGCAATCTAAATTACTCCGCAGAAAAAAATCAAACCCCAATTACTACTCTTCTGAAACCTTTACATAGTTATTAATATTGAGTACAAGTTACTGTAAATGTTATTTCATTCATTTACGAACGAAGTACTATTAATCTCGTAAGCTGAGTTTGGCGATCAACGGAGTGAGATATATTAGCCAAAGTATTTAAAGTGACTATGGTGAGACTATGGCTTTACACTTGTACTAGCAACTTGTAATTATCTGTAACCTGTACAACCTGTAAGTACTCTTCACTCTATTAACTCCCAATCTGAATATGTCCCAACCACAATGTCCCAAGCTTTTCGACGAAACGGTGGTGCGTGAAAAAATTTAACATACTTTGCAATATGTAAAATTTTATAATGAACTTTTGCGACAAGATGAATTTTGACAGTTTTTTTGCATTCAATTAGCGTGACAGCATATTTTTCCTATAAAGACCATTTTTTTGAAGCAATTTCTTCCATAGTTTTGAAATAAAACTAGATTATATATAGATTTATATATAATATAAATAAATATAAATATATATAATTTATATATAAATATAAATATGTATAATTTATATATAAATATAAAAAACTAAAACTAGATTATAATAGATTATAGGAGGTAAAGCGATTTTTTTAATATCTTGGCAAAAACAAACTTCTGTTTGGAAATCAACTTTTTGAACACAAATTTCTACACATTTTTGTAAGAAAACTAGATTGATGACCTTTTTTTATGGAAATCCACTTTTTAGAAGTGATTGTTTGGGTTAGGAGATAAACTTTTCAAATTCCTGGAAAGGCTACAGTTGTAAGTGTTTTTTTCGTTCATTTTGGGTTGGTGACCTTTTTTTCTAGAATCGACTATTTAAAAGTAGTTTTTTGGCTTTGGAGATGATATTTTTAATTCCTGCGACGGTTGCTGTCTCACTAGCCCCTTTTTATTATGCCCAAAATTAAAATCAATAAATTCAGTTTGAATACATAATACGCTCGATCCAACTTTCGTGTGCCGTAAGTCAGTAATGATGCTATATGTAGGTGACAGCCACATTGCAAATAGCATGTTAGAGTGGCTATGACAATCTCGACAAGGGAGGAGTCAAACCAGGAGTCACCCTCGAAAATGTATAAACTTTTTCTTTGAAAAAGCGGTTTTGTCAAAAGGTTTTCGTGAGACAAGTAGAAGGTGATGAGAAAAACATAGTATTGCACTATAAGAATATATGAAGCAATTTAGTAGTGTACGTGTTCAGCGAAGCTCTTTCCATTCGGCGCAATAACACTACTGATAAGAGCTTCGCAAAAAGCATTTATGACAGCTATCAACGTTTTGTGTTACAATGTAGCTTACTTGAAATTTTGAATAGGTGCAAGAAAGAAAAGAAATTGCCTTTTTTTAAAGATTTTTTTCCCACCCTGTAGAAATATTCCTAAACACACTCTTTAAATTGCGTTGCGCGATATTTTGCTGCATTGCAATTGTTTTTATATTTGCTTTTACAGATCGCAACCAATCAAATATCGACCGTGGTAAATCAATCGTCCCAAAACAAATTTACGAGCCATTTCAACCATCTAATATCATTGCTAAAGAGTAGGTTAAATATAGTGTTGTTGGTGAGGGGGCTATTACTGTACTTAACGTTGCATCCCTTCGGACAAAATAAGACGCACCGTATTACTACTGTGATCAACGGGGTAATGCGATAGATTGAGTTTGAGATGGTTGAGGTAAAACCTCACATCTCCAGCTACTTTTACCACCGTGATTGGGTCGATGCTATAATGCATTGATAAGCCAAAGTCGCTTGTACTTCAGCCATGCTGTTGCGCTTCACCCATACTTACTTAACAGTTTTACTTCATCAGTTACGAACAGAAAAACTCTTGATTGTCTTCATACTAACGTGATAGGGAATAGTGTGGGGTTCAGCGAATTCATACCAGTTTGCAGTTTGTGAAAACGCCTCTCGGAATTTTATTAGAACTGCGAAGCAGTTATCAAACTTAGGCTAAAGCGTGGCATGATATCCCGTAATTTGATATCTCGAATAAAGAAACATCTGCTGTTAGCAAGAGAACCTGTTTCTAAAACTTTTGAATCTCACCACTGCCTATTGGCCTTTTGATGAATAGATTAAAAAAAGTTGACAATGTACTGTTTAGCTCACCCTTTACCTCCAAAAAGACCAACCCAACCATAACTGGCTTACCAAAATCATCATCGAAAACCACTTCTAAACTATGTTCAACCGCTTCTATACTAGCGCTCTAAATGACAGCTAAATCGCTTTGGATCAAAACCATAGAAAAAGAC
This sequence comes from Trididemnum clinides, assembly GCA_963675345.1. Taxonomy (NCBI): domain Eukaryota; kingdom Metazoa; phylum Chordata; class Ascidiacea; order Aplousobranchia; family Didemnidae; genus Trididemnum; species Trididemnum clinides. The sequence goes on from OY776286.1 coordinate 30,000,870, forward strand.
CAGAGGCATGCTTTTGAACGTGGTCACACTCCCACACAATGTTATCAAGGACTATGCGTTGGAAAATCAACAGTTCACTTTTTCAAATTATCTTCTGCCCCTACGACTTTGCAAACAAGTACACCAAGCAACAGCAGCTGCAGAAAGCTTCTGAAAGAAAGTTGTGTAAAATCCATGCATGAGTGAGCTTTTCACTAACTTGTTTTTAAGAACAAGCCACATAGCAAATGCAATACCTACTTTTATTTAACTGAATTTGAAAGGAACTAAATATTTTTTTTATGTATTTGAATAAGAAACCAAACATGTTTACAAAGATGTTTAGAATTTGTTTACATGTAAGAAACTAGATTTTTAAAATCCGTTTGATTAAATTTTTAGACTCTGTTTACACGAAAATGAATATTCTTAAAATCTGTTTAAGTAATATTATGAAAATGCCTTATTGTCATCGAAATTAATTTTTCTTTATTAAGTAAAAAAATCATATAAATTCTAAGTCTATTGATTGTAGTGCTTCACAATCTAGTGGTATTTCGTGTAGGTATTATTATTTGTTGCTGATTCAGAGAGCGCGAGACTTCTGCCACAGCAAGCAGCATTTCAAAAAGTCCGCAGAAATGTGCCGTTGACTTGGGTGAAAAAAGAAAGAAGGAAGGAACTGTGGAGTGAGTTTGCAATGAAAATGCATATAATTGGTTGTGATATCCTGCATGAGATGGCAGAAGCATTAATGATATCTTACAACGTTGCTTAATAAACCGCCTGCTTCTAATCATGATGATAGGAGTTCAAATGCTCTGATTTCTTGGTTGTTATGCTTTTGAAAAAGACGTTTATCAGCAGCTTTCGTTTGGTTGTATCCACTTGTTGAAATGCACCAGTCGAGCAGCTATGATAATATTGAAGCAGGACCACAATGGCTGTGTGGCCTGTGTATTGATTTTTTTATAGATTCTTTTTTATATCCACACCAAAAGGTATGTGTAGTTTAGTTCAATTTAGTAGTTCAGTTCAATTCAGGCGTCTACGATATACGACCGGCGTATATCGTAGTGGTTAGAGCGTCCGCCTCGCGTCCGTAGAACTACCTGGGGTTCATATCCCAAATCGAGTCATACCAAAAGACTTTTAAAAATAGTACTCACAGCTTCCCTGCTTGGCGCTCAGCAAAGTAGGGATAGTGTGGAATACAAGCCGGCAAGCTTGCTTGTTGAGTTGTTGGGCAAGACACTTAACGGGATGCCTGTACCTTCATGTGGCAGACAGGTGATGGGACCAAGCAGTCTACCCGTCGTGGTGGCTCCAGTCTAACTGAAGACTTGCAAACCGAGCCTGAGCGCTAACGCAATGTATGCACATCTTCCTGCATGATGCTCATAACAAATAGCTCAAACGACGAAGAAGCATATTGACTGAAACGTCTTTTCTTTAAATAGCTTATTGGTTCTGCTGTCGTTAATTATGGTATGTGTGGTCTTCGCGCAGGCGCAAGCGAGTAGCTATTCCATCTAGTTGCTTGGCGAGTGTGTTCGGCCAAAGTGAAAACGTCATCGATGCTATTTCTACTCTAACGGGTGTTCATATTGAGATCGAAAGTGTGAAAAAATTCTCAAAAGAACGAATTGTTATATTAAAGTTAGTAAAGTCGTAACAGCTAAACTAATTACTTAGTCATTTCATATTGTACACAGTTTGAGAAACTACAAAATAAGCTGGCATTCCCTTTTGATAGAGTAACTGTTCATACGTGCCTTTGGGATGGGCACGTCGTTAGTTTGAAAACAAACGATAATTCCTATACTATGCCTCATGCAACGTAGCATTCTGAACGATGGACATTTGGTTTAACGTGTCACATCACTATCAACAATTGCTTAGCCGTTGAAAAATTAAGTTACGATCACACTGGTTCAATACTTTCGTTGCATAAAGATGTGTCCCTGGAAATATGGCAATGATTTACAACTTTCTTTGCATGAAGAGGTGTCTTTGAAAATAGCATTTAGCGGCAATTTTTCTGGCTAGTTTCACTAATTGTGAGTTTGAACCAATGTACTTGTGTCTTTGAATAAGGCGTTTCACGGATGCCTCCATCGTTGTGTAGCAGGCAGGTAGTGGTTTTGTGCAGCTTACCCGTTGCGGTGGCTCGATGTAACTAAAGACTAGCAGCCACAGCATTAGCTTACGTGCATGAGCAAAAAGGAAAGAAATTATTCATACAAAGACAGCGACGGCTCTTTGTTGTAAAAATGCCCTTATCTTGCTCTGAGGGCCGCCTGGAAACGGATCTATTTGTTTTCCCGAATTTGAAAAAACTAGGAAGACATGTAGCTTGAAGCGTTTTTTTTGCTAGAGTTGGATATTTTTTAGAGGATCGGTTGAAGCTGTTTGCTTGGCTGAGGCGATTATCCTGGCTTTAATCGGGGATATAGAACCTTCACCTGAAATTGCCAACTTCATGGCCAAGTTGCAAAAATTGGGAGCTGGACATCAACAATTACAAGATGCACCCGCGAAAACCACTAAAACAACAATTATCGATTTACCAGTTCTAACCAAGACGACATGGGTCATGCCATCATCGACTGTGAAAGGAACTAAAAAGGTAAAGTTGCAACAAGCTAAAATAACTTTAAAATTCTCTGTAATTTGGAGCCGATTACATTCCGCGATAATGCTTGTTGTTTCATGCTTAAGAGGACGCCGCATTTTTGTTACGTAGAAAATTATGATAACGCGTCAATAGCCTTATTTTCGTGCTATAATATACAAAATTCTGCCTAGATGGATTGTTAAGCTTGCTTGGTATCATAAATACTTTTTGTATTTGCTCAACAGTCTTCGGTGATTGCTACTGTGGCATCCTCATCGCCGCCAATGCCTGCTTCAACAAGAGCAATTGCGTCTGTTCAAGGTTTGCATTTTAGCTTTTCAATCGCTGTAGGAATTTTATAAGTGTAAGCAGAGGTGGTCAGTATCGAAGTAGTTCTGCCTAAGTAGGTTTTTCGGTAACGACCTACTTTAGTAGTTTCATTTTTGCAAGCCTTCTATTGAAGTAGGCCATTCTTGGTTAGCCTGTGAAAACCAACTGGTAGACCAATTTCTGTTTACTGTTAACCGGCGACGTGTGCTAAATTACTATCGGAGAATCGTTATTTTATAACTTACAACTTTAAAAGTTTTTAGGGCCAGAAGTAAATTCAAAAGTAAATGCAAATATTTCCCAGTGTTGAATTTTTGAACAATTGCTTAGTAGATAAAACGTTCAAAAAAGCCTTGGAGGACGGATGTACTCTTTTAATGCAGTGACAAAAAACCTTGTACGTCAGAATGAAGCAAAAAGAGAAAACATTGTTGTTTCATAGTAGGCGAGACTGTCGATAGATTTTGCTTCGAAGGTGGCTGGAAGAAAGACGATCTAGCTCTTGCCGACGCTAAGAATTAGCTGTCGTTGTAGGCGGCTACATTAATCCTGATTTTTAAGTTAATGTTATCCAATTGCCGAATCACAGTCTGGGGAAAAGAAATTGTCTTGCATTTTTGTATAGATACTTGCCTTACTTTTGTTTATCGAGTCTTAATTTATTTGGATACATGTTGGTTGATTTTGTACTGTTGTCTTTGGGATGTGCGCAAACGTACTTTGCAGTCACAGCGGCACCGGTATTCGTATACGATATTACTTTGTCAAAGGGAAGGCACAGATTTTATGTAGATTGTAGCAAGGATATATTTGGCGGAAAATTATCATCCGAGGCTCAGTTACTTTGTGGCAATTACTTACCATGGTTTTGATTAGCTTCTGGAAATTAAGAGCAGTGTTACTGGATAGACTAGGGGTTTTGAGGGATTTTCTTTCTAGTGGTCACTATATATGGTGATGGCCTTGAACATACTTACCTGAGCACACTCTACCTGAGTAGTCATTTTTGCGAAGAATAGTTTTGATATTGTTCAGCTTTTCTGGCAATCTGGGTTTGAAAGACATAGCCAGAGGCCGGTGAACTACGGTTTCGGTAAGATTCATCTTCCGTTTTAGTGGGCCAAAAGAATTCCTAAGTATACCAAATGAATAAATTACAAAATAACAAAAGAGTTTTATAAATAATTTTATAAAAGTAATTATACCAAATTTCAAAAGAATTCCTATAATGGTATATTGTTCGGTAAAAATTGATATTTGATATGAAGACGTGAAGAGTTTTGAGTCAGCTTTCTTTATCAAAATGTCGAGAAAGAGAAGTATACCATCAAAGAGTTTTAATGCCGTAAGAAAACTGGCGCAGTGGGATTCCTCGTCGAAGATGGCAGAGATGAATCTTTTTTCATTATTTGTAATGGGAAAATATGATTCGTTTCTCAAGCAGTTCGCTTTCAGAAGACTTTTAGAACAAATTAAGTTCGTACACCGAGCTTTGACTGTACTGAAATTCTCTTCTTAAAATTGAAGGCTTATAAAACTTTTGCGGTTTTTCAATTTTAGCTTAACATCAGCAACTTTTGTTACAAACTATAAAGGATCAACGTAGCGGAAATACAGGACGGATTTGCTGGTTGGTCGAAGTAATTCCTCTTCGTAGTATCCAACAAATACATTGGCGAGAGCTAGGCCAAGCGGAGTTCTCATGGCAACACCATCAATCTGTTTGTGCACAGAATTGTTGAAACCTAATTCAACTGAAGCAGTTGCTGCGGTTAGAATCTTAGTGAAAAGTGTTTTTGGAATAGTAGGCGGAAAAAATTTACTGTTGTACAAAGTATCAGGAGAGACCTGAATATTGGTTTCAGTGGGATATTCGTAAACAGACTAGAGATACTGAAGGAACAGAGAAAGATGGCTTTGGATCCAAGTTAAGATGTTGCATATTTTCTACAAAAGTGAACGAATCTTCAACGGATGGGAAGATCAAATTATTCTGGCGATAACTTATGATGAGAATCAGAAAAAACGTTGAAGCTTTAACTCATTGCCCTAAAAAAGTGAAATAAATCGGGGCTCAAAAACTTTATCCGCAGCTACTTTGTTTTATTTTTTGCAGTTTGTTTTATCGTTTTAAACATACATTAATGTGTTCACATACCAGCTACTGCTCCAGCTACCTGGAGGATCATAAAGGAAAATTACCCTCTCAAAAGATTTATTAAAGTTTTGCTTGGGCTGGATTTGCTAGTGTTTTTCAAAAATTTATCTTAAAAGCATAATTTTAGCAAAAAGTTTCAATGCAATATCGTCTGATTTTATTTGTTTAGAATAGTGATTTGCAATTTTTTTCTACTTGCATACCACCGGAAAAATTGACTGTGGCTGCGTACCACCAAAGGCGCAGTCACAAGGAGGAGAGGCAGAATTCTCCATTTTAGCCATATTCTTATGGCTTTATACCTAACAACTTTTTCTAGAACACCGTGTAAAAGTCTATTTTTAGAAACCCTTAATAATTTGTGTCTCTAAAATTTACTTCGTTTGTGGCTTACATTATTTGATCTCGAACATAAGCAAAAATAACATGTTAGATAATCTTGATGTTATGTAGCCTACGTGATTGACGTTGGAGCAATACAGCACAAAAAAGCAAGTTTCAGTTTTCCTTTAATTCTTAATATTAAAAAAAAAGGAGGAAATTGCAATTTTTTGTTTCTATTGTGATCAAAAATTTTCAAAAGAGAGAGCACCAACAAGCAAGTTTTAGCTTTCATTCAATACGTTTTTAACTAAAAAAGAGCAGGAAAAAGTAGATTTCAGTTTTATTTGAAATTTTTTAGTAAAAAAGACCAGTCAATATCAAGTTCAAATTTTTGTTAGTAATTCTTAGAAATTTTGTCAAAGAGATTACTTTTCTAAACCATAGTGTAACAAAACAAAGCACAGATAAATAGCAAGCACATTTATTAAAAATCTAAACGTTTTCGGCAATTCATTTGGCCCTCATCAGAAAAATTATTTTGATTTTTACTGTATCAGCAAATTTTGCAAATGAAAAGCAGTGTACGAATTCCAAAGTTAAGACGTTTTTTGACTCACGAAGCAACTAGTATCACGCAATAAAAGTTTACAAAAACAGATGATGACAAAATAAGGCTAAATGACGACAGAGCAAGTACTGCCGCAAATATAGTCACAAAAAGACGCGTGAAACCGCAGATTTATGTAATTAGTAAACAACCTAAAAAAACATTAAGCAGAAAAGAACAACCGTTTGCATACAACCGAGAATTTAATCAAGAAATGCTTTGTGAACTTTGGCTTCATCGTCGGTACTACACTGTCTAATTATTTTAAAAGAATTAACGGTAAGTATATCGGCATTGCAGCATTGACATGAACTGATGTACTGGGTTATTGCACTTTTATTGATGTTCAAATTCAAGTGCTCTTGTGCTCTGCTGACCAAGTGGCGGCAAGTCATACCTATGTATGACACGTCTGCATCATGCAAACAAGAAAATGGATACACCAATTAGACGCCAAGGCGGTAGGGGTACATGACTTGAATTAAAAGTTTGATGCAGTTTTTAAAGTTCTATGAAATACCGATTTGTCAACATTCAACTTGTTTTGAATTAATTTAATGCGATGTTACAACCACATTTATGTGATTGTCTTCCAAAATGCAGTGCATCAAATCTATACGAAAAGTTATTGTCCGTATTTTATTTGATGATTTGGGTTTATTCACAGCTCTAAACTTTTTAACGACATCAAAAAATGCTTCGGATATCCTTTACATAAAAACATACTCCCGTAGGTTTTTAACTTCCGTATTACACAAAACAACCCTTGAAGAGATTAATTTAACTCTATACAACTGACACATAATCAAACCTTTTTTTCATTTTGGAAATTTTATTTGTCATGCTATTTTTTGTTTTCCTGTCACTTCAACCTGCGTTTAGCATACTTAAATGTGATAAATTAACTTGTTTGTCTCGTACTCTTTAAAAATTTACTAAGATGAAGGCACTAAGAGGGTTTATCACAAAATGGTATTTTGCATAACAATGAATTTTTACTCCCATTAACACAGTACAAATTTCTAATGCAAAGTGATTCAAGTCTAAAGCCTGCGCTCCAAATTTCTAATGCAAGGTGATTCAAGTCTAAAAGACTTGAAGCAAAAAGTTTCAAAATTCTCTTTTTTGTCAAGTTTACAAAACTCAGTTTTGGGATTTTTAAGTAAACTTGTTTTGAGTTCCAATAAGTAGGCCTACAACTGAAAAGATGAAAATTGCTGATCACTTTTGGCCTCACTATCACAAATGTATTTAAGGTAGGGGCTAGTAAACTAGCAGCTGTTTTGAAATAAATACCGAACGGTAGGCAAGCAAGCAACGAAGACGTCCGTAAGGAGGAAGAAGCTAGAGAAACTTTTTTGCTTTCTGTAAATATTTGCACTATTTTAAAAGCCTATTCTAATGAGTGTTTCTAAAAACAGGTGTTTACTCGGTTTTCTAGGGCTAGTTGTTGGACGTATGGTTCAAAAAATATAGCTAAAGGGCTGTAAGAATATATCAAAAAGGTAAAATACAATAAAAACTTTCACCATAAATATTCGCTTAAAATCCTATCACTGTTTGAAAACTTTATATTGGATTTATACAGTAGTTCGCACTAACGTTCAAACGATTTTTGAAAGAAAAGGGGTACCACATTGGTAAGTAATCTGATTTTTTGCTTTATTGTCAAGAATACAGATTTACTGGACACAAAACTCTGCAAGTAACCTAGAAACTGCCAGCGTACCACCGGGAAAAAGCTGACGTACCACTGGTGGTATGCGTACCATAGTTGGTGAACCATGAGTTTAGAAGTAAAAGAATATTGGTCTCATAAACTCGTTAACTTTTTGATGATATTTAACTGTTGACGAACGTTGTATCAAAAGCATAAGATAACTATCTAACCTAATCAAATAGACCAACAAGAGAAAAGTTATCCACCTTACTGAAGGGTGACCTCACGTCCTCTAAAATAGTGTAACACTCTTGCATCGTCTCTCTCGGAGAGTACCCTTTTTGATAGATGTGACATTGTCCGCCCCATACAAATGATCATTTATCTTGGTAGGTAATGCAAATTAAGCTATAAACAGGCGAAGCAGTTGGCATTTTTAAAAATCCATTTCCGCATCTTATGTTGTACGAAAATCTCCAACTGAGAATCACTGGTCAAGAAAGATACAGGACAAAACTGCTCAAAAAATGAAACTACGTTCTACTTTTGCTACTTAAGTAGCGTAGTTTAATTCGCAATTGCTTTTTACTTAAGTAAACGCCTCTCATTACTTTCAACTTTTATTTGAGTATTTTTTTGAGTAAGTAACCATCCCTTTAGGCTGAAAAGTTCATAGCCTGACTAACATGCAGTACTTTGATTTGACCAAAAGTCATTTATTTTTCGACATAATCTCTTCTGCGGTCCACGTACTTCTTCTATCTATAATGGAGTGCTTGGATTTCAGTAGTGTAGAAATTCTTCTCCTGGCCCCCAAAAAGTCTTCCACAGTGGAAATTAACCAGATGTTTTTTCGCGTTAGGGAAGAGAAAATAGTCAGATTGTGCCAAATCAGGAGAATATGGAAAGTGACCAATCAGTTAAAATCCGTAGTCATGCACACTGGACATTGCAACCATAGACTTGTAAGCAAGAGCATTGTCCTGATGAAGCAAGACACCTTCTGTCAGCTTTCCAGGCCGCTTTGACTTGATTGCTTTTCGTAGTTGCCTTAGCAAGTTGGCATAGTATTCTCCATTGATAGTTTTACCTTTCTGAAGGTAGTCAATTAACACTATGCATTTTGCATCCCAAAAGACGGATGCCATCACTTTTCCTGCTGAGAGCACCACCTTGGCCTTCTTTGGAGCTGGGCAAGTCGAGTGTTTCCACTTTATTGATTGCCGTTTGGTTTCTGGTTCGAAGTGATGGAGCTAACACTCATTTTGGGTGAGAAAACGCTCAACAAAATTATCTGAATCTGCTTCAAAAATCGCCAAGTTTGACTCTGACATGACAAGTCTGGTGAGCATTTGATCAAATGTCAAAAGCCGGGGCACCCATCGAGGCGAATCCTTCGACACGCCAAGTTCCTTCTGGAGAATGTTCTCTACTCGTTCACGGGAGATGTTCATAACATTAGCTATGTAATTAACAGTTAAACGCCTGTCATTCATTACCATTTGATAAATGCGATCAATGTTTTCTTGAGTGGTGGCCGCGGAAGGACGTCTTGAACTAGGGTCATCTTCAAAGCTCTCCCTAACCCTCTTGAATTGAGCTGTCCTTTTCTTCACAATTGGCAAAACTGGTGCATTATTCCCCAAAGTCGAAACCTTGCCAGCATGAATTTTCATGGGAATACCTCTTTTTCTCTGCAAATATCTGATAACGCCACGGTGCCAAATGTTATTTATATTTACAAGATTTTCAAAACGCCACAGTGCAAAATTCTATCGATATTACAAAATCTCTCTACGACTAATTTTTAAAGTGCGAAATTGCTTATCCAATGTAAGTTTATCTGAAGAAAAACAACGCAGTCAGTATCAAAACAGCTTGACTTAAACAAATGCCAAGCTTCACTGCTCTGTCGCAACTCCTTCTTAGTCAGGCTACGAACTTTTCAGCTTGCCTCCGTACTTTGACTATCTCTGGTTGTGAGTTTTAAGATTTTTAAGAATATCTTTGAACTGGTATTGTAAAAATAAGACAAAAAAAAGTTTTAATCAGTTTAGATAAATTCGTTCTATGAGTAGCATAAAGTTCAGCTTTGTTTTCAGTTGCTTTACACCATTACATTACGATTGTTGTTTAGGTGATCTCTCTCCAAAGCAGATGGAACCTGATGCTCCTGTAGTGACCACAAATTCGTCATTACGCACAACCAATCTTAGTTTGTATGGTCAACCTATTTCATCATCATCAGAAACTTTGAAAGCCAAAGGAGCTTCTACTGCCACTCAACCAATACAAATTTCACTTCCCTCTGGTCAATTGCATCGAAGCTTAATCTCAGTTACCAGATCAACTGGAGCTGAATCCATGCAGACCTCACCTTCTACAAAGTTTTCTCGATCTTTATCTACAATATCTGAGCCTTCAAATACTCTTCCGCAACGTAGACAATCCTTACCCACTCATGCTCTTCCAGCTAGAATCTTGTCCACTCAGCTACAGTCTGATGTGATCTCATCTTCTCGTACTCTACCACATCATACTCAGTCCATTTTTACTCAACCATTTCATGCACAGTCCTCTCATGCATGGCCAGCTTCTCCCATAGCCCCTCAAAGTAGGCCAAGTGCTTTCCCAAAAACTCGGCTCGCAGCTTCATCTCCGTTAGCTCAAATTCGGCCAGGTGTAATCCCGTCCACTCAGTTTCGGCCAGGGGTAGCCTCGTTTACCCAAACCCCGTCAAATGTTGCTTCGTCTGCTCAATTTCGGCCAGCTAACTCCCCGTCCACACAAACTGGGCCAGGTCCAGTCCAGTCCACTCAAATTCGATCAGGAGAAATCCCGTCCACTCAAACTCGGCGAGGTGTAGCCTCGTCCACACAAATTCGTCCAAGTGTAACCCTGGCCGCTCAAACTCGGCCAGGTATAATCCCATCCGCTCACACTTGTCCAGGTGTAATCCCGTCCACACAAACTCAGCCAAGTGTAACCGCGTCCGTTCAAACTCTTCCAGGTATAATCCCATCCTCACAAACTCAGCCAGGTGTAATCTCGTCCGCTCAAATTTGGCCAGGTATAATCCCATCCACACAAACTCGTCCAGGTGTAACCCTGTCTACACAAACTCGGCCAGGTGTAACCCAATCGGCACAAACTCGGCCAGGTGTGACTCCGTCTATACAAACTCGACCAGGTATAATCCCATGCACTCCAGCTCAGACAAGTGTAACCTCATCCTCTCACACTCTTCCAGGTGCAATCCCGTCTGCTCACACTCGTCCAGGTGCAGTTCCATCCACACTAGCTTGTCCACGTGTAGCTCCATCCACACAAACTCGGCCAGGTTTAACCCCAATCACACAAACTCGGCCAGGTGTAATCCCGTATACACAAACTCGGCCAAGTGTAACCTCGTCCACTCAAACTCGGCCAAGTATAATCCCATCCACACAAACTCGTCCAGCTGTAATCCCGTCTACACAAACGCGGCCAGGTGTAATCCCGTTCACTCAAATTCGGCCAGGTGTAATCCCATCTACACACGCTCAGTCAGTTGTAACCTCGTCCACACAAACTCAACCAGGTGTAACTTCGTCCACACAAACTCGTCCAGGTGTAACCCCGTCCACTCAAACTGGGCCAGATCTAACACCGCCCACACAAACTTGGCCAAGTGTAATTCCGTTCCCACAAACTCAGCCAAGTGTAACCTCGTCCACTCAAACTCGGCCAGGTGTAACTCCATCCACTCGCACTCCACCCGCAGGTTTATCCACGTGCGCTCAAACTCGTCCAGGTGTAGTTCCATCCACACAAGCTCTTCCAGATGTAACCCTGTCCAATCAAACTCGGCCAGGTGTAATCCCGTCCGCGCAACTTGTGCCAGCTGTAATCTCTCAAACTCGGCCAAGTCTAACCCAATTTATTCAAACTGGACCAGATCTAACCTCATCCTCTCAAACTCAGCCAGCTTTAATTCAGTCCGCTCAAACTCAAACTCTTAATAATTATACTCAGCCAATTCCAACCTACCGTACTTTTGCTCAAGCTGGTCCGTCCATTCGTGACAATAACATCTCAAAATCCACTTCTAAATCTGAGGACAAATGCAGACTTGATGTAAGTGAATCAATGTTCTGTTCATCACAAACAACCTCAAGAATAATCACCGGTTTGCAGGCACAACCTGATACCTGTTCAACACATGACCAAATATCCAAGGACACTGGAACATTGTCGACAGTATCAACAAGTTTGTTTTCTATTTTTAGCACCATGCAATCATTGCTCTGCTCATCAAGAACAAAAACCAGTGAGTTTTTATTTTAACCTTTTGTGCCTAATGTTAACTGTTGGAGACTTGATGGAATAGCTGGTGTAGCAGTATTCCTGTTCAAGTCTTTGTCAATTCAGGATTAAATTACTCAGACACAAAATCTGGCAACTCAAGTCACAGGGTTGTATTTGCCATTTCGAACAGGAATGCTAGTAATGGCATCTTAAATTAGAAGGTGGTAGTAAACCGGCAATGGGTATATAAGAAAATGAGCGTATGGAGCTATGAGCGGATGAGGCAATAGGTACATGGAGAATTGGTCACATGGGGCAATGAACGCATGGGACAATAGCCATATCGTCCCACGTGCTCATTGCCCCATATGTCCATTACCCCATACACCCATTGTCCCATACATCCATTGACTCATTGCCCAGTATAGTTTTTGCTCCATTAACCATTTTCCCGTACGTATATTGCTCCATTTGGCCATTCCTCCTTACACCCATTGTCCCAACCGTACAAAATTCTCTATATGCTCATGGCCCCATGAGCTCATTGCCCCATATGCCTATTGTTTCAGACAACCATTGCCCCATACTTTCATTGCCCAGTACGCCTGCTGCCTCAAACGCTCAGCGCTTCATATGACTATTTTCCACCCGCCCATTGTGCCATATGCCCATTAAAATACTTGTATCATCTCATATACCCATCGCACCATATTCCCAATGCCCAACATGCCCAATGCCAATGTGACCATTTCCCCATACTTTCATTGTCCCATGCATTTATTACTTCATAAAATTTTACTTGTATCTTCAACCTACAGCTTATTGAATTCAAACGTATGTTGCCGCCACTTACATTACTGTTCAAAATTAAACTTTTCCTCTGCGAATTTTTCTATCAATTACCAGATTAGTTATATAGGGACCTTGCTTGGCTATGAGATAAAAATTAAGTGCGTCTACACCCCACTGTGTCAACTCATTTAGCAAAATGTTAATTAAGAAAAACGATGTCTTTTAAACGAGTTGCTTACGTATTTGGTATTGATAGTAGAAAGTTGGTAATATATTTATCAGAAAACACTGCGTTCCAGTTAGTGTCAGTGATTGCATATTGTTGCATTTTTATCTTTTTATTAAGAAATACCGGTGCCATGCGATAGTGGTTAGAGCGTCCGCTTCACAGTCGGTAAATCTGGGGTTTATTTTTCCAAGTTGAGTCATACAAAAAACTTTAAAAAATGGTATCTACAGCTTCCCTGCTTGGCGCTCAACACAAAAGGGACCGTGTGGAGAACAAGCCGGCAAGCTTGCTTGCTTTGTCCTTGGGCAAGGCACTTAACGGGATGCCTCTATCTTTATGGGGCAAACAGGTGGTGGGTCCAAGCAGTTTATCCGTCACGGTGGCCCAGTCAGATAAAAGACCAGAGCAGCAGCCATGCTCGAGCATGGCACTGGGCATCAGAAATAAAGAAACAAACTGACAAGTTCGGGGGTCAAAATATATTTGGACCGCCCGTCAGCGCCATGGTAGCTAGTAGGCCTACAATAATTTAGCCTATATTTGCATTTGATCAATACGAAGAGGGGGTTCTTTTCAGTACATTTCTTGTCGATATTCGCTGACCAGCTAAGAAAACTCCGCATATGTGCAGTGCCCAGCAAACCATTTAGATCATTCTCAATTTTTTCGTTTGTTCGCTAAATAGCTTATCTATGTTGCATCAAATAGTTTTGTTTCGTAATAAGAAGTCAGGTTTTCAGATGCAATTTATATTTGTATTGTTCATTTAAAGTAATTTCGACAGACATTAGACCATGTTTTATCACCATTCAGCGCTTAGTATGTCCTCGACCGATATTGATCACTTTTTTTGGACGCTTGGCATGCTGTGGATTAGACTCTTCTTTTTTAAAAAACTCCTTCATTCACACCTCTTTTATCACTTTCATCTTTAGCGCTGCTTTTCTGCAGCTTTATCCTTTATTTTTAAGGCTGTTACCCGGCCATTCCCGAACTTTGGTTTGCTTTTTGCGAGAAAATTTGTCACAGTTTTCGATTGGTGGCAGGGGATACCATCCTGCATGAATATCGTGCATCTGTGGATGTGCTAGTGCATTTTTAGCCTATCTGACAACACTTCAACCTATTGGGATCTCGTTTGTTGTCGTTTCACAAGGCAAAAATAGTGTCTGCCAACAACATTTTCTGAAATCGCGTCCGCTTCCCTAGTGGCCAGCGAACATTTCTTTTCCTTACTACATATTGTTGAAAGGTGGACTCATTAACCATTCACGCAGTGGCAATATTCTTGACAGAACTCGTTGGTGACTCTCTGTTTTATCAGATGGTCGACTCGAAAACTCCACTTTCGTTCACGTCCTTATACGAGCTGTTCAATTGAAATTTCTTGATCGCCTGATGAACTGCTTTCTTAATGAACTTAATTTTGATGGATTTCTGCCATTCTGATATTTTTTCCGGTGCACGGAGAAAATTTGGGTCCTTCAAACCTCACTTGGAGACTTTTTGCTCTACATTTTTGCTATCCGCTTTCTTCATCGGATCTCGATTAAGTCTGCGGTGTATTGTGCCTTGGTGGTGGCGGGTTTAACCAATCTGAAATTTGTATTCATGAGTGGTGTCGCGCAATAGAATATTTGCTTTATTTTAAAAGTAGTATTTAGAATTAAGAAGACCTAGTATATCGCTTTAACAATCTCTCAGAAAGAAACCTTGCTATTTCAGCGGCTAATAACTAATCTATCGACTGTACATAAACAAAACTTCCTGCACGAAACTATAAGAAATATTTTTACTACAGTCAACTTCGGATATAAGAGATCCGCCGGAACCAGCTTAATCAGTCTCTTATAACCGAATTCTCTTATAACCGACTGCCGCAAAGTTCGATCCGATACCCAAAGAATGCAAGTTTTAAACGCTCACAACATGCTTTTTGAAGCTTTTTACACATTTCCCGCAAAGAAAATTGATGAAAACACACCAAAAACTCAATAAACAATTTGGTCAAATTTTAATTGGCCAGTTACAGTACAGTACTACATCCCACATGAATGTTATACAGTACTGTACTGTACAGTACAGTATCCATATTCCAACAGTCACTTATTTACATGAAATAGCCTGTAATTTTTTTCTGCTTCCTTTTTTGCATCCTGGTCATACTCAGATGCTTGTCCACCTTCACAGCGGCCGCCATGAACTCCTCGCTAACATCCTCCGGTACACCACTTTGTATTATGTATCTCTTTAAACAGTCTATCGCTTGCTGCGCCTGTAGCATTGTAATTTCAGTGATTTCAGCTCCAGCTTCTTCCGTTTCCTCCTCAACATTCTGTCTGTTCATGTCCGTGACTTCTGCGACTATTTCCTGGTCGGTGAGTTCAGCAACAACATCCGCATCGTTCTCATCAATAGCCAAGTAATCGTTCAAATTCGGTAGGTCAATTCAAAGGACATCTCCCAAGCGTTCCCAAATGTTCTGAAATATCTGTACTTCTTCTTTTTCCAGTCCCCTTCCCAACTGATCTTCAGCTTGGATCGAAACCGTTGGATCATCAGCGACCTCATCATTCTCCCGCTGAACAGTTGGCATCTGAACCTCAAAGCCTGCTTTCCTCCAACAGTTCACAATTGTCTCTCGTTTGACTTGCTTCCAACTGTCTCTTATGGCGATCAAACAATCTAGGATGTCCCATTTAAAGTCGATATTGGCTTCCACCGCTTGTAGTCGTTTATCCGCGAGAATTCGTCGGTAAAAGAATTTTAAATTTTTAATAATCCCACTGTCCATCGGCTGTGTATATGACATAGCATTCGGAGGTAGAAAAACTAGTTCAGTGCTCTCCAGTTATACACGGGGGTGCACGGAACAGTTATCTACGATCATACACACTTTTCGCCCTTGCTTTTTCATGCGACAATCAAACTTCTGCATTTCAGTTTCGAAGATGTCAGAGCGCATCCAAGCTTTTCGGTTGCTGAGGTACCGCACTGGCAAGTTTCTTACACCCTTGAAAGCTCTTGGCTTTGCGCTTTTTCCAATAGCAAGAAGCGGCATCATATCGGAACCATCCATATTACTCCCAACCAATAAAGTCATCCTAGTTTTGGCTTGTTTCCTACCACTCTGCTTTTCTCCAATAATAAACCCAAGGCTCTTCTCCGGCAGCATGTGCCAAAATAGCCCCGTTTCATCACAGCTGTAGATGTTGCTGGGGGCATACTTCTGGAGAATTCTTTTCAGCTCACCCGTTCTCCAAGCCACAACCACATCCATGTCTACACCACCGGCTTCTCCGGACTTTATTATTTTGCCAATACCCCATCGTTTTTTCCATCGGTTTATCCATGATGAACTTGGCGGCGCTGCGTACTCGAACACACTCGCAAAGTATGCTGCTTTCCGAAGCAAGACGTCACCGTCGATCCTGATTTGCGGACGTCCGTAATGCTGTTTGACCCAGTATATCAGAGCAGCATCCACGTCCCCAAAGTTGCTGCTTCTGAATCTTTTCCGAGCATCTGATCGTTTCCCAGCACCTTCCATAATCTTTGTCTTTGCCTTAACGATGTGATTCAGCGTCTTTGCATTCATTCCAAATTTTTCAGCAATTTCTGTCTGCTTCTTCGACGGGTTTGCCTCTATGTACTTGATGATCTCAACCTTTTTCGAAATTGGGATAGACTGACGTTTTCTTGACTCAGCCATGTTTACAATCCGGATCAATACACTGTACTGTACAGTTCTACAGTCAACTTCGGATATAAGAGATTCAGATATAAGGGATTTTCGCTTATAAGAGACTACGCAAAAGGTCCCAAATGATTTTCAATATAAACTAATAAGTCGGTTATAAGAGAATTCGGTTATAAGAGACTGATTACGCTGGTCCCGGCGGATCTCTTATATCCGAAGTTGACTGTATAAGGGACTTTCGCTTATAAGGGACTACCCAAAAGGTCCCAAATGATTTTCAATATGAACTAATAAGTCGAATAAGTCGGTTATAAGAGAATTCGATTATAAGAGACTGATTAAGCTGGTCCCGGCGGATCTCTTATATCCGAAGTTGACTGTACAATTAAACCAAGCCTACTTATCATCGAATCTAAAGTTGAATTTAATTTTATTCAGTTTTAATCGATAACTTAAGTTCGACACTGTTGTATTTATAACAGAAACAACCTAAACTTCTTATTCAACGTATAGTAACACAAGTTTTTGCAGAGAATCCAAAATGCCTGTTAACCCAAAGTGTGCACTATAGAGAATGAGCGTTGAAGCAAAAACTACATGACGAAATACGATGATAAAATATTCACTACTTATTGCGACATATTCAGAACAATCACATAGATAGACAAAACGACACTCACCATAGGGTAAGACCTTGTGAAATTGAAATCAGACTGCACGCTTTTGGTTATTTTGATGCATCGTCAGAACAAAAAACAGTCCCTTATAACCGACTGAAATTACTAGATAATTATGATTTGGGCTTTGAAATTTAACCTCGTATGAGCGAAAATCCCTTATAAGCGAATATTTTAGTATTAGTTTATATCGAAAATCATTTGGGACCATTTGCGCAGTCCCTTATAAGCGAAAATCCCTTACATCTGAATCTCTTATATCCGAAGTTGACTACAAATTTAACCTTCACCGCATTGCCGGCTGCAATAATAATTAGCAGTTCCTCTTGGCCTTCACGGATTATTTCGTATGCAGCTTCTTTCTTAATGCGCTGACCTCCAGTTGAATTGACCAAATGCTAACAGTATGTGAAAACTAATCGACTTTAATGTCTAGGCTACAAAAATCTAATTTACTGTTAACTGCAGCAAAAGTACTTTTTATCAAAGGGTTTGCTGCGGCCATGTATATTTATTTTACAGGTCCGGTTACACACAAACCACAAAGACGCTAACAAAGCCAAGTTGGTGTTAGTATACCGAAAAGTAGTGCTAGTTTAGATTTGTACCCAAATTTGTTCCGTCCCGTTTCCAGATGGTTTTTCGTAATTGTTTGTTTTTGACCAGATAGTTCTCCCAGAATTGCATTGTGGTAGCAATGAGCGGTTTCAATCACTATCTTTTAGCAAATTTAAACACAAATTTTCCTGGAGAGAAATGCAGTTAGCATTTTCTACTGACTACGGGATCAAGATTGTAGTTTTCACTACAGCTACGCTAGTCGTACATTGCAAAAGCAGCTTCACTAAACTTTATTTACAGGGATTTGATGAATTTGTTTGTTTTTGACAGCTGGTGTTTCAGACCCCTCCGCCACCACGATGCACGCATCACCGAGGTTTTCATTTCAAAACCTTGGAAAAAGAACTCCAAAACCAATTGGAAGTGTAAGTCTAGATTTTATTGATGCAATGACTAGTCGGTTCTGCTGGCGTCGCCCGCAGGGCTACTAGTCTATTATGTCAAATTATTAATATATCGATTAGCCGGATTCCTCCAAACAACATTTCTGGGAGCAATAGCAATAAGTTGGTGCAAATAGTGGCATCGCCCACATGCCCTAATCCTGATTATTGCACCGGTACTTTGTATTAAGGCTGGTCTTGCTTACAAACTCTCTATTATTTCACAAGTTCTATTCGTTCTTTTCAATATGTATAAGAGCATTAACTGGGAAATGTATTTCTACTATCAGGATTTCTTACTCTCGGTTTCGCGAACTGATTGGTTTTTATTTGTCTCGAAAAACAATTTTGATTAATAAAATTAAATTTTGAAAAAAAGTTACCATCTACAAGTTGAATTGATTGATAAAGGCGTCAGTTCACATTTCTCACCCTCCCCACCAACAGTTCCTGAATTCGCTACTGCTATATTTCCTGCATCCGATCACCCAGTTGGCCTAAACATTTACTTTTAAGATAAAAATTTTCCTCCAAAGGTGCGATTGTACATGTGGTGACTACGCTTTCACTGTGGTGAAGATCTATTGATCTATTTTATTGTTGATTTTTCAAGTTTTGGATTTACAAACTATGCCCACAATATCGTCCTCTTGACTAATAAATGCTAAATAATATGCTATGCTAATAACAAGCTGCAACTAATTTCATAAATTTTTATGCGTTCGTTTGACCAAGATGTAATGTCCGAAAATGCAAGAGAAGGAATTTTGTATGCGGATGACTTGGCTTTAATGAGTGAAAGTATAGAGAATTTGAAAGAGAAGTTTATTAAATGGAAAAAAGGGGTTGAAGGTGAACCTTAGAAAGAAAACCAAAGTAATGGTTAGGGCTTCGAAAGGTGAGGTACTCAAGAGTAAACTTGATCCATGTGCCGTGTGCGGCAAGAGGGTGATGGCAAATTCGGTGATGTGCACAAAGTGTGGTAAATGGGTGCATGGTAGATCCGCGAAAATGAAATGGGTGACTTCAACTGTGGCAAAAGGTTTTGTTTGTAAACTATGTGTTGATACAAAGGAAGCAATTGTGGAACCAGTTGAAGAAATATCATTTTTTGACGAGGTCGAGTTTGTGAAGAGTTTTTGCAGTTTTGGGGGACAGGTTGAACGCCTGTAGTGGAAGTGAAGCAGCGGTGATAGCAAGAACGAGAATTGGATGGATAAAATTCAGAGAATGTGGGGAGTTGCTTTAAGGGAGAAAATATTAGTTTAAAATGAAAGGAAGGATTTATCAGAGTTGCGTAAGATCAGCAATGCCATATGGAAACGAGACATGGCGTCTGAGAGAGAATGCGATTGCAATTTTGAGAAGAACTAAAAAAGCAATAATGAGAGCAATGTGTGGAGTTGATTGAGAAAAGAAGGAGCTAAGAACATGTGAGTTATGGATACTTTGGATGGATTAACCAGGGCGAGTGGAGAATGATAGTATGGGCATGTTTTGAGAAGGGATAATGGTGATGTTTCGAGAAGAGCGTTAATTTTTATGCTAGCCAATGCATTTAAAGATTCAGATTTAAACTAATACGTTAGTGCTGTAATATGCCATTATACTTGAACGGTTACATATCAGTGATCGGCTTTACTATTTACGTTTGATTTCAAAATGGCTGTGAATATTAAGCAAAGCTGCTGCCTGCTATTGTTTCCACTGAAGTTGTATCAGGAAGCATTACGACGTTACTTTACATTACGACAAAACAAAGCTTTTTTTAAATTTTTTTTGAACTTTTTCGCAAAGTCATGCATCCTATTTCTGTACCCTATTAAGCTAATTTTATGCAGAAATTTTTTCTCTAGATTTAGTTTCACATATGAATAGGCCTATTGTTTGATTTTAAAAAAATTTTGGATGTCAGTACATTTAACTTTGCCTCCAATTCATACCTCCCTGCTCTTAAATAGAGGTTAGTCTTACTTACACACAGCCTATTAATTACAAATACTCATCCATCTCTTTTCCTAAGAGCGGAGATGGGAACTAATTTATAATTGTGGATGCCCCTGACGTCGACCTCCCTACTAGTAAATTTGAAGAAGTCAGCGCGTCGTTTAACAAATAATCCGGCTCCCACGATAACTGATTAACGAACTTCAACTGCACTGAACAGAAGCAATGTTTTTTCACAACTGATGAAACTGGTAAAACCCAAGATGTTTTAGGAAATTTTGGCTGCAACAAAACTGATAAATTCAAAAAACTAGTGATATCTGGACACGTGACCTAATTTTATAAGAGCTTTTCAAGAATAATTGGGAGCGAAAGTATTTCGTTGGTTTATTGGTTCACGCCGCTTACATCACAACTTGACAATTCGTTTCGCTTCGCCACACGTGATCAATATGTCTTAAGACAGGGGTGGGCAACCTACGGCCCACGAACACTTTTGAAACTTCAGTAAATCTGAGTTACGATGACAAGAGGGGAAACAAATGCCGTATGGATGAGCCAAAAAGTTTACGTCACAATTAAAAAAGCATATTTCAATTTGCACTGGCGCGTTTTCCGTCTGAGCAGAGGGTGATGACCTTTTTTCATTTTTTTGAAGACCACCATGTCCACACCCTGTGATACGACATTGTGAGGTGGTATGACCTTTTTCTTAGACACCAACACTTTGGACACGATTTTGAGCACTAACCCTTGGCCAACCCTTACATGGTCACTGCGGCCCTCCAGCTAAAAAGGTCGCCCACCCCTGTCTTAAGAGCTAAGGTTGGGAGGCGCCAGACACAACCATGCAAAGGTTTTCTAACGTAGAGTTTTGTACAACTTAGTTTTTCTAATTTTAGTTCTTAGCACTGGATTATCAAAAAAGCATATATATGCCAGTGTGTAAGTACTGTAATAATTTTTTTTCTTATCAGACAACATCTCAGCAATTTAAGCTTGATTTTATAATGAAAGTTGATAAAACGAAATATCTCAGTGACAGCAAAAGCTGTGCTCATGATTACAGCTGTTGCCTGGCGCTGTTGTCACTAAAATCGTAGCAGAGCGGATTATGACATTACAGAGACTTTTTTGAGTGGAGAAAAGTAGAATCCTATAATATATATTCAATATAACTTGATATATACTTTGAAAAACCTTAGAAAAGAATTGCTTCTTAAGAGGTCAAAAAAGTTCTAATTGTTGTATAAAATTTTTATCGGAAGCAGTTTGATAATATCTCCCAAAACTTTAAATCGTGTTTCTATGATCATCAATTTTTGAGAAGATAAAAAAAATCTGCAATTAAGACTTAATTGTGACGTCATCCTAATCCCTAAAGAAATAAAATTTTTCCTGTAATTGAGCTAGGTACTGGCATTTGTTCTCGTTGGGGCAAGTTTTATGTTTGTACGCTCAGTAATTCGGAGGAGTTAAACCGAACACAAGCACCAGTGCGCTTACGCAACGAAAGATCTCTGCTTTATAGCGCAGGTAGACTTCTAAAAGCAATCAGTCACTCTAATGTCATGAAAAAGCAAATCACCGAAAATATATTTTTTATTGTCGCACTTTACGATCATTACCTTTAAAAGAATGAGAAAACAAATTGGACATTTAAGAAAGGTTAGTTGAAAACAAAGTGGACATTTAAGAAAGGTTAGTTGAAAACAAAGTGATCATTTAAGAAAGATTAGTTAATCGTCATAACTCTCGAAGAAAATGAGTCAGTTGCTGGGTTTTGTTGAGCTCTTAGTTGCTTTCTTCCGCCAAGAGATACTAATTTCAAAACCTATGTCTTTTGTTTATGACACTTTATGCTCTTTATGACACCCACTCGGGGTTGTAATTTATCGTGCCAAGTACTACGCCCAATAGTTTCGGAGCAATTGAAAAGCATAAGCCCACAGAAATATGCGTTAACGTCCAAGCTACCGAATTCACTTCAAAAGAGCCTATTGTTGGCTGACACTAAAAAATATGAAACTGTTTTACGTAAACTCCTTTAAAATCTTGATTCCAAGCTCGTTGTGAACCCAATCGTAAACGTTGTCCGGAAACGGGGAGGTAATATTGTCTTCTTCAGGCTGTTTTCTTCTGGGTTACCATTGAAGACCATGTGCTCTAACTTTCACGGTTCATTGCATTACCGCAAGGTAAATCTATGGACAGAAAATAGGAGGATAAAATTGATTTTTGCGTAAGGTGTTAAGTTTCAAAATATGGACACAAAAGTTTTCAGTAAAATGTTTTTAAAGGAACTTGCTAAAAGAAGAGCTATCCAAGCTAAGCCTGATGATGTACCAAGAAGCTCTTCTTTTCTTTCATCTAAGAAGTTAAGCGATCAACATTTACCGAAACAAACTAGTGTGCAGATGTTAAATGAAAAACAAGAAGGTTTGTATGAATGCCGTAGCAATTTTAACTTTTATGTTTACATTTTTTCTTTCTTGTGTGAAGCGGTTGTTCATGTTCACACTGGGAGTTCAGTCAAGTTAAGAAAAGAAAATAGCGGCAATTCGTGCTCCTCCCCTTCTTGGGATGGAGGTATGGGCTAGAAACGGGCATCCAAGATCACAGTGCTAATGCAATAAAGATTTAGTACAGTAGTGGAAGGGGCAGTTCATTTCGAACCAGTCGTAAATACAAATAGCGAATTAACAGCCCCATCATCGAGTAGGCTAATTGCCCCCGGTGGTGGCATGTTTAGACACGTTGGATCAGCAGCTTTAATATACCAATCGGTATTGGCATTGACAATATGCCAATCGGGCAAAAAACGGACAACTGATATGTTACGTTGTTGTTGTTGTTCTTGTTTTGTGCATTCCGCTTTTCTTTGGATGAACACGCAGCTTGAAACAGTTTATATATTAACGTTTTATTGCAAAACTGGTTGTACTACCAATAGTTTGTAAACTCTGTTGTGACTGGAAAATGGGGAGGACAGTGTTTCATGTCTAACGAGCATTCAAAGTAAAACATTTCAATTGCTTTCCCATCCCGTTAGTAAAAGGGTAGGTCTAAGCCGAATATCCGTTAACTATCCTGTGTCTGGCACTCGTATCTGGTGGGATCGTAAATGCTATTTGGCCGTATACCAAGACGATAACTGACATGAACACTTTGCTTTGGTAGGCAGTTTATATTTTGGCATAAAATGAGAAATAATCAACCAATAAACCCAGTCAAGTTTAACGCTTCAAAGACCAGTATCAATATTGCGTATCGGCCTAAACATAGATTTATATTAGTTAATTGTATTCAGGCATGTAGTGAATCTAGCAAGCGTGCTTCTGCTCGCTTTGCTTATGCATAATAATGCAAACTAAATAAAGGCGAAGAAACAAAATGACGACAAATTCGTAAAACCATAGAAAAAAGTAAATTATACAAGTTTGTTTTATAAAAGTCAACGTTAATGCTATTGGGGAGACCTCTTGGCCCTTGGCAAGATCTGCTGATGAGTCCAAAAGGACGAAACGCGTCCAGAGATGGCTTCGTAAATTTGATAATATCTCTCAATAGCATTGCTTCCTTCGGAAGCCTCGCGCCTTCAGGACTCGCTTTGTTGTTTTGTTTCTTGCTTATAAGACGCTCTCTATCGATCGTAACCACTTGGAACTAGCAATGTAAAAATCAAAGCTAAGGCCATATCAAGTAAATAGTGCGAAGAAAAAGTTTTAATAAAAATTTTTTTCCTGGTGTTAAAAAATTGCTAAACTCTAGGAGGAGTGAGCATTACATATTTCAGGGATAAATGGGAAATCATCATCTAAACAATTTTTGCTTTGAATCAAGGGTGTGCAATCTTTAACACAGCAGAACCAACTATACCTAAACCTAATCAGACCTTAGGAATAAGTCCATGTGCATAATCAGAAAGAAATAATAGTTATTAACAGAAGAGGGCTCAATTTTTCATGATCTGTTTTTGCTGGCGATTATAAAAGAAAACTTTTGTTCAAAACTATGAAAATTTAATTCACGTTTAATGTAACTTAAAAAAAAAGATAATAATTTTTATATTATAAATTAAAAAAAGAGAAATAAAACCTTGCCTATGCCAACAATTGCGCCCAAGTTTTTGCTTTATTCGAAATAGCTCAATACCTTATTTGGATCTAAGGAATTCAGGCTGGCAAAGGGTACTATTTATGTCACCCTTTCGCCATTTTTGCTACACCCGCCTGCTGGTGTTGCGTTTTTTTAATCATTTTTAAAAATTTTGCTATTTGGTGAATGATTGGAGAAAAAAAAATTCTTTTGGTTGCAAATCAAATTGTTTAATTGAAATAGTTTTTGCTAAAGGTTTGTTGCTGGCTTAAAACTTTTCATTACCAAACTCGTGGCGCAAACCTTGCTTTATTTAAAAACCACAGTATTCTATGGGCCACAAAATTTTGATTTGCTGACCGTTAGTAGCACACCTCTGCTTTAGACCAAACTATTGCGCCTAGAATTGATTATACCCTGCCGTTCAATCTTTTATATAGTTATAGGTAATTGCGATTTATCGTTGTAAATTGGCGTTGAGTGGAATCGAGATTTCTGTTGTAGCTATAAATTCGGCCTGCAAAGCTAAATACTCTAAATTACTTCAAAACGACGATAGGTTTCAACTCTGTAAGCGCTTGTTGGAACAGAAAATTTGGAAAGTAGTAACGTACCCAACTTCTTGCGGACATAGAAGTAAATTAAGATGATTTTTGAAAAAACGCCAATTAAGCTAATGTTTTTGCGTTGTTGCAAGACCAAAATATGGGCACGACACAACAACCCTCTGGGTATGTTATTGTCCAAGAGAATGCTAAATAGTTTTTCGATTTTTAAGTTAGCAGTCACCCTAACGTGTCCTTGTGGTCGATGGCAATATTCTTAACTCACGTAAAAGCGCTAAACCATCTAAACGACATCGGTGGTGGAGATGTTTGGAGCGCTTTCCTCTAACCGTTAAAATGGCCCAGAGTTAGATCTATATGATCAAGATTAAAAATCTCGTCCCTCCGTTTAAAACAGTCCCAAGAGACCATTGGGTTGATTTTGTATTTTCCTATTAAAGCGATTTTGATCCACTTTAGACGAAAAAATACTAGTGAAAAAATGATAAGTCTTCAATCAAAAATTGTGCAAAAAACTACTGACTTCAAAATTTATTCAAATCCTATTCCTAATTAACAGAAGTAAAGACAATGCACGGAAAAAAGTACAGGTATTTAATCAAGGTCGAAGCACGTTCAGAGCGTTATATGTGATCAAAATTCTTACGAAAAACATACGTAATGTGAACTACCGGTATCTGGCACCATCCGGCGCTTCTGGATGGCATGTATCGGCAAAATTTGGTATTCGTCACAGCTTAGTAAAAGATAAAAAATTGCCTCGCGTTAATCTGCTCTTGATAAAAATACTCTACGGCAACATACTTGTAGCTTGCTTTGTTTAAAAAGCTTTAGTGTAGTAGCCTACGATAAAGGTTCTTAAGAAGGCCACAGCAGAATAATTACTGAATGAGTTGCATATTTTTATTCTTTGGTTGCGTGAAACCTTTTGCGGATTTACGTAGAACAGGCTAAATTAGATTATTTCAGAGTTGCCAGCACTGTCTAACTAGAACATTCTTACTACAAGTAGAGAAAATCATTCGTTTCCGAAGGACAATCAATAGCAGTATTACTTTGAACTTCCAATTTTAAGCCCTTGTTTTCACCACTGTAATCTATATGGTCTGCTAAAGCTTACGAATATTTGGCAGATAGAGGTTGGCTGGATGATCGTTGGAAACCCATCGTTGGTCGGTCCTCTAGTTCTTTTGAAACTTCCCAGGTAAGCCAGGACTTTTTTATTTTAACTCAAAATTACTCGACAGAATGTTTATATTCATTATCTGCTTGGTATTTTTACTGATATCATATAATGTTCATAGTCCTTACGTGCCTAGTTTTTTTACTGATTAAATAGTTGAAGATTTGTTTTTACATATTGCACAATAGCCTAACGATGTTTTTCAAACACTTTTTGTTAGTTGTATTTACTGGCTTTGTATACTATACCATGGTTAAGTACAATAACTCCTGTTTTATGTTATTCCTTCTAATGCTCTTTTGAACGTAATGACAACGCAATCTGCCTTGCTGCGTATTGCATATGCAAAAGGTATAATCCTTGCTTCATAAAAAGTAGTTTACAATATTTCAACCAGATCACTTCGTTCTTTCGACAATTTATTATTTAAATTTAACGTTTCGTTCCCCTTAGTTACCGGGGAGCTTCTTCAGTAAACGGTAGATGTTAATAATGTAACATACAAACTGTACAACATAAAAATATAAAGACTACCTGTATTACTAAACACTATAAATTATTTATCAACAGGGCAGGCAATCACGTAATAACAAAAACATTGTTACATCACAGATACAGGAGTGGCCAAGTGAAAAGTGAGAAACATAAGACATTATTTATTGGAGACGAACACACTATAAACAGTCGGAAAATTTGCACTATCATTGCGATTAATAACATTACATGAACAAGCCTTTTGATTTATCAAAAAACTTTCCGCAACGCGACGTCTGTATGCATGTGATTCTGACTTCAGTATTTTGACATTATCCCAATCTATTCTATGATCGAAATTCATAACATGTTGACTCAGCGCTGACTTTTTAGTGTTAAAAGTCTTGACCGCATCAGCATGTTCCCGTTTTCTGGTTCTAACACTACGTCCTGTTTCACCTACATACACAGCATTGCAATCCCGGCAAGAAATTTGATACACTAAACCACGCTTTTGTTCAAAATTAATAACATTTTTAGGTTTGCGAAACAACGAAGACAACGTGTGATGTGGTTTCAAAGCCACTCCAATACCAACTTGAGTCAAAATTCGGCTAATAGGTTCGGAGACACCTTGCACGTAGGGAATCGAAGTAAACCTTTTCAGTTTTTCTGTTTTTCTAAACTTATGATTTTTCAAGTACTTCTTAAAACTACATTTGTTACTGGGAAATCCGTTAGTTTTTAAGGTTTTTGTTATCAGATGAAACTCTTCAATCTTTTTTTCGTTATTGGATGTGATACTGTTGGCTCTGGAGAATAATGTACGAGCCACACTAACCTTTTAATTAACCGGGTGATGAGACGAAAATTGAAGTTACCTGTCCGTGTGTGTTGGTTTCCTGTATACGCATGTTGCAAGGGATCCATCTTCCATCTGTTGTATGCTTACGTCCAAAAAGGCTAATTGTCCTGATTTTTCCAATTCTTTAGTGAACTTTATTGAAGTAGATATAGTATTTAAGTAATCATGAAAGGGCTCGACCTCAGTTTTTTCCATAATAGCATACACGTCATCAACATAACGTAACCATAAAGACGGAGGATTTAAATACGTGTTCAAGGCTATTTGTTCAAGGCTGTCTTTTTCAAGTGTACAAAGAACCAAACCACCCAAACCAAATCTATCAAAGGCCGAAAAGCGCGCAATGAAAGAGTTGAAGCAATATGATGACATCGTAATCCTTAATGCGGATAAAGGTAACAGCACTGTAGTAACGGACAAACTGAAATATGATCAAAAACTTTTAGAGTTGTTATCTGATTCTGCAACATACCAAGTAATTTTAAAAAATTCTCCGTCTTTATGGTTACGTTATGTTGATGATGTGTATGCTATTATGGAAAAAACTGAGGTCGAGCCCTTTCATGATTACTTAAATACTATTTGTATGTTACATTATTAACATCTACCGTTTTCTGAAGAAGCTCCCCGGTAACTAAGGGGAGCGAAACGTTAAATTTAAATAATAAATTGTCGAAAGAACGAAGTGATCTGGTTGAAATATCGTTACACTTGACATACGTGGAATGCCTGCTATATTTGGTTTACAATATGTCAACTTGGTAGATCTGGTCAGAACTTCGTCTCAAGTTGCCAGTGTTGAACGATGAACTAGGCACCAAACTTAAATCAAAAGTCAACTAGACTTTGGTCGAGTTGAACGTTATGGCCGTCCGCCCGAGATGTCGTAACGCAACAATAGTTCTTGAGCTCGCTCAGCTGCATAATGAACGCTCTGGCTCAGGCAAAATTAAAATTCTGAGCTCAAGTTCAAGTGAAATAAGCAAATTGAGCAATCAGAGCGCTGCTTTGCATGCTGCCTGGCTGAGCGGAAGGTCGCTTCTTTTCAAACATAGGTTACTAGTCTAAATATCATATACCTCCTTTTACATACATGCATGACTGCAAGGTCGCTTCGAAGTTCCTTCGATTTCTCACCACATTGTGATTGACATGTTAAAATCGATTTATGTTTTTGCCAGCAGTCTTTCCATCATTCTTACAATGCATTTTGAGACTAGTGATAGATAGATTTTTGAATCGCGCTGTGTTAAATTTACGGAAGTGTCATTTGATAATAAGTAACACTTGTAAATTGGAAGCTTTCGGGCCTAAAATAAATTAAAAAATATACGCAGATAAAAACCCACAAATACCACTTAAAATCGACTTAAATATTTATTGTTGCAAGCTGTCGTGAGCGAATGCTCACTTCTTCAGGCAAAACAAGTAAGGCATTAATAAATAAACTGAAATTAATACAGAAATTCATACAAATATTAATATCAGTTCACACAATTTCAGTTTGTTTACTAGTGTCTCACTTATTTTTTCTGAAGAAGTGAGCATTCGCTCACGACAGCTTGCAACAATAACTTTGAAGTCGACTACAAGTGTCATCTGTGACTTTTTATTTTCTACTTTAAAAGTCGACCCAGCTGTGCCACTTTCAATTTCAAAAATATACGTTAACTTATTAATTCATGGCCACTTTTAGGTCTTTTCTGGAGAAACAAGCAAATCGACTGGTTATCAATGTCGTACAGCAGACGATTCAAGCTGTGGTATTGAGCAACGGCAATCTTCTAGTGGTCGCCACCCACCTAAATATCTTCCACCAACTACTTGTGTGCCACCAGATAATGTTGAAAACTGGTTTTCTCAATCGTCAGAAACAGATTCACTTGGCTTGAAAAATCTGGCATCAAACATACAGTCGCAATCGGCTGCTACATCGTTTTTAGAAACAAAATTAAGTCAGCAGGCGGATCCTCAAACCCGACAGGTAGGTTGGTTCGGAGATTTGTCTAAAAACTGCTGTGTATATGTTTCGTTAAGAAGTTAATGCCATCTTGTTCAATGTTATTGCTTGCTTTTTTTTCATCGAGGTAGAATATAAAAGCTTCTCGCCCAGCACGTTGTAAATGACAACTCTTGGCTCCTCACCAATGACATTCCCGCTTGTTGGTGGTAAGGATATTGTAATCAATTACGTATTTGGGGGGAAATAAAGGGCAATTTTCACTTTATGTGTATAATTGTAGCAAAAAATGTAAAAAAAAGTCTTCATACTCGTTTGCAGAACAAAAAGGGGGATTCTCGCTTTAAAAAAGTTTTAAAATCCACACTGTTGTTAAAGCAAGCAACTTTAATAAATTAAAAGTTATTTTGATTCGTAAAACACCTTAAAATTCGAACGTTTTCGACTTTCATAAAGCCTTTTTCAAGAATTAAATCTGTAAATGTGACGTAATAAATCAAAATAATCAACGATGATTTCAAATAAATTTATTACGTCACATTTACAGATTTAATTCTTGAAAAGAGCTTTATGAAAGTCGAAAGCGATCGAATTTTAAGACGTTTTACGAATTAAAATGACTTAATTTATGAAAGTTGCTCGCTTTAGCAACAGTGTGGATTTTAAAATGCTTTACCTCTCTACCAAAGTCAAAAAAAAGTTGATTACCAAAAAAAGTTTTTCACATCTGTTTGGAACCAAAATGGGTAAAATTTCTCCAAAAAAAAGTTTTATCTTTAAATAGCTCTTTCCCCAAAACTTGTCTCTAGTTACCCCACTGACTGCAGTTAAAATTACTGGTTCAAAATAGGCTTGTTACCTTCTTTTGATTTGATCATTATTGATTTGTGTTTTGAACCTAGATGTTCCACTTTACATCGTGCTATGTTGGGACGAAAATATTAACGTTCACAGGCAAATATTAATACTGTTCTTGTCTGATCTGTAAGCAATATTGCTCCAATCAACACCCATCTCAATATAATGATGCAGTGGTTTGAGTCATTTCATGCAGCGTAAGATGCGCAATTTATAGAAAAAACTTGGATTACAATATTACATTTTGTTTGAACTTTTTCTTTTAGAAAATTAAAAATTATTTTTAGCCTCAAAGGTTTTATTCAGGATACGCACTGGTTTTGAAATCCCACCAGTTAGGGTTTTCGATAGGTTGGATCCCCAGATACATAAGCACTGGGAAACTAACGTTTTGTTTTTACTAAAAAAGATGAAAAATAGGACCTCAAATATTTTGTGGGTCTGGAGTCTTTCGACCAACTGGCGCTTTGTTATCCTTTCAGTAATTTTGAACAGTGATACTTAAGGCAGATGTATAGCGTGCCAAGGATACGACTTTGTACTTTGATGTATATTTCTAGTATGTAGTATGGTCTACGTTGTAAGGTAATTGATTAATGAGATGTTTTTTGAGCCAAACGTCTTCAATTAATTGAGCAATGTAGAATCTGGGCAGATACTCTCTAATTCAGGAGGACACAAACCGAACTTTTAAAAAAATTGCTTGCTGATTGATGAGTTTTTAATGTAAGAAATCACACTTGTTGTATTCCAGTTTGCTCCGATTCAAGGCGAAATGGTTTATCAGTCTCCAGTCGACAATCATCCAGCTGGAGAAAATCGTCGTTTCACCGAGTTGTCTGTTCCCAGTTTGGGGGTGGCTTACCAATCGCCAATGAGCAATCAACCAATTGCTGAACACCGCACTTCTTCCGAGTTGGCTCACCCCAGCTCTGGAATGGCTTACCAGCTGCCAGCGGGGCATCAATTAAGTGCTGAATACCGCATGGTTTCTGGGTTTTTTTCTCCTAGTTCAAAAGTGACTTACCAATCGCCAGTGGGCCGTCAACCATTTGCTCAACACCGTAGTTCTACTGATTTTTCTGGTCCAAGATTCGAAACGGCTCACCAGCCGCTGGTGGGCCATCAAGCAGGTCGTGAACTCCGTAGTTACGCAGAATTATCTGGCCCTGGTTACAAAATGGCATACCAGCCGCCAGCGGGCCTTCAACCAGGTGCTGAACACCGTATTTATGCGGAATTTTCCGGTCCTGGTTCGGGAATTACTCACCAGCCGCCAATAATCCGTCAGCCAGCTGTTCCACACCATAGTTTTATGGAGCTTTCTGGTTTCAGTTTGGAAATGGCTCATCAGCCGTCCATTGGCCATCAACCAGGTGCTGAACACCGTATTTCTAGTAGGTTTTCTGGTCCTGGTTTCGAAATGGCTCACCAGCCGTCCATTGGCCATCATTCAGGTGCTGAAAGCCGTAGTGTTACTGCGTTCTCTGCTTCTCGTTTGGTAATGGCTCACCAGTGGCCAGCAGGTCATCAACCAAGTGGTGAATGTGGTAGTTCTACCTGGTTTTCTGGTTCTGGTTCGGAAATAGCATTTCATCCGCCAGTGGACCATCAACCAGGTTATGAAAGCCGTAGTTCTACGGAAATTTCTGCCCCAAGGCCTGCTTTTCCGGCAAGACATGGCCCTCAGTCTTTCAATAGAAGATATGCCTTCAGAAATCAAAGAGCAATGCCAGAAAATTTAATGGACGTGCAACAAAGAGTTGCCAATCAAACTGAAAGAGAAGAGACCAGAATAAGGAGCAGAGGAAGTAATTTTTACCGACGATAAGAACAAGAGAATAAGATGCACCTTTTACTCAAAATCGTTCTGGAATATGCGTTTATGAAGTTCTGACCGGAGGAAAGAAGGAATTAAAAAGGAAATTAGGGCTTTGGAAGAGAGCTCTTGAACAAATGTGGGTGAATTTTTTGCAAAAATTTAATGATGTTGGTAAAAAGATTTTACATATTTCGGGGGAAGGAGGTTACAACCCTCTTCCCGTGGTTTTGCATCCGGACAACGTGACATCTACCCAAATAATTTTAGTGAAGACTTCTATTAAATTTGACATCATTTTTTCTTATTTTGACTTATTTCTATCTCAGGCTTTAGTGGCTCCTAAAAAATGTAAAAAAACTTGAAAGCAAAAATCAAACTGGTGGATCCTTGCTACTAACGTGACTTCAAACTGTAGCCAAAATTTAACAGTAGCACAAGCAACACATAATATCTTATGCTGAATTGCAATGCTGAGAAATTACTATTGCAACTTGAGACTTTTGAGTGAGTGGTCGTCTTTAAGGATGCGTTTGCACATGGCGGTTTTCGCAACCAGATATAAAACTTTTTACCGATATTTGGAGCAGGTTTTGGGACCAGGCTTTGCTGCTTGATTCTGAGCGCAAAAAGAACGTCGCTCTGGACCACCATCGACAAACGCAACCAAAGACGTGTTTTTAAATTCTCCTCTTTATATGGTGCCACGCACCTGCTGTTGGTTGATAAGAGCTTGCCACTCTTCCTTCGTTGGTTGATTCGAGATAGCCAACCATCCTTCCTGGCTCGAAG
The DNA here is from genome assembly GCA_963675345.1 of Trididemnum clinides. Classification (NCBI taxonomy): domain Eukaryota; kingdom Metazoa; phylum Chordata; class Ascidiacea; order Aplousobranchia; family Didemnidae; genus Trididemnum; species Trididemnum clinides. The sequence continues at coordinate 30,033,796 of OY776286.1, forward strand.
TGGCGACCATCACACCAATAAACGCAGACCATTTAACCAGCAGTTGTAGATTAGTCAAAATTTGAGCTGAAGCCTGCTTCAGCCCAAAACAAATAGTACACATCTTGTAAGCTAGCCTTAAATCTGTGTTTCGATTTCTGCTGAATTCATAACTTTTTAGTTTTTTTTATTAAATGATGTTATTACATTGTGCCTTCATTGTTTTTGTTACATCAGTGTATCATGTGATTTTAATCGCTCTTATCATCATCAATTTTTATTTAAAGTGTTCGACGTGTTTTTAAGCAAGAGTATTCGCGTATTTTTTTGCGTATCTGTATCTTAATACACTGCCTTTTTGAAAACAATGGGTGCCCACCAGGGATAGACATTATAGAATGATTGTGGCACTTTCTATCGGAGAAATTTAACGGCTTATGTGATCTACAAGTTATGACAAGAATAGTTGTTAGAAGCGAAAAGTATTGACTTAGTTTTTCTATGGGAAAGAAAAGCAAAATTTCTCTCATAATCAGCAACGCAGATGGAGAGAAAGATCTTTAGGAAGAAAGCGTGAAGCAAACGCTTCTATTTTCCTCTTCCTCTTTATAGCATTAACGTACACTGTTGCTGTGCAAGATGCTTGATTCGCTAAATATAAAATGGGTAGAATTTTACAGTCTAGCTTGCTGAGAAAAACAACTACAGTTTGACCTGCATTCAACGTTCAAAATTATTGTCCGACGTTAAATGGCGCTCCAGAGTTATATGTATAGAAGATGGCAATTTGCAAGTTGAGCGTATAAGTAATTGATCTAAAAATCTTAAAATAGCAAAAAAACAAACGATTTCTAAGACATTTGAATGGCTCGTAATTATGTGCGTTCCAATACGTGTAGTCGAAATTGACCAAAAAAAAGAGTATTCTTTCTAAATGTAACAGCGCATCTCTGCTGCTCTGGCGTTAGTAATTAAAGACTTCGCTTCGCTAATTTGAGTGAGATCACTCTTATATTTAGGACGAATTTCAAGTCATCGCATGTGTTGTCATCTCGAGATTGAAAAAGCTGAAAATAACTCTAAATGAATTAGGCTGTCATGCAGTTCTAAAGCTTCCTTTTATTGGCAATGTTTTTTTATCGCCAAAACGGTTTTATTTAGGGTGGAGTAGATTTTGCACAAATTTATACTCCCATTCACATTTCGAAGTAAAAAATAAATTGCTTTTTAATGTTATTCCTGAATCTATCAGGAATTGAACCAAGGTTTAGCGACAGCGATGTGAAGGTTCGAACCACTATGTAATTATGCTAGTTGTACTCCATTAAGTTTGTTGCTGGGTAAATCTGGGGAACGTTTCACCGATTTCATGGCAATCAATCGCGAATCCATATCTCGCCATGGAGGATTGTTGTGTGTCGCGCAATAAAATTTTTAAGTCAATGTATCGCTCAAGCGGTCTGACTGCTACTTCACAGAGACTTCATTCATTCATGCGCATGAGCTCATGCTCTGTTTGGATGTCTTTCATCAGACTGGGCCACCACGACGGGTAGACTGCTTGGCCCCATACCCTGTTTACCACCTAAATATGGAGGCATCCCGTTAAGTGCCTTGCCCAAGGGCACAACAAGGAAGCTTTTCCACACTGTCCCTTTTGTGCTGAGCGCCAAGCAGGAAAGCTGTGAAAATCATCTTTTTTTCGGTGTCAATCAACTCTGGGAAATACAGCCCAGTTTTACCGACTGCGAAGAGGGCGCTCTAACCGCCACACCATCGCGCCGGCTTGATTCAGAGACTTCATGATAAAATATTACATTCCTTATCAACCAGCAATAGATCCACAGCACTTCTTGTTCGAAATAAGAAGAAATATATTCACAGACATTACAATTAGTACAGAAACTTGATAATTCAATACTACATACCTTATCTACCAGCACTTCTTGTTCGAAATATAAAATATATTCACAAGCTTTACCTATGACTGCACAACTAACTACAACAATTTTCAGTTTCACTTTGCTTTTACTTCTGCCAACAACAACAACCACAGCAGTTATTTTCTGAATAAACAAACGCAAATACACACAAACACCATCTATCTATTTATCTCTCCCCCTCTAGATCTGAATATTTTCGGTCACATATATATTAAATGAAAATTTTCTTTTATCATAAAGATTCCAGATAAACAATTAAAAACTTTGCTCAAATCAAAATGTATTAAGCAAGTTAGCTAAATCAAAATCTCGTAGACCTGTTTTGCTAAATCAAAACTTTGAAACCCCCTAAAAGCAAATTGTAGATGATACACAACGTAACAACAATTTAAGAAATGCACAGCAAAATCAGGGCCGTTAAGAGGGGGTCAAGGGGGTACAGAGTATCCAGGCCCAGACTCTTTTTGGGGGCCCGCGGTGTTGTCAAACGCAATGCGAATTGGTTTCGGTCGTCATGTGTTTTGGTATTTACCCCTGCCCAGAAAATTTCTCCTAAATAAAAAGGTCAACGCCTCCTAATCGCTGGGTCTATGAATGTTTTGTCTGGCGGTGCAAGCAATTTCAGCCACAATCCTTGTCTGGAAAAATTTTTAGACTTTACCAGATCCTCGTTAAAGGGGGCCCGGAATTGATGTTGGAACCGGTCCCGGACTGTTCTCTCAACGGTTCTGAGCAAAATATGTACAATCAATATCACCCGACTTAAGATAGTCTGTAGCAACACCGTTTTTCCTTGGTATATTCAAACCTACAAAGCAAGAGTCCCATCACATTGTGCGATCGTTTTGACATCTGTTATTATCTAGATATGCCAAAAGCTGATGATCAATCTGTAATGTTTTCCAAAGTACTTCGCTTGTTGCAGCGATAAGGATTTGGTATGAGTTGACTAGCTAAAATTTTGATCGATTTACAGCCAAGAGTTATCTGACAGACAATGTTCTTAGTAATTGTTTTTACTTGTTAATAAACAAGCTGAAAAAACAGACCATTGTTTGAGCTTGTTTAATAGGAGTATATTATTTGATTTTGGATAATTTAGTGACAACTTATTTTAGATAAGTTGTGGTCTATTTTCATTAGCTCGCTATTTACCCTATTTTCCAATGAAATTATGATGTGTGATCTGTCATACTACTATATGTATTATCAGCGTAAATGCTTACTTAATTGAGTTGCTTCAGGAAGATCATTTATGCACATTAATGATATGTCAGGAAACTTCTAAGAGAACCTTGTTACACTCCATGTAGAACAAAGCTCTTCAGCCGGGGTTCCGCAGAACCCTAAGCTTCCGTGAGACATTTAGGGGAGTTCCGAGATTACTGAGAGCTCCTCAAGGGTTTCTTTTTCTTTGGTTTTGTTCGGCAAAACATGGAGTTTTTGCTTTTTCGGAGAATATTTGCGCGAAACTTAAAAATTTTACTGTAAACGCGTGATGTAATCAATTTAATTACTCATTTTGTTGGATTTTAAGCGCAACAATTGTTTTGAATTATTATTCCGTCACGAATACATAACAAAGCAAAACGTTGGTAGTAAATGTAACGTGTCTTGCCTAGTCGACAACTGTCAAAAAGTAGATTTTCTTGGAAGATTAAAAAGAGCATTGTTCAAAATAGCCCCATAGAACTAGGGTGTCAAACTCGTGGGCTTCTGGGGGCCACATTGCATATATGAGCAATAGTGCCGAGGGCCGCGTGAAGTTTTGGATTTGGAGATCACCACTTCTCTGGGCAACGATTTCTGTAATGTAGCCCGAAGTGAGGTCGATCTCCAAAAAAAAGGTCATCATTTTTCCAGCATCAGTAAAGTTATCTCCGAATGACAAAAATTTGTACCTCTCAAGTGTGGCCTGTGATCTGGGCTTCAAACGTTTGTTCGACGACGATCCGTTGCAATACTGCCGAATTCATTAGAAATTGCAGAATCGTCGCGCGGGCCGCACCGAAAGGCCGCGAGGGCCGCGAGTTTGACACCCCTGCCGTAGAATACGATACAAGTAGTCAGCTTTTCACTTGCACAACAAGTTATGATGCACGTATTATGACTTAAAGTTGGCATGGAATAAAGGCAGGAGTTTTCAAACACTTTCTAGATGTGTGGTGCATCCTCAAAGAAGAAGATAGCATGAGCACATATCTTATTTCATGAAATTTACCAAAAAGTTGAAAAAGAATTTAAAGCTTGAAGTAGAAAAAGAGCGGAAGCATCGAAACGACAGAAAATAAATGATTTTCTGTGACAAAATTGGCAAAACAATCGCTTTTGTAAAAGTTATCTTCAAAAAAAGTCTTTTAAGTAGAAAATGAGCGGAAGCAACTAATTATGCATAGGCTACGGTCGAAAATCTGTGATGTACGTGTACGAGAAACTTGCTAGATCATTCCCAAACTTTCTCGCGCGTACCACAGTTTGTGAACCCCTGGACCAAGAAGGCAGGAAAACGAGAGCCAACGCAGTTCTAATGAATTTTGTTTGTAATTGGGGTTCTATAACATTTGTAAAGTACAACAAGGGTTCCACGACTTTAAAAAGGTTGAAGAGCATTGATTTAGAAAACTTTTTTCTAAGATTTAATGTTGAAAATTGTTGTGTAGTGTTATGTATTGCATAAATGACTTAAAAATCATTTGAAGCAGTTTTTTTCTAATGCCTATCTAAGCCTAAACCCTAAGGTCTGTTGGAAGGTATAAGGCGCATCATATGAAATTTACATCGCCTAATCGCAAACTTACCCAGTCTAGTCTTTTTTAAATCAAAGTCAGTTTTCATCGTTACGCGTTTTGGAGTAGGCTAAATGATGTTACTGAAACTACTAGTTGTCTTTATTTGATTACAAGAATTCTGCCACGGTTGCAGAACAGCGTACGTTTAACCCTCCTTTAATCTTGCGACTTGTGGGCTGCTGGTGCGATACGCCTCCAACAAAAAAGCTGCAACAAGACAAAGTGCCTCTTGCAAGAGTACAGGAAATTTGACCGCACGGGAAGAACCCTTAGCTACGTTGCGGTTGTTCTATGATAATTCGATTGCTGTTGACTGACGAGCATAACCCATGAACGTCATGAGTTTTCACGAATAATTAATCCCACCAAATCAAGTTTTTTGCCGAAGTGATAAATTGCTGAGTAATTTTCATCGAAAAAATCCCAGGCTAGAAATTCCGTACATTAACCAATTTATTAAAATCATTCGCTGGTGGTCCTAATATAGCTTTGAAAAAAAAGCTGTTTTTGCCAAACGCTTCTCGTGACACTCTCATAAATGCTTTGCGTCAAATGGAAAGAACTGGAGCAAGCATGCAAGAACGTGCTTTCCTCTAACTCAGTGGCTATTAACCAGGGAGAACAAGTCAAGCACGAGCACCTTTTTACCGACTTGAACTTTAGTGTTTCCAAAAAACCTAATCCAAATTTTAGTGACCTTTGAGAGATCACGAGCGCGCTAATTAAATATGAAATCTCTTACGCACCTCAAAGTCGTAATTGGCAATTGACTTTGTACAGTAACGAGAAAAAATTTGCCAATCACAGGATTAAGCAGTCTGTCATATTCGATCCCAGTTTTTTCAAAAAGGAAAAATTTTTGTATTTTGTAGTGAAGAGGGAATCATTACGTACAATCTGGACTCACCACGCCTCGATCAAAGTTTCCGAACCCATCATTAGTTTCCAAGCTTTTAGAAAAAGCACATGTTCGGTTTCATGCAACGCATTTATATTTAGCGACGACGCGGAGTTGATCTTACCAAAGAAGGCCACTCCAACATCTTGAAACTGAAAAGCGTATCGTGCAGTATTCTACGCCATATGCACGTTTTTGTGTCATATTTGAGCGCAATAGCAAATCCATTCCGCATTCAAATTTTCAGTTTATTGATAACGCCTGAAGCAAAATTTTGTAGACCACTTAGCAGACGAGGTGGTGTCAGACAGCGTGGTAGCGATAGCATTGTAGATCATTTAAAAGAAAACGTGGCCAAACTGCAGACAGCGTTGTAGACCACTTAGCAGAAAACGTGATTAAATGTATTACAACATCGGGTTCCAATTGCAATGTAAATTGGTAAAGTTTTGCAATAGTTAGAAAAAATTCTATTGCAGCAAAACCCGATTTTTTTCCAAAGATATATCACACTGCAACAAAAACATTGTTCCTTCTCAAAGACCTATCATACCAAAATGAAACTACTATTGCTATTCGAAGACAAATCCTACTACAAGAAAACCTTTATTACTTCCCAAGACTTATTGCATCCTACTGTAGAGAAAATACGCTGAAGTGCCGTTAGTAAAATACACTACCTCTATTTATAAATTAGTTCTACTTGCAAACCATGTTCGGAAGCGGCAATGTTCAGTCAACTGCAAAGCAAAGCTTAAACGTAGGCCTACCCATAAACAATCAGCTCATTTTACCCTAAACCGAGCCTCGCCACTTCCGAATAACCGCGAACGTTTGCGGACGTGCTTTGCTAGAAACGCCATTTTATAACCGGCACTTCACCGTGTTTTCGTTGCAGTACGATTTCTCTCGGGAAAGTAGTACATGTAATGATTACGTTGCAGTGTGAGATGTCTACAGTAAAAAATCGTTTTCTTTGCACTATAATATGTTTTTGGAAAAGATTATTGTTTTTGTTGCAACCCGATAGGTCGTCGGAAAAAGTAAGGTTTTGATTGCAGTCGGATACAGAGGATGTCGAACGTCCAACCAAAAAGTCCAGTATTTTTTTGAACCCAAACCGAATCTCTAAAAGTTGACCCTGGCGAACCCGAGCAGAACCCGAACCACAGTTTTTACAAAGCTTTGAACCTGAACTGGTAAATATAAACTTTGCTCCTCCCGAATCCAAGCCGCAGCGTGGTGTAAAAAGGTTTCACGCACCAAGTATGCCTTTGCGAAGGAAAAATAGTTTTGTTGCACTCTCGCATGTCTTTGAGAAATAACGTTTTCGTTGCAGTACGATATACCCTAATCACAACAAAATGTTAGTTTAGCCCGTAAGTTACGACTGGCACGCCATATTACAAGTCGCATTGGCGGTATTTATCACTGGTGAAATACATCGAATTTCTTACCGATACTACACAAAAATAAAGGTTTAGCTTCTTTCAGTCTTTTGCCCAGATCACGAGAAAACGGTTCTCGCCAATTTGCAACTTCGATCTCAAAAAACAAAAATGTTACTTAGGAATAATTGGTGCTCACAGATACCAAGAGCTACGTTGATATGTTACTTTACACTAACCACACTTGTACATCTAAACCTCAAGATAGCAGCGTTCTTTTGCTTTCGGGAAACGAACCAAAGCAATTTTTCAGACAGTGGTAATTCTGAAACGATATTCAGGTCATGAATTTGATTACGTCAAGAATTTATTTGCTCTTTGATAAAACTGCACTTGAAGCGGGAAATTCTTTTAAGTGAGAAATACTTTTTCTCTTCGGTCATAAACAATTACCTTGGCACCAAAAATAACGAGCTTTTGATCTTGTTGATGTTTACATCTGTGATGACGCAACGACTGTGATGACGTAAAACATTGTTATGTAAGAAATCACCTCATAGCGATTACATAACATTTAAGACACAGAAAAAAGTAACATTTTTGAACTAGAGCGTAGATGTGCTGCCTTGCACTGCAAATTGATCTCCGGAAACGCGTGGTTTATTTGCACACGTGGAATTGTGAGAAAAATTTTCTTTTAAAGCAACAAATCTTTTATTACTCACACCTCAAAGTTGTATTAAAAACAACTGTATACGGGCCATTGCGCCACTATTCACGAAATCTAGATGGAGACATTTTTTTACAAGTCACTTAAAATTTCGTCGAAAATTGACATTTTGAGGGCAAAATAACGGTGAAAACCATTTTTCCTTTACACTGTCTCGAAATCATGTAAATCTAGCAGAAAATTTTTAGTCTTCTACATTAGAAACTCTTGGTCTCGATACTCTTAAGAAAAAAGTATTGAACTGTTTTGCAGTCTTTCAATGCTTTTCAACTGCGACAATTTTCTTAGTGTTAATGCATTTTAAATTTCATCAAGAATTATGGCATGGCTTCATTTTAATTCTTCATGTCAATCTCATTAATCGCTTCCCAATGAGGATATTAAAGCTTTCTGGAGGTTTACAGTTCAAAAATTTCTAAGCATTAGGAACTCTAAGATCATGATTTCAGAGGCAAATTACGATCGATTAGGCTCTTACATAGTCTGTCCTATACGCAACAGCACTTATCTTCTGAAGATTTTTTGTATGAACATTTACATAAAGTAGTAACATGATTGCTTGCGCAAGATTTTTCCCCTTTTTGACATCAAACCTTCGAGAAAGCCCGCAATTTCAATAACGAGTAAAAATAATGCTGCTCTATCTAGCACGATTATATAATCTAGGAAGGGAATTAACTTTCGGAATTCATAAAACGATACTGCATAGCAGCACAAAACCACTTTTTATTTTCGATAATTTATTTACATATTTACACTCACTCTGAACTGAAGGTTGGTTGACCGGACACTTTCAAAAGGAAGCTGAGGCCATCGCTCGAGTTCATCAAAAGATATTGCTTAATCTCGGGATTTATCAAAGAAATAGAGGCCAAAGTTGTGTTGTGAATTCAAGCAATAGGAAATTTACGGTGGTGGAAGAAGCGTTACGGTTTAGCCTTCGGCATCCAAATTTTTGAGAACAGCATCAAAGTAAATATCAAAAAATTGGCTTACACTTTGCAAACAACATAAGTAGATTTACGAAATATAAAAATTCAAAGACCAAGCTAAATATTTTTTTCAAAAATTTGAAAATGAAGCAAACTCCGTGTGACCAGCAAGAAAAAACCAAGCATCCCATCGGCCATCAAAAGCACTCGCAAGGGATTCCAAAATCAAGGTTTGCAAATTTGATAAGGAAAGAAGTATTGCCATTTTAAACTCAGAGGATTATCATGACAAACTCGACTTCGTAGTTTCCGATCTATCAAAATTTTTTTCTGAAAATGTTGTAATTCGCATGAAACATTCTCTCGAGAGCAATCAATTAAATACGAATTCAAAAATATTTAAAGCTTTATGGAGATTAAAGTCATTCGTAATCTCCTTCCATCAGGTTCAATTCCAGGAAAGTTATGTAAATTAATAAGGATAACAAGAAAAATAGCCCTTCACTTCCAGTTGTCGCTATGATTGGCTCTCTGGAGTACAAATTGGCAAAATTCTTGGGCTCTATTATCAAACCATTTATACCGGATAAGTACATGCTTCAATCTTCAACTGATTTAAAAAAATTTCAACTGTTCAAATTTCGGTCTTACCAGTTTCATCGCTTGCCAGTTTTGATGCGAATTTCTTGTTCACCAATGTCCCTCTACATGAAACTATCAATCTTATAGTCACAAAAAATTTATTCAGAAACTGTTGATAAAGCAATGAAACCTCAGGCAAAATAATTCAGCAAACTGATGGCGTAGGTATGGGTTCACCATTAGATCCCAATATTGCCAATTTTTTCTCGCAGACCTTGACACTCGACTTCTTTAACAGACTTCAAATAGATTCTCTGAATTATACTACAGATTTGTTAATGATATTTTCCGCTGTATTTGATAAGGAATATGCTTGTATTGAGCTTCTTAACCTTCTACGAACCCAACTCTTTTTTGTTGTTGAAATTTTTTGTGGATATTTTTGGATATATTGGGACCTTGTTGGCTGTGTAATTTCGACTTCTTGGAATTTGCATGATATTCTACCCGATTTCTGAAACGTGCCAAATTTGTAACATCAGTCCACCTAGCAAACAAACATCGATTGAACAATTAAAATGTTAGGTCGACACTTTCAAATTCAGTTCTGTTGAAACCGACCACAAAGCTGATCTGCCAAACAAAAAATCTACAATGTTTCACTCGCACTTACAAATACACACGATACCATACTAATACCATCGCATTCGCGTGCACACCTGCAGCATTGGAATTAGCACAAGAACTTGAGTATTGACTCTTTAAACCTAAGTGAGAACCAAAATTAAATGCCAAAATATGAGTTTGTAAATACAGTATTTTTAGCAATTTAGAACTCACACATCCCTGGAGCTGCCTCAGCTTTTTGTACTGTATTGATGAATTTTCCACGAATGTTTTGTCTTTTTTCATTTCGGCATGCAAACGTTCCTGCTGTATTGTAAAAATGTAACATACAGTTAAATGAGAGACAAAATTGTTCCAAAAGCGGGGAGAAGCCACATATAACATTTGCTTTGTATATGGCTCCAGCCATGATGGCTAGGGTTATATATAAAACAAGAGCAAGTAATCCCGGTCGTTGCCAAAGCGCTGTGTTTGGGAAAGCACGAAATTTATTTGGGGGCGTAATCGCTTCGAAATTGTTTAGTTTTTACTTGAACTAAGGGAGTTAAAGGGTTTTCTTCCTGGACACCGCTTTCGAATGGGGACCCAGCCGTTCAGTTTTGAAAGCTATGCTTCGAATTGACTTGACGTGGCATTGGAATTGAGATTCGATCCGACGCTTTGTCATGGTCTATCTGGCCTAAAGAATGAAAATTTATTCACCAGGGGCATGGAAACATTTGAACCTTTAAAGCAATAAAAAAAGCGCCATTAAGAATTATTTGTAACAGTGTAAATCGTGTTCTAAAACTGAAATTGATTTGTACTCTCATTTACGCTTTTGAAAAAATATTCATCTGAATATTAGACAAAAATTCATGAAGCTCAGTCGATTAGAAAAAGCATAACAATTCCTTAAGAAACAGCTATATGCGAATGGTTATTCCTTTCAGTGAAAAACGTGTTGATTTATTTGTCTTATTCGGTCACAATCTATTAATTTATTGTATTTGCCGCATTTCCTTAAGTTATTTGTCATGATGTAGTCGTTTCGTCATCGTTCGTCTTACTCGTCACAATTCACAGTCATTGGTTATATGTTGCTGTGTCCTATAAAATATAGACATTGCTAGTTGCTAATTAGCAATTTATAAAATGATAAGTCTTGATAATGATCCTACACCCCTATTAGGGCTTACCGACGTGACTTATTGTCCATGTCATGTGTGTGTGTCCTCAAATGAGACCCCAATGATATAGGTATTGCTGTATCATATTGTTTTGTATTGCATCTTTTTTTGCACCCAATGGCAAATTGTTTTTTCAGCACGTTTATTTTTGAGTGCTTTTTACACCTGCCTGATGAGACCCAATAAGGTCGAAACCGGTCGCGGGTTATTAACATGATGTAATAGATTGCTGTATGGTACTGTATGATGTTGGTGATCATTTTTGAGCAAATTTTTTCTATTTTGCTGTGTCCTCAAATTTCTATTTATAATCCGACTTGCTGAGGTAGTGTAAAGCGTAAGCCTACATTAATATTTTGAAGTTTTAGTTTTATATCATAGATAAGTTCTAATACTTGATATTACAGATGCTTTGACAAGGGATTGATGTAAGCCGATAACAATCAGATCAGAATTTGTACATATACGTCAATAAATTACCAAAAATGGAAAGTGATTCAAAATTACCATGCAGTAACATGATTTTGGTCAAAGCGCAATCAGAACTAGTGGTTAGATGCGGTGTGGGGAGAGCCTCCGCTTCGCAGTCGGTAGACCTGGGGCTCATTTCCCATGTCGAGTCATACTAAAAGACTTTAAAAATGCTATTCACAGCTTCCCTTTTTAGTGCCCAGCAAAAAACAACAGTATGGAGAACAAGCCGGCAAGCTTGCTTGTTTCGTCTTTGGGCAATACACTAAACCGGATACTTTCGTCTTTATATGGTAAACAGGTGGCAACGAGCTTGGAGAGGAAATGGGCGCCGCTAACCTCTCATGAACCCACTGCAAGGATATGAGAACGAGCAAGAGCTGCCTCTGCTTTCAGATCATCTCGACGACTCATCAGTAATAAGGTGATTTAACTTGACTTCTCTCTTATTTTTAGGAGTCGATACGGCTATCGCGTTACGAAATATGGTTAGCCCAGACTTAAGCTCTATTTGCCCGCTCGGTTTCATTTTTACTATTGGTCGAGATAAAATTCTCTATACTACAAAAATATATCAATTTTGCTTCTTAGGGAAGTTTTTCCCCTACCCCCTTGTTGTTGCATTATAGAACGTCAGCAAGCTGATAAAAATTTTCAGCGTAAAACTTGATTGTAATGGAAATAACCTTTTTCACTACGTGTCTAGCGTTTTGCTTTCGAGATTGAAGTAGTACATCCGTGTGCAATCGTTAAAATTTGCCTTTAAAAAATTACAAAATTAAGTTTCAAAACTACTTCACTTTAAAAAATCTGTAAATAATTTGAAGATCATGGCGAAAAGCTCCATCTAAGCGCCTTGCTTACTGTTTTGTTAAGAAATACATTACAAGTGACAGAAGTTTATACAATGGCTTATGAAGTTGCAGACTGACAGGAGGCATAACGTTCTTGTATTAAGAAGAATGGAAATGATTTTTAAGACTAAGAGACTAACCATCCGATTAGCTTACAGTGAATTAGCTACTTGCTATACTCATCAACTTATTATTGCTTACTCTCGTAAGTTTTGTAGATTGACTTATTATCGGTAGGCTATGCATTTTCGCGCAAACATTGAAAACATTTTGTGATGAATGTCACCTAATCACCGCCGGATATGAGCAATGAGCGGCGGGATCATTTGGTGTGGCAATTTAAATTTTTAGACAAAATCTTCTTTTTCTTCTTCGTCGTTTGGGCTATTTGTTGTGAGCATTATGCAGGATGATGTATATACACTACTTTAGCGTTCACGCTCGGTTTGCGAGTCTTCAGTTGGACTGGGGCCACCACGACGAGTAGACTGCTTGGCCCTTCCACCTGCTTGCCACATAAAGACGAAGGCATCCCGTTAAGTGTCTTGTCCAAGAGCACAATAAGCAAGCTTGCCGGCTTGTTCTCCACACTATCCATATTTTGCTGAGCGCCAAGCAGGGAAGCTGTGAATAGCATCTTTTTAAAAGTCTTCTTGTATGACTCGACTTGGGAACCAAACCCAGGTCTACCGACTGCGAAGCGGACGCTCTAACCACTACGCCATTACGCCGGTTTTTTAGACAAAATGTTGTCACGAGACACGACCAGCGAGCGACATTAGCATACTCGTATGAAGCAGAATGATCAGAGAATGCGTTGATGTACTACCTTAATACAGCATTGTTGATGTCAATGATCGTCGAACGCACAAAGCTAAAAGAATTTACGATCAGTGCAAAAAAAACACCAGTAATCCGATACATCCACAAATTTTGTGAATCTAGATCAGATCCATGTTGACCTAGATGCAACAAGCTCAAGTTTCTCACATGTTACGGATTAAACAACAACTGAGCAAAAAAAAGTTTGATCGCGTCAAATTAATCGTTTTTACGTGAGCGGGTTTACAAAAAATGTGAGTTAATTAATTAATGATATAAACGATGCAATTTGCAGTTATTTCACCACCACTTTTGTGCATTGCTAACGTCGTTATGAGGGTTTTTGTGTATTGAGGAGTTAATCAGCCTGCTTAATTTTATGATATTGAAGCAAAAAATTTAGTAATCTCATTGGTAACAATAAACTTCAAAAACATAGCCATAAATTTCGAGTTTAAAAAAATGAAAGCAATCACATCGCTTGAATGATGACACACTCTCTCTCGTGCTAACGATACTCTATATTTAACTGACTCTGTATCAAATTAATTTCAGAAGTAAATTGACCCTGTATAGCAAATACGAATAACTTAAAATCGTTTAGACTAGTGTTTTCAAACTCTGGGTCGCAACCCCAATTTGGGAAACCCCAATTGGACATTTGACAGCATTTCAAGCAAGGCACTTGCGTTCATTCGAGCAAAATGAAAATGAAATAAAATAAAAATGCATCTTTGGAGCCTGAAACAAAAGTGTAGTAGTATAGAAAGATTGCAAATGGGCCTTTATTGATATCACAGTATATGTATAAAATGTTGATCATACTGCTCAACAATATTTTTACTCTTTTAACTAACTGCAAAATCTGATTATTTTAGATTTACACTAAATTTTGTTGTTGACGGTGACTAAATTAAATAAAAACGACTTTTAAAAACAAAAGGAAAAGATCATATGATGAATCTTTTTTTTAACGTTTGGCCTTACTAAATCAAATGCCAAGCTGAATTGCGTTATTTGTTTAAAAATTCTTTTAAAAGAATCAATGAAGAAAAAATAAACTATAACGTCATTTATTTACAAATCATCTAGCCTGCATTGATAAATCAGTCGAGTTTTTTGAACGTAAATTGCAATCAATTGCGTCACAGAAAAGTGTTATGACGGCATTTACAGAAGTAAATAAATCTGCGTTTTCTTCTTCGTATGTCGCATCCTATCAAATAGTGAAGAAAAGAAACCTCATTTCATTTCCGAAAAGTCATTAATGCCAGTGATGAAGGACGTGAGAAAAATAAGGATTGAAGAAAGGGAAAGTAAAAAATTAGATTCAGTCTCACTCTCTGCCACTACAGTACAACGAAGGATTTAGATATGTCCCATGACGTTCTTGAACAGATTGTTGGTCATGTGAACACTTCTCCATTGTATGCAATTCAACTGGATGGCGTAGTGGTTAGAGCGTCCGCTTCGCAGTCGGTAGACCTGGGGTTCGTTTCCCAAGTCGAATCATACCAAAAGACTTTCAAAAAGTGGTATTCACAGCTTCCCTGCTTGGCGCTCAGCAAAATATGGATAGTGTGGAAACCAAGCCGGCAAGCTTGCTTGTTCTGTCCTTGGGCAAGGCATTTAACGGGATGCCTTCGTCTTTATGCGGCAAACAGGTGATGGGGCCAAGCAGGCTACCCGTCGTGGTAGCCCCAGTCCAACTGAAGACTCCCAAACCGAGCGTGAACGCTAATGTAGTGTGGCCTATATATACATCATCCTGCATAATGCTCACAACAAATAGCTCAATCGACGAAGAACTGGATGAATCCACAAATATCACAGGTCTATCACAGCTATCTCCATTTATTCAATATATCAGCAATGGGGAGGTATTAGAAGAGCTTTCGTTTTGCAAAGCCAGCATACTATATAGAGGTGAAGACATTTTAAAAATTATTGACGGATTCTTTAACGATAATTCCATTCTTGGGATAAATGTGCCGTAATTTGTAGCGACGGTGAAGCGGCATGTACTGGCATAAATTCTGGAGTAGTAAAACAAATCAAAGATAAAACACCAAACGTACAATGGACGAATTGTTTTCTCCGTATACAAGCACTTGTAGCAAAACGTTGATTTGAGGAACTGTGTGATACACTCAATTGTGTTATAAATGTGTCAACTATATAAAAGCAAGGCCACTTAACCAGCGTTTGTTTTCATGTTTGTGCCATGAGATAGGTGCTGATCACATAGGACTGTTGTTGCACACAGTAGTGCGTTGGTTGTCACGTGGCCAGGTTCTCAAGCGAGTTTATGAACTGCGTCAAGAAATGGTTACTTTCTCGAACAAACAGAATCATGTTTCCTTGGCTGAAAAGTTTAGCCAGGAAAAGTTTATCGCAAACGTTACAAACATATATAACTCAATAAATTCTTTGAATCAATCTATGTAGGGCATTAGGTTTACTGTTGTTGATCACGCTGTCAAAAATACCGCTTACTATAAAAACTTATCCTGTGGCAAACTTACGTAGATCGAGATGAATTTAGCATGTTTCCTGAATTAGAAAAATATATTGCCGGAAAAAGAATGAATGTAAAAGACACCATAATCGAAGACCTAGAGATGCTGAGCAAAACAGTGGAGCATTGTTATGATGATATCTAAGCACCAACCAATAAACAAAACTGGATAATCGATCCTTTTGCCGTTACTAATTTGCCAAAACTATCTCTCCGTGTTACGGAAGAATTCGCGGAAGTGACGGCTGAACCTGCGAACCGAACTTCTTTCAATTCGTTTAAAGAAAGACATCCAAAAATATCAGCGAATATTTTCTTTTGGGTTTCAATACATTCAACTTATCCGACGGGGTCAGTATATGTGATTCAACAACTGATTCCACTTGAGATTAGCTGGTTCTGTGAAGCAGCATTTAGTGCAATGAGTGTGTATAGAACTAAACACCGAAATAGATTAGATGTGGAACATAACTTGTGCTTGAGTTTAAGCAAAATTACGTTACAATTTCAAAACTTGTGGAAACTAAGCAGATGCATTTTTCACACTAGTGCCAATATTAAATTGCTGGAACATGTTTTGATTGTTAAAAATATTTTTATGCATGCTGTCTGTACATACTTTGGGGTCGCGAATACTAGCACACTTGATTTTTTTAAAATTGAAGTCGCTTCTTGAAAAGTTTGGGGACCACCTGCTTAGACTAATGAACCACAGATGCTACGACTTGGTAGAAGTAGCAAAACGTGGGGACCCAATCGCGCAGGGCCCTGGCACTCGCCGCACATGCTGTCTGTAAAATCCAGCACTGCATAAAGCTTAATTCATGTATGCCGTTGGCAGACTTGACCTAATTTTTTTTGTAATTATGACCTTAGCTTGGTTAGGCGTTTTCTACTACAGAGTGAACTTTGGCTAATTGAGTGTAGAATTAATGATAAGTTGCAGTCAAAGCCATTTTAAGCGACATAAAAAGCAATTACGTCAAAAGGTAAAACAGAGCTTAAATGTTATAATCGATTATTTTCTTTTAGAACATCTAAAATTTCTGAAAAAATTACTCGGAAAAGATTACAGTTCTTTCTTTCATCGGCCCGCACATTTTCCCTCTCTCCTTTCGAATTCATCTTTTCATGCCACCGTAATATTTGCGCAAACTAGTCTTGTAGACCATGCAACGTCTATTCATTTCGAGCAAAAATGTTCAGTTTGCTTTTATAAGTTCGTTTGCTCGCTCAGTCCGTGCACTCGCGGTTAAATCTATTGGCACAGGCGGCCGTTCTGTATCACAGTATAGACTTCGAATTGAGCTCAATGTTTTTTTTCCTGCTCACTTCTTGGAATCCGCATTGTGTTTTTGCAGTTTGCTTTTGATTGAAACAGTCCAAGATTTCCGATTGACATCAGCGTAAACATTTCCTGTTTTCCATTAGAAAATGGATTTCACGAGTGCGGTGACATCACAAAAACGTCATAATCGTTAAAAAAGCATTTTAAGATTGGAGTAAATAGTGATGAAATAGCATTATACATGTCTTCATTATGACAGTTTCTTTTATAAAAGTGTTGGCATTTGCATCAACACGCCAAACGGATGTCATGAGAAAGTCTATGATTACATAAAATTAATTATACACAAATCTATTTTAGTACCTATTATTAAAGCTATTTTAATCAAGAGTATTCTTTTTCAAATTGCAGAGTTCAAATTTTGATTGCTTTGGTCACGTAAGCAAAATGTACCACACCCCGAAACCACAAGACCTTATTGCAATGCCCATGGGTGTACCTAGGGAGGGGCAGGGATGCACGGGAGTCATGACCTTTCCCAAATTTTATGATTTCGGTAAGAAACAAAGGTGATTTTAATTATCGCGACAACAAATTTTCGATTTTGAAGAAAGTTCTTGCAAGAATTTCGTGATTTAAATCGATAAAATTGAGAATTTGAAAATATCGATAAACAAAAAAGTTGTTCAAACGATATTCCGTTTTGTTTTCCCAAAATTTTTTCTGGGTTCGCTTCTGCCAGCATCAGTACGATTTTTGGGCCTCTAGAAAACCATACCAAAGACAATAAAAATTGATACATTTGCTGATCTACGACTGCTTGGAGCTCAGCGTTACGAGAAATGTGAAAAATGAATCATGGACAATTTACTCGGTCATGATTAAAACTATCCTGGCGTTCCGTTGCAGTTAAGCGCCATGGCATGCCGTCACGTGACAAGAACGAGAGCGATTTGCAATCTGATCTTGCCTAAACGCAACAATGCTTTAGCCCTTTCGTTGCAAAACTTTTCTGTAAGTCGTAGCCTGAAACTTTTTTGGCGTTTGCATGTCCAACCAGTAATAATAGTATATGCAACGCATTCACGAGAGGTTTTTACTTTACGAAAATAGAATTTTAATAAAAAGTAGGCAAGTGTCTTTTTGAAATATGTTTTTCGTCGAAATCCTTTTTGAACCCAATTGCAACTCGATTATCGTTTTCAAATCGCAGAGCCGTTATATTTAAATCTTGAATTGCGTATTAACTGCGCGATAATAGCTCCTCTTTTTGACCGTCTGTTGACTACTTTATTGCAAAACAATTGAACTGTGACGCAATAAGACGAGCAATAAGGCGCAAACGAAAAGACTGTACTTGAAGCAAACCGCCAAACCTCCCCGCTAGCTGTGGTTGGTCTTGAAACGGACGCGCCTTTGGCGTAGATCAAGCAACAACTGATATGTTCGCATGCAAGTGCTCTATTTGCATTATGACCTTGTTTGATGGAAGTGAAACGCGCAGCTTTGCTCGCTGCTTTAGTGCTTTGACTTCCTCCCATCCCAGTTGAATTTACAACCTTGTCATTGGTCAGTGACAATATTGGAAGTGTTTCTGACCGGATGCTTTGATTGTCCATATTCGCCACTCTGTAACGAGTCATTGGTTATTTGCAATTTGTGGCTATCTCATCGACCAGCTGTTTAGTATATTAATTACATTATTTGGCATAATGCTATTTGTAGGAGGCGCTAAAAATCAGAAAGAGTACGAAATACGGCATGCTTGTATAAAACGTGGCGGTACAAAGTGTCTGCTACGTCACATAGTCAGAACAACGTTTTTATTGCGTAACTATCCCTTTTTGGCTATGTTAAAAGGTTATCACACTTAAGTAATCATTGATTTCAACTTAAATCGTGAATTCTGATAGTCTGAAGCAACAGATTTAATGAAATTGATGGTTTAGATTTACATTGTACTAATTAAGTCTTTCATTTATTTGTTCACGAAGAAAACGATATTTAGCCCTCAGCTAAAAAAGGAAAAATCAATTCTTTAAGGGATTCACCTACTTAAAGCTGTTTCATAATCAATCCTACTACTTCTTCTTCGTCGTATGGCAGGGTAACCATGATCCAGGTCAGACACAAGAAAAGAATGGGAACCGAGGGTTCATCCTTTTACCACCACAACCTGCTGTGTTGCCTAGATCAAATGCTGGCACTGATGGAGTTGAGCCAGCACCTTGTTTCATGATCCAAAACTGTCAGACCCATTATTCCTTGAGGTGCCCGATGTATGGGACATGTTAAAATAATGTGGTCTGCAGTTTGTTCACTAGCGCCACACTTGCATTTCGCTGAAGAAGCGAGACCCCATTTGTGCATGGACGAACCGAAACGTCCAACGCCAGTACGCAGGCGATTGAGTTTGACCAAAGCTGTTCGGATCAAATTCATTCCAATAGGTCTTGTGCTGACCCTAGGAATGTAGACACCGAGCGCTGACATACTCTTGAAGTACTTAATCATGGAATAAAGTTTTAGGTTGTTTGTACCAAAGACAATCAACTTAACATTTTACGATACAATACTTAAGATTGGCATCTTTTTTATGACAACACAAAGAAATATCAATTTGTTTCGAACGAAATCTACTCCCGCTTTGCTACAATCTTAATTTTAAATAACACCTGATGTGATGGTCCTGGAATATATTAGAAAACATTGTATAAAAATATATATAAAAATCGCTAAGGTAACAGTATGGCCACTAATGTAGGTAAGAAAAAACACTACTATGAACAAGCACACAGAAATCCAATTACGTTTTTAGTTACCTCCAAAATAAATATAGCATAGCGTAATATAATAAATTAGCAATAAAAATTACAACACATTTCTTACTAATGCAATGAAGTGATGACTAATTTCTTAACAACTGATTTGATTTATACAAGCAAAAATGCTGCTTAATGACTATGATGCATTTGCTTGGGATTACTTTGTAAGAAATTGCAACCAAGACGGGCTCGTGCAAAAAAGTCAGCAAACAAAGACCATGCCCGGTAAGCAGGACATTTAACTGCCCTCCAGACGACAAGCTTGTACACGCGAAAACGTAATAAAAAACGAATAATTTCATCAATGTTGGCTTAGATCAAATCCCTAGGTCGACAGATTTGAGCAAGGTCTTTTTTCACGATCATTGTAACTATTTAGGAGAAATTGTCGTAAAACGTCGTTGCCCGGGACATCACAACACTACCGAAGAAATAAGCTGAATTGGTGTCTAGCCCTAACCCAGGCAATTTATCAATCACAGGTTACTTCCAAGGTTAAGCCGTTAGTCTTGCGGCATTCTGTAGTTATCGCTATCTAGAGAGGGCACTGCACGGATTTACTCCAAAAACTAAATCCGCTTTCTAAGGAGAGATAACTTTTTGGCAGGAAAGTAACATTTTGTTAAAATCATAGGCGCAACACTTTGCATTTTGTGGGGAAGGGACTAACTTTTTTGCGGTCACATGTTTTGAAAGCCATTGTATTGTTCATTTTGGTGAGAACACTTAGTTTAAGACCTTTTGAGAGATTAATCTTTTTGAAAGTGACAGTTATCTTTGGAGATAAAATTTTTGAATCTCATAGTATGGGCTGCATCTCTCAGGCCACCTTCATTTTTTGGCTATGGTTAAATATGTGAGAAAACAACACATAAAATATTTACTGATTAAAAAGATTTAACTAGCGAGACACAGATATAGTAGAAAATTTTGCTGCTTTAGCAAATGTAATAGTTGTTACGTTGTCAAAATTGTTTTTACAATGATATTTCAACAAATCTGTTTCAATTGACCAGCAGTATATCTTGCATTAAGGCTACTGCTGGCAACCTTGCAAAAAAGACTGTTTGTCTGCAATTTTTCAGCTAAGAGCCAGGCAAATATTGGAAAATTAATGAGTTTTGGTAACGGGTCGTGCGTACATGCCATGTACAGTTAAGTGTTTTGCTGCACATGACCAATAGTAATGGATATACACTGCTCGGTTGGTTACAAAATATGGTTGCACGTACAAAAGACTGAACACACAGTGTTGCTACAATAAATAATATAAAAAATGAGCTAAGCTGTAACGGTACAAATTGCAGAAAAACGTTCATGGCTTTTTTCATTAAATTTAACGTGAGCAATGTCCAAGCTTATGCACGCGTCATCCTTGTTTGAAGTTCGTCGTTTCAGGGAATTTGAATGTGATCGTCTAGTTTTCCTAAGAAATAAAAAATATGTTTAGTTTTTAACGGTATTCAAGAATAAAGTCAGATCAAAACAATGAAGAAAACGAGCACACCAAACGTAGAAAATTCATGCAATTTAATACGGTTGAAACAAATGACAAAAAATCATATAATAATAGTGAGCCAAGCAATGACAGAAAAACAAACATGCGTGAAAATTAATTCATTTAGAACGATAGTAGGTGTAAACAATAAATTGATCAGGGTTCAAAATTAGAATGGAAGGCGATATAACAAAGATCTACGTAAAATGCATAATTGCTTTTCACCTATTAAACACTGAAAGATTTTACTAGAATGCTGTTTCTTCCATTGCTGCACCTTTTCGCCTTCCTACCCCCAAAGATTTCATAATGTGGCCTCGATGATAACTCAAGTATAATTCAAGTAATATGAGGCAAATGCAGCCCAGTGTAAAACGAAAGTAAAATAAAAATGTCAAAAACAAACTTTTGAAACACAAACCTTTTGTAACGAATGAAAACTGAAATGAAAACGACAAGCATGCAACCGAATCCAGAAACTACAGCTGTTACGATATGAGTTTTCCAACCAGAAGTCATGCTATCGCTGGTATCTTCAGCAAAATTAGATCGAACATTAACAACCCCTTTCTTACTTACATCAGTTGACTCAACGCTTGGAATAGAATGAATATTTTGGCATCGATGCCCAGTATACAACCCATTGCACCTAAAACATTGATAACAAAATCATTTCTACGAACTACAGATATTGGTACTGTTTAAAGTGCATCGTTGGCCTCTTGTATTACTTTAAAATCATTTTTGCTCATTAACAAAAATGAACAAGGTACCAGCTCTCAAAAAGTGAAATATCAACATTGCTCAGCACGTCAAGGCGTTAGCTTGCAATCGTAAGACTCTGAGTTCGTCGCTCATCCTGGATGTCGTGTCTTTAGGAATATGGTAATTTTCCTGCTTGATTGCAGTACTTGTGGTGGAGCTGGTCTGTGCTAGCTGCACTGGTAAGTAGTAGGCCTGCAGTCAAAGAGGGTCTGAACACCTGTTCGTTTATTTTTTCAAAAGAGGTTTTTCTTTTTTCCAACTTTGAAAAAAATCATTTATTTTATTTACAGAAGAAGTAAAAGATTTGTTCTGCATCAGGAGATAAAACTCATATGTGGAAAATATTGCGAGGTTTGGCATTTTGAACAAAAACAACAAGCTTTAACATTTTTTGAATATGTCTCCTCCAAAATCAGCAAGACAACAAGCTAACAAATATAGACTATGGTATAAGTAAATACATTCCAAATGATCAGCATTTAGAAAGTTTCTCCCGCATCAATTTAAGTATTATTGCTTACATGCAACTACGCGTCGCTGAGCCAGCTTGACGTAAACAGACTCCATTGAAATGACAAAAACTTTGATCTTCACAAAATTCAAACTCTTCAATATCTAGAAAACCAAAGATTAAATATATTGCAAATAAGAGCAGGAACACTTTCTCAAAAGTGGCTAATCATTGATAGTTCATAACTATTTTTTTGCAAAAAACACACATTTCAAAGTGCTGAGAAGAGAAGGAGATTTTTTGTCTTAAGATTTTTATCCATTGGTCAGGGGAAAACACGGAAGTTAGGCACAAGTAGAGAGAAAGAGCTCGCTACATATTTCTCTTAATCTCCTATTGGTTGCAGTCTACAAAAAATTAACTGTTGAAGGTAAGGCTCTTGTGCATCTTCAAAGAACCTAAAGCAATATTTATTCTATGCCAAGTGAAAAATCGGTCTTGACATTTCCTTTTCACCCTTCCATCCCATCTACAAAAAGTCGTAAGCTTTTTTAAGAGTGTTGAAACATAATAGTAAGAGTTAAATTTTTGCCTTTTACCGTTTGAACTTTTACCTTTGGTCCAGTTTCTTACTTAAATTGCCGCTGCGGACACGTGATGACAGCACCCTACTTTGTAATGATATTAAAGAAATGCATCTCACCTGTTTCAAACAGCGCAAAGCAACTAAAATTGACTGCTTGCAGTTGATTAAGGCTAGGTCTTGTAATTCTAACACTTTGTCGGGACGTTTGGCAGGATTCGCTCACTTCGTAGCAAATGTTAACGAAAATGTCGCTTCTATTGCTGCAGCCGTAAAATTCTAAGTTGTTCGATATACCCAGCAGGTTGCAGTTCAGATTGCACCGACATTCATGCTCTGCTGAAAACGAAATGTTAATTAAGCGTTGGTTTATGATTTCATAGCAGTGCAAAAAGTCAACCGTCGCTCTACGTAGATACAAATGAGGGCGTTAATAAGTCTTAGACAGGCCTGGGCTACGGAGACAGCCCACGACAATTTTTCCCCATAGTGGTACCAATATTTTCCTTTATGCGATTCACTGGTCGAACAAACATGAAAACTGTCTTAGAAAAAATCAGCTGCGAGCAAAAGTTTGCCCAAATATCGATGAAGCTAGTTGGTCTCCTGACGAGTTTCAAGCTATGCGGCCGGCGATTGAGCAATTCTTGCGCAATACAGTTCCACTCCAAACAAATCTAATTAAGTTGCAATCAAGTAAAAACCTTTGCACAGCTCGTCGAGACACATATAAAAGCTTTACAACAAACTTATAAAATATCTGGGTTTGTAGTTTCTATCTAAAGCAAATTGCTTTAATAAATGGACAATATTGAAAAGTAAACAAAAACAATATTGAAAATGTTTTAAAACTGAAAAATAGATGCAAAAAACTTACCCTCGCTGCAGTAACCGTAAAGGCAATCTGCATGTGTTGTGCAAGCGTTGCCCAACGTAAACAGTGAAAGGAAAAGTCCAAATACTGCTGTAAAAAATTCAAATTAATTCCTAATTAACAATGCATTGGCATTAGGCCAAAGTCAGCGTAAACAAATAAAAATATATAACAAAAAACTTGGCGAAATATGTGACTGTTACGAGTATTGCAGCTGTTCTCATTCTATCGCTATGGGATTAATTGACACAGACACGTTTTAACTATAGATGCGTTCATCAAGAAGTCACGTTCAGCTTTTATTCTAAACAAAACTGAATGAGAAAATAAACTTACCAACAAAAAACTTGAATTTCATGTTTTTGATAAGCTTGAAGAGAAAATCAATCAACAGCTTAAGACAGTCGAAGAATATTTTAAAATAATTATATGTATCGTAAAATCTAAAACATCAAAATATAGCTATTTTATTTAGCGCTTTTGTCAAATCTGATCATAATGTGTTTTGAAGCAAAACATTTAATTGTCGGAAATTGTAATCAATTTTCCACTTGCTAAACGCTGCATTACAGACCTTTACACCAGTTAAGCATAAATATTATCTATCAGGACCTATCACGAAAAAAAGTTTAACATTGGTTACAAAATATGTTACTTTTTTTTCGAAAACTCGCTACACAATCAAAAACAAAGGTTCGTAATTTTTTGGATTGGGATAGGAAACATAGTTTACTCCTTGAAACTTGGATTCTCAGCTTTCTTCTAAAGCCTACTTCTTGAAGTTTTGCGTAAATTTTCATAGCTTTAATCCCATCTAACTTATTGTGCTGTGGCACGTGAGAGGGCGAAGGCCCAGCGGTGGAGAACCAGGGCCTTAAAACAAGAATCGTCGCATTTTTAGTCAAAGTAACAACATCGACAACTTTTGCCTGGGCTAAGGTCATTGCAAAAATGTAGTACAGTATTATGAAATTCATTTTTCAGCCAATAGCAAAACGCAAATATGATTATTTGTTTACTTAACAGCACACAAATTAGTAAGATTAAATATTAGTAAAGCTATTAATGAGTCAATGAATCTCGTTATACCTAAATTTTCCAAAACCGATTTAAAAACAAATTCTTTGTGCGAGCTAAAAATGATTTAAATTTACATTTTTGTATTTGAGCATTTCCAACCTTTTCTTAAATAATGAATGTTTTCTGGTAGATTTCTTAACTTTTTTTGGTATCCTTTACAACATACTATTAATAACAACTTTTAAACGTACGGCCAATAATTAACACTATAAACCTATATCTATACGATACAACTGTTGATGACTTACTAGCTGTAGTGAAAACTGATTAACCGTATGCTGGTATTTGAACCAACCATTCATTTTTTCTTGCACGTTTTTTTGTGAGTTGTACGCCAAAAAATTATAACCGTCTTTAAGAGAATTCGTCCGAAACAGAATAGAATGGATGAAGTGAGTCACTTATATAGAGACACAATTGACGAAAAAGAAAAAAGGCTTCATCGTGATTGGTAAAAAAAGCGACACTCAGAAAGAACGATTTTTAGGCTTTACACGAATTTTTTTTGTTTACATAAATTTGGTTTGGATGTTTTGATGTACGTGGCTTCAAGGGTGGAGAGATGAAAAGCAGTACGACTTCGGGGAAGAATGGAAAACTGGGTTTTGCAAGACCAAATTTTTCTTTTACCAATCACAAGAAAGCTTTTTTTCTTTTTCGTCAACTGTGTCTCTACTGTATATAAAAGACTCAGTTCATCTTTTTCACTCAAGTGTCAGACGCCAAAAATCAACTCTTCATAACCATCTTGCACTGCTTTCAGAGAGAAACTGCGCTAAATATCAGACCCGATGGTCTTATATCAATCGATGAAGCTTTTTTTGAGAACTTTGAAAAATAAAGCAAAGTTCCGCCTGTACGTTCTTACGTTCGCATTAAATCCTCCAAAACTACTGGGAATACAAATATCAAACTTGGTACAATTGATGTTGATATTAATGATGGGGCCCTGCAATTGCAATAACTTGACTGCTGCGCATCATTTCGGGTTCATATCCTCTTCCCAAGCTGCGTTCATGCAAAGACGAAGCAACATGCCCGCACCCAAAGGGGTTTGCTTATGCAAATTTGTCTAGAGATTTGAATAGAAAGCCGTAAGCAGTGGACCTAATATTTAATAGCTCAATTCTTAAAAAACATATCAATCACCTTGGCGCCCTTCCACAAAGGTGATATGCTTTCAAGCAGCTGCTGGATTTAACGGATAAAAGTTTGTTAAGTTTTAGGACGCCTATGGCGAAAACAGGGCAAACAAGACGTTTCCAGGGACTCAAGAAAATTGGGAGACATGTAGCGGCATGCGCAATCTCCATAAAGTTTTTTTAATCGATTACCTGTAAAAAGCGTTAGTTTTGTTTCCAAACGAGGTTTGGCTGTGTGAAAAAAATATAAACTTTTTATTACTGATTTGACCACCATCTATTTGGTGAAGTGGGCCAAGGCGGCTAAACCGAAATTCTTAATTTCGACATTATTAATGGGGGGAAGGGGACCTGCTGGCGACGCTGGTCGAGCAGTCCAATTTACCATGAAAACATCTTTTAATCACGCAGTAAGTGTAAAAAGGATCTGCTAATGGGAATGTTATTCTTTACTTCACTAGCTGTTGCAGCCAAGTTGGTCCGTATAATCTGGGTTCGATCATTAGCTTGTTGCAATTACCACCACTAGCTTCGTACAGTTAATCTCAGCTTTTCAAGGTAATATCCCAAAAGAGAAGAATTGATCGAGGCACGTTTTTTTTATAATTTTAACAATGTTTTTGGATCAATAAAGACTACAAAATATCAGTGCAATTACATATTTACGAATGTTGTTGTTAATTCTAAAACTTTAGCCAAACACATGTAAAGTTATTGCGGTGTTATTCTATTCTGCTGTACTGGTACAACTTTAGTTAGAAGGCTATCTTTGCTACACAGCTCAAACACTTACTTTTTGTTATTAAACTAATTGTTAGCATATTGAAGTTTGCCATTTTTGGATCCAGGAGAAGGAGGAGAGTAAAGGAGTTTGCACCCTCTACCAGAAGACGAAAATTTTACTAAACTAATTTTTCAAACTCAAGTGAAAGCAAAAGATTCCCACCCTCTCCACCCTCTCCTTCGTGCAGAAATGTTTAATGTTTTATTATTGTTTTATTCATCGAGGGTTTTTTCGGGGAGAATTCCTACTTTTTACCAATACAAGTTTCATGTACGAGTTCCATTGCATTGTGAGGCATATTTCAAGCTGGGTTCTTGCAACCAGATTTATCAACTAAACTTTACCATGTCAACAGCGGAACAGCAATAGCTGCAAAGTTTTAAAAAGCTTAATCTAACTCAGGATTAGTTTGAAAAAGACAATCTGAAGTGGCAAAAAGCAAAGTACAGTTTGGGACGATCCTCCATATCAATGCCACAAACGTTTATCACTCCCAACTCGCTAATTTCGAGAAAAAAAAAGACAGAAAGAAATCTAAATACGGTTTTAATCATAATTTGACCCATGCGATGGCGTAGTGGTTAGAGCGTCCGCTTTGCACTCGGTAGACTTGGGGTTCATTTCCCTCGTCGAGTCATACCAAAAGACTTTTAAAAAAATGGTATCTATAGCTTCCCTGCATGGCGCTCGGCATTTATGGGAGATTGTGGAGAACAAGCCGGCAAGTTCGCTCGTTGTGTCCTTGGGCAAGACACTTAACGGGACGCCCCACCTTTATGTGGAAGACAGGTGACCCAGACACTTCGGAAATAGCAACTCCCAAGCGAGTGCGGAAATACCGTCCAAAACATAGCGATATAATTCGCTTTCTCGTGAATGGAGGATATATATGGCAAATAAAATATAAATAATTATGCCACCAAAATGTGCTACTTCATGGCTAGATAACAAAGAGCAATAATCAACGATTTTTGTCCGTCGTCGGAAGCACAACAAATGGCAGCAAGTCTTTAAATTCTAACCACACGTTTAAAACAAGCTGAAGTAGGCAAAAAGCAAGAAAGTTTTTCATGTTTTGCCGGAAAAACCGCATTTCTTAGTTTTGAAGTCTGTTATTGACTGCAATAAATATGAACAACTTTCTCCCAATATCTAGGCACGGCGTTCCGACTCGCCATTGCGATTAGACCACGGCGTCAATATCGTGACGTATTCGATCTTTTATTCTACGCACTTCCTTGTGTTTTCGTAAAACCAGGTGCGGATGTTATTGTTTATAATTGTTAATGCAAGTCTATTCAAATTGTTCTACTTCTAAAGCGCAACTTCGCGTGACGTAATTATTTCTTCTACAACTTATCGTTTAGCAAGACAAAACAAATCAACCAGACGCCTTCTATTTGCTCGACCGAAGATCCTAATGCTGCCTTGAGGGACGAAATCAAGAAATTACTCCCTATTGTACGCCACGGCATTTAAATTTAGAGCAATAATGAATAAAATAAGAGGAAAACAAACATTTTCTTACGAACCAGACGTTTAAATTGCTTCTAACCCTATACAAATGGTAATTTAGATGAAACGATGGACTCGCTTTTTATCAATACAATAAAACAAAGGTTTATCTAATTGTTCGATTACGTCTGGCCACGTGGTTCAATGCAATAAGACATTGAATTGCAATGTTGTCTTTTTGCCGCTTTTGTTTGGTTGAAACGTTGAGAGAGACATTTTGCTTTAATTTCTCCGTTCGACCTCGGGGCTTAAAAATGGAGTAGCTCTGTAGACAAAGGGGTTGGAGTAAAGGCAAGTTGTTCTGTATGCATTCCTACAGGTTGTTCTTTAATCGGTTAGAAAAATATAAGATTCATTTTTCCATAGCCCATATACACAATTCGTTACACGTGTTTGCATATCAGTAGCCCATTTGATTTCTGCGCTCGCCTAATCATGTCAGTGGGTGTACTTTAGAAGTTACTATAATTGCTTTTCTACTTGAAGAAATCTAATTTCAACGTGAAAATTTCGAGGGAAGCCTCTTCTGACTAGACAGAAAATTATCACTGAAAGCTTCAAAATATTAAAGTTTCTAATTGCTAATTAGCAATTTTCTAATTAATGAGCACTAAAATTAGAATCAAAAATCAACATTTCTAATTATTTAGCTAATCAGCATTAAAAGCTTGAAGTGGCTGCATTGCTTAGTTTCGACTTGAGCACTTGAAGCATACGCAGAAGCAAGCCTATTTCATGTCTTGTTGAAAGTACGTCTCTTGGAACTCGCGATTTAAGCTAAATGAAAGGGGCAAAATACTCTACTTCACTCGTACTGAATGCGCGTGTTAAAACGAACATCCAAGCGAGTGGTTTTACCATTAACAAAAGCATATTTAACATCACCTTAAAATAAGCACGGATTACAGCGTTTAAGACTTTTTGTTTTGATTGCAGGTATTTATAATGTCTAGTTTATTAAATTCCAAAGATAACCTAATTCGGCATTAGGTTCACAACGAAAGATATGGCACCAAAAAAATGAACTGTATATCAAATAATAGCGACGCGACTATTAAAATAAACGCAGTAAGACAATCAGCAAGAAATTCAAGTGAGCTGAGAAAATTGCTTGAGATGACCATGATCAAATAATCCGGCGTTCAAACCCCTCGATATCTTAGCTTTTGTTTCCTTGGGAAAAATATTTTGCCACGGTTTTCTTTGCTTAGCAGATTCAAATAAACGACAATTTATCGAAAAAG
This sequence comes from Trididemnum clinides, assembly GCA_963675345.1. Lineage (NCBI taxonomy): Eukaryota > Metazoa > Chordata > Ascidiacea > Aplousobranchia > Didemnidae > Trididemnum > Trididemnum clinides. The sequence goes on from OY776286.1 coordinate 30,063,547, forward strand.
TATTGTTCAATAACTTTTTTAATCAAACGTAATTCTACATTTTTTAAACAAACGAAACCAAAAGTACTTTAAGATTCCCAAGCTTTTCCCATTACCTTGCAAAATAGTCTCGAAAACATATAATTGGCAAAAAGCATCACTTCATTTATCATGATACGCTGATCGTAAAAATGCGATTGAATGCTTTTACAAAAGGCACCGAGAGCTGCTTCCTATAAAAATTGTAAAACAATTTGAGTTTTTGTAGCCTTATTTAATTCGGTAGAAGGCAGGTTTTTTTATTTGCTGCACATGTGCTGTACTAAGAAAAATTAGGAAAGCCCGGAACTTTAGGTTAGAAAGGTAATTACCGTAGAGGTTGCACCTGGTAGCAAGCTTTCCATTGCTACCTAACAGCTTATTTCTGTAATTGCGAAAAAAAATCATTATTTTGGCACGGATCTATAATTTTACTCTTGCTTCGACTTTATTGTAAGAAACGATTAAATATCTGTCACATGACAGTCTGTTTGTCTGTATTTTAAATCTTGATTAAAGAGCAAGATAATCGGTATTGGTGGTATATTTATGAAATTCAAAGTTTAACGAGAAATAGAAAAGAACAAAACCCTTGAGTAAAATCGCATCTTAGATGGGAAAATTTTTGCTTGAAAATAACTTGACAGACCTATTGGAATAACGTGCGTGACCACGTGCTGAAAATTAAGTCCTGTCGTACTTAGGTACAAATGAAAGGCGAGGCAGGGCAGCAGGACTGATTGAACGAAGGTTAAGTTAAGGAAAGTCGGCAATTTTATAACGTACCAGTAATCGCATCGACAATAATTAAATAAAATGCTGCTGAGCCATTGTTCTTTAATGAAAAGAAATGGTGCTACTGCACATATGAATAGTTAGAGGATGTGGCACAAAGACTCTGGCTCTCCTCTCAAATGTTTGTGACTACATTCGTATACAAAAACATTCGGGTGAGGAAGGAAATCGGCGCAGCACGCCAAGTCAATTTTCTTTATCCGAGGTTACTGACGGAGGCTGTGCAAGCAACGCAATCAAAGCTGGTCAGTTGTTCGTAAAAAAGATACATGGTAAACGGAAAGTGACAAAATGCTTGTGATAAGTCATACTTAATCACTCTCTTCTTCAAATTTATTTTTCCAAATAATTCTAAAACGTTTGGAAATGAAGAAGGAAAATGGCCAGAGTTATGCGCATTTCTTGAGGCTTGAAAATTTTCATACAATAAAAAGCAGTACATAAATCAAAATTTTAAACTTTTTAGGTCAAAAAAGTTATGGTATTTTTCAATAATGCGTCAGAGGTACGTATTTTAGGCAGACATTCGGTAATTTGCGTTTATAATTGGGTCTCATAATCGGTTTGCGCTGGCATTGAAGCAAACTGCAAAACTCTCGATAACGCAACGACATGCGGTGTTTGCTTCAACATTTCAAGGGTAAGCTTAAACAAATTGCTTTACTGACCAAAAGCGAGAGAGAGAGAGAGAGAGAGAGATTTCTTTTTGTTTTTTTCTCCTATCGCAGTTATTTGAAAAAAGTCAAGAGGCACAAAATCTGGACTATGCGGAGAACCAAGAACCTCTCCTTGGAAACTGTTCCAAATTTTGTTTCCAAATAATTAGTAATAGCATAGTGTGCTGAAAGGAAGTTGCACCATTATGTGAAACCTTAGAAATCTTTTTGGTTTGGTGTGAAGTTGGTCAAGGACTCCACACATACAATCTAACACTTCCTTTAGCGCTTTCCATTGACTGGCGGTTTTCCTTGTTTTGTTTTCAAACCAGTACTGCATTTATAATATCTTCTTTACCTTTAGTGCACCCAGAGCAGCCATTTTGGGGCACTTCAAGTACATGCCATTGATGTCTCTAGATACGCCATCTCCCCAGTAAACATTGTTGCAGCAACCAGGTGAAAGTGGACCTCGTTAGTGAACGGAATACTGTAGATTTTTTGTGCAATAGAAGTTTAGTTCTATCTCAAAAATGATATTTTTGAAACTGAGGTGACCTAACGTATCGCTCAAACAATTTGTCCGACTGCAACTTTACTGAGACCCATACAACTGAATACTAAAGATCTAGCCTATCAGCTGTAGATCCACACCATATCTTGTTTGAAGCAAGATGAAAAATATTTACAATTTAACTTAAACTCAACTGTACAACCAACTAGAAAAACTAGCGGCTCCACCTGGTCTTTCGGTTTCCAACGACAAATAATTATTCGTCCAATGAACACAGATAGGCTACATAGCAACGCATCCAGTTTATTTTTCTCTTTTACTAAAGATTTTTGTTCGTATACATTAAGCATAGAACATTCTAGAAGTTTTCAGTAAAAACAGCAATCGGGCTAAATATAAATTTACTTTACATAACATCAAAACAATACTTTTCAAAACTGCTAAATATTATTATTCCTCGCACAATTAAATGAAAATTTTGGTCCATTTGTTTTGCCATTGAGTCGCACATTTTGACGTGCCTCTATAGTCTAAATTGGTTAGCTAGTGGCATGCGATGATTCTGTATGAAAGCTTACTCAAGTTTTGTGTACAAAATGTGTCGAACACCTTTTTAAACATCCCAAGTTCTTAGCATTTTTGTCTCAGAAAGGTTTTGAATTCTATTGAAGAGAGAAACGAACTCTGTTAACGATTTCAGAGATTCTCACAGCATTGATAAAGAAATTTTCCTCCTTTTGGAATCAGGAACTGTGCCTCCGAACAAAAATTTTTCCATAATATCAAAACGCGGTATATTTATAACATGATTTGAAACAGATAAGAACAACAGATTATACAAATGATTTTCAACATTTTTCAAAATTGTTGAAGTGTAGTATTTAGTGACCCACGGGTGCACAACAAACGGTCCGCAAAGTGATTTGGTGCGGCTCGCAAGATGTGGGTCAAAATAGACAAAAATAGGGATATAAGCACTTTTTGAAACTCAAAATCCAAAAAAAAGACCTTCACTCTTGTTTTGAGCTAAAAATAGGAAGATAATTAGTTCCAAAAAGTTGATTTCCAAAAGAAAGTTCTTCATCTTAGTTTAAGAATGTTGGTGTGTGGCCAGAAAAAAAATATTTGGTTTTTGTGACTTTTTTCCATCTTGAGTTCTGCGCTCCTGCACTGTGTAAGGAAATCAACACAAACCATACTTTACACAAAAGTTCAGAAGCATTCGTTATGATTCAACATTGGCCTGGCAAGACCTCACCATCAAAAACTCGAATGTTTTTCTTTGCAAATGGAACAAATTTTACATTCCTTCGCTTTGCATCTGCCTAGACGAGGCTTTTTGTAAGTGACAAAGATTTGGCAGCCGACATCGTTTCTTTCCTGATGCTTTGAAAGCTTTTTGCTCTTCTCTTCTTGCATTCGCACTTTGTCTGAAGCCGACGCGGCCCATAGAACCGAAAGCCCCATACCGATTTCATATCTCAAGGAGACCACATGACTCCGGCGCAGCCAACTGTATTTCCGTTTTTATCTACAGCAATCCAAAATTTAGTAATTAGTTGAGAGTGTGCAAACAAGAATTGACTCTGGATCCGGAAAGTATGGCGATGAAAAAATTGAAATATTTCAATACAATTATAAAACCAGCGTATACAGTTGATTTTCAGAATTTTTATGAAATCAGGAAGTCGATTTCGTTTATGACATCATCAGTTATGATTAATGGTTCAAGGCTTATTCAAATGAAATTGAATAAGTTAGTAATCAGTAATAACGTCTCGCAAATACAGTGGTTTGTTTTTTTGTTCGGTTCTAAGAGTGATCGCAATACCGGATATTTGTTGTATACACAACATAGAAAAGTAGAGAAAATCGTGTATTAAATCAGTTGTTTGCGTTTCTCATCAAGACATAAAGATCTTGCTAAAACAAGTCGCGACTACTGAGTAGCCTACATAAAATGGACTACAGATTCAATAATCTTCATATTGTGCGTCAACTTATTTTCTTTTTTCAAGGTTTTGTTTAGAAAGGAAAACAATGTGCGATATATTACGTGCTCGGGGTTCTCCCTATAATCAAGCTTTAAAATTTTTAACAAAACCGTCTCAAAAGCTTAGCTTCTGGTTTGCAAGTGCACCGACAATCGTAGGCTCGCAGATGACGTGTCTACGAAGTAGCATATTAAAGACATTCTATAATTAGGTTGTGTTTTGTAGTTGGTATTGCAATAATGACCACTCTCGCTAGTGCAGTAATGAGCTCACTGTGCTGTAATTTTGATGTTGGTAAATGCTTTTACAGGAGTTTGAATCGACTTTTCCCATTAGGCCACTTTGCACAGAGTTTTTTTGGTAGAATAATGTAATTCTCTAAATACATCTCTTTCCAAATTTTAATACTTTTCATCTAAGGACAATTTGTGATCAAAATAATTTTAATTTCCGGAGATCTTGATATTTCCTACTGCGTCTTGCAAAATTTTGTAGAAGTTAATCACATTTCCTGTCGAAACTGCTTGTAATTTTCGCTTTTGTAAAATTCCGCTAGTCCAACTAATCAGAATACCCGGCAGCAGTAAAAAAAGATTTCTTGAACTCTAATTGATTAATTAAACTCATTTATACAACACTTAGCAGGTGCTCGCTCTTTTCGCAAAGAGCAGCGACGTCGAACATTCTTTCCTCAGTAGTACCGATTCTTAGTTGCTTTGTCACTATTTCTCCAGGAGCAGATATCAGATCAGGCTGGTCCAAATGCAGGCCCGGGGGAGATTTAGCATTTTAGAAATAGAGTTTTTATATTTCCTACTGAATGTAATTATTTCAACTGTCATTGAAGCATTTTTCATTCTAATTCATAAAGCTTCATTGTCAATGAAACCATTGCAACTGGTTTCAATTAGTGTGAGAGCTACAAAGAAGCGAACAACTGCAACATTTCATTGTGTGTGAGCTTGCCTTTATGGGTCAGCATTTATGGGCTAAATTTGTTTCTGCAGCGGTTTATAATTTTACGGTTTATAAGTATTCTGTCGACATGAGTGTGAAAAGAAAGTTAAATAATGCAACCAGATTTTTAAACACAATATGGGAGTAAAGTACTTGTTTATGGAGACCAAGAGTAAATCACAATGCCTCATATGTCTGCAAATTGTGTCAGTGCCAAAAGAATACAATTTAACACTAGCATTACCGGGATTCGCAGCTACCTAGAATTACCAAGCGCGACAATTGACGCACGCGTTGTTTTGAGAGTAAAACACTAAACTCAGCTTTTAAATTGAGATGAAAAATCACAACCTGTGTTTTATTGTTGAAGAACGAAGCAAAACAAAACAAGACAAGAGTTAAAAGACAAGCAAACAAGCAGGAAATACACGTTTTTACGAGGCGCAAGTTTTACTTTGTTTAGCTTGACATTTACCACATACAGTTTTTTGGAAGTCATACAAATATCTGTTTTTCTGTTTCTGCAGTCTTTACCAGAACAAGTTTTGCATTTTTTAGGTTGTTGGAGCACACTCCGCACAAGATGCATTGCTTTCAGTTTGCAGCCTTTTGTTAGAAGTGCCCCCCATCAGTTCCTCGTTAACTTTCTGTATGAACATTCTGCGACTTATGCTGGAATTGCAAACGTGCTCTATTACATTATAAAACACATGGATTGGCCAGCGTCTGCTTCACACTGCTTTCACAGAGTAACATCTTGACATTTGGTCAAGAACATTGCCTCCCACCTTAGTTTCCTTGTAAAAAAGTACTGTTTCGGGTTATTCTCCGACGGAATAGCGACATTTGGGTGTAATGAATTTAGTATGTTTACGGATTTTGACTTCTTGCACTGATACTTAGTTATAGTAACTGTAGCAACAGCAGCATCTGCTAACTTGACAATGGTGATGTCATGTAGGCTGCAAGTTTCTTTCAGGTTGTTTGATATTTCTTTTCGGTTCGATCGGATCGTACCGACAAGGCTGCAGCCTTATTTTGCCTGCCGCAAACAAAGATCTAAGAATCAAAAGTAATTGTCACTGGTTGCGTTGATGCCCTTCTTGAACAAGGGCGTCATAAGTTTCATCACTACGTCAGTTGGCACGTTCACATCACCTCTCCTGCTCTCATCTTTTCCAACATATGGTGAGCCGTTGAATAAATATTTTGTTTCAACATCAACGGCCATCCAGAATTTTATCCCAAATTTATCCGGTTTGTTGGCCATGTATTGTATTAATATAAACTTGCAACGTGCCTTACACGGGAGTAGCTCTCATCAACGGTAATATTAACATTAGGCCTGAATGCCTTCTGACAATTTTCAATGAAAGGATTCCACAAAGCTAAACAAAATTTATCCTTTTCTAGATTTCGTCATCTTTCAGACTTCAAGTCGAATCGTAGGTATTTCATAATCTCAAGAAATCTGTGACGAGGCATAGTTTTGCTAAACAAGGCACATTCCCACAATTTATTTCACATAATTTGGGTGGGTAGTGTTCGACCACCAATAACTCCTCGGGCAATGATAAGACCAAGAAACTTCTCCAATTCATTCAAAAATATCCTCCAGTTAGGATAACCCGTAACTCGCTGAGCTTCAGCAATAGTACGTTTTTGGATGTTTCTCAGGATAGGCTCGTTGAAACGAATCCGGAACGATGAGAGAGGAATATCAAAAATGATGCAAGAGGCAGCATACGCAGTAGGACCTGGTCGAATTCTCATTATATTTTGCTGCTACAAGTGCCCACTAACAGCTTGATTTGGCGCTAAAGCCTGCCAACATGATCGATCTTTACCTCGAAAAATCTGATCATCATCTTCTTCCTCAGCTTCAGTGTTCACGTTATTTGGAGAAACAGCGGCTCCAGAATCTAATTCATCGTCATTATTTGAATCAGAGGATTCCTCATCTGATGAAGCTACTTTTACTACCTCATTTTCTACATCATTCATATCACCATCAGACTGTTCCACGTCCGAACAATCGGACAAAATATCTCGAAGCAATCCTAAAGCTTGAGTAGCAGTAAGTCTACGCGACATTTTTTCCTTGAAAAACAAAACAATATAAGCTATCAAACAATTATCTCACAAATGCTATTGAAAAGCTATCATGATCAACTAAAATTCAACAAAACATAAATCTACTTCTGTTTGAACCAACTACATTCCTCCTTCTGCATTACTGTACACATGGTGTAAATCTACAGTACATTATTTACATAGCTTCTGTACACTGACAAAGAGCTACAGTTTGTGAATGTAATCTACATGATGCCATTATATTCTGAGTAAGATTAGCAGTTGTAGCGATCATCAGTTTCGTTAATTAACTGACGATCGTACGTAAAACTGTAGATCTTTGCTGCAGCTTCTCATTGATCACATTGTTTAACAAAAGAATGGATTCATTTATTAACGAATTGAACGGAACATACCAAACTAAACAAAACGGAACCAACTGAACTGAACTGAATTGCATTGAATTGAATGAATTGAATAACGTAAAAGCAAAGTCAAATGATTTAAAGAATTCCAAAACGTGCTTAAAGCAAAATCAGAAACTTAAATTGTGCCCTAATTGACTAAACTGCGCAAACAAAGAAATCAACCAAAAGCGCTGAAAAGATAAGATGATACAAGACAACTTAGATCAAAAAGACTGTAAACATAAAAACCGGGTTCGAAACCGCTACAAGGGATCTGATGAAGCTTCTTTGATACTGGCTAAAAATGGAAAAGCTTTCAGAGACGGGGAAACAATAAAGAAATGGGCAATAAAGATGGCCCTTGCGTTTGGTGATACTAAAATGGCAAAAAAATTTGAAACTGTACCTCTTTCTCACCAAACTGTCGCAAGAAGAGTAATGGAAAAATGATTACGTGTCTTCAAAAGTTACAGTTATTGTTCAGCAGTGTAAATATTTTTCTCTGTCCTTGGACGAAAGCGTTGATGTATGTGATGTTAATCAGCTTCTAATTTTTATCGGCACTATCGATAAAAAATTTACTATTGATGAAGAATTGCTTCAGGCAGTTCCACTTCAGGGGACAGCAAATGGTTCAGACATCTACAGCATTCTCGTATCTGTTGCCAGTGCGTATGGTAGCTTTGAAAAGTGTTCCAGTGTTGTGACAAATGGGGCTCCGGCAATCGTCGAACGCAATAATGGACTGGTTGGTCTACCAAAAAATAATAGTGTGAATTGTCATACATTCCACTGTATTGTCTACCAGGAAGTGTTGTACTCTAAATCCTTGCAAATGAGTGACATCTAGTGCAATGTATCTGTCATAGTAAACCTCATCAGAGCTGGAATTAAAGCTCAAAGGCATAAAAAGTTTGTCCAGTTTCTAAAAGATTTGGACGCGACATATGTAGATATGCCGCTCTACTCAAAATTCGATGGTTGAGTGCAGGAAACACTTTGCAGCATTTTTTTTCTTGTGAAAAGAAATCTTATTGTTTCTGCAGGATGAAGTTGAAATCTCGGAAAAGTTTGAAATTTTTTTGAGTGATGAAAATTTTATCGCATCACTTGCGTTTGTCACAAATATTTTAACTCACCTTAACATTTTGAACAAAAAACTGCAACAAAAAGATCAAAATATATGCCAACTATTTGGACATATTGAAGCTTTTCGCTGGAAGTTGAAGCTTTTTAGGGCTGACTTACATGAAAATGCTGTTACTCATTTTCCATCATGTCAAACATTACTCGAAGAAGGAAAATCGTTATAGTTTTCCGCTTTTGCAGAGATGCTTGATAACGTGAGTAAGGAATTTTATGACAGATTCGCTGAATATGATTCAATGAAAAAGCAAATTGAAGTCTTCAGTAACCCTATCGAAATAGAAACTGAAACACAGGCGTCTGAATTTCAATGAGAATTATGCGATTTGCAATCGGATCCTTTTCTCCAATCCTAAAAAAATGAGGGAAATGAAGCTTTTTGGAAGCTTGCCAGCAACGAACACTTTCCAGTTTTAAGGGATTTTGCTTTGAGAATCTTATCGATCTTCAGGAGCACCAACATCTGCGAAAGTACTTTTTCTGTAATGAAGAGACTGAAGTCTAATGCAAGGAACAGATTGGCAGACGAAACTTTGGATGCCTGCTTGCGACTGGCAACTACTGAAATCGATGTTGATACAGAAAGATTAATCAAGTTCGCGTGATCAACAAACATCAAATAACTTTAAATTGTTTGGCTATTGTTCAAAACTATCGTGTTAAACTGTTAATAAAATAAAATAAAAGCTGGTGTTATGGGCTGGCAAATCGTGGTAAGAGCTCAACGTGCAAGGCAAGGAGCAACGATACGTAGTTGGTCGATTTGGCAGTAGAGAGCTCAATGATAAAATCAGAGCAATAAAATAAAATAAAATTATGGGATGGCAAATCGTGGAAAGAGCTCAACGTGCAAGGCAAGGAGCAACGATACGTAGTTGGTCGATTTGGCAGTAGAGAGCTCAATGATAGAATCAGAGCAATAAAATAAAATTTTATTATATTTTATTTTATTCTTTTATTTTATTGCTCTGATTCTATCATTGAGCTCTCTACTGCCAAATCGACCAACTACGTGTTAAACTGTTAAGTAGATTAGAAAATCTGTTTATGATTTCTAGCACTGATGTTGCTTTGTGTGGCCTGCGAACCATACGCGGAAAATAATATGGTCCGCGACACCGGCAACCTTGGACCACCTTGTGTTGGTTTTTTTTTGCTTGTTTAACTCTTTTTCTTTTTTGTTTGATTTGAGTGGGTGCCTTGGACCCTTTATTTGAAATTCAATTTGAAGTAATATCTTTGCATTGTTTTTGAAGTTTTACATCGCTGCTTTCAGTAAGGAAGATCGTTCTTGTGTGAAGAAACGTGTGGCGTATTTAGAAACAGGACCGTAAGAGAAGAGACATGCCATACTCTTCGGACAAACAAGAATATTAGTTTTCGCAGCCTGTTTGTTTTTCAATGTTCTTCGCAACTCTCAAAAATTTTCGTAGTTTGTCGGTTGCGAACGAGAGTAAGAACAATTGTAGTTGGCATGCTATGCTTTGCTCTTATTTTGATGTTCGTATTCGTCAATTTGAAAAAATTTTTTTGCATAACGATGTAACGCTTAACTTGACAAAGCACATTGTTCATCGCAATTCCTACTTGAGAACTTCATGTTTGCAGATTTATAACTGCTAGACAAGTTTCGAACCAAAGAATTAAAGTAAAACTAGAGGTATTTTTAATGAGGCCACAAACCTCAGGCCGCAAACACTGAACAATCTTGGCCTGCAGCTGTTCATAAAACTGTAATCTGGCTTGATATGTACGGTTAATTGTGACTGTTCAGTAAAGTTGCTTGCATTCTAACAAAGTGTAGTGTTATCTCGAAGTAGATTTTTGTTTTAACATGCGCTTAACTTCTGCGTTGTCTAATATCACAAAGCTCCAACAGTACAAAATTTTACTTGGCCAAGATATGCGGCAGCAAAAAATATTTTCTCCCTTGAAGTACAATGCATTGCAATTGCGTCTCGAATGAAGCATTTGTACAGTTTTTTTTCTTGTCTGATAAGTTATTATACGCCCATAGCAGGTTTGAATTGAATGGCTTTGTAGCCGGTTTAACTTACTATGTGCCAATCACTTCACTGGTCTGCATTTAAAAAAATTTCTGCTGATTGAACAAATAGCATGTATTCCACCTAATTTTGGGGCGCTGAGTTCAAAAATCACATTTGTTTTTGCCTATCACGTCAAGTTTTTTTGCAAAAAGTCTTTCAATTTTCTGCAGATTTAGAGTAAAATCATATTTTTACTGTCTGTTTGCATAAAAGAAGTTACAGTAAAATCTTTGAAGGAAAGTTAGAATTACACAATGCGTTACACCCTGTTTTGTTAAATGATTAGATATACATCCGAAAAGTATTTAAAAGTTGTTTTTAGTTGATTACTCATTATGCACAGTATATATAGTACATGCTGTTAGCAACACATCGTTAATATATCCAACTTTAACAGAGCATGCAAAACTAGTTTCACTGTTATGGAACAAGCTTTCGTTTTTTAGATTTTTGAGAGGGTTTAAAGTTTTCCTCATCCCTCATGAGACACCAACAGTAATCTGCTATCATGTTAACGTTCCATCTACCTTGGTATCTCTTCTCCATGATTTTAATGTCTTGGTGAAATCTCTCACCTTGCTCCTCACTCAGAGCTCCTAAATTTTTAGGAATATATTCTGAATGGCTGTGCAAAAAATGTACTTTGACACTCATGTTACAACCAAGTTTGTGAGAGGTATCAAGCAAAGTTTTAACAATTTCTTTGTATTCTGGAGATTTGGTATTGCCCAGGAAATTACTTGCAACCAGGCTTAAAGCGATCCAACCATTTTTCTCCACTAAGCTCATTGTTTCAATAAACTCTTTGTCTTTCAACAGCTGTCGTATCTTCGGTCCATCAAATACACCAGCTTTTATTTTTTCATGGCTTAAAAACGAAAACTTCTGGCAAATCTACTTGAAACATTCCCCACCTTTGTCTAAGCTTTTTACATATTGTTTCATTAAGCCTAGTTTAATGTGAAGCGGTGGTAATAATACTTTGTCAGGAGCCACTAGACTTTGATGAAGAATATTCTTTTCTCCAACTGTAAACTCATTTCTTTTCGGCCATTGCTCACGAATCCAGTGTTCATTTTTAGCTCTGCTGTCCCATAAACACAAAAAGCATGGGTATTTGGTATACCCCCCTTGTTGACCCAACAACATGCTTAAAACTTTCAAGCCTCCACATACCATCCATTTATGTTCATTATATTTTATTTTCATTAGTAACATATTCATATTTTCATAAGTTTCCTTAAGATGAACCGAGTGGCCAATTGGTATTGAAGCATATCTATTGCCATTATGAAGCAATACACACTTTAAGCTGGCTTTTGAACTGTCAATAAATAGTCGCCATTCTGTTGGGTCATACACACAGCCCATTGCTTGAAGAAGACCGGCAACATTGTGACAATACACAAATGTTTCCTCCATAGAAAAATATTGTACCAAATTTTTTTCTCTTCGCCTGTACCAGGAATATGTTGTGTTTGGAGCAAGAAGGTTATTGTGTTGTAACCTGGACCCAAGAAGTTCTGCAGATTCTTTTGGCAGGTTCAGGTCACGAACGAAGTCGTTTAAAAAGGCTTGAATAATCAATATTGGGGATTTGTCAGCCAACGGATTATAGCAATCGTCTTCTAAAGAACTTCCCTCTGATGTACTACTTACTGGTTCATCGACTAGCTCAGGCAAGGAAGTAAACAAAGGTGGAGGAAAATCAGCAGAGTGAGGTATAGGCCGGATTGCTGATGGAAGGTCTGGGTACTTGATGTTGTCTTTGCTTTTGGAGCTCAAACCGGTAATATTGGTCATACAGAAATAACAATCATTAACGTGATTGGCTTGTTCCCTCCAAACCATAGGAACTGCAAACCCTATACTTTTTCTTTTTTGTTTTGTCCACTGCCGTAGATTTTCAACACATGTCCTGCACATTTGGTGAGGAGCCCAATTCTTGTCTTGATCTCCTAATTTTACTCTAAAGTATGCCAAATATGCTTTTTTCACAAACTCTGTAATTCCTTGCCTTTGTTTTGAAACAGTAAAAGAACCACAGATATAGCAAAAAACGTTTGGATTAAGCTTGCATTTTCTTCTTGAAGACGAAATGGTAGCCATTGATATCAGAAAAACAGTTTGCACTTTAAGCAGCAGAGCAGTACTTTTATAAAAGGCCAAGTTATCACAACAAAATTTTTTCAAATTTTATCTAAAAAATAATCTTTATATAATAATCTAGTTATTTGTGATTACAGATTTAATGCTGTACAAGTTATGAACTAATGTAGGCCTAATGTAACAGCTTGGAAGATTTGAACTGTTCAGCTTAAAATTAACTTGCACATTTACAATAACTGACTACACTCTGCATTCGATACGCAAGTGGTGATGATGATAAATAGGGTGAAACAATTCTAAAATTTTGAATATCATAGAAGTGTAGCTTGCGTTTGATATTAGGTTGAAAATTATAAGTGTATGATAATAAAATTTTGATTCTTAGATACAAAAAGCAATGAAATTGTTTGTGACCACAACGCATAAAATGCCTTTAAAAGGCATTATTTGCAATATTTTGTTTTTCATTTTGCGGCAAAACGTGACGTGATAGGTGAAAACGGATTGCATTTTTGGAATCAGCACCTTCAAAATATCTAAAATCAACTTTTGGTTAGAAATCAGCAAAATTGATGCAGACCAGTGCTATCGATGAGCAAGATTTAGGCTTGTAGAAACTTTGAAAATCTACGAGTGGTCTTATTTCTTTTTGTCAAAGTTACTGCAGTAAGGATTATAGGTCTACTTGTCACGGCTTGCTAATTTATTTTTTTTATACTTTTGGAGTTATACTTTTATGTGGAAAAAATTCTGGATTAGTAAAAAACGACTCCGTGGATGAGCAAGAGCGGCTACCAATCTTTTTACGTGCGTGCAAAATTATATAATAACTTTAATTCCGTTCACACCGCTATTGATTACCGCGCTTTTTAATCTATTGTTGCACTGCGATTACTTATTCGCGGTTAAAGCGTTTCAGACCCCACCGCGAAGTAGCGGTACTATAGAATTCCCGGAGCCTTTGAGCTAATACAGGTTTACAGTACATGAACGCTTACTTTTCGACACATATTCATGCACATCAGTATTCATGAACGCTTACTCTTCTGAAAACTGAAGGATAAAGAACAAGGAAAATTAGAAATGTTGTTTATTCTGAGCACAATCTGGTACTGCAGGAGCATGGCGCTTAGGTGTCATTGTAAGGGTTAACAGTTCAGTACTGCAATCACAAATAATGTACTGTACAACACTTACAACCCTAAGATGCACAAGACACAGTTAACAAGGTGAACGAGAATGGCGTGATTATGCGCAGGCAATCAGCGATGTGATACGCAGCCAATCAAAAAGAAATTTTATTTTTAAAAAATACCGAGATGCACTGAAACCGCGAAACTTGAACCGCGAAGTAGCGAGGGAACACTGTAATAGAAAACTTACGCTCCGCAGTCTTTTGATAAAAGAAACCGTAAAGTGTATCATTGAAAAATGATACTGTGAGAAGCGACTTTCAACCTTTTTGTATCAGTGGACCGGTAAATATGTTGAAAAGTTTTTGCGCACCAACCACACAAAATCGCAATGTAATGATGGAACATAACGCCTTGCATTGGTATAAATACGTCTGAAATTACTGACAAGAAAGTGCTAAACATTGCCCATACAGAAAGAAAGTAATTTATCAAAGTTAATGGAAAATTAACAGCTTTTTTTGCTAGTATGCGAGGTAAACGTGACTGTAACGAAGTTTCAAGTCCAAAACTCTGCGTCAATGTTCAATCAATTCCTTTATTTGCTTTTAAATCAAAGCTAGAGCCAAAGTGCTTTCTATATCTGGATAGCTAAGTGGTATCACAACACCACACAATTTGACTCCGGTTTTTCACAGAAATAAAGGTCGTGTGTGCAGATAAAAGGTATCAGTTTCAAGGATATTCGTGTTCCAGAAAATGAAACTTGACTTTAAATGATCAATAACGCGTTCGCTTAAATTTGTCGAAATGTGGTACTTTGCCAAAACGTCGTTAAAAGTTGAAAACATTTTTGGATTTTACTTTTGTATTAGCCTGTCACAAATAAGTGCCAACTTTTTTTTAATCACGTCTGCTGTGTTTCTCAGCACAAAGATATCCATGCCAAATCCCTGCAAAGCTGTATTAAGCTCCCTCACACGGCCAAATGTATTTGCTTACTTATCTCGAAAATGAATGTCGTTTTTTATGGACGTTTGCTCGGGAGTGATCATAAGTGCTTGGAATGATTTTATATTAATTACACAGTTCCCTCATAGCTAGCTGCAAAAGTACAAAGACACAATCATAACAAAGTAAAAAGTGTTTGATCACCAAAAGCTAAGATCTTCCTGGAGGTTAACTTATATTATGCATTAATTTTATTGGGTTAACAAATCCTAGTTAAGCCAAATCTACTGCAGTAGAATCTGCCAAAGTCGACTTCAGCTGAATTGACATTTCGCCTAAATCGAAAATTGTTTCCTGGCATAGGCAGAAATTCTATTTTTTTGTGTGTTATCGACTTCTTCCAAGTCGACATTTCGCATTACTTCCCACCATTTGCCACAACACTTCACAACATTTGCCGCAATACTCGACACCATCGAAGGAAAAATTTGTCTCAATTGATCTCGAAGTAATGTTCCCTCTAAGTTTTTTGTCTCTGTGCGCAATCTTTTGTTCAAAGTAAATAAATATTTGTACTCCTCTATGTCGTTGTTTTTATAAATCTATCACAGAAATGTATTTTCTATTCTATGAAACAACAAACAATGAGATTTTGCAGGAAAATTATGGTCAACGGACCAATTAACGACTAATTTTCTTGCCAAGAAAATTCTAACCTTTCTCAACGTGCGACCCATCTTTACTGAAGCTGTTTTTGGGGAAAAACTAAGAAATATTTTAGCAAAACTTCAATAAACAAATTTGAGATGGGAAATGGAAACAAAAAATGTTGCAACACGCTTAATTTACTGTTAATGGGGAAACTTGATTTAATCAATGGAAAATTGTAAAAAAAAACTTGCTATTTTTTAAAAACGTTTCACTTACCTACCAGAAAACTGTGGTAATTTAAAATGCCGCGAGGACCTCCTGAAAAAGCTTTGCACCCTATGAGCGGACAGCGGCCCTCTGTTCGGGAAAAGCTTATGTACTCTACAAAGAACAAACAAACACTTGCACTCACACGTACACACACACACACACACACACACACACACACACACACACACACACACACACACACACACACACACACACACGCAACCCCCCACACACACACTCAAAGATAAAATACAAAAGCATTTCTTAATGTATTTCTTGAGATTAGTACTAATCAAGTAATCTTACTCAAATGTACTATTTTGCCATGAAAAAATTGATATTCATTCATCAGTAAAACTTTTTCAGATTTAGCCTGAGAGAAACAACGTAACCAACGTGTTATTAAAACGAAGTTGACATCATGATTAGTGGGATACTAATTATCTTGTTTTATTATTCGAGTATGTGTATTATATTCTATTTGAATACAACGAGTGATCATAACTTAACATAGTGTTTCGGAGGCGTATGAATTTTGATGGAGTGAAATAAATTTGGATACCTAAATAAAGACATTAATTTCACCCTAAAACCTAGTATTATTGGCAAGATGTAGAGTAAAATTTTAAATGAGGCCTTTAATAAGCGTTCTGTTAATGCGAAACGTACCTGGCCCACCTAGGTTTTACGAAAGTAAAAGTACGCTTTTTCTTCGATACATGTTGGGAGGTAAGGAAAAAGTTAAGGAAATGCTGGTCTAACATTTTGCAAAAAAAAACCGAAAATACTTTAAAATGAAACGTTGTCATTCAACCTACAAATGACTTAACTGCTCTTTTTTGCTTCAGTAAAATTTCCAAAAAGTTATGCCAATTGAAAGTTTGTAAAATTGCGTAATTAAAAATTGCTTTTAGGGTAATTTGAGTTTTTGCTTGTTTCAAGTCAACGAACGATAAAGTTTTTTCAACCAGCACGAAAGTCCTTAAATTTTTCAATTTCGATCAAGGTACATCGAAGTTTACTGCTCGCGTTTTGAATCTTAACTAAACAATATTTTATCTGCGCACAAATTGTTGTTCTAATTAACTTCGCTGTTAGTTTACGCAATTTACGCATATTCCGTATTCACTAAGCTTTCAATTGGGACTCATTCTGCACCGCAATGGAATTATACGTGCTCTACACATCAAAAAAGGCGACACATAGATTCCCACTAACGCCAGTCAGCCTTTCTGGTTGCCGCCGGTGGCGCTACAGTAGTTTACTTTTAAGACCAACCGGTATTCAAAATGTACTAACTGGTGCCACTAGTCCAATTGTGACCCACAAAAAATTTTGAAAGATTATATTTTTCTCTGAAATTTTGAGTTTAACTGACGTCCCTTGTGTTCCCAAAATATGCACTGGTCTCATGTTTTCAGCCTGAGAACACCTGACTCACAAATCGTACAGGACGTTGAGCGTGTACGAGACTTCCGGCCAACTTACTCACAAGATAACGAAAGATGCCAGTAAACAGCAACATATGAATAGGTAGTGTATCGATCAGAGGTTTATGTTTTGAGAAATTTGAGATGCAATGCGTCGCTTTATGAGTAAACAGAATGCTTTGTTTGAAACACGTGTCGATAGTTTTGTAAAAAGTTATTTTAACATTTCTTAAAGCCGCACATATTCGCACGATTACGAAATCGGAAGTCTCAATTAAAATATAAGAGAAAGTGCCACTTTTAGATCAGTACAAATTCCACACATGAAGTGACGGTCTATTATATTCCATATTTTTGGTGATGTTCCTATTATAGACCACAATTGGAACTCTGAAAAATGATGTCTGTGACCACTTTTCTGCAAAAACTCGTAAGTTATTTTTGCTCAAATTTTTGACTGACCTTTGTTTGCTGAAACTGTCTAAAAATAACATTCAGGTCAGGTAGGAGACAATCGGGCCTTGGTTTAAAAACATGATTTGTCTTCTTTATTCTTTTGTTGCGAAAAAGCGTATAAAATTATCATGAATTAAGTTGCGTTCAGATCTTAAGTGACCGGCAGGCTGCTACTTGCACAGCGGATATCTTCCACCAGAGCTGCTACCAAGCAAAAAAATTCCCTTCAAGTGCATTTTCCTGATCTGCATGGAAACAGCAGATCAAAAAGCACCTTGGTACTAACTACAAAGACTCGAATTTGCAAACATAGCTTTATCGTGCTTAATTTATTAATTTTTCGTTCAAACCTTGCTCTAATTTGACCTTCTGAGACGACGGTGCTTGTGACTTAGCGGTTAAAAGTGTTTACTTAGAGTAACAGAAAGAAACGATATATGTTACACAGGTAGCCGAACAGCATTTAAAAACAAGTTAAGTATTCCACAGTCGACCCAGTGTTACATCTAAAGTGGTTTAGAAAGTGGGCTAAACCCTTAAAATTGTTCAGGTTGATTTCAAATCACGCAGTTTTTAATCTTCACAGTTCGTTTTTTATTCAGCGCGAATAAGGAGTGCTATGAATTTCAGGAACAAGTGCAATGCGTCATTACATCGCAAATACAATTCAAATGGCAAGTTAGGTTCCAACGGAGCGTGCTTTGTGACAATATCCACGATTTTTAGTCCAGCAAACTCAGGTAAAAATAGACTTATTTCTTTTGTAAACCACAGTCAAATCGTCATGTAGTATTTTTTCTCTAAAACTACTCATTGTGGAAACCCAATTAAAAGCGTTTGTGGGAGAGATAAATAAGATGCTTTCTATATAAAAAAATTTCTTCAACAATTAAAGCTTAATTGACGATGTAGCAACAGATTCTGTAAGTATTTTTAGCCTTCTGAGTATGCTTCTTTCTTATTTCTGCACGCTTCAAACTCGCTCTACGATGTTATAATGCTGTCAGATACCATCGAAACAGTCTTTCGCTGCAGAAATGAAAATGATTTTTTCGAAAATTGCCCAAACCTTGTGAAATCAGTTTACTTAAAAACTGATTTAAAAATTGATTTAGAAATGAGGTCATAAATCAGTTGAATATAACCTCACTTTTCAATGATCTTATTTCTCAATCGATTTTACCATTTATTTAACAAATTGAGCGGTACATCAAGGCAATGCCGACGATATAACATGTATTTTTACTATTTGTTTTTGCACTAAAAAAATTGAACTTTAAGACCTGAAGTGTAAATTTTTACCCTTCTCAAAAAGTGATGGCTGAGTAAAAAAAGATTAGCTTAATATATGAATATTATGATAAGGTACTAGCAATCAGTGTCATTTGAAAGCTCAGAAAACTTGCTTGTTAGCTATATGAGACTCTAATTTTATTAAGGCTAAGAATTAATTTATAAAGGCTGGTCAAAAATTGGTTGCCAAACATCATTTTCTATTTTCACTTAAAAACTTTTCCTGCTACATCGGAGATATTTGTAATTTTGAAAAAAAGTTATTTTTTTGGTATATTCTGACCATTTTTCTCGCAAGCGTGGTTCTTTGGCATTATCCATTAAAATTTTCAAGATTTATCAAAAAATGAAGTCTCTAAAAATGGTGAAATACAGTCCTTCAGTCAAAATTACCCAGAATTTTGGAGGCTGGACGTTACAAAATTACGATTTCTCACAAAACTAAGTCCTTGGGTACATTTTGATTATTCTGCTTCAAAAGCACGACTCTTTGGTATTATCTATCAAAATTTTGTTAAAGATTCATCTACGATCAAGCCTCTAAAATCAAAAAAATTGCTTTCTCCAAGAAAGCCAACTGGTAGTCCCCCCAAAAAAGAGGGAATAAAGGTAGACTTGTTTTATCTTGTGCAACAAAATGTTAGTGCTGCCGATACAACCGGTTGATTTGATATTTTCAATTTCGATGTCACTAATGAGGGCGCTGCAACTGTAATAACTTAACTGTAGGTGTATCGCGTCGGGTTAGTTTGTTCTTTCCCTGGCAGCGTTCATGCCAAGACCAAAGCAACCCACCCACAGCCAAGAGGCTTTAGGTCGTACTACTAGGCATGCCATTACGAAAAAGGGGTGTGTAGTAGTCCTAATATTCAATAGGCCATTTCATGCACTTTATAAAATGAACAAATAAAAGTTTTTGAAATCGTTAGCTGTTTCAATTTTCAGCAAGGAAGCAAGCACCAACAGGGCAAGCAAGACGTGACCAGGAATTCCGGAAACTTGGGGAGAATATAGTGGCTATGCGTAACCTCCTATAATGCTGTCTTAGGTTCAATCCATTTCATTTACAAAAACGGTACTTTTGTTATTTTGCAACGAAAATTGGCTATATCAAGAACACATTAACTTTTTGTTACTACATTATTAATGGGGGTCCTGGTATTGTAATAACTTGACCGCTAGTGTTTGATGTAGGGTCGGTTTTCTTTTTGCCTGGCTGCGTTTATGCCAGGACATAGCAACATGCACCCATCCAGAGGCGTTAACTTATGCAAATAAGCCAACAGTTGCTAAAAAGTGGTAAGTAGCGGTCTTAATATTTAATAGCTTGAGCACGAAAATAATATAGCAGTTGCGTTGGCGTCCTGGCACAACTTTGATATGCTTTTAATTCAAGCACTTGCTGGATTTAAGAAATAAAAATTTGTTAAGCTTAAAGACGACTATTGCGAAAACAGACCAAATATGACGTTGCCAGGGACTCGACAAACTTGAGAGGCATAAAGCGGCTGTGCCCAATCCCCATAATGTTTTTTAATCAATTGCATTTCAAAAAATGATGGTTTTGTTTCGGAATAAGATTTGGCTATGTGAAGAAAGATTAAGTTTTTATTACTGTTTTCCCAACTGTCGATTGGATAAAGCCGTTAAATCAGATAGCAAATGGTAGGTTGCTTAAAGCCTCATCTCTACCGATGAGATCAAAACTTTTTTCGAATCGCCTCACTCCAATTTTGTCGCGAAGCAGTTACACAAATTGAATCACAGAAAACTGCAAATGATCCACGATATCCAGTGTGTGAAATAACCCCTGGACAACCAAAGCTGAAATTCAAAAAAGGCTTTTTATCTTTTACATGCACGTTTCTGCTAATTCACACAACAGCGCATTGCCGGTAAATACAGAAATAAATTCATACAAATTTCCTCTTTAACAATTAATAGATCTACAATCTTCCAATCAATGAACCCACCCTTCCAAAATACGAGTTACAATGAAAGAATGTCATGGTCATAACCGCCTAAGTTACGGCGTAAGCAAATCATGGTCTCTCCTACTAAATGCGACTACTTACATGCTGGTGCAGACACCACGTGCCGGTGGATCGTGAAACTCCAAACATGGCATATCCACTAATATGCGAAAAATGCGTGACATACCGCAGCGTCGAAGACCTCAAGAAAAATAACGACAGGCTTCAAAGTATTGCTAACACCTGGTGTGATACTATTTACGTAAAGAACACATCCACTGACGTGTAGAAACAAGAAGAAATTTGCCTTTATTTGTGGTTTGTTGCCAATGCTACAGTACTCCCGCTCCAACAAAGCTTCAACGCCTCATAGTAGACCCTAAACATTGCTCTGACGCGTTCGATGGCAATTCGTACATTACTACTAATAATGGGTTTCGAACGTGGGGTCATCAGTGTTGAATATTAGTAGCTGCATGAAACTGTAATAAGAGATCGATGAGCCAGGTACTGATGGTACTGCGAGCATTATATGAACCGATACAGTTGGCCTTTTCAAAGCACAAAAAAGCAACTGAACAAAGAGATAAAAATGAGTAAAAAGTTACGTTTAGTAATATAGGTATTGCAAAAATTTTAACAACGAATATTGAGAAAAACTAGGAAACACAAAAGGAATCGGAAAATTTTCTGGTCTATATTTTTTGAAAATTATACTTTTTTCCTTAAAGCCAAACGAAACAAAGAAAAGAATAAAAGCAGCATTATATGCAACAAATTTGTCTAAATAATTAAATTTAAGCCATTGATATAAAGTTTAGTTAGAAATAAACTTACAAGCATGAACTTCAAGCACAGATATGCACACTTTAGATATATTAAACATGCCAAACTACAAAAATGCACATATTTATAGTTACACACACACACACACACACACACACACAAAAAAAAAAAACATACACAATGAAAGTGATTACTTGGTTGCATATTCATAAACTTTTTTTTAGCACACAAATTTATTCATTGCTACAGTTTTATTGATTTTTAAAATTTTGTGATAGGTTCTTTAGTTTTATTTTAAATTAAGCCATCGCTTTATTTTCTAAAATTCATCGAGTGTAGCTCGTTATTTAGATTCCCAAAATGTCAAATGGTTTTGCAAAACCTGTTAATTGACACGGCGCAGTCGAGATAACAATTGCAAAGTTACTTAACAAATCAACCTGGTGTTGCCCTACAGTATGGATTGCCAACCCATACACTCAAGGAGCAATTCAGACCCAGTTTCCACCGAAAGAAAACAGGGAACCCTAATACTTTTTGATATCTAACTTGAGGGTAACACTATATTGTGTGTTTATATTGCTGTTTTTACCTTCACTTTTTGTATTTTAGCAGCACCTGATTTTTACCTTTACTTTTTGTATTTTGGCAGTACCTAGGATGATCAACTTTGATGAAAGAGAGGGCCACAAACAATAATTTGTCATCCAATAAAGAAATTGTGAAGTTACAAATAACATCTTTTCTCGTTTTGAAGTTGATTACTTTTTGAGGTCAACTATTTGAAACCTGAAAGTTCCGGAGCAAGCCAGTTACTCGAAGGCGCTTTTTCCCGTTCTTGAAAAATAGATTTTTCAGAGGGGGGAGTGGGGGAAGCAACTTTTTGATGGCAATTGTTTTGGCCGAGCTGTGACACGCGAAAACGAAGTACAAGGATGAAAGAGCCTCTGGTTGCCGAACCCTGCTCAACGATAGAATTCTTCTGTCTCCCCGGTAGCGCTTCGTTCTTTCGTATTTAAACTTTCACTCATGGTTTTGATTGATCCTAGTTGCCTAACGACAATTTTTTGGCAGCTCTGCTTACGAAATCAAATACTGGTCATTAATCTAAGTTTTTTTTAAAGAAATTTAAAAGGAGTAAATTCCCATATATGCTAACTTTTATCTGCTATCGTGATTCAAGAAAAGGAAGTGGCAATCTATAAAAACATAAAGCAAATTGTTTAGCCCTTAATAAAGTCAGATTAGGTTTTTGAAATGAAAATCGAAGAAAAAAGTCCCATAATTCCTGTATTGCTCATCGCGTTGGTTTTACTAGCCTACTGCGCAACCAAAGTTTCCTTTTTCGTTCTTAAAAACCCACAAATCCATTTAGCTTATTCCTTAAATGGTTGCGATTTCCGCCTTTGTGACATCATCAGAGGACCAAGGCATGTTTCGAAAAATTGCTTTCAATCTCCAAAAATTATAAGGGCAGTAAAATGCTCTTGGTTAGTCGCTTGCAGCAAATCTTCTGACTCGAGCTCGTAGAAACTGATTTCAAAAAAGCAAATTTTACATAAAGAAATGCAGTTTACAATACGGAGAACGGGTACCAAAAAACCTAAAACCACCAAAAAAGTAAGATTTTAGTACATTTTTTTGGGGTGAAATTTTTTTACTTAAATAGGGTGTTGATTCATAGCGACATCTTACTACATGAAACAACGATTCATGAGCAAGTTGATAGACTATGGCACTCGGCGTACGCTCACCATCTTTAATAATCCCTCCCTCACCATCCCGAACCTTAATACCTTGGAGTAACCCTAGCTTAGGTACCGCCGACACTCGGAAACACTACGCAAATACTAATGTTCCTCAACGCATTGTTTTTAGGTGTTAAGCAGGATCTAAATGGACCTAGAACGTTAAAATCTTGCGTATAGGTGCCTGTTGACATTAATCTATTCTACAGCCGAATGCTGTGCGCCTGTTTGGTGCCGCAGCGCTCACTATCATTAGATTAATACGTCTACTAATGCCACCTTTTTATTGTGACGGGATGCTTTTGCCCCATACCAATGGAAAAGATTCCCTTTCTTGCAGACATCAAACTTGCTGAACTTCGTCAGCAACTAACCGCATTGCTTTTGCTTGATGGCGCTGTTGCAGCCAAACAACCTGCTCCATGCAGAGATCGTTGCGCTGCAGGAAAGCGGCTTCAGCGGCTCATATGAAGAGCCGACAGCCATTTGCTTGTGACGCACAACTGTAGTTAAAAAACGCCTACACACTAAAAATTAGTATCAAAGGGGCTGGCAAAAATTTTTTAAGGAGGGGACATGACAATAAAAAGTCATTGAAAATTTTGCGGGCCAGTTGCATTTCCAATGGTTGCATTTTTAGTCCAAAAAGTGGATGAAGACGTAATATTTTTCGGAGATCAGCACTGTCGAAGTGAGACTTTACGCACTTTTCATCCAGATTTCATATCAAGACCTTGATTTTTCAAGATTAGGTTTTCGAAAAACGTATCGACAATTTTGCCATCCGGTTAATGCCGACTACCACTGGTTTCACAACCCCTCTTTCAAATTTTCAAATTCCAAAACAATAGGTGGGCACGGCCCACTATTGCCCCTTCCCCGCCATTCCGACACCATTGATCAATATGGCCTCTTGATTGATCACAAGTGGAATGCGCACTTTTATTGTTCATGCTGGATTTTATACAATTTCGGAATGCTCCTAACACGTTCAGCTAACTCCTAACACCTGCGTAAGCTAAACCATCCTGAAACTTTATTGTATGGTACAAAGTAATAATTGTCAAAATTTCTTTATCATTTCAAAAGTTACCCATTCAAGAAATAAATAAATAACAGTCATTTCATAAACTTCTACGTTGTCACCAACGATTTCGCGAAACACATCCAGAGAGTACTCTATTTCTTGTCACGTTCGTTTTACGTAGTCTCCGCATTAGGGGCAGTTGCATCCGTGTAATCTTGTACTGTAGCTCCTTAAAGTCCCTTAATTACCTTTGATCGATATAGGACCTCGTGAACAGTTGATTGTAATTGCTCTAACTGGCTGGTAGCGGTACGGATGGACTTAGCGAAAAAACGAGTAAACATTTTTCTTATGCGATCGATATTTTCCTCCGATATTCCTTGTCTGCTGCTCTTTTTTATTCAACACTTTCCCTGTTTCCACAAATTTTTGTGGCATACGCGAATTAATTGCCGTGATAACGGCTTCTATTCGTACTTACTTCAGTAGTTTTGCTGAGTCTGTCTTTTAAGATTTTGTCTCCATAAATCATGATTCACTTTGCGTTATTGTCGAAGTGTAGCCATTTTGTAAAGAATTCGATCAACAGTATTTAACAATACACATTTATTTTAAAAAGATGCCTGAAACACACGTAGACGATATGATTAAAGCCTTTGAAGTTGAAGAAGCACAAGGAACTGAAGCATAAAGAGAATACGGACTCAGTTGAAACGTTCAAAGCGAAAGGAGCTCGTTATGATGTGAGGAAAACGCTCCCTACGTTAGGCTTCTGCCTAACTTCTCAACCACTCTTGCGCGCTTCATATGAAGTTTCATATGATAACAGCAAAAGCAAAAGCATCTCACACTGCTGGTGAGAAACTACAGTAATAAAGTCAAGTGCGGTAAAAATGGCACAAATATTACTTGGTCGAAACGAGGCCAAAAGAATAGATTAAGCTTCTTTGTTCGATGACACTATAAATAACAGGATTGCAGGTACAGGGCAAATGACATTTTGAGTCAGCTTATTGCTCAAATTCAAGATAGCCCATGTAGAATAAGTCTTCAATTTGATGAAACAACGGATATCAGGTCAATAAGCCAATTAGTAGCATACGTGAGATTTGTTTAAGAAAATGCGATTGTGGACGAGTCTTAATTTTGTCAAGAGATCAAGAAGAGAACTAGAGCTAAAGATGTCTTTGATCTTGTTAATGCATTTCTTCGTGAAAATTCAATAGCACGGAATAAAGTGGGATTGGTATGCACAAATGGTGCGCCCGCTATGATAGGGTATCGATCAGGTTTTATAGCCCTATTAAAGCAAGTTGCTCCGCATATAACATTAAATCACTGTGCTATTCATAAATACGCCTTAGCTTGTATAAGACACTCCCTCTTCAATAAAAATGTTCTTGATTCGGCAGTAAAGGCTGTGAATTTCATTGGTGGCAGGGCCGTGAATTTCCGACTATTCTAAGCATTTCATGACAACCTTGGAAAGGAGCATTAGTGCTTTCTTTTCCACACCGAAGTGCCATGGTTATCGCGGGGAAAAATGCTTTCCTGTGATGGAGAACTTGTCATTGAAGTTGCCGTGTTTCTTCGTGAGCATGGGTCAGTGGAACTTGCTACATTATTTGATGACCATGGATTCCAATTGAAGGTCTTTTATTTGGCAGACATCTTTAGTCTTTTGAATGAGTTCAGTTATTTTCTGCAGGGGAAAACAAATCTCAGATAGAGGCTGCAGAGAAGGTCACCGCCTTCAAAAAGAAGTTATCCCTTTGGAAAAAGAGAGTAAGAATCCAGAATTTTGCTATGTTTTTACTGATGGAGAGTAAAATTGATGATCAGGAAACTAACAAATGGCTGACTGCTTTAATTGACGATCACACAAGCAACCTCGAGAAGAAAAAGGAAGTGTACTTTCCAACATCTGAACCTTCTTCAGCATGGATTCAGTAGCCTTTTATTGCTGAGACGAACGACAATGAGCAACTCAACCTTCATGAGAAACATCTAGAATTGCAGAGCTCTCAAGCTGCAAAGACCAAGTTCGGCTGCTCTTCACTGATAGAATTTTGGTGCAGTATGTTGCAAGAATATCCTGAATTGGCAAAAAGAGCTCTGGAAGCATTAATTCCATTTCGAACGACATACCTCTGTGAAGCTGCCATGTCTGCTCTAGTTAATATCAAAACTACGTACCGTAATCGCCTTAGAGTTGAAAATGACATGAGAATTGCTCGCAGCAATATTAACCCCCGTATTGATAAGCTTGTTTCGAAGAGACAAGAACAGAGGTCACATTGAATAACCATTTGTGCAGTGTTTTGCCGAGTAAATTGTAATATTTCACTAACCACTTGTGTGATGTCTTCATAGAGTTTTTTAAATTAATTAGAGATCCAGTAGTAAACAACTTATTTGCCTTATCACAATAGTATTTGTACTTGCAACATACACCTCCTTTACAGGTTGCGCAGGCAAGGGTCCCCAAGCCAATATCTTTAGGAATAGGAATCCCAAGGTTTGGAAAGGTTAAGAACCACTGTACTAAATAGAAGTCATCCGAATGTGCCAACAATTATTGCGGTTCATTCAAATCGACCTTGATCTTTTAAAAATGCATTAGATTAATTTTGAGATCAATAAATTGCTATTTCAGGATACGGTATTAATAACTTATATTCGTACAAAATATTACAACAACAGAAAGTGAAACCGTATTTACATGGATGAGTTTTTAGGGCCGTAATTACACTTTTTGACGTTTTTCGTAGATTTTTTTGTAGACAAGCCCCCTCAACTACCACAATATCATCATTATTCCTTTGTAGTCTACAATGTAAATTTAATTATAATATTCCCAACTACTATTACTTGTACAGCAATATGAATTATTTTCGACGTGGAGTGCAAGATATTTCGTGTTTCTGCATCCTGCGTTATGCAATTTAGAATACAATGCATTTCTAAAAATAAAGTCGTTTCCTTGCATTTACTGTAGCATATGCAGAAAGATTTTTTTCATGCTAACTCATAAAACGGATTTCCCGAATGTTTAATTGCGAATACGCACGAGAGACAACCAAAAGCAAACGCTAATCCATCAAGCTGGTAACAGCAAGGATTTCAGTGTAATTGTGATCTTATTTAAAGAGAAAAAATGGCTTGAATTTCCCCTTTTCGAAATGCTAAAAGTTTTATTGAAATGCAAAAGTGTGATGTTTTTAAGAAATGATCGATGGTTTGGGTTTTGAGTTTTCGATCGTAAAAGAGCCCGTAGACATTAAAAATCGGCTAAAACCACACCTCTGGAAAGTGACCACGTTTTTTAGGAACAGCTTCAGAGCTAAACTTTTATTTCTCTTCACTTTCAATCTTTCTTTGCTCGCATTCGAACTTTGAGAATGGGAAGATTTAAGCTCCCGTTTTCCTAGGCCGGTGGCAATGATGAAAGTACGAACCAGTTTCTTTCTCTCTGCCGTCTTTCCTTCAAGAAATATGTCTACATCTGTTATAACATCCTGCGTACCGATGGCGAGCTGTTGTTTGAAATTCCAACACAGCCGAGATTTAATTTAGGGTATCACGCTTGCATGGCTTGTGTCTTATCACTACATAACTGAACTTTCTGACGTCTTCAAATCTTTTCTTATACTTGACCTTGATGATTTCATTTTTGGTCGCGCTGGTTAAAGCGCTCGTCATCATTTGTTTAATGTAGATGAGATACTTCTTTTTGGCTCGTGCGTATATGAGCTCATGCTCTAGCTGCTAGTATTTAGTCAGACGGGACCACAGTAACGGCCAGACTTTTTGATCCGGCTACCTGTTTGCACACAGTGACGGAGGTGTCTCATCAAGTGCCTTACCCAAGAACACAACATGCGGTGGGGCCTTTTTTTTCTCCGCACTATCTCTTTTGTGCTGAACGTCAAGAAGGGGGCTGTAAATACCGTTTTAAAGCCTTTGGAATGACTCGATGTAGGAATCGTAGCCAGGTTATCGACTGTGAAGCGGACACTCTGACCGCTACACCACCGCGCCGGGTTAAAGTCAGCGCCATTTCACGGTGGAAACAGTCAAATAGTGATCCGCTCTAATTTCAAGATTACGGCGTTTTACGTGTTTGACGAATTTCGATAATTTTTCTGTTTCACGGATTTCATTACGGCAGTTAATTTGTTCAGCGTACAGTAAAATCACGCACTTCCAACGGAATTCTAAATTTACGAAGATAGCACGAGCAATTGTTCTATATTTAGAGCAACTGCCGGAGCTAAGTAAATTTAAAAGATGAAAATGCAAAAAACAAATTAATTTAATTTTAACGCAATCGCTCCCACGACCATCAGTTGATAATTTTTAAATGGTCTATAATTTGAAGAAAAAATTGTAAAAGTAACTTTAATCCTGTTTTTGTTGGTCAGTAAAGGAAAGGGGTTAAAGCTGTTCTTTTGCCAGTTTAATATTAGATCTAAGAAAGTTGTTTTTACATTCTTTTTGGCGCTATCATAATTTCGTATTATGTCACACCTTCTACTAAATTTGAGTGTGATCAAAAAGCGGAGATTCGTCAATTGTGCAATTTGTCACACAATCTCATAAAGTTCAGCGAGCAAATTTGTGGTTGAAAATACGTATATGTACAACAGCTATTCACTTTTCTTTTTCAACGATGACTCCTTTAATAATGCCACAGAGTGTTTATGAACATCTTTAGATCTTACAAAAATTTTTGCCCAAATATGGTTACCACTTTCCTGAAAAATTCAGTATTTTTGGTAAAAGATAAGATAAGGTACAAGTAGCTGGCCTATTGATTCTGCCACATTTTAGCCATTTGCACATTACTGCAGCAATAAATTCAAAAATTAAATTTATCTTCAATTGTTGTATCTTCCCGTTTCCTTTAAAAAAGCATCACTGAGTTGCCATTTACAAAATTAGTAAATTGATTCAATTAATCCTTTAATAAACTACTTTTTTTGATGCATGATTAAAGGGAAATATTCGGAAAAGGTTTCTTTGTTTGGATGAGGTTTGTTTATTTGAATGCTGTCATCACTTTCAATTTCTAGTTCAGTCAAATTTAAAGCTGTACCAGCGTTTAAAAATCGTGCAATCCAATAAGCAATTACAAATAGCGCTAGGGTAAAGAACTAAAATCATAAAGGCGATAGCAGAACGTAAAAAAATATCCCAGTAAAAAATACTGCATGCTTGTAAAAGTTTAACTGTTGGGACGGGTTTTGCAAAAACATGATAAATTGTATAGGCTTTCATAGAATTACACTTTTGCTGCTTTTGCCATGATGACAATGGACTTGCAAAGACTCTTGGCTTTGCCTTAAACTTGAAATTACACTTTAATTCAATAATGCCCGTTCACTGCACGTAGACATAACAGGGATTAATGTAAATATAGGTAAGGTTTATGAATTGAAAAAAATCCGGAAAAATTAAAAATCAAGAAAAATCCACAAAGCCCATTTGATTGACCGCTACCTGCCAATCAAATGGACTTAGCGGATTTTTCTTGATTTTCAGACTTTAAAAAAAATTTTTTAAAGATAAATTTTAAAATTATATCAAATACAAAAGTCATACAAAAATTTGAGTTATTGTTTCTAGATCATCTCTATTGCAACAACAAAAAGTTATTGCTGCTACTTTTCAGCTTCCGAAAGAAGGCTGAAAAGTAAATTTTCACGAGCGGGTGAAGGTGTTTTTATCCTTGTTACTTGAGATGCGTTCATTTTTCGGTGTATTGTTCGGATACCAAGTAACCTTTATGGTTAAAAATAAGAAAGATTTGTTTGTTACCAATAGACCTACCGCCGAAACAATGAGTTTCCACCACTAAAACCACAATCAAAGGACTCAGCCAGATATAATATATCGGGGCCAAATCAAAAGCTTTTAATATTCCAAACACAAAAATTTTTACACAAAAATAGTTTACTATCAGAATTAATTTCAAGAACTTCAAGGTTGCCCATGGCGCCTTTCGTCCCTCTCTAATTACGCCTGCACAACAGCAAAGTAAGAGTCTTTTGCATGATCAAAAGCAAAACAGCTTTAAATAAAGCTTCAGGAGAAGGATTCACAGCACACTTTTAAGAAGCTAGGAAAAAATTTTTTACTCGCTGCCTTAAAGAGTGATGTGAATCCGTCTCCTAAAGCTTTAATCGAAGCCGTTTTGAAATTTCGTACCACTAAACCAAACAACTGTTTGAACCAAAAGCGGGAATCGTTTACGGCTGAATTTTAAATGTTTCCTATGCAAGAGTAGCTTTCTCCTCCTTGCTAGTGTGCACGAATTCATTTTGTATGTTGCTTAACTTGCCGCTGCACCGCCGCAACATAGCGACCTAAACAAATTGAAACAAAACGTAAAGTGTTGACAGATTATAATCTATTTTTAGAGTTTTTGAATCTTCGTAAAGCTTTCTCGAGAAATTTTCTTAAATCCAACTTTGATTCACCGAAAACTCCTCCAAGCTTTTTTCAAATTAGAAACTGATTCATAACAAAACTATTTTAACCAAAGCCAAAATAGCTTGCCAGCCAATTAAATTTCTTTGAAAAGGGCTTGTGATTACAATGCTTTTTTCCGTAGCTTTAAGCTTTACAGTTTAAGCTAGAGGCAGTTTAAGTTTGATCTACACTGAGGCTAAGCACGACTCAACTTTTTTTGTTTTGTTTTTGCCCAATCGCAAGCCGTCCTAGACTTCAGTGTAGACTGCATTCAAACGGTGTAGAAACACACTACCTGCCTCGTTGGAGTTTGGGTAGACTCGAAAACTGTCATACCCAAATTCGCAGAAAACAAAAAACATTGCTGTAGTTTTTTTAATGACGGAAGCATTCTCCAAAAATGTATCAACCCCTAAATAGGTGTGTCAACTGCGCTGGACCCCTTTTCTTGTGATTTCACGGCTGAGGACTGGTAAGGAGATTGTTGACCATCTGCTAATTGTGTGAGAATAGTAATTTTCAAATTATAGCAGTCGTCTGACCAGTGGTAAGCCAGGTTTTTTCCGGCGGTTTGCTAGCCGTTTTTTAGGTCACCCGCGAAATTTAGCGTCAAATAAATTGCCCCTTTATATTTTTGTCAACACAGCAAAAATCAGTTTGATTTGTCTTTATGCTCTCTCCCTCCTTTCAAAAATATTTTGGAGGCTTGTGCAAGCTATAAGTTGAATATCAAGTTTTGAAAAAGTTCTTGGCTTTTTGAGCGAACATGTTTGGCGAAAGTTTTTTTTTCTGTATTTGCCCTTTCAGTGAGAATCTAAAAGCCCTTTAGCCATACTTTTATAACTACCCGCTCAACAACTCTACCTAGAAAACCGATTAAGAGTCTGGTCTAAGAAATACTTGTTAGATTGTGGTTTTACTTGAGCAAATCTTTTTGAAGATTACATTTTTTCGTCTTGATTTGATGCATGCCTGCATAGCATTTGATGTTTTGTTATTTGGTTCAAAACAACGGCTGCTCAACTAACCCTTGCCTTAAATACACTGGACTTAGTAAAAGCTAAGTTAGAAAATCTTTTTTTTCTAGTAGTTTACTCATTGAGATGCAAACAAGTTTTTTGGTATTTAAAACCACAAAAACATTTTTGCAAACTTGAGAGGAAGGACAATTTATGATATTTTTTGGTGCAAGCCTATAAATTTGAATCACTTTGCGTTAAAAGTTTGAAGGGCAGGCCACTGCATCAATTTGAGTAGAAATTCATTGCTATGCGAAATACAATTTTGTGATAAACGGACCTAATGCCTTCATCTTTGTAAATTTAAGGATATAACATAAACAAGCTCATTCATCATATTTGTGTATGCTCAATGCTGGCGAAAATGCCGAAGGATAAAACTGTATCATGAAAAAAAAATTTGTGATAGGCGTACGACAAAACAAATTAGTTGAACTGGAAACGAGCAGTTTGGAGTTGAACTTTGTGATTTTAAAGTATGGTATGCGTTAACATGGACCTATGTTGATCTACAGCTGAGACTCGCTCTTTCTGCTTTTTTAAAAATTAGAAAATAGAAAGAAAAAACTTGCTATTTCTGTTTTGAATTAAAAATATTGAATAAAAGCTAAATTTAGTTTTCTTGCTTTTCTAATTAAAAACTTACTGAATAAAACCTAAAACTCGCTTTTTTTCTGCTCTTTTTTGAAAATTGTTAAACACAGCGAAAGCTAGAACTTGCATTTTCCTTCTCTTTTTTTTGAAAATTAATAATTACAGTAAAACTGTAACTTGCTTTTTCTATTCTTTTACTCTAATTTCAATCAGATACATAACACCAACATTACCAATATTTTATTTCGTTATGCTCGGGATCAAATAATGTAGGCTGCAAACCTAGTAATTTTTTGAGGCATAGCTTATTTAAGGTTTTCACAAAATAGTTATTCACTTGGTTTTCTAGAAAAAGTTGCTAGGAGCATGGTAATAAGATTGTGGCTAAAAGGAGAGGTTCTCCCTTCTGGTGGCTGGTAGGCAACAATGGCAAAAAATTTTCAGGTGGAACGCAAGCACAAAAAGAAAAAGAGAGTCACTGGACTAGAATTTAGACGAAGTGTACGCTGATTGCGCTTTTACTCAAAGCGCGGTTTTGGTGCAGCAATGCTACACTTACAGAACAAATTTAGCTAACTCTTTCTTGTCCTTAATGAGCCGCAACAGTTCAACGAAGAGACTTGCCTTCAGAGCACAAGGCATAAAACGTTATTTCAAAGCTTTTTCAAAACAAGAACGCTTAACCTAAAGACATTGAAACGTTTCGATTTTACCCTCAAAACATTTTTATTTGAGTAGAATTAAAGATGAACGGCAGCTGGCTATTACGATTATTGATTAAGACTACAACCACTAGCTAGTTTCAAATTTTTTTGATACGGATGTCGTTTGTGACTACTTATTTTTTTGAAAGGCGCCGGTTCTTGAGTGTAGTAAATGCAATGCTCTGTGCGTGTGTGCTGTTCACAAGCAAAGTTACTGCTTTAATTCTGATATTAAATTTACTATCCAATGAATCCAATCTAAATCCAATTTGAAAAGCCGATGCAGTGTTGTTATCTAGTCAATGGCTATTCGCCACAATCCTTTGTGCTTATCATGTCTGTTGAATCGTCTTTGGTCTCGCTGATTTTTTAATTAATTTTTGTCTATTTCTGCTACTTGGTATTTGACAAGCGGACGCCAAAATTGAAGTAATTACGTTTTTTTGTGTATCATGTAGCTTGGGCCCATCCAAAACGGCATAATATTTAGAACTAGAAATTATTTTCAAGTGCTAACTTTTATTAGATTAGTACACGCTCTTTGACGCGCACTTTTAAAACTTATTAGGCTTCCACCGAACATCGCTGCCTAATGAATTTTTAAGTATATAGATGTAATTAAAACAAATATTTGGGTTTTATAGTTTAGTGTCGTGTTATAGAATTTTGGTTCCATCTCAATCTTAGTATTGAATTTTGAAATTTTGATATTTAGGCGACGTAATGTATCCCTTAAACAATTTGTCTGACTGCAACTTAATAGTGACCTTTATATTCAGTACTAAATATGTAGGCTACCAACTGCACAACCTCAACACTTCTTTTCAAAGCAACAAGAAATATATTCACAAAAAATTGAACCTCAACTGCACTACTAACTTCAACAACTATCAATTCTACTTGGCCTTTACGGCTTCCGACTACACACCAATACGCATCAACGGAGCCAAGCTATTTCTAACTCTCTTCAGGGTTTTTCAGTGTGCCATAAACTATTGATCCAGTGAAGACTTTTATAGATCACGAAGACATTTGTGAACACAATGAGCATTTTTCGAGTAAGTTTTTAATGCAAACCTCTACTTTTTAAAACCTCACTCATGGACTCGCATCAAGCTGATTTTTAGATTTGTTGTCAAGACCAAGGAGAGAATGGGGCAAAGGTTTGCATAATTTTCGTTAAGACATCCAAGTTCAATCGTGAAGTAAGCTGGGAAGAAGAATGAAAAGATTATTCACGGGCAGGGGACAACAACCGCTTAAGATTTACCTTGGTGGCATTGTTTGCCATGCATTGCAATTTTAGTAGGAACTTATAAAGTTTTGAACGGACTTAAAAACATTTTTCCTGTTCTTTACTGATTTTTTACCAATTTATGTTTGATCAAAACCTTTGCCGCATAAATGCACTGCCGTTTCAGGTTGGGTTGTAAATGCCGTTCTCGGGCGACATCGCGCGAGTAAGTTATACGCGTGAGGTAGAGTTCACAAGATGAGCTTTATTAAACTTTAATATGACATATATCTGCAAAACATAATCATCACATTTCAGAACCATTAATACTAGGTAACAAATCCAATCAATACTTGACAAAGCAATTGGCTTCAACTCGTTGGAATGCAACCGTTACAATTGCTCGCACAGAAAGCGCAAAAAGTTGTGGCTGGAGGCAGAAAACTGCGCGCTTCAACGCCATTGCTCATCATTTTCCCCAACAAGCAAAAAAACGACCAAACAATAGCAGCAAATTTTCATAATCTTAATGGCATCAACTTGAACTGGTCAAATGAATTGCTCACATCAAAGGTACGACCCCATATCTGTCTCCTGGTTTCCGTTGCACGCGGTGAATGACGCGGCAATATTAAATTGTTTTCATCAATAGTTTCACTAATGCTTTCACTTGATTCATTTGCTGGGTTTTCACCAACAGATTTATTATTTACCTTGGGGTCATTTTTAACATGTACCATAGGCTCGTTTTCAACTCATGCCACTGAGTCAGAAAGGTCAGTTTCCACATTTTGTTCTCCAGAACGTGGAGCCAAATCTCTTATGGAAACAGAAGATTTCCAACCGTAGTTGAAAAGGACGTGAGCGAAAGCAGAATTAAACTCCCAAGAGTTGAGCTTCGTCAATAAGGGAATCCCCTTTATTTCGAACATGTCGTTTAACTTAAATGGGACCCGGTTTTAACCAACTTGGCAGCGACACGCCACTTACATAACGGCGAGCATGACGAAAGATACGCTCATGAGGTGTGCAATTAATAGATGAACAAAATATTGAGGTTGCTAGTTGCAAGCTAACAATTTTTAGGCAATCTCCTATTACGAGAGATCTGCCTCTAGCATCACACTTAGGTAAAATAAAAAAATTTGCTTAAAAATGATCACCAGCATCTTACGGTACCATACAGCAATCTGTTACATCATGTCAACAACCGGCTTTGACTTTATTGGATCTCATCAGGCGAGTGTAAAAACACTTAATAATAAAAATGCTGAAAAATAACATATTTGCTATTGGGAGCGTAAAAAAAGATACAACACAAAACACTATGATACAGTAATACCCATACTATGGGGGTCTCATTTAAGGACACATACATGACATGGACAACAAGTCACATTGGTGAGCCCTAATAGGAGTGTAGGATCATTGTTAAGACTTTATCATTTTACAAATTATAAAGATTGCTAGTTGCTAGATAGCGATTTTCAGGCGACATCCTATTAAGAAGGATTTGCCTCCAACATCACACCTAGGTAAAATAGAAAATTTTGCTCAAAGATATTCACCAACATCATACGGTACCATACAGCAATCTGTTACATCACGTCACCAACCGGTTTCAACCGTATTAGGTCTCATCAAACGGAAAACACTCAATAATAAAAATGCTGAAAAATAACATATTTGCCATTGGATGCATAAAAAAAGATACAATACAAAACAATATGATACAGTAATATCCATATCATGGAGATCTCATTTAAGGACACACACACATGACATGGACAACAACTCACATGGGTAAGCCAAAATAGTAGTGTATTATTATATCATATTGTTTTGTGTTGCATCTTTTTTTCTGCCCCCAGTGGCAAATATGTTATTTTTCAGCATCGTTATTATTGAGAGTGTTTTATACCCGCCTGATGAGACCCAATAAGGTCGAAACCGGTCGCTGAATATACAAGGAAACAATAGTGAGTATACCACCCAACCAATTTTGACCAGACCATCCCTGAACGCGTTTCTTCCTTTTGGACTCATCAGCAGGGTATGTCCCGTCACAAGCAAAAGGAACCCACTCATTAATGTTGTCCTTTAAACGAGCAATGTACACTCAAAAGTGCTAAGACTTCAACCAACGACGTCTTGCGTTGCTTAACGGGCGGGTTGACAAATTGGTTAATTTTAGCTTTATATCCACTGCGAGATCAGTTTACGCAGCTTAGCGGATGACTGATCTGAAGAAGCTAGATTGAACGTTGTACATATAGTCTAGTGCCTTGTCTTTGTAATGCCATGACGCTCGCAGCGAGTGCGCTAACAATTCAAAAGATGGGAGCCGGGCGACATTTGATAGAAGTGTCGAGCAAATTCATGCCAACAAATTTTCACTCTTTCTCACTTCGCAGTAAGCCGGGCCTCCTACAGAGAAACGGGCAAATCCACGCCAATTCTTTTCCAGTAGGGAAAATTATAAGTCTGAAACTTACAAATTATAAGTCTAAATTGGTTGGGCGGTATACTCATTGTTGTTTCCTTGTATATTCGGCCTTAGTAAATTGTTAATGCCCTTTTTTATAGGGCGCCATTTGTTCACCGCTCATTACACATGTTTTAGGACAACATTTATGAATAAATCAAATGCATTTGTTTAATTGCACAAATCGATTTGATTTACTGGCAAATGCACATAAAATAAATGCATTTGTTTAAATGCCCAAATCGATTTGATTTAGTCATAAATGTACTGAAAAATAAATGCATTTGTTTAAATACACAAATACATATGTCACTCAACCGTATCGTATCGTTCTTTAAAGGGAATGTACTGCGAATAACGCTTTTCCGACAGATTTGGTCGTTGGACCATCACGTGACAGGTTTGCGATAGACTCTTTTGAAATGAGCGGCAGGCGCGACATAGTTAAAAATAGGATGACTGCTGGAAGCAAAAGTGCAACATAGGCTGTATAGATTTATGCTGTTAGTCAATGAACTCAGTCTGCGAGTTTCTTGCAGAAAATAATGGTACTTATGAAGGACCTTAAGTACAAGATAGGTTAAGCTAGCGTACCGGTTGTTGTTTATGGTAATCTGCTTCAAGACAGCAAGCCTCTGATTTTGCTTTGTTTCTCGTACTGTTGCCAAGATGTCCACTTCATCTTCAGTAAGTGCATATGAAATATCATTTTCGTCTCTTATCTAGTGCAGTAAGCTCATAAATTAACATCAGTATATCAGTGATGGCCAGGGCCGGATTAAGGCGGGGGCTGATGGGGCTGCAGCCCCAGGCCCACCCAAGAAATAGGCCCACCACTATACCAAGTCAAAGAAGCCATAAAAGTTACTCATACAATCACTTTCAAAAAATAGTTAAGTATCATTGGCAAGGCGTTCTCCATTAGAGGCCTCGTCATCGTGCAAAGCACAAGCGAAACTGTGTCATAGTAAGAAATACTATTTTAGTTGCATTTTCGATGGATAAAACATTGTAACCAAAATGTAAACACATATTGACGTCATAATACAAAATATGACATTATTCCGAAACAATGGCTTTTTTTAAGACTCTGACATGTTCAATTGTTGCCAGTTATTTTGAAGTTTTGAAAAAAAAATGCAGACAGGTTTATGCTGGGTAAGAAAAGTGAGGTTGGAAAAAGTTTAAATAAAGGCAACTGTATTTTCTATAGTCCGATATTTGAAGAAGGAAGGAGATGAAATTTTACCAAATAGTATAGACCAGTAGGAAGCAGATGAAATAGTTGAGTGAAATCCCAATTCAAGGGAATTTGTTTCTTTAAGTATTTAATAAAAAATTACTTCTAAATTTATTTAAGTAGCTAAATAAAATTCATATTGATTCCACAAGACATTTTCTTTCAATATTAAAAACAAAAAAATAATTATTTGTTTCTCTTTTGTTATTGAAAAATATATCGATATTGATATGAAATGGAGGCACATATAAAAATGATTATTTGCAAATTTAAACTTTTTTTAATTTAAATATTTTCAATATTTTTGCATCTCAAATAATGAAAATGGATTACATACAATTTTGTGGTATTTTTTGCTTAAATAGTGCACCGCAAGTATTTATAACTTTTCAAGGGCGCCTTTAATAATCAGTTTTTGGAAACTACTGCTTTAGAAAAAAATGTATTAGAAAAGTGAAGTCAAGGAGCAAATTTCCTTGAATTGGGATTTCACTCAAAAATAAATTTCAAGTGTATAGATTCAGACCATTCTTGAGTAAACGAAAGTTTAAATTTTACAACAGAAATTTATTAGGGAATTCCCATATATTGAAATCTAAAAGGTCTGAAATGACTGTTTTGAAATCGAAAGGAAATAGCCACTTTATCGGGGGTAGCCAACTACACTTTTACCAACATTTACTAATCTGAACGTTTTTAATCTCAAAACTTTTGCCAATTTAAAAATAAAAATGAAAAAGTATAAAAGCGGTTGGGAAAAGGAGAAATCTAGAAGAGAATTAGAAGATATACTGAAAAAAGTTGTAGCAAAATCAAAAACATAACTGATTTTTTTCATATAAGCGAACCAAAAACCAACATTGTAGAAACGACGTCCAGTAATGCAACTGCTTTGTGCTCATCTTTTAGTGGCTGTATTGCAGAGCAAGAGCCAAATATAAGAATTGTTTCATCGGAACCAAACGTACAAACCAAGTCATCTGATGTTGTTGAGGATGAAGCGCATAGGTTAAAAGAAGCTATTGAACACGACATAGATGTTGGATGCTGGGGAGTAATTTCTGACCATCTGAGAGATTACTGCTGCCAAGTAGGAAGTTTAGAGTTTCAACATCTTGCTGCAGATTTTTCTACTTCAGAGTTATGTTTTACTGGCGATAAATTCAAACGGCGTTGTTCTAAATCGCTATTTTGGTGAGAACAATTAAACGGCGAAACAGTAAAACACAAATGGTTGTGCTATTCACTTTC
This sequence comes from Trididemnum clinides, assembly GCA_963675345.1. Classification (NCBI taxonomy): domain Eukaryota; kingdom Metazoa; phylum Chordata; class Ascidiacea; order Aplousobranchia; family Didemnidae; genus Trididemnum; species Trididemnum clinides. The sequence goes on from OY776286.1 coordinate 30,102,983, forward strand.
ATAAAAAAACTTTACTGTTTTGTTTGCAAACTTTTTGCGTTTGATTCTGAAAAAATAATGCTGGCATCAGTTGGTTTTGGCGACTGGAGCATGCACCACGCGACCTGGCCAGGCACGAACCTTCCAACAAACACTTAAGTTATCTTTCAACATGTATCTCTCGAAGAGCAAAAAGAGTAAGCATTTGCAAAGATTTGGAAGAGCAAAAAGAATCTGACAGAAAATATGGGTGCAAAATATTGGCTCGAGTTTTAAATGTGATAGAATTCCTATCATCGAGAGGGCTGACCTTCCGCGGAAGTAGTGATTTGGTTGGTTCTCCACAAAACGATAACTTTCTCGGAATTTTGGAGTTGTTGGCACAATACGATACTTTTCTTGCTGAGCATATTCAAAAGTGAGTAAACAAACGCAAGAGACACGTTTTGTATTTCGCATCAACTGTATGCGAGGAATTCATCGACATAATTGCAACAAAAATGTTAGATATTATTATTTCTGAAATAAAACAAGCAAAATATTATTCAGAGTTCGTGGACACAACACCTAACATCACAAATGTTGACCAGTAGACAATAATTTTTCGGTGTGTTTACCTGATGCTCCCGTGCAAGATTTGTCAAGTTTATACCCACCCGTGGACACACTGGTCACCAATTGGCTGATTTACTTTTCGAGTTTATAGAAGACAATGGGATCAGTTTGAAAGATCTCAGAGGGCAATCCTATGATAACGCTCTAAGATAGGCTCAAAATATAAAGATTTGCAAGCTATAATAAAAGAATGCCACCACCAAGCGGAATAAATTTCTTGTGTAGCACATTCCTTGAATCTTGTGGAAAAATGTGCTGCTGAGTGTTGCTAATCCGCGGTCCGTTTTTTTTATGTTTGTTCAGGGACTCTATGTGTTCTTTTCAGCTTCAACACACAGGTGGAATCTCCTTACCGATGCACTGAAACCACTTCAATGTCCAACAATTAATCCTTTGTCTGATACACGTTGGGAGGCGCGATATGATGCTCTACATGCAATAAGAAAAGGTTACCAAGCGGTTCTTCAAGTCTTGAAGGCAATGTGTGGTGACAATGATGAAAAATGTCAAACTAAAGAAAGAGCCAGGGGTTTTGTTTCATTAATGGAAAAGCTTGAAACTGGTATTTTACTCGAGGTATGGTCGTGCATAATGGAACGGTTTCATAAGACTAGTCAGGCTCTGCAGAACAGCAAAATGACTTTGAATGGGACAACAAATTTGCTTCAGGGTCTAGATGACTTCATTAAACTTCTAAGATCCCAATTTCAAAAATTCGAAGGAAGAGGTCAAGTATTAAGTGGTGGTCATCATTACACTGATAAAATTTCAAGAAAAGAAGGAAAGTAAGGTAAATCTAAAGATATATCACTTGATTTATCGATCAGATTCGAAGTAGACTGATATTTTCCGATCATTAACCAAATTCCTTTGTCTATGAAAATCCGATTAGAAGCTTACGACCGTCTTCAAAGAAAATTTTCCTTTGTGATGGAATTGAACACCATGTCTAACCGCAAAATTGAAGCAAGTGCGAAAACGTTACTTCAATATTATCGAGATGATCTGGAAGAGTCATTATTGCCTCAGGAGATCATTCATTTCTCTACACTGATAAAACAACACCATTTTGACAGCAAATGCACAGAAATTCAGATGTTTAGGTTAATAAATGAAAATGAGTTCCTGCTTGCATTTCCTAATGTATCTGTTGTTTTCAGGCTGTACTTTAATCTGATAATTTCTATTTGCTCGGGCGAGCGCTCATTTTCAGTTCTAAAAAGAGTAAAGAATTGACTGCGTTCTGGGCCAGAAAAGGTTGAATTCCTTTGCTCTACTCTGCATTGAAAACGAACTTTTGGGAAAAATAGATAACGATGACATTATTAAGAGCTTAGCATTGTCTAAATCCAGAAAATGTGTTATTTGAATGTGTGCGCACTAAGTAAATACTTTGTTTACGTATTAATTGTGGTCAGTTTTTAATACAACGAATGGAATGAAAAATAGGCCTCTGATTATGATAGAGCCCCAGGCCCATGAAAAGCTTAATCCGTCACTGGTGATGGCCTTGAGTAGGCTATGGGGGCCCAGGGCAAAGTAAATTAACTTTATCTCAGTTTAATTTTCTTTTTTTTTTCTTTTGGATGCACCAGAAACACATTTGCTATTCATAAGAGGCATTACCGGTAATCAATGGAAAAGGGTAATGCTATAGGCTAAGGCATATTACTGTAAAAATTTTGCTATAAATGTGGTAGACTTTAAAGTCGAAAAATGATCGAAATAGAAGGTAAACTTTAATATCTGTCAATGTATAAGTAGCTAATAGAAGTCAACGGTTTTCAACTTTCTGATAGTATTCTTCCCGTTCATCTTTTTGAACTATACTGTAAATGCCGACTCGTTTTGGCCATGCTACATGCAATGTAAATATAAGTGCTAAACTCGCAGTTTTTCAATGAATATATGTTACAACATCTTTGAGCGATTTACCATTCGCCAAACTCTTCCTCTGCTGATGATATGTTATTATTTAAACTCTTGGCTAAATTTGACAACATAAATCTTCTTTTAAGTAAATAAGTAGGAATATTTTTAATTTCTCTGGATTTGGTTAGGTCAATATTTCTTATATCTTTCACTGCACTGAATTCGTTAACAGAACATTGGAATCATTTTTAACAGGACATCCACCTCAGTATCTTCCCACAACACCATGACATTAAAATAATGTTATGAGACCTGTCTTGAGGCAAACTACCTTAAACAACAACCGGTACGCTAGCTTAACCTATCTTGTACTTAAGGTCCTTCATAAGTACCATTATTTTCTGCAAGAAACTCGCAGACTGAGTTCATTGACTAACAGCATAAATCTATACAGCCTATGTTGCACTTTTGCTTCCAGCAGTCATCCTATTTTTAACTATGTCGCGCCTGCCGCTCATTTCAAAAGAGTCTATCGCAAACCTGTCACGTGATGGTCCAACGACCAAATCTGTCGGAAAAGCGTTATTCGCAGTACATTCCCTTTAAAGAACGATACGATACGGTTGAGTGACATATGTATTTGTGTATTTAAACAAATGCATTTATTTTTCAGTACATTTATGACTAAATCAAATCGATTTGGGCATTTAAACAAATGCATTTATTTTTCAATACATTTATGACAAATGCATTTATTTTATGTGCATTTGCCAGTAAATCAAATCGATTTGTGCATTTAAACAAATGCATTTATTTTTCAATACATTTATGACTAAATCAAATCAATTTGTGCATTTAAACAAATGCATTTGATTTATTCATAAATGTTGTCCTAAAACATGTGTAATGAGCGGTGAACAAATGGCGCCCCATACTTTTTCGCTCGTATGCTGCGTTACCAATTAGGTGCAAGGTTTTATAATTTCCGATCTTCGTTTATGATTTTCAAAGTCTTAACAATGATCCTACACCCCTATTAGGGCTTCTCAATGTGACTTGTTATCCATGCGATGTGTGTGTGTGTCTTTAAATGAGACCCCCTGGTATAGCTATTGATCATATTGTTTTGTGTTGCATCTTTTTTTTGCACCCAATGGCAATATGTTATTTTTCAGCATTTTTCTTATTGAGTGTTTTCCGCCTGATAAGACCCAATAAAGTCAAAATCGGTTATCAACGTGATGTAACAGATTGCTGTATGGTACCATATGATGTTGGTAAACATTTTTAGCAAAATTTTCTATTTCGCACAGACGAACAAAGCAATGATGGAGTACTATGCAAAGCATCAGTCATAAAATGCTCCATGTGCGTTACAGGCAACCTGCGAGATTTTAATGCCCTCAGAATAGCTTTCCAAATTATCTCAATACTCTTTTTGTAGTGGCCATTTACCCATGGATTACAACTAGTAGTTTGGTTGGTAGCCGCGCCATGGGATAATAACCATGATTTAACTTCGTAAGCTTGAAAAGATGACCAACCACCTAAGTGAATAAACGCACACGTACCAAAAATAGAAAACAATTGAGTTAACCCATTAATTACGGTAAGGGATGTCATGTCGGTAAATGGAAATGCAAATGGAAACCGAGTATAATTGCCGATAATAGTTAGAAAATAATGATTTTTTGTCGTGCTAGGCATCAGGCCCTTAAAGTCAAGATTAAGTTTTTCCAAAGGCTGAATTGATTTGATCAAGCAATTTCCTTGACATTGTACAGTACAAACTGAGGTTTTATTTCTCGGCATTTTCTGCATTCTAATGCCATTTGTCGAATCTCTGATAGGGAATAAGAAAGGTTCTTGCTTCACACCAAATACGCCATTCTTGTAACTCCTGGATGACAAAGAGAAGCATGCAACTCTTTTGAATGTGAAGTGTCAATAACTACACAAAATGCACGGGAAAGAGTGTCTGGCCCAACCATATTCCTTCCAGGCCGATGAAGAATTGTAAAATGAAATAAAAATAAATCTATTCTCAATCTCATCAATTTTTTGAAAAAATATGATTTTTGAATGGTAGAGCCAAACCGTTGAAAAACGTGTTCCTGAAAAACCCTTGTTAAAAATCATTCCTCTGTCCGGTAAACTTTACTCTCTTCGAAAAATGACTATTGAGGATTTCAAGTTTTCATTTCAAGTCAGTCCATGCCTTCGATGCAACCATGCGGAGCTATCACTGCGACGTAATCTTCTCAGGGACGTTTGGGCAAGATATACGTCTAACTGCAAGCCACACATGCAATAATAACTTTATCCCTTAGGACTACATAGACCTTAAGGCAAACTACTACATATGCTGCTGTCTTGAAACAAGGGACTAAAAGCCATGGTGATTGCATTTTTTGCCACAGAACAACAGTTAGATATCGGCCTGGTGAGAAGGAGTGACAACCATTTTTTAGCTGCACCAATCAATAATTGCCTCAACATTATGGTGCGATCTCGACCCCACTGAGTTGGGCCAAAATGATTGTCCAAAATAGCCTCCCAAAGATCCCAGATTCTCCGGGTATTCCCTCGCCATCATCAATCTTCATCAGCAGAAAGGCACCCCATTTTCTATATAAAATCGCTTGCCTGTTTTTATCTTCACCCGCCTTTCAATTTTCTCTTTTTCTTCTTCTCATTGTTCCTCTCCTGATGAGCGGAAACGTTCATTTTAACCTTGGCTTTGTCTTTCTTTGTTCTATGTGCATCGGAACAGTGAACTGAATAGGCCTTAGGACAATACTCTACCAGCCTCAAGTTGGTCAATTTGAAATCTACTTTTCTTGCCTTTTTAGAGTTCAACTTCTTCTCCCTCTCTTACTTCTTGAGTCGTTCTTCCTGCACCATATTGGCAAATTCTGGGGATTATTTTTGCTTAACACTGTGACCTCCAAGTTTATAGTTTACTGTCTAGTATGCCTTCACCGTGGGCTGTATCTCAGCCAACACTTCTTTCGCCAAGGAAGATCTTCCTCCACTCCCTCATTTAGTGATCTCTTACCCTTCTTGGCTCTTGCAGTGAAGCTATCCTTGGGAGTCTGCCTCTCTCTTTTTCTCTTCACCCGGCACTCCTACACATGCTGCTCTCTTCCACTCATCTGACTCGCTCAGGTTTCTTTAATGGAATGCGGGACATTTTCGCATTGTAGGTGTGGAACCTCTCTACTTATTTTCGCTTTTTCCTGTTAATCTGATCTGTGTTTAGGAGTATAATTTTATCTCAAATTTCCTTTTTTAGAACAGGGGCCCACTCGGGTATGATTCGTTCCCGACCAGTTGCACGCTGATGGTAGTGTCATCATCTTTGTCAGATAGCGTCTTTTGTTTGCAGAACTTCTTCTCCTTTCCTTTTGAAACATCACATTTTCCACCTCAGCTTCCATTCTTCCTTCAGAATTTTTTTGTCGTGAGGAACTTTAACTGGAACTACTCTCTCTGGCAAGCAAGAAGTAACATAGCCCTTATGGCAATGAGATATTCGATGGGATCATCAATACTCCGATCTGCATCCTCTCAAAATCTTCAACTCTCCTACCCCTGTACATACTCTGCTAGCCACAGCTTTTCCCGGATATTTTCTTGCTCCCTTATTTCCCGCTCTTGCCTGTTTTGAGAGATTTTTTAGATTCTGCGTGCAGACCATCTTTTCTTTGTTCTTACTGTTCTTCTTCCTCCTATCTACCTTTCCAATAAGCGTCCTTCTTCTTTAAATTTTCTGAAAGGTTGATAAAATGGCCTTACTGACAATTTCGACACTAACTGTTCTCTTGCAGAAAATTATTTCTTTCTCTCTTTATGTTCTCCAGCTGCTTTTTTCACTTCTTTGTCATCGAATGTTTGGAGGCACTCAATCAAACGCCAACTTCAAGCCTGGTGGTCTTCCAAAGTGGAACAAGTGGTAAGTAGAAAAAATAAGGTATTTGCTTGCACTCTCAAGGGTGATGAAACAAATCAGGCTTACATCTCCGCCACAGGACACGGTGCATTTCTCATTGCCAAGATTGAGTCGTGGCATGTAACATGCTCTATGCTCCTAAATCACTGTACCATTCTCTCTTCTTTTCTGTTGTGGCTGGTTCTGCCTTTCTCTTCTTTTATCATTTAAATTTTTTTAACTGTCTTTTCCCGAAAAATTTGCATCAGCTATCTGCGAACTCATTTTTCTTTTTCTCAGTTAAAAGCTTTGCGTATCAGAGGTAGAGGCCGCTTATACGACCTTCGCAGGGCCTTCTTCCTGAAAAGTCTCATTCCTTTTTCTGCTCTTCTCTAAACTCCACAGAATTTCTCGCGGCTACACTAACCTTTCCTCGCTCACTGACACCAGTCAAGACAGAGCCGCTTACTCCATGCTAGAGTACTTTTTCCCTTTGGTGTGGATCGTCTTCATATTTTTATAACTTTGCCTTTACATTGCTTTACTCTTTTTAAAAGAATTCTTCTTCTCTCATTTTCATAGACATAACATTTTATTTGCATGGAGAGCTGGCAATATATCTGTCTCATCATCAAAGTAAAGACTTTTTCGTGGGATAAATTTTTTGAAAGTAACTATTTTGGCCATTGTTGGTAATTTATAGGGGGCAGACGATATTATTACGGGCAGGCTGCAGCTCCCTACTTTTACACCGATAATCATTTTCATAAAAAGGATAGAAAAAAATTTTTGACGTCCCTGCATTCTTCTAATCTCTCTCTCATCTCTCGCATTTCAAAACTGTTTGAGCGCATAGTATCTCTTTTATTTTTCTTTCCGGAGTCTAACCCCATAATTTTTGCTCATCACGCCGGTTTCTACCGTCGTCGGTCCAATCTTGATCAATTCTTTTTCTATCTCCGTTTATTGCGGATCGGATTCACAAACCCATGCCGGGCTCCTGGCCAATTTTTGCAGCTATCGGTTTTTTCATCACATTTCATTTTGTGTGATTCCCAGTTTTTCCTCGAGCTTGTATCTTCTGGCTTTCCTTTCTGTTTTTTGCGAGAATACATTTTTTTCTTTTCTGAACGGCGCGTTTGCATTTTCTTTCAAAATCACAAAATCCGCTTCTTTCAAGTCAGTCGAGGCGTCCCGCAAGCATCTGTTTTTGCTCCCGTTGATCTGTTCTCTCTTTTCATTAATGATTTCCCTTCTCTTTTTCGTCTGCAATATACCGCCATGATATGGAAAAACCCAACAACTGCATTTCAAATATCATAAACAACCCGGATTTGTTTTCGTTCATGTGAAACTGCTGATCAGTAAACGCAAAGAAATAATTAATGTTTGAACAGCTAAATAGCTTCAAGGTAAAACTGAAAAAAATTTTGGTTCAATTTTCCCTTGTGGAACAAAAATAAACGACGATAAAATCAATGTTCTCAAAGACATGATTTTGTTGTTATTTGGTTTTACCATATCATGGCAGTACTAGCTGTCAGTGGAAATACTACGTTATTACTGTACTATGAATCTTGTTATCTTTGCCTCGTTATTAACACACCTTGTGTACAGGATTGCGCCACTTTTTGCAAGCATTTGCGCTGAAATTTTGCGTTGGGCGCTAAAAATAAAAAAAGCGCCCAGCGCTGCGAAGAAAAACTTGGTAAATAACAATTAGCTTCTATATTTCTTTGTTAAAAACTGGACTTCCTTTTAAAGTTTAGTGTTCTTCCAGGTTCAGGTTCCATCGTTGTTCCAGGTTCCATGATTTATTTCAAAATTTTTGTGAGAAAAACCGATCAAAAATTTGTAAATGCGGTTATGCAATCATTATGTCAAACTCTTTGTTTAAATGCTGGCTATAAAAGTTTTGGCGAGCAAAATTTTTTAGACCAGTCTACTTGTATCATGATGACGTTTTTATAAGGTCATATTAGTTCTATCAATAGCGGAGCATCAGTAAGTTGTTGTTTATTGGTGATTTGCATTTTCTGAGAAAGAAGTGGCCATTTTAGTGATAGAGAAATTTATGAGATTTTGCGTTGTCAACACTGCAATATGCAGAAAATGAATTAAACTTCGACAGAGATAAATGCCAAGTAGATGGAAAAACTATTGGTGGGGGCGTGAACACACTCCCTGACTTCAGCAATTTTCCGAGAACATATCAGCAAAGAGTTTATAGCTCGTCTATAACTGCATACTTTGTGCTTTATTCTGATGCTTGTGTGGGTGAGCATAGTATAGAATAATAGCAAAGGACGAAAAATGTTTGATGGACAAAATTTCGACAGCCTAATCGGTTTTTCGAATGCTTTGCCTTAGCCTGTAGTGCTGCGAAGAAAAACCTTGTGATCACTGAAGTATTGCTGGATTAAAATTCTTTGGAATCTACAAACTCTAATGAGAAAGTTTGGCCAAAATTATTTTACCGATTAAGATAATCTACTCGTAAAACTTTTTTCATAGTTTTTTAAATAAAATTACCCGTCGTGGGTTGAATGAAATAGCTCTGACTGCAATTTTATACTAGTTGATGCATTGGCTACAAGAATTGCAACCAAATAGTCGATTAGCTGATAAAGGTATAGTCGATTAGCTGATAAGCAAAAATCAATGTTTTTCCCTCAATCTCACCCGAAAGAAGCTTTG